>JAVJGI010000040.1:26566244-26578918 GCA_035590275.1 Ibycter americanus
AGAGAGGGTATAGAATGCACAGTTCCAGTTACACCCACACAGTGATAAACTGGTCCCAGCCACTATAACTAGGACATTATACAGGTGCTTAGACAGGGCACATGGACTGGAAGGCGATGAGCTTTCTTTAGCATTTTAGACACGGATTGTGTGTTGGTGGCTTGATTCAGCGCTCACAGCTCTCATCCAAGACCTTTTGGTGCTGATGTTTGGCGCATGTCCCAGTTTGTGGGATACCTGCACACCTGGTGAAATTTGATGTGTTTAGGAGTTTATTTAGGCTCTAGTTTCATAAAGCACTGGATCTGAGGAAGAAGGAGAACAGATCTCAAATGTTTAAGTGATAATGTCTCTTGAATAAGTATACACAAGATGAAAAAATGCTCACTACTGTTTGCATGCTGTTTCAGGCTTTGAATGGACAGCAGTTTGGTGAGTAAATAGTGTGAGCTGAGTGACAGCTCCTCAGCTACTGCTTTTTTGAAGAAATCACCCAAATCAGCGTGTTTCGGGAGGGAACTCAAAGTGATGCCTCACTCGAGGAAACTAAATCAGTTAGTTTTGTTTGCTAAAGTTAAGAGAGTTGGCTGCCTTTGTTACCCTTGGCCTTTAAGGGAAAAAAAAGGAGGGGCACCCAATTTGTACGTGCTTAAAGTATTGTCGGTGGTAATAGGTGTCTTGGTTTTGGCTGAAATAGAGTTCATTTTCTTCCTAGTAGCTGGTGCAGTGCTGTGTTTTTGAATTTAGTACGAGAATAATGTTGATAACACACTGATGTTTTAGTTGTTGCTAAGTAGAGCTTACCCTAAGTCAAAAACTTTTCCGTTTCCCATGCTTTGTCTGTGAGCGGGTGCACCAGAAGCCGGGAGGGAGCACAGCCAGGACAGCTGACCTGAACTAGCCACATGGATATTCCATACCATAGAACGTCATGCTCAGTACATAAACAGGGGGGAGCTGGCCAGGGGCTGCCGATCACTGCTGGGGGACCGGCTGGGCATCAGTCAGCGGGTGGTGAGCAACTGTATTGGGCATCACTTGGGTTTTTTTCCTTTTAGGTTTTATACCTCTCTCTTTCTCTCTCCTTTTCAACATTATTACTACCATTAGCATTATTATTACCATTATCATTATTATTATTATTATTATTGTTGTTGTTGTTATTATTATTCCTGCTGGAATTATATTATTATTATGTATTCCACTGGGGGTCCTGGGGGGCAGTGAGCAAGTGGCTGTGTGGTACTCAGTTGCTGGCTGGGGCTAAACCACGACAATAAGTAAGAAGAAAAGAAAAAAAAAAGCATTCCTGCCAGGGTATTTCAGTGGCTTTTACCACCACCACCAATAGAAATTTTGCAATGAAGTGTTAATGGATTTAGTTTCGCAACACTGCTGCTGAGGAGGAGAATTCCTCAGCAGCATAACACGGTGCTGGCTTGGCTTCATCACATCGTATCTAAGAAATACAGGCCCTGCCCTCTGAAAGCACTTAAGCCTACAGTTAGAAGCCATTTGAACACTAAAGCAAACTTTTAATTGTCCTGAAAGGTGTTGTTTTCCTCCAAAAAGTAAAATCCTCCCTGCAATAAGGAACCAATCTGCTTTATTTCTGTGCGCGGCTTATGTCCATGGCTGGCTTAAGTAGGCTATAAACCAAACCATTCCTTTTGCTGAAGTATTGCCACTGCGGTACGCAGGCTGCGATGGCTGGGAGCTCCTGGGAAGGCACTGCCTTGTCCCACCGAGGCTCAGCAGGTCTTGCTGGGTCTGGCATCTTCAGACGAGGTTTCAGAAGTTCTGATACCCACTGCTTCACTCCGGTGCCGGGCAGGACAGCCTGCGGTGGGTCAGTCTGCACTTTGGAGCCAACCCTCAGTGTCAGTGTCTGGCTGGCAACAATTTGGGATTTCTTTCTCCTGAACTCTCACCTGCCTGTTGAGCTTTGTGCCTTTGGTGTACAGGTTCTCACTGACAGCTACGCTAGACCTGCTTGGCAGAGCTGCTCACTGTGCCATTTTGGAGGAGAGCCAGGAGGACCAAGCATCACTGGGGCTCAAGGGCACCGGGCAGTTCTCACTTCACTGGTTCTTCTTTTCCTGGGTGTGGATCGGCTGCGCTTTGCTCTCCCCACACGGACCCTCTGCACTAATGTGCCTCATGGGGGGCTTGGGGAGGGGGAGAAAGGCAGGCAGGGAGAGTGGAGGCATGGGGACACCCTCCCACCCACCTGCGCTGGGCACTAAGGCCAAGGCAGCACCCTGCCGCTGATTAGCGTAATTAACACCCATGTAACAGGAACTCTTTACAGCCCTGAGCACTGATTGCGATATAATTTCAGTGCTGGGTTTGAAGCCACAGGGCTCTCTCTTACTGTCACCAAAGTCGAATAAAATGTTGCTATTAATTAACTCTTTTGCCTTTTGGCCCATTTTTTCCTGGTACTTTTTGTTTACACGCTGATACTCTCTGTTTTCCTCGCTGCTGCCTATTTCTCTGTCTCTTCAGTGTTGATCTAGCAAATTTAATTCCTCGTCCCCTCCGCAGTCAGCATGCCACCGTTCTAATTCGACCCCAGCGTTGTGGGTACGCTGCGCAAGAGGAAGCAGGATGCTCTGATACGCTGGGTTGGATTCTAAAGTTTTGACAAACACTGATATTTCCCATGGCAACAGCCCCCATACAGTCCTGCACCCAGCATAAACCTCCCTCTTGCAGACACAAATGTAGCTCTGCAGTGTCGCCTGCTTTCTAAGCAGATGTTAAATTGCAGAGGAGATATGAAATGGGGTCCTGGGCCCTTGGAGAGCCCCAGGGATATGATGGATACAGCAAAACTAACCTCCTGAATTTACTGGACGTGACCTGAAACTGCAAAAAGAAGAAATTGTGGCTTTTGCTAGGACAGTAGCTGGTGCAAAAACCTCCTCCAGAAAGTCCCCCCTTGCTCTGGCACCCTTCTGGCTCCCACCAGGCAGCAGGCACCCCTCCCTCCCAGAACTCATGCCAGTGGGTGTCAGATCTGGGCATTTGCTACCTGAGACACTGATGCATTAAAATGAACAGTCGCCTGAAGGAGGGAATTTCAAAGCAGCCCAGGACGCGCCACCACCATGGGAGATGGCTGGGCTCGCCCGGCTGCAGCCCAGCTCTCTGGCCTTGGTTTGTCTCCTGGCTGGCCAGGGTCGGAAATACAACCTCACCGTGCCATTTTTGTTACATCAAATTTCTAAGGGAATCTTGGAAAACCCTAAGGCCACAGGAAGAAAATGAAATCCATTTTATTCTTCCCACTCACCACTTCCCTCAGACTAAAGGTGGTGTTCCCTTAAGCTCTACCTTCTTGTAGTACCAGCACACCAGAGCCAGGATTGACCGAGCCAGCTTGTATTTCAGTGTTTCAAAGAAAAATGTTACTACTCTGTCCCCCACCTTTTTTTTTTTTTTAAAGAATGTCCAAAATAGTTTATTCCTGATATTTTATTCTGAACAAGCACTTACACAGCTGCTTGCTGAGAGGTTCCTGAAAGGGACAGCTTTTCTACATGACAATGTAGGACACATCAAGTATCTTCTAAGGCTTCAAAAATCTGCCTTTGCAGGCAGGGCTTCAGGCAATTTGCTATTTTTAATGCAGGGTTAAAAGAGACCATGCTTGTGTTAACCAGGGCTATGAATGTGGGGATTGGAGCCTGAACTCTTTGCCCTGGGAGATGCCGATGAGTTCATGGCTGCAGCTGTGGCTCCTTGCCAGCGGCAGTAACACGAGGCAGCAGCTTTCAGGTCCCCTCACTTCTTTGTGGGCTTTGACCCCAGCATAGCCCCCATGCTTTGGGTCACACAGCATGCCCCGGGGACCACTGAGGGTCGTGCCACGGGGACCGCCAAGGGTTGTGCAATGGGGGAGGCCTCCTGGAAGGAGGTAGCAGCCAGGAAAAGGGTGTTGCAGAAGGACCACTTCAACAGTGTCCTGCTGGGCAACATCTGTGGCGCGTGGTGGGCGCTGGGTGGCATGTGGTGGGCACTGGGTGGTGGTGGCTGGTCACAGCAGCTCTCAGCCCCAGCTCAGCAGCTGGTCCAGCCACCATGGTGGTGGGGCGTATGGAGTTACAGGAGGAGAAGGTCCACAGGGAGCTGCTGGGGATGGGGAGGCTGCGTGGGCACTAGGATACTAACCATGGTGCAGGAGGCTTACTGCCCCAAAGAGGGGGATGGAGGAAGGCAAGAGTGCGAGGTAGGGGTGCAGGGATTACAACAACCCTGAGGAGTGCAGGGTATCGGGTAGGAGGGGATGTCTCCAGGCATGCTGATATTTTGGAGTGATGGCTCACGGGACTCACACATGTGGTTCCCTAGGACTATGCAAAGCATAAAAAGTGTAGAAATGGTGAATTCAGCTGTAACTCTACTTCCCTCTCCAATTACAGCATTTTTAATGAGCTTTCTGCAAGAAAATAGAGCCAAATATTGTTTTCCTTTTGCTGTTTTCTTACTCTGCTCTACTTCAGCATGTTGGCATTCCCCACACATTCCTCTAGTTGACTCAGACCCCTGGGAAAGAGCCCGAGAGAGACGGGCCAGGGCAAGAGCTGCACCCTCTCCAGCTTGGCAGCCCCATGGCCTCAGCTGCCGTGCTGGCCGTGTTTGGAGGGGGCCAGGGCCGGTGCTGCGATGCCGGGCTGCAGGTCAGTGCCATCTCCGCTCCTGTCCATCACGCACTCTGCGAAGGAGCGTAGGGAAGGATCGTGGTTCAGAGCTTGTTTTTCTTGTAGCTGCTCTTCCTTTTTCCCCCTTCAGAGTTATGAAACCAAGGGCATGAACTCTTCCAGCGGGGATCTAAGACCTTTTGACAGGAACATCTGCATGTCCTCGGCATAGGGAGCGATAGGAAAGAAGGGCTGAAGATGCCTGTCAAGAAGGAAGCAGAGAACAGCAAAGGCAGGCGAAGCAGCTTCACTTCTGCTGTTGCTGAGCTGGGAAAGCCATTGCCTGTGGCTCCTCTAACATCGCCTATCACCTCCTGCCTCCCAGCTTTGAGGCAGGTCCTGCAGAACCCGCAACTGGGAGTAGTTGCATCTTGGCAATGTCTTTGATTTCTCTTTCTTTTCTTCCCCCCACCCCCTCCAGGTAATCCAATTTATATCTCTCACACACACACACACACACACAGAGTAATCCTAAAATTAAGCAAAAAGGGCTGGGGCTGAGAGGGGCTTTTGTAACGCACAGCATCTGTGCAAGGCAGGTAACAGGCTGTGCTGCCAAGGCTTTGCTCCCCGTCTTTGCTGCAACTGCCTCTGCCTGCATGTTAGTCCCCATGAGCCTCTGTGGTGAGACAAAACAGCATGTGTCATGTCTTGCTGAGAAAGGGGCTCCCCGCAGCACTCAGCCCTCCTCCTGCAGCTCTGAGCAGGATGCCTGATGTGAGGCAGCCTCCCTCCTCCCCTTCGGTTTGCCATGTGACGGCCAATTTTGCAATTCAGAAGAAAATCAGAGAAAAACTGCTTGTATTAATTTTTATTCTGGCATTAGAAAGGCAAATAGCAATTCTTAGCGGATTGGACTGATCTAATTAAATTTTGAGTGGTTCCTGTGCTGATGGCAGTACTTGAGGTAACTCAGTGTCAAGCTAAAAAAAAATAAATAATTGCTTTACTGAGAAATCTGGGAGGTTTATTTTTCAGTCCCTGTATCTGGTCTGAGAATTTTTTTTTTTTTTTAAATACCCCACTTTTCTGAATATGAATATACTAATATGAAAATGGAGCCATAAACTGTGAACTCACCCATCCTTAGACCTTGGTGCCTGGGACACGGCCACGGTGCTTTGGAAAGGTCACTCCGTTTCATGAAGTGAGTTTTTCATTAGTCAAAGCTGACAAAAAGCCTCCGGCCTGATTCTTATCATTCTTGTGGAGTTTCCAAGGGCATTTGGGGGATCATAAATACAACAAGAGCCTTTAGGAAAGTTTGTTATAGAGGAAGTTTTTGAGCTATGGTTGACTCCCAAAGGCATGAAGAGCACTGATAAGTATATGGATGCCTGAGTTTACAGAGTTAGTTCTCTAGTAAAGTCTGTACTAGCAAAAGATAAAAAGGCAGACCTTCACACACTCCGATGACACTGATTTCCCTGCCGTTGCACTGCTGGAACAAATTTAAGCCAGCACATAAGCAGCAGGAGGGTAGTTCAGTGACTGAAGCAGCACATGAGGGAGGTGGGTACCTGCAGGGCAATCCAGAGCCCCACAGCGAAGGCTGCACCTCTCTCGATGTACAACCCAGGTCATCCCACTTGCTGTCTGCAGCTCCTGATGCTGGGCCTGGGGCTGGTGAGGCACTGGCACAGGTTTCCCAGGGAAGCTGTGGATGCTCCATCCCTGGAAGTGTTCCAGGCCAGGTTGGATGGGGTTTTGAGCAACCTGGTCTAGTGGAAGGTGTCCCTGCCCATGGCAGAGAGGTTGGAACTAGATGATCTTTAAGGTCCCTTCCAACCCTTTCAATCCAAACCATTCTATCATTCGATGATCCTATGATGCCTTCAGCAGGAACTGGTGTGGGGAGATGCTGGCCCCAGTGTTGAGCGTTTGGGATTTGAGAGGTCTGGGTTGGGTCAGCGCTGAGCTGAGCGTGGGGGACAGCTGCAGCCTGACCAGGGACAGAGTCTGGGATGTTCCTCTGTGCACCCTTGGACCCCAGCCCATGGATTGCATTGCCTGGGTGAACGCCAGAGCTGCTAGAGCAGCAGTGAGGAAGACATGCTTGGTCTCTCCTGTTTGCGTCGGTCACCACATACCTGGGAAGGCCAGCTCTGGAGGATGGGAGTGAGCCTTCCTGACGAAAGCTCTGCATCTGGTATAGATGCTCCTAAATGGCAAACACAGGAGGGATCCTTGCCCAAAGGCTGCAGTCAGGAGTACTTTGTCCGTTCCCTGCTGCAGGGCTTTACTTGCCCAGCTCTGCTCTTCCTGCCATGGAGAATTGCTCTAGGCTGGCCCACTGCCAGCTGTTGCCTGGTGGGCTTCCCTGAAAGATGTGGGCTGCAAGGCTGGTCCTTTTGGCGCAGAAGGTGGCCAAGGACCAAATCTGCAACCTCCTCTTTGTGTCTTAACTGAGGTGTTGCTGCAGAAAAGGCCCTGCCAGCACCTACAGCAGAGCTTTGGAGAGAAAATGACTTCAGCTGACGGTGGTCAGTGCTTGGCAGAGTCTGGCTGAAGCAGCCTCTCTGGGAATTTCAGCCCTGTCCCAGCCATCTTGAAATTCCAGGACAGCTGAGCTGGGAGCGGAGCACCACAAACCACAGTGCTTCTTAGCAAACACCGGAGTTGGTGATGAAGCTCAAGGTGAACCTGGTGCTCCGTGACATGCAGATGCCCACAGTGTGCTGAATGAGCACTTCCCTGCGCTGCGGTCGGCCACGTTCAGCCTGCTGCAAAAGCTGGCTCTCCTCAACGCAGAAATTGGAGCCAGGTGGAACAGTGGTCCAGGCAAAGGACAACTATTTTTTCCTTTTAGGCCCATAGACTAAGCAGAATATCATCTTGTGCTGCTGCAAATGTATGCTCATTCTCCACAAATATACCCGTATCCAAGATCTAAGCTGGCTTCTCCGTGCCAAGAGTAGTCCACGCACGGCACCTGCTGCCCTTCTGTACCAGGAGTGAATGCCCTAAAATAAACAAGTGCAAAATGGGGAAAGAGTAAAAGAAGAAGCTTGATCAGAGGGAATGTCAGCTGATAAAGTAACAAATCCATTTGCTAATGTAACTTTTACAACCCCTGAGAACCTCAGCCAAAAATTAAGAAATCCTCTCGCTTCGCTCCGGTGCCAAGTGGCTTTCAGTCTGCACCATCTATATTAGCTCATATGAAACCCTCTTACTACCGCTTTGTTGATGGAAGAATTTAAAAGTTCAGCTATCTTGGTGTTTTAAATTTGAATTACTGTGGGATTTACTGGTGTGGCTGGCAGAACGCATGAGCCTATGCAGATTGCTTTTGTTCCTTATATTCCTTTATTTGGATATTTTAAGATTATTCTTTTGCCCAGCCGGTGACACTGGTGATGGTCACCTTTATTTCAGCTGAAACGTGCGTGTCTTAAAACCTATTGGAGAGCCTGCTGACAGGCTGAGTCACTTCTCCTGTTGCCACTACCTGGTGTCACTGCCCCAGCGGGATGTGACGTGTGTCAAGGCTTCTCTGGTCAGGAGTAACCAGCCCCATGCAGCCAGCCTGGATGGGTTTGTAATCATGTGCCTTCAGTCCTCAGCACTTAACGGAGCTAAAATGTCCCACTGCAGCTGATGTGAAAGTCGGTGTGGCCCGCTGCATCCTGCTGGAGACTGCTAGCTGGCTTTGGCTCTTTTATAGGGTGCTGGGCACATCTTTGATGTGCCTTTCATAAACATCATGTAGGAACAAAAGAACAGGTAGGGTATGTGCAAAAGGGTATACCAGCACTTCCTATAAAAATGCTAATGCTGCTTCAGGCCTCTTGAGGGTGTTCAGTGATGTGCAATAAATTACTTTTATATGGTTTTGTGGGCATTTAACACTGTTTTCAAGGAGCAAGGGGTGTCTCTATAATCACAGTCAAGGAGATGGAATAAAAACCATTCCAGCCAGCAAGCACAAAAATATCTGGCCTTTACCTTTTGAGTCTTCCTGATAATGTCTGAAATCCAGTTAAACCTCTATACCCAGGAGAAAACTAACACAAATAATGTCAGAGAGATTGATGCTAATGCTAGGCAAGGGAGAGAGCCTCTGTCTCTTCAAACACATTTAGTTATCCTTCCTTCTGTAATAATCAAAGGAATATTCTAAAAATGTTAGATTATTAGAGGTAAGCTCATCTCCCTATTTGTTATTTGTGATACTCTGCTCCAGCGTAATGAACATAAGTGATGAGCTGCCTTTTCTGCCAGATCTCATGGGTCTACCCACATGAAGTGTTGGAAGCGAACTGCTCTTCATCTGTAAATTGGAAGTGGAAGAGGTCGATGGGTAAAAAAGCTGTTAATAGATCAGAAAGAATAAGCTGAGGTCTAGAGAGCCACCTGAATTTAAGTGGAAAGCTGGGGTCCCTCTGGGCGGGAACAAAGCAGACGAGAAGGAAAGGTGCTGCAGAGCGTTTCTCTTCCAAGCTGGCCCCAGGATGAAGCCAGGTCTCTGGGGTGTCATCAGGAGACGCTCCTGCACAGATCCCAAGCCTCAGATTTACATGTCTCCAAAACACAGGTGCCCCAGAGTGACCCAATATCGCTGGAAGAAAAGAGCTCAGGGACTGGAATTCAAGCCCTAGAGAAACCAGAGGCTTCCACAGAGGGCTACAAGATGTACTGAGGTGATTTAGGAGTTGGGAACTGATTAAGCTTTCTTGTGTGGAGATATCTGCTGTGCAAGAAGGTAAGTGTTTAATTAGTAATTTCACTTATATCTGATTTGAAAGACAAAAATTCCCTTACAGTAAATGAACCACGCTGGGATTTGAGCTAATCTTATTGGCAGGGGATGGATACGAGCTCCTTCCTACGCCCTGCAGCGGGACTGCCCGGGGTGAACGTGTGTTCAGGAGAAGCTAATGAGCCTTTCGGATTAGCAGGCACCATCAGGTCATCTAGTTGGGTACACTGTATTTCAGACCATCACATCTCAGCTGGTTATCGTTGAACTGAGCTAAATCTGGTGCTCAACTCCGGTATTTGGTGAGAGGAGTCCACTACTGCCGTGACACAGCAGCAGCAGGGGGACATCCCACCAAAGCTGTTGGTAGCATGTCCCGGGCACTCACCGCCTGCCTTCGCATCGCTCCGTGGTCTGCCCGCAGGCCACTGCCTTGTCCACCAGGGACTGAAGGCCCCTGGAACCTGTTCTTACCCTTGGATATGGGTGGCTGGCCAAAAATGTGGAATCTTGCCATGCTCTAGTGAGGAGAGATTGCCAAAGGAGTGAAGCATTTTTGGTGCAGTCCAGATTTGCTTACAGATGTGTCCCAAAGCCCGTGCCTCTCCCGTGCCGGGGGCAGGCTGTTGGTGCCATCCTTGCTGGGATCTCCCTGCACACTCCTTCCCGTTTGCATTGCTCCAAAGCCAGCTCTCCTCCTAACATGCAATTTAATGTTCTTGCTTTAAATTTGTCCCTCACTCTGCTTCCTTCTGAAGTTGTTTGGAACCTCTGCTCTTTGCTCCTTTAATATTTCATTCATAGTTTTTCTTCCACTGGTGAAATATAGATTTGAGCACTCTCTGTACCACACCATGCTGAGTCTCAGACGTACAAGCCTTCTACTGGAAAAATTAGGTACTTAACATGGTCCTCAGGCAGTCTGAAGATGCAGCATCTGCCAACATGAGGACTCCAATGTCCTCAAGCCTGTGCTTGGCTTTTCTATGGGAATTCTGATCTGAAACTGTTTTTTTTTTCTGACAGTTGGTTAACTTTACCTTTGTTCTGGCATTAAAACATCCCCGAAGATCAGAAAAACAGAAAGGTCCCAGCGCTGTCCCGTGTCTGTGCATAGTCTGGGTGTCACCGCTCCTCCTCCTGGGTGACTCCTGCCTCCAGCTGCCAGGGATGTGGCACGGTGCAGGTCCAGGGTGCTGCCTGGCGTGGAGCTGGAGCCACAATAATCTGTCTGCAGACAAGGTGCAGCTTTTGTTCCAGGGTCACTGACACCCTGGGGACAGGCTGTGACTGATAAGTTCCTTTCATGTAGGCTGTCAGAGGGCAACTTGTGGTTGTGCTGCCTGCAGAGCTGCCTGCTGCTAACTGACACACCGACAGGCAACGCATCCCTCTGCTCCCCAGCGACACAGTCCTCCATCAGTTCATTTTTAAATCTATTTTAAACCGGAATTTACCTCATATGTAAATCTTACTGGAGTGAGCCTCTGGCTGAAGCCAAGCTCTGCTGCACTGGCTTTCCTGCTCCCTAACAGAGCATGGCACCCAAGCCCTGGCAAACCATGGCTATATGTTTTCTCCCAGACCTCCTATACAATTCCAGGGTTTAGGCAAAATAAAGTAAGCGCGACAAAACATCTGGCTGCATCCCACACGCCGCGGGCTGTGGTTCCCCCAGGCATGTGCTTGCATCGAGGACTGCATTGGCTTTTGGCTCAGTCCTCTCTGTTTGCTGCCAGGGCAATGGAGCACCATTTTAAGAATTCACCTGGGGTTTGGAAAATGCCCCCTGAACACGGGGGCACATTTACACTCACTAGCTCCTCCATGCAAGAGCTCTGGGCATGTGTGGTGGGATTGAGGTAGTTTATCCCACTTCGCAGCAGGCTGCAGGCGCCCCAGGAGGAGAGGCTAAGTGGGCTCCCGCTGTGGTACCCAACCTGCAGCCACACAAAGCGGGCACCTGGGAGCAGGAAATTTGCTCTTCTCATCACTAATGTCCCTGCGTGGGCCAGCGCTGAAGAATCTCTGCAACACGGCGGTTGCAAAGCCTGGAAAGTGCTGGATGAGCATCCCTGCACTGTCTGCACCTGGGAGCCAGGAGGATGAGTATCAGTTTCTAGGAGCTCCCATGCAGGCAGGGCACAAGCTGCCGGCAGCAGGACCCCTGCCTCCAGGGACCACGGGCAGCCTGCACAGAGCTCTGTTCGGAACCGGCGGGATGCCCAGCCCCAGGGACCCCTGTCTGGCCAGTGTTTACCAATGTATTTACTGCCTCTCCCTTCGTGTGTGCAGCAACCCTGCGCCACGTCATGGCTGGCTTCACCTCTGCTTTCCAGGGAAAGTAAGCACACATAAATGGTTGAATACTACTACAGTACAGGCATTGCTCCTAGTCCTTTAGCAACTGCTCTAGGGAGTAAAAAGTGAGGGCTTCCTCTGTTTTACTTTGGTGCTTTAATCTAATGTGAAGTGTCATTCTTGGTACACACTTTGCCAACCCCTCCTAGAAGAAACCCACCATATTATCAGGAAGTCAGCTGCACCACATTGAAAATGTCATCGTGCTAACCAGGCACCTGATATAGTCTGGAAGGCTTGGAGTTTATGTGGGCCAGTCCCTTGGGCTATTTTTGAATATTGGGGTGAGGCTCACATTACACTGCTGCATTAATATCCATAAATCTCTGTGGGTGATAGCCCTGGATTTGGAGCTAAGTGCTTGGCTCTCTAGGCACACCGAGAAGCCAAGGAGGGATGGGGACTTGGTCAGGGCAGGTGAGTTGTTAACACTTTCCCAAGATGGTAGAGTTTTCCACATGCTTTGCTATCCAGTGGAGCACCTGAGAGCACAGTGAAGGAGTTTCCATCATGAGCTGTGATGGATCACATGTGGTGTGAGCATGGTTCTGAGCACGCTGTGGCCAGAACACCCTGCCTGGCCCTGCAGATGCGGATGCTCACAGCCCTGCCGGCAGGGGCTTCTCTGTACGCAGCGTGCACCTGGCTCTGAGCTGTAGCACTCACTCCTGGGCATATAACTATCTCTCTGTTACTCCAAGGGGATTAACTCTGCAGGTGTTCACAGTAACGGTGCAGTTCTGCTGTGCGCAGGTGATGTCCAGGGAATTTAGTGGGAATAGAAAGTGATCAGGACCTGCCACGAGTAGACCCCAAGTGCTGGTATTGTGTGCTGGTTTGAAAGTAAACCGGCAGGAAAAATGAACCCAACTCAAAAGAGTTTAGAAGTCAGAACTACAATTTAA
>JAVJGI010000040.1:26587934-26614425 GCA_035590275.1 Ibycter americanus
GTTCCTTGGGCCCTGCCAGCCAGAGGGCTGGAGGGGCACGGGAAACTGGGAGGGGACACAGCCAGGACAGGTGACCCCAACTAGTCAAAGGTATATTCCATACCATATGACATCATGCTGAGTATATAAACTGGGGGAAGAAGAAGGAAGGTGGGGACATTTGGCGTTATGGCATTTGTCTTCCTGAGTAACCATTACGTGTGATGGAGCCCTGCTTTCCTGGGGATGGCTGAATACCTGCCTGACGGTGGGAAGTGGTGAATGAATTCCTTGCTTTGCTTTGCTTGCGTGCACGGCTTTTGCTTTACTCTTTTTTCCCCACCTTTCCATTTTGTTGTTATTATTATTGTTCTTACTTCTTTATTCTGTTTAAATTATTAAATTGTTCATACCTCAGCCCTTGACTTTGACATTCCTTTCCGATTCTTCTCCCCATCCCTCTGGGTGAGGGGGAGTGAGCAAGTGGCTGCGTGGTGCTTGGTTGCCGGCCGGGGTTAAACTGCAACACCCTCTAACGTTACTGCACCCAGCAGGTGACACACACGTGGCAGGCTGTGGGGTGGTACTTGCCACTCTATGGGTGATGAAAATGTCACAGTTGCCAAGGTGAAGATCTCATCGTCTCCAGGTGCAACACAAGAGAACTCAAACAGAATCTTGAGTGAATCTTTGGGGTGAAAATACCAATGCCTCAAATGCAGCACAAGGCTCCCACCACTGCTGATGGCCAAGGCACTTCTTAGCCCTTGGGGTCTCTCAGTGTTTGGCTGTTAAGATTTTATCATTCAACAGCTCCCTGTAGGGGCTGCCTTTGGGTTTTGTGTCTACTAGAGTCAATCCTGAACTCCATTAACAAAATAAAATCATCACACCTGTGGTCAAAATAGAGATGTAGGAATCCTGACACCTATTCCTCCTACTATACAAGGTATGAAAGTATGGACACGTCTGTGGTGCATCAGTGCTGCACCCAGCTGCGTACAGGAACATTTTGGTTACTGATGAAGACAAGTACATGTTTACCAGATTTAAACTGAATTTATGATGAAGATGGACTTTGTTCCACAGCTGAACAGCTTTGGATCTAGTTGTGTACTTTACTGTAGATGCAATTTGCAAGATGGTTAGTATCACAACACCATGGTCCAAACCCTTTCTGGCGCAGGTGCTGCCTGCATGGCTCTGCTCAGGCTGCCTGGCTGCACAAGCCATGCCTTCCTGTTCCCCTTTCAACTAATTTCTCAAAAAATGGTTATTTCTCTCCTTTCCTGCTTATCTGCTTCCACCTTTGCTCCTGATACCAATGCCAAACCTCCCTCCATCCTGCCTTAAAGGGTGCCGATGCCCATAGAAAGCAGGCAAATATCTGTTACCTGCTCAGTTCTCGCTCCATGTCCAGCCTTGTGGTGACAACCCTTCTCTCCCAGGGGTGAGGATGAGGCTGGCGCAAGCAGCAGGGGCTCAGGGCCGGGCTGCATGGATGTAGCACAGGGAGCTCCTTGTGGAGCTGCTGCAGGTGCAGGTCCAGCAGCTCCATCTGCCTCTTCATCTCCCTCTCCACGTGCTTCAAATCATGCCTGACCTTTTCCAAAAGGTGATTGTGCAACGGCATCGTCACGCTGCAAAGCGCATCAGGGCACGAGCGTGGTCGTGGCAGCCCGCGTTTGTGGCGGGGCGGGAAACTGCCTCCAGAGTTTCGTCTGGAGGCGAGTGTGTGAGCAGAGCCGCAGATGGTCTTGCAACCTTCCAGCGAGCACCTTATGACATCACGGGTCTGCTGACACGTCACAGCTCCAGAGTCGCCATGCGAAGCGCAGCCCGGGTCTGTGCACAGCTGCACCCCCCTGCTGCAGCTCCCACCCAGGGACCAGGGGAGCCTGTGGCAGGGGGACACGCTGGGGGGCTTGGGGCACAGGGGGTATGTATGCAATGGCCAGGCAGTGGAGCCACGGGCCATCAGGAGCATGACCTGGGTGCGGTTTCAAGCACAACGCTCCTTCAGCACAGCTGCCCACGCTATCCCCACTCTCCTGTCCTGGCACACCAGCACAGAGGGAATGCAAGACACCCATCCCCGCTCCCAGGCAGAAATCCCCGTCGGTAAAGCCCAGATCTCCACTCAGGTTTTTAAGCTTGGTCTCCTCTTGAAACTCGTGAGGATTCCCATTCCCAGGGCCTGACCACCACTGCCTTGGGAGAAGGGGAACATACACCCAGCAGTGGGCTGCTGGCAGCCTGCTGCCAACCTCAGCCCTCTGCAGCCTTCCCCCTCCTCGCTGCCTTTGCTGCTGTTTACCACAGCCTTGAAGAAAAGATGTAAATTAAGGAGACCTACAGCTGCTCTTTACGTTTTCCCTCTTCCTGCACGTGCTTTGTACAAGGTGTTGGATGCGTGATGCCTACACACATGGTTGGCTGACGCCCAGCACGGATTGCCATGGTGTTAGGCAAAGGTGACCAGAAGCCTTGGCCTGAATACGCGTCAGGATGGTCTGCGGGGTGCTGGCGGCTCAGGGAGCACCCCCAGTTCCCCCAGTGAGTGCCAGGGAAAGGCGAGGTGCTCACCACAGCTCCTGCATGGCTTCTCCCTGGCAGAGCACCCTGCCTCCCCGTCCTGCTGGCTCTCTTCTCCCAGGGTTTTCTCCAGTGGCTACAAGTCTCAGATGTGACTTCGAACCTGCTGTCCCCATCAGGAACTTCTCCCTCTGCTTGTTAGCTTTTTATTTTTATTTTAATAGGAAAGACACAGCAAATGGTTAAAAATGTCCAGAAATGGAAGGTTCTCTTTGCATTCCTTACCAACAGCTGCAGTTAAGGTACTTCTGGGAACATTTTGAGAATATGCACGTTCAAAAATATTTATGTCCCTGCTCTCACGCCATGTTAAGCAAACAAGACACTAAGAAAAGCAGACCCAGGTCTTTGCTCCCCCCCTTACAGATGTTACTCCACAGCTTTCACTTGCCCATGCATCAGAACAAGGTGCTGCCTTGGCAAGAGCGGGCAACATGAGGATTTCAGATGATGAAAGACAGCAAAAAGGATGCTGCATCCTGCAATTATTTAACAGAGGAGACAGGGCACATGTGCCATACACAGGGCACTGCTGCAAGCACTTATCTGAGCTGACAGTTTTACCTTTGCAGATCCTTTGTGTGCTGCGATCTGTTGCTTGCTTGCTCAGTGAGCTTGGGCAGCGGTGCCTGAGTCATCAGCTCCTGCCTTGAGGACTCCTGAAGTCATCGTGTCCTGTCAGGCTGTTGCATCAGTTTTTCTTGAGAATGACATGCATGGGTTTCAGTGTTAGTGATGCTCGTGGCATGGAGGGATTTGCCTGGCTCCCTGAAAGGTGCCTGTGGTGTACTTTAATCACAAGCAGCGTTGGTACCAAAATCTCCTGGGTCTAATACTGCTTGAAAAACTAAGAGAAGACTACAGGAGCGGGGAGTGCTTCGTATTTTGGGGAAATCTGGTGTTTAAGGGCTTGCAGTGGATTGAGTATCAGTGGGAATGAGTACTCCCTGTGCATTTAAGAGAGCAGGAGAAGACCCCTTGGGAGCCCAGGAGCTGCTCCACCCTGCTGGCACCTTCCCGTGGAGGAAATGCCTTCCACAATTATTCTCTATATCCCAAAGACCAAGTAGTCCCAGACAAGAAAATATCCCCTGCAGCCTCCAGGGAGGTGAAGCCCCCTGGTGTGGGGTGCTGCTGCCGTGGGGCTGCCTGCCTGGAGGGAGCTGGACCTGCCGGTGGCCAAGCAGGGGGTGCAAAAGGGGGACCCCAAGGACCACAAAAGACAGCAGATGACATCTCAGGTTGCACAAAACCACATGAGGCTTCCTGTTGGACATCGCTCACATTCAAACATTGGTATGTCATATGCAAGAATAAATTAACACATGCAGATAACTTTACATAACTAATTACGTTTACACATACTAGCAATGAAAAACCTTTGTTAAAAGTCAAATGTCTAATACATACTTACACAGCAAAACTTCTTAACAACCCCAATTCCCAGCAATGATACCCACCATCAGCTTCTGTCCCATCATCTCTGCTAAGTGCTGTAGCCCAAGACACGAACCATATTCCCCCAGACTGGCCTGTGACACAAAAGCTAATCCCAGCCTCGGCAGCACCAACACCCTTGTCTCTCAGGCATCTGCAAACTGGTGAGTTGGATGATGTGTTATTTTCCCAAGGTGAAATATGAGTTTAGCTTTTCAAATAAATCAAAGCAGCCAGCTTATTTTTTATGGAATGGTAGTTTCATGAAAAAAAAAAAAAAAAAAAAAGCTGCTTTATTACTCATAAAAGGCATCACTTTTTCAGTATGAAGACAAATTTTTTTATTTAAAAGCTGAATTCAAAGGCTGTCAACATGTGAAGGGTCCCTCCTGTATGAAGTCTGTATACCTTTCTGACAGCAGTATTTTGTCTTTAAAACTCTGACACTTTCTAGTCTCTTTGGCTCCACATGAAAGAGTCTTTCAGGAGGTCTCTCTTGCATGGTGAGAGTCTGAATCCTTTATTTCACAGAGGAAGTTTTGTTTGTCAAGTCCCATCTGAAGAGACGAGGTCTGAAGCAGACCACTCAAACCGAGCACCGAGCATCGAGCTAAACCTCCCTGTCAGAGCCCTGGGAGTACGGACCGTAGGAGCCCTTACACAGCGTAGATGCTGAACGTGAGGATGTGCGCCAAAATAAAATTTCTGCAGGAAAAGCAACAGGTTGAAAACAATCTGAAGTTAAACCTCCCTGGTGCATGAAAGCAGGGGGTTTGGGGACTCACCATGCACCCCACCGGCGAGCGGGGAGCTCCTGCAGGCAGGGGTGCCCATGGGGTGCTGCATCCTTTGGGATGCATCTTTATGCCAGGGGATGTGAGCTTTTCCCCCAGGCATGCTCACCCAGGAGTTTGTTCCCAGACCTGGAGAGCAACAGCATGACCTGCTACCCTGAGCACCAACCAGAGGGACCTGCACGCAAAATAAAATCAGAAGGCATCACCCCACATCCTGCTTAGATAAGTAGGTGTCTGTGGACATTGATCAGCCAAGCAGCAATTTGCTGAGCTGCTGCTCTGCTCCTCTGCCCCCTTTCCCATCCCACCAGCACAGGCTGACGCGTGGCGTGCGGCACCGCTGCTGGCACATGGTGGCCCTGCTTCAGGAACAGCGTGTGCTTTTCCTTGTCTTACTGTGTCCCGAAACCTGCCAGGGAATCCTGCAGCAGGATGAAATGCCGTGTCAGCGAGTGCCCTCTGTGGAATCAATTAACCCAGGGGTAGCGACACTGGTTTACAGAGACTTCCCGTAACACTTGTGTGCGGAGCTGCTCATCCCCAAGGGCACCGTCACACCAACTGCATATCTTCACTTATATTTGCAATCACTGTTTAAAAATCATAAAAACCTATGTGCAGGCAGGGCATTTTTTTAATGCTCTGAAAACTGGGCTGTAGTTTTTAAACCAAAAGGAAATACATGGCTCTGAAAGCAATTTGTAGCCTTGTTTCCCTTTACTGCTGCAGCTAAGCAAGAATTTTATGCTGGCAGTGTGCTTTTTTCATGCCTCTAATGCTGTTTTTGGTTAAAACCCCCACACTTTAAGCCTTTGGTCTTCCCTGTGCAAATCATTCACTTTGCACTTGTAAGGAATGGATGGTGGCTAGACTAGAAAACAATAGTTATTTTTCGTTGTATGCTTTATGGTCTTTCTGTAAAGATCTACCCAGTGATAATCCTTACTGTGACTTCCTAGGGGTTGAGCAGAAATGTGCACTTGCTTTGGCTGTGACAAGTGACTCCCTTGATCATACACGCTTGAAAACACTTTTGGAAGGCAGCTGCTGCCTCTTTCGAGCATTTACCACTGCCTGCAGATGACAGCAGCCCAGTATTATAAATTTAGTTCCAGCATTCTCAGTCCTGTGTGATCATTTCCAGTACTGTCCCCACAGAGTTTACTGTTTGTGGCTGTCCTTTTTAGGAAAGGGACCTCAAAAGCATTCAGAGGAGAAAGACTGATCTTTCCTGGCAAATGATGGCAGCGGATGGGTTGCCTGGTATCCCTTTCCAGGCTTTCACTCCCCTTGGGTGCTGGTGTTACAGAAAACCCCACAGCTTCATTGGTTCAAAGGAGTCAGACCCCACCTCAGCCTGGTACATAAAACCCAGCAAATGTTAACAGTAAAAATCCCTGGATTACTGATGTCACCTGCTCCTAGTACAGTAAGAGAAAGGGGGGACAGGTTGGGATGTGAGCAACCTGCCCAGGTGGGTAAACCATAAAGATAAGGTCTATCACCAACCACCCTTTTGGGGGGAAATGTGTGACTTGATATTGATAACACAACAGCAGCAGACTGGATGGAGCAAGTTTTTTTCCTTACAGATGCTAAATCAACAGTCTGGGACCCTGCGATAAATGGAGATACTAGCGAGTCCTTCTGAGCCCTGGCTTGATGTACCTCAATAGGCTGGAGAGAGGTGTGTAGATGACCCATAAACTAACTTCAGGTTTTTGCTAAACACGCCAAACGATCCAGGATGTGGGTCTTGCCTCCCTCTACCTTCTCTCTGCCTTTTCTCCCAGCCTTCTCTCATGGTCTTGCTTCTCTCTGAAAAGATCACACTGTAGCTGGCATATTCTGCAGCATCACCATGAGTAGGTGACCGGTGAGGCACCTAAAGGTACCTTAAACAACTCAGTGCTCAGTCAAACTCCAGCTCCCCCAGCCCCAAAAAGCCTGCCAAGCCCATGTGTTGGGCTTCTCATTGAGTGGGCATGAGCTCACAGGGCCACAGGGTCTTCCATGAGCCTCTGAGGTGACAGTGGGCTAGGGGCTACTCCACTCACCACAGTGTTTGTCGTGCTTAACTACCCAAACAAGAAGAACCTGCATGGTGCCTTGTGAGAGAGGTGGTAGCCACGGACTCCATCACGGGGAGGGGGTTCACCTCTTTCCACAGAGCAGGACCAGAGGTAGGTGAGGGATGAAGGTCCCTCTCCCCCATTTCTTCCTGTCTACCCATGGGCTGGAGTGAGGGCAGTCCCTCAGCTGTGTGCTACCACCACATATCACCAGACAAGGACAACTGGCATGCTCTCTCTCCAGCATGGACGTGAGGTTGACCCCCTGAAGGCATGTACTGTGTCTTAAGGTGTCACCATAAACAGGTAAAGAGACTTTCTGAGGCTGCTGGGTCTCCACCAGAGACCTGCATCTGTTCCTGCAGAGCAATGAGGGACACTCAAGGCATCTCCCGGTTAGGAGAATGAAGAGTATTGTAGGTGGAGCTGGTAAGAAGGCATCTCTTGAGCAAAGCTGGCATGAGAGATCACCAGCCTTAGCCTTTCAATCCCTTATCAGGGGAAGATCAGGGTGGGAGGACACTTCTTCCAGGGCAGCACCATGCTGGGCCACCTCCAGCTGCTCCGTGTATGGAGCTAGTGAGCTGTGGAGGTGGCACAGGAACCAGCCAAGTAAATGGGAAGTGGGGCCCCACCAGTGTGAAACAGCTTCTCCAAAATGCCTGCTACTTTTTCAGCAATTTCTGAAAATATGCAAGTCTGCAATAAAGGGTTGGGCTCCTGACTCACAAGGAGCCATTTAATCTACAGAAGCAGCTCACTCCTGAGGCAAGCTAATCTGCCTTGTGCTAAACAAGCATTTCTTGATGGGCTGCTTCCCACAGCCAGAGCCAGGTCCACTCCTCCCCTTCCTCCCCAGCATTGACGTGCTGTCCTGGGCTTGACCAGTTCCAGATGGGAGCAGGCGGGATGGTGGAGCTGGGGTGTGAGAATCACGCTGGGAAACGTCACCCACCATGAGTAATGCTGCTGGTGCCTCTGGGATGTATCAGGAAGAGCTCTGTGCCGCAGGAAGGTGAGCTGCTCTGTAATTATTTCCTGTGAGCTGTGGGAGAGCTTGCCTGCCCTTCTGGGCATGGAGGGGTAATTACAGGTAGGCACTGAAGGAGTAACCACATGCAGGTGACTTGGCCGACGTCACCGTTGCGGAGCTAGTGACTTCTCAGGCACGGGGAAGTGGCACCCACGTTTACGTGGGTCTGCCTAGCTGGCTCCGCTTGAAAGGGGCACCAAAAATGGCTGAGAAGGTAGGTGGATGGATGGGAATTGCTTTGAGCACAGGTCAATTCCACCTTGAAGGTGTGCTGTCTGTCATTTCAAGAACCAGCTCAGCTCCGTTTCCCTAGGGGAAGGAAGGACTTCTGCCACTCGGTGCGTTACTCCGGCTGCTGGTGGGGTAGTCTCAGTAATCCACCTAGCAAAGAGGGTTTTTAATATTGCTCCTTCGCTGCAAGTCTGTAAATGCAATGTGCGAGTTGCTGCCAACACGCTGATATGTGGACGCTGCGTGTTCCCGGGACATGAGGATTTACCAGGGTAAAACCGCTGTGGTATGATGCAAGCTTCAGCTTAATCAGGTCCCTGCCCAGTGAAGTCAAGGTGAATTTTGACTTCTAAGATCAGGCAATCAAACATATTTGGGGCTGTCAAGGAAGTGAGTCCACGATCAAGCCTAACTTGCAAACGCTGTTTTGAAGTTGTCTTTTCTTATCAGTGGAATAGGGCATCCTCCTGCTTCGAGTCTGCTGCACTCCTAGGGACCTTGCACAGCCAGATCTAAGCCGGTGTGAGGAGGAAGATGGAGTGCATATACCACAGCATCCATCTCTGATCTCGCCCTTGTCAGTCTCACACGTTGTCTTGAACTCATTCCCATGGTGACCTTAAAGGCAACAACATTCCAACACAGTGAAGTCAAAAACAGCCTAGGTTCTTTGGCTTGTTGTTCCTGAGCCATTTAGCATTCCTGGCTGTGAAGAGCTTCCTGACACCCATGAAACTGAGAACTTTTCTTTTAAATTGAAAAGCAGAGTGGAGGGATGGAAACTGGAAGATGTCCTTCAGGCCACTGCTTACTGCCAAGTGTCACTGCCTCTCCCGGTCCTCAGCACAGAGCCAGGGACACCTCCACTCAGAGTCCATCTTGTCAGGGGGGATTATGGAGGTGGACTTTAAGATACTCCAAATGAAACTTGCAAAAAACCCACAAACCTAAAACCCCAACCCCCAAAATTTAACCCTAAGGGCTGGAAGCACTGCTGCCTTCACTGCCCTTCCAAACAGAATGCCTGGGTTAGCCTGTTCTTTCAAAGCCTCTTTTGGTCGCTTTTGAGCAAGAACAGACCAAGTACAGCAAGTATCGATCTGTTCAGAGTTTGGTCAATATATTTCCAGACCTAGCAGGTTTTGACACTGTCTGACATACTGATTTACAATTATCAGCTAGAATCTTTTAACACCCCCACCATGTCATTAAGTGTGGTGTAAGGATATCACTCTAAGCCCAGTCTGGACTAAGCCTGGTACAGAAAGAGAGACGTTGTTTGATGGAGAGTGCAATTGCATACGGAGCACTGCAGGCACACACTGAAATCAGGTAACCATGTGCTCAAATGGATAATAATGATCATTTTCCCCTCTCCTAATTTCCATATGGAACAGAATTAATTAGCCATGTAACTATGCACCTATGTGTCCAGCCAAGTATTGCTGAAAGGCTTGGAGCAGACCCAGGGTGTCAGGCTCCAGCTCAGCCTCCTGCTCTTTGGAGTGGCACTGACTTCCCGTACAAACCTGTAGAATTAACTCCTTGGGATGGTATTTCTGGATTCCCAACATCCAGAACGTTTATGTAAATGAGACAATCCTTTGATATCTTCTTGGTTTCACCGACTTATTTAACACTCTTTAACCTTCATGGGAAAAATATTCATGTTATATCAAAAACTGCTTTTTACATCTTTCCTCAAGGAATTCTTTCTCCACTTGAAACTCATAATGGAGCAATTGAGTTCCCTCAATTCAAATTTAAATGATTCGTTGAATATTCTACACTGACTCACTTCTCACTCTGCTGCTCAGACACACTGATGCTTAGTCAACTTTAAAAGAGTTTTCTTTTCCTTGTTTTCCTAGTGTTGTCCTAGGTTGTCTTCCTTTCAGATAATGCTTCCCGCATCATCCCAGGCTCTCTTCCACTTCTGCTCTCCCACTGGCACATAGCAGCGAGGACCCAAGAGCAGGGCCACACTTGCTTACACTGAAATGAATAAATGTTCTTCTTCCTAACAAGGTCTGGTCTAAACAGGCCAGGTGGAAGAAAATGAGTGTTACCCTTCCCTTGTACAGCAAACCAGTTAATTAATTACTGGCCTGCTCATGGTATTATTCACTCTAGCTCTGCATGTTTGAATACGATTAAAGCAGTGACAGATCTTTCGCCAGCACGTTTCGAGGCACCATGGTATCCAGCATCGTTGCTAAAGGTGCTTTATCCCATGTGTACACAGGGTCTTGACTGAAACACCCCACAGCACCACACCCTGGAGAGCAAAAACCCGTGGTGTACCTGTCATGGCATGCCAGTCGTGCTCACTAAGCTTGTGCTTTCTAGAGCCTCTTCTGACCCCAAAATGTCCCAACGTCTCCCCACTAGCTCTGGCTTTCTGCCTGCTCGCTGCTCCTCTCGTGTGACGACCTCCACAACAGCCTGGCTGTGCCGCCCTTGCCCGCGCTCCTGCGCTGATGGGGTGGTGTGGCCACTCGGAACACAAGCTTGCCGCAGCTGCTTGCCATCACGCAGATTCTGAGGGGGTGATGCTACGGAAGAGCTCCTCTCTGCCTCCATCAAGCCAGTCTACTCTTCCCAAAGGTAATATCTGAAAGCTGCTGCAATGCTTAAAGAGAGCAGCTTGCTGATAAATTGAAATGTCTTCCCTCTGTCACAGAGTCATTTCCAGGTGCCCACATCACCCTTCTGTAGCACAACCAGGAGGACTGCAGTAGCCTTCAGGCCCTGAAGCTGCTCTGAAAATCCCCTTGCTTCAGCTTTTGTTTTCAGCCAACATTACTGCATTCCTACTACTCCCATTTAATTCAAATAGCTCAGCAAACAGCAAGTCTGGCACCCAGAAGAGATGTAAATTGTGGAGCAGCTGAAGACGGTTGCTGTTTGTGCTTTCCAGCTCTCAGGTGAACGACTGAGAGAGGTGGGTATTACCCAGCGGTGCACAACTCACCCCAGGGGTACAAACTCCCATCTGAAAACAAGTGCCAAGAGCCACCGGTGCCTGCACAGTTCAGCACAATGTATTTGCTGGGTCTCGTTCTTCCTTTTTAGGTGTATTGTCTACCTAAATGTAAATGAAGAACAAAACGTTATTTGCTATAAAATGCGTTTTATGTTGTTAGTTAATAGTCTGGCATCTGCTTCTGTTCAGGACAGCCCTCTGTAAATGAAACTCAGCTTTGCTGCAGGAGTAGAAATCAATGTGCTAGTGCCATGTAAGAGAGAACTCTTTTTAACGGGAACTTCTATTTCTCCAACACCCATGTTCGCTTCAACAGAAAATAGCTTGTGTGTGCCAAGGCCACCTTTTGTTTTCTCCTCTGCAGGATGAAGGCAAGGCCTACCCACTCGCCAGAGATGTGCCCAGGTCACCTGAACACTGGTGAAGACCTCTCTATTTCCATCCGCGTGCTTCAGAAAGTACCTCCCCAAAAGGTGGTGTTGGCAATTGGTGCTGCCACCTGGAAGACGACCCTGAGCATCTGATAGGATATGAATGAGAATTCCCTTTGTGGCAGGTGTGCTGGACCACCTGCAGCATCCCTGAGCACAGGAGGAGCCTTGCCTGTCAGCAGGGATCACTGGGCTCCTTAAGCCTTATGCAAGGATGATTAGCGCTGTGTGAGTCTCAGAAGTCACGCTTCCTTGGGAAAGTTGATTATTTCAAATTTCCTTTCATTCCAAATTGGAACATAATAGAAATACCAAAACCAAGCTTATTGAAGTCCTTTGTTTAGATGCTGGTGTTTTATTATTTTATGGGATTCATACCAAGTTGAAAAAGATTTAAAGTGCTTGATAATTGTCCTATGTCAGTGAAATCAGTGGCAATGTGAAATATTTCCACTCTCATCCATCCTGCTAGGAAGAAAAAAATATGTCAGTTTTAATGAGACATGAGTTACCAAATAAATCTATACCACTCACCAACATCATCTGGATACTCCGGACTACTAATGATGTCCTTCTCTGGCAGTCAGTTCTCACCACCAGCCTCCCATCATTTCTGTGACAGCTTCTCTCACATGAATGGAAAAAGTCATGGGCTCTGGTGATGATAAGAAAACCTCAACACTAATTTTGCCTTCCTTTTCTCAAGCTTTTCTTCCCTCTTTAAAGAAGGATGAGCAGTTCTTGTTTGCAACAAGGATCTCCCCGGCAACAGCTCCGTGCAGCAACAGCTGTGGCCCAGAAGGATGAGCTCTGCAGCTGCACAGGTCCTACCTCATGACATCAAGCATGGGACACCTTTTGCAGTGGTGAAACAGGAGCTGTGTCAGCCTATGTCACCCCAGTGAGTCTACCCCAGGGTTTCAGAGGTTTTATCTACAGTATCCTCAAAGCAGATGTAAATAACACGGTTGTTAAAACTGAAGAGTTTCTGGTAGTTTGTTTCTGCAGTGCTAGCAACAGTGTGTGTAAGGAAAGACTAGTTTAGGGCCAGTCACGGGGATCTGAACCTCTACCTGGACATCAGGTACATCCTGACATGTCACTCTACAAGAGATGCTTCCACCATTTAGGTATTGTGAAATACGAAGCTCCTCAACTTACGGATTTTCCTTTCATTGTATTTTTTCTCTTTTCCATAACTGGCTTCCAATTTGGGGAACACCTGGACACAAAAATGGAATCAACCTCAAAAGAAGCCAGTTTTGAAGCTACAAGTAAACTTCTCCAGGCTACATGAAGCTGCAATGGCTCTTACCAAAGGGGACTGGAGCTTCAGAGCAGGGATGGTAGCACAGGTTAACATGTCACCGAACCGCAGCTGCACGCAGAGGAGGAAGAGCAAAAGATGTCTCTGTGAAGTTGTTGCCCAAGATTTGTTTGAATCGATTTTCATCCTCTATGGGTAATTATCAAATTAAATTGTTTAGGAATGAAAATTGGAAAAATTCTTCTTTGAGAAGAAAAAAATAATTAGCCTTGAACTTGGTGTCCTCTCCCAAGAAACCTGTTAAGTATCTCTCACAATGTGGGAGTGGTAATTTGATTGTATTACAAAATAAACTGGGAAAATGCACAAATCCGACTGACAAGCACTTCCAGTCAGCGGTGACTACAAAAAGCCCAGCTCACAGCATGAGCCTTCTCCAACCACATCCAGAGGGTTGTATTTGTGAAAGGGATCAAAGACCAGACAAAACCGTTGTTCTCATCATCTTCATTTCAGATGAATTCCGAGTCCCTCCACACGCCACTGCGTCAAATTTCAGTTCTTTCCTTCCTCCTTTGGCAGCACTGTTAGGGTATGAGACAGGTCAGACAGTAACTTCTCGTATTACTGAGGAGTTTAAAATTAAGCCTGTGCTTTGATGAACCATAACGATCACACCGTATTTTAGAAGCACTGATCTCTTGAGATGGCCCACACATGTATGGCAGAGTGGGAGATGCTCTGCACCTCCCAGGCTCAGGTCTGTGAGGGTTGCTGCTTTGGAAGAGGCAATTACCTATGCACATGGATGTTGTGGTGATGAGCAAGGGTTAGGTTTGCTCTGGCACCCTGCCTGCAACAGCCCTGCCTGAGCTGGAGGCTTTAGAGAAGACCCTTTCTCATTTCCAGCTGGAGATACGATGCTGCCACAGCACGTCCTGATGTGAGGGGTCCAAGGGGCACCAGTGGGTTCCATGGGGCTGTGCCTGTCACATACAGCAGCTGCTGTTGCTGCTGGTTTGGTGTTACTACCATCACCTTTTCTTTTGTGTCACACCTGCCTTTGAACTTGCCTTTCCTGTTTCTCCTCACCACGCCGCAGCTCTGCATCCGAGCGGGACCTGCCCGGGCGCTGCTCTGCTCTGTACCGGTGCTAGGCGCATGGCCGCAGTGAACAGGGATCCAATGTCAGTGGTTGAGGAGATGATTCACGGGAGGAGCACATCCTCACTTCAGGGCAGCTGTGCCTGCCAAAGGGGCAGGATGAACGGCTGCCAGAGGCGACTGTTTCATCCATCCGACACCAAGAGGCCAGGGCAGCGCTGCATTGGGAGGGGGGACAGGCTGCTGGCTGCCATCAGCAGGCACCTTGGTGGGCTTCACTCACTTCATTCCAAACCTCCACAGCAAACACACCCACTCCCCTCCAAATTTCCTCTGCAGCCCATGAAGAAGAGAGGCACTCCTAGGGCATGCTTAATCCCACCAGCAGCTGTACAGCTGAGTCCTTTGGGTCCCTGTTTCTCCCCATTGGCCTCAAAGAAGGTGCAGGGAAGTAGCTCAGGTGTGGGCATCACCGCGATAAGAGCAGGTGAGGTGGATGCTGCTTTCTGAGCCCCAAAGCGTGGGAACTGAGAGTCGTTGGATGTAACCTTACTCCAGTAACACCACTGGGAATGCTTTTTGTGCATGGATGTATATTTCTGAAATGCAGAAAACCTGCTCTGAACCAGGAAAGCTCCAGATGTTGTTATAGCTCTCGCACAGTTCTCTTGTTCCAGAAACTATATCGGAAGAAAAGGCTTTTCTTTAAATTAACAGGTGAGTTTCTGCCACTACAGAATGTTTTGGAGCCTTCCTCCCACAGCATGACATGGGACACAGCTAACAAACACTGCTAGACCATCGAGTGCAGAGCTAGTTCAAACCTGTCAGGAATATCCAGGGTTGATACCATACATTAATTACACGCTGTGTAAAAAAGGATTTCCTAAGACCTTTTTTTTTAAGTTAAACTGAAGATCTGGATCTTTCCTTTTTTATGTGTCAAGGGACTAGATAAACCAGAATGGAAAATCCTGTAACAGCCACACTTCACACATCAGCATCGCATATCAGCATCACGTCTCCGGAATGCCTCCTTTGCCATGTAATGAACCCCTGCATTTTAAAACAAATCTTTCTTCAAAGGAGCATCCTCAGGCTTAACATGCATTCCTGATTTCTCTTTATGGCTTATCTTTGGAGGGGTGGAGATCCCAGGGTCCACCTTCTGAGTGCTAATGGCTTTTAGCCATGATGGGTCACCTTGACCGGTGGGCAGGGAGGAGTGGGGCACGTGCTGGGCAGGCTTTTATGACATAGCGAGGACGGGTGGTGGCAGGCAGGAATATGCCAGTGCCACATCATTAGGGAGTTCCCACACATAGGGAATTTCATGGAGGCTCTTAAGCCATGGCCAGCTTGCTCTGCTCATCACGCCTATGGCAGCCATCACTCCATCACCATGCCCCACATCACCCGTTTTTGGAAAAAGCTACTGAGGCAGTGTACAGACAAGTAATCCTAGCAATATCGGATGCCTTCACCTCTCTTATCCCAGTCATGAGCTGCACTGACAGATGACTTCACAATGAATGAAAAACATGTCCTTGACAATTCCCCAGCCTTTCAGCTACAAGTTTCCTCGTAGAAACAGGTTTAAATGGATGCGTTCAGCTATGAAGTAGCCATAGGAAAGAAATCGAGTGTTAAGAGGATTCAGATATCATGATTACAACTACTTGGTACAGAAATAGGGGCTTTAATGTGTGTGTGTGGACATTGTGGACCTGCAGCTTTGATGTTTTTGATTGATTCACCGCAACTTTCTGGAACATCCCCATGCAGAAAAACTACCTGGGTGGCAGCATGCCCACACAAAATCTGCTGACACAACCTGCCCTTGGGCTACGTGCAAAAGAGATGAGACTTGGTGGCCCTGCCTCCAGAGGGTTAGTCTTGCTTAAAGTTACCTTATTGAAATCTCAGCATGGGCAAGGTTAGAGCCCACGGAAGCAAAGATCTTTGCTAAGAACCTAATTAAGATGACTGCAGGCATGTGCTAGCAAAGCAGCCTGGCCAGACCTTGCCTGAACACAGAAGTCAGGGCTTCATGGATAGTGCGGACAGGACCTTGGTGTCGCGTCTTCAGGGATGGTTCTGGGAATGGCTTACAGTCCCCTGAAGCTGCACTGATTTAAAATGAGCTGTGAGGCATTTCTTGATGCTTCATTTATGGAAATGAATGTGAACCTACCATTTTGTACAGCAGTTTTTGGGAAATGCTCAGGCTGGCAGGTGGTGACGACTCTCTTACAGGTGCCTGCGCTGCAAAAGTTCTCCAGTGCACTGTAGAGGTTTCCTAGCAACTTCCTTCCATGGTCTTTGTGCTTCGGTTTGTTTTGGGATATGGGCCATCATAAAACAGTACTTCTGCCTATTTATACTAGTTTAGTTCTTTTAAGCTGGCAAGGCAAGTGCAGTACAGCAGCAGTGTCTGATTTATATCCTTTTTAGCTATTCCCTCCAAAACTAACAAAAATCTGAACCAATGTAGGTGGGTTTCTTGCTTTTTTTTTCACTAATCAGATCACCAGTTCATTGCTCAAATTGCTGAGCAATAAGAAAACTCCAATTCCATCTTTAAAAAAAGAATACACAGAAGCAATGTTTTCTCTGATCTCTGCATCTATTAGTCTTGCTGAGCTCCTCTGGCGTATCTGAAACCAACAGATGTTGATCATGTGCTTTGGACAACTCTTTCCAAATACATGACAGACATCACATTTTTGAGCCAAAAATGCTCTTAAAAACAAGCAAAACCAAAGTAGCTAAACTGTGCTAACCTTCGTGCGCATGCATGTGTATCCGGTTTAAAATTGGCCATAGGCTTTAAGTCTAAATTCACTGATAGCATCCAGGTTTGAACACGTTGCAGTGTTTATTCAGTATTTTGTACTGGCTCAGTCAGCTTGAAATGACACCCTTAACTAGAAAGGAAGCGAGGGAGCAGTTTGGTATGGGGAGCAATCTTGAAAGAGTTTGGGCATAAGGGGATGCAGGAGAGAAACCCAGATTATCCCCATCTCCTCGAGCATTATTTGTTACTGAAGTCATCCACTACACAAACACACATATCTTCAAGAATAGCAGAGGGGAAAAAATCACTCCCCTCCCCTCATTTAGCAACTGGAAAGTGAATACCAAGTGCCTTGGTATTTTCCTTGGCACATGTGCTGCTCTGTGAGCTCTGACATAAAGAACCATGAGCAACTCAAGTGCAAGAGGAAATGTGGAACCGAGTCCCCCTGTGCTGCATCCAGACCCCTTCCTGCCCTCAGCAGGATCTGTCCCTGCCTGACGCTGAACAAACCCCATATTCATGGGGCTTGGCATCCCACCTGAGGCACAAACCCAGCCCTTCCAAAACCACTCCACATGAACTCTCTCCCTCCCTGGGCTTGGCTGCCACCATGACTATTTTAACACAGCATCAGGCACCTCCACCAGAGATTAGCTGCACTTACACCCTTGTGCAAGTTGGGGATTTGCCAGCTCCTGCCATTTGCCATACTGCCCTGCCATAACCCATTGGATTTCTTGCTCAGCACTAGTGCTTGCACTGATGCGGCTATGTCAGCTGTTGGCATCAGTTGCAGAGTTCAGGGCAAACTTCCAGAGCAGATCAGGCCTTGGATTTCTATCAAAACCCATCTGTTCCTGGCTGAGAGTTATTCCCACCACCTTTATAGCTGGATGGGATAATGAGCTATTGAACCCACAAATCAGCACAACACGGAGCTCTTTTAATAGCCTTCCTCTCCAGAAAGTCAAGGCTGCTACCGTACCTGTGTACACCAGCCAGCCCAGCGAGCTAGGAGGACTTCTAGCTGACAGTGTCAATTGTTTTTAAAGTGTTACTGCACTGCTGACATTTGAAAAGCAGTTCAATATTTCTCCCATGACAGTTACTTCAAGTACTCAGGAAACAACCTGTATGAAACAGTGGATGACAGCCACGACACTTGTCTTTTCGGAGATGCCCAGGCTGGATTTGGGTACAGCTTGTGCCGGGCAGGACAGCGAGGTGAACACCGCAGCAAATACACCTCCTCTGTCAACCTAAACCCGCTTGGTAATGGGGTGTGTGCAGGAGGGTTAGCCTCACACCTCGGGCCCTGCCACAGGAGTGTTGTAATTAAAAAGCACAAGGGCTGAAAGGAATTCCCATGGAGCTGTGGTGGCAGCGCTCCCTTCGCAGCAAGCTGCAGCACCAAGGGTTAACACTCTGCTGCCTGCCTCCACAAATCTGCATAATGCCTTGCATTTGGCAGCTCATTTACATAATTTTAAATGACTCTTTTGTGTTGAAAACAAAATCTAAAACACAGCTTGAAAAAATAAGTGGTAGATATTAACGTTTCATATACTGAGAAGGCTTGGTTAAGTCTATTTGTCTGAACTCGTCAATTGAGGTTGTAAAAATAATTTTAACAGATTGATGTTGTTTCTTTATTGCAGAGCCTTGGGTGTTCTTTCCCGGTGCCATTTTGACTACCCTAAATAAGGCCTGGTGTGCTCAGCCACCCCGCACAGCGGGGCTGAAGCATGCCCTGCACAGGCTGAGAGCAGCCGGTGGGCTCAGCAGCTCCAGCCTTTGCGAGGGGGCTCCAGCCAGCCCCTCTCATTAAACTGGAGAGACAATGCCAGCAGCTGGAGACAGAACCCCTGTCACCAGCATGTTCTTATCGGGGATGGGGTCACCTCCAGGCCGGGGGTGTGTACCCAGGGGGGTCGACGCGCCAGCATGAGCTCCGTGTCCCACCTCCCACTGCCACGAGGGATGCAGCTCACCAGAGGATGGACACCTACATTTCATCAGTTGAATCACGCCCCCAGCTCCACTGATTGCCATAACTAAGTCTCCACTGACTGAAGTGGGCGATTAGACACCTAAATTCAGGGATTTGTTGTCTGGACCTGATTCCCACCGCAAGTTCAGCTGTCTGTCTGAGCCCTGTATCCCTCAGATCTTCTCTCCCTCATTTTGGGAGACAGATACAAAGCACACTGTCTTCCACTTGCTGTGATGTGTTTCAGTGTAGAAGAAGAGGCTATTAGCCTGAACTGTCACGTCAGCATGTTTTAAATCATAGTTTATCAGAGCAGCAGAATAAATCATAGGAAATAGGAAGCCAAACGCATAAGATACACATTTAACAGCAAACTCACCTGTCGTTATGACTGAAGCCTATCTGAACTCCCACCCCAGCGCCTTCCATACTATAAACTTCGGTACATTCCTCAGGCAGAGACCTGGAATTTCTGCATCAAAAATGTACAGCATTTCTAAACGGGACATCCCAAAACAACGCACTTGTGCTCTTGACTTTGCAGTCCCCAAAGCTAGGTGACACAGAAGACATCTCCCGCTCGACACCAGCTCCCGCCCCCCGGCAGCGTGCCCAGCAGGCGCTCAGCGCAGAGGAGCAGCCCAGGGGCAGCAGGGCTCATCGCCCCCTCCTCTGCCGGTTGGAAGGCACCACACAAGGGAAAGCTTTAGGCAAATCTAGCTGCGTCTAGGTAGCTTGTATAAGCCGTACGGGGAAAAGGACAAGTGTAGGTATGTAATCTTGAGCAAACAGACCTGTCAAATGCTAACAAGTTTCTACCTGGCATGTTTAGTTCAGTTTTAATTTTGCCCAGTGCTCATAACCCAAATTCAGGTGAATGTTGGCATTTCCTGCAAGTGATAATACACTGACTGCCCTCCTTCAGCCTCTAGTGGCATGACAGTGTTCAATAAAATGTTTCAAAGATGATTTAGGGCCATCTTTTTCTATCATCGCCTTTTGTAATAGCTAAACCTTATACTTGATACTTCTGTTAAAAATTAGACAAAGGCAGATATGCCATATTAAACATTCAGCCCAAATAATTAAAGGCTGATAAATTTACAAACACCCCAGCTCACCTCGGTTTATAGCAGTAGGCAACATTCATTGCAAGTGGAACTACCTGTACGTTCAGTTAGTAGCCAGTAATTCTGTGTTTGCAAATCTGCCTGCAGTTTCACGTAAACTACCCACTTATCTATATAAATACATGCACCAACACATACACAGGCACATACAACAGACAAGTGCTGTAACTGCTGTTACTCACAATAAAATGTTCATCCATCAGTTAACTGTGTCCCTTTCCTCTTACACAGCACTGGAAAAAAACCCCACATTCCAGACTATTTATTCATGTTTTCTTTCCTCCATTAGTTTCAGTGAAGCTAAATGTGAACTGCCAAAGCAGTTCCCAACACAGGTCTCAGTGTACCGCATCTCCTACTGACCACTGCCCTCACTGCACTTTTTTTTTTTTTTTCTTTTTTCCTTTTCAGCACTGAAGCTCCATCACCATAAAAATCCTAAAACTTTCTTTCATGGGACTCCCATCTGTTAGAGCTGCCTCTTCTCACATGAAGTCAACATCTATTTTTTTTGACATTCTTTCACTTCCGTGACTGGTTGTGATGACCCGCTGCAATTATGTTCTCAGCTTAGGAATATACTACAAGGACATGGAGGAGCAGTTAAAGAACAGCTGTTCTGTTGTATGTAAATGTCCTTGGTGATTTAAGGAGGGAAAAACAAAGAAGAAAAAACCTCACAAGATTTTCAGCAGAATGGTGAGATCTTTCCTGAAAGCAAAGCCCATTATTTAAAGGGAATGGAGTGGTCCAAGAGATGAGAATGTTTTCGCTTGCGGGGAGCTGTGTTTGAAACCATGCCTGCATGCCCATGACAGGAGCCTCTGGCTGCTGAAATGTGGAATAGCTGTTTGAGAAGAGATGGTGAATTTGTAGCCTCTGTGTACACTCATTCTGCACATGCCAAATTTCTCCTGAAGAGCCACTGTTCATTGCTTCTCAAATGACACAGCCTCTGGTTTGCTTAAAATGCCAGCTGTAAACGGAAGCTGCTTCAGAGCCGTCTCATGAGCAGCTCAGTTTTCTCTCTGTGTGCCTAGGTTGTCATTCAAATCAGCAGTTTGGGCTCAAAACTCATCTCCCTCTCACCACCCTCCGGGTCACATTGTGGAGCAGCCTGAGAGCACACAACCTGGCCTCCTTTGGGGTGAAACCAAATGGCAACCTGTGCTCCCGAAGTGCGGCACAGTCTCTGGGGAAGCTGTGGATGTTCAGTCCATGAGGCACACCTAGAGCTGGCCAACACAAACCCCCTCAAAATGCAGCACTGCAGATTCTTGGGCACTCAGCACCCATTGCTTTATGCTACCGGTGGCACCTCTTCAATGTTTAAAATCTTGATAATTTTTCAAGTGGAATTAAACAGAAATGCAACAACTATCTGCTATTTCTTTCTATATTATAAATAGCCGTCCATGACAGGTGGCTATTTGATGGCAGAGGAACAGCAGCTAAAAAGCAGGCTACTACACCGAAAGGTAAATCCTGGCCCCATCGGAGTCCGTGGAATAATTCGCTTGCTTTTGCCCTGGAAGGTCTCCACTTCTTTCCCTGTCAGAAACAAATTTACTCTGCAACGATTTCAGAAAGCAGTACATGAATCAAGGCCATACAGAAGTATTGCTGGGAATGCAGTTCACCCTCACAATTTATACAGGTGATTTTTTTTCGCAACTGCCACCTTTGAAGGTAAATACAGTTAAGGCAAGAGTAACTAAACTAATCAAATGGAACTAACAGGGAAATAAAACCCCTTTTCTGTCCCAGTTAATCATCTGGACTCCCTTGGCAACCTGCAGACACATGAGCAGGAGAAGGCAATGCACAAGGAACCTGGACGACCTGCTAGGGTCACATGCCTGCCTTTTAGGTTGCTGAAGTTCAAACAAATTCTGTCTTTCCCTACCAGGAGCTTACAGAAGCCACTCTGATATAAATGAGCACAACTCTGCCTTTCAGCTGCCTGCACAGGAACACCTGCCCAGGTGATACAGCCAACACAAAGCCTCAGAGACAGACCCATGACATACACTTGTGCATATGAGCTCTGCTCATGCTGCCTTCCAGGGACGGTCGCACAAAGTGGCTGTCTACAGCCTCCGTTCCCGGGACGTTCAGCTCCTGCATGATGCCCAGGATGCCTGGTGAGCTCCTCTTGTGACACTCAGCTGCATTTGTCAGCAGACAGGTCTGGTCTACACCTACAAAAGCCATCACATAAACTTTGTGGTTGGGCCTGGACAAGAAGAGATGTCCTGAACGCCTAGTCAGAAGGGAGAGGTGTTCAGAACCATCTCTGTGGGAGCTGGAGAAGGATGCAAGTAAGGGGCCACAAGGGTAAGGAGCAATGTCAAGTGAGGGATCTACTAAAACAAAATCTCAGTCTGCCAGATACTGGTGGATGTACAAACTCCACTGAGTACTTGGCAGAGATCTCACCTCAGTCCCAAACATACTGTGCCAACTCCCCTAAAGAGAAGGAAGTACCCTGACTGTATAGTAAAGAAAGGAGAAACAGATGCAGAATCCTCATTTCTAGCCGAGGAGTCCTTCACCTGCAGTACTGCCTATTTTAAACAGGTGTATTTCAGTCCGTGTGCGGTAGCAAGTGTTGTATCAGCAGCCTGTGTGTCGGCGTCTAGCTCACCATATTAACTTCTGAGTCTCTTTCAGCCAAATTTTGACACAAAGTTCTGGTCTCAAAGGTCTCTGTTAGCTTAATTGACCCAAGCATCAGAGAGGGGGCAGGAGAACTGATTAGTACTGCACCTAAGGGAAAGACCGCAGCAGAGCTCAACCTTTTTTAGTCGCTGAAGAATGCACAGGGCAGACAGAAATGGTGCACCACTAGACACCAAAGAACCCACTGCAAGAAAAAATCCATGGGAAACAAGTTTTCATCAGTTCTGAACCTTATTAAGCCCCCCGTCTTTTGTGTCCCTAAACTATGCTTCTCAAAGACCAGCATCATTTTGCACACAAGACAAATTATTTTTCTATTACAGCAACCTCTTCACTTGACAGCCAGGTACAAGTTAGAAAATGAAAGATTATAAACACTTAATACCTGTTATCAAGATGAAGTTTCAGCTGTCATAAATAAGCAATGCATTATAAAAAAATCAGGCTATGACAGTGTGGGAGATGAGCATGACAAGACATAGCCCAGGACAGCAGAAAGCAAATGGCTGGCAGCGCAGTCCTCCTCAGTTGGAACTGTCTGATTTCTAGTGTTAACTTGCAAACTACGCAGGTACTTGAGTTGCAAAACACACTGCTGTGGTTTAAAAGCCTGACATTCCCAGCCCCAGACTGCTCTTACGCTATACCTACACAGAGGGAGAGCAAGAGGCAGCCAAGGAACCTGCTTTGCTTAAGTTTGTGGCACAAGGTGCTGGAAACAAAATTTCTTCCTTTGCAATGTACTTTGTTGCTTGCTATAGGAACTTGTGTACAGCCTTGGGAATAATCTAGAAGCTGCAGTTTTCTGCACAGCATTCTTGTTGACATTTCCAGGAATGCTGGCCTCATTTCTTCCACAGCAAAATACAATCCTCTGCTGCCAGCCTTATGTCATCTCTGTTGACATCTGGAGTTAACAGCCTGGAAAGCACATACTGGGGCTCTCCTTAGCTGCCTGAATCCTTTACTCCTGCTCAGGGCCTCCTCCCTGACTTCAGCATGCCCCATCAGCCGCAGGCACCGCTGCACCTGCCAGCATCTGCTTGCACTGTTTACAGAGCAAAGTCCCTTGCAGCCCTCCTACCCTAACCCTCCCATCCCTTTGGGGACTAACAGACTTCCGTGCAAAGCACCAGGCCTGCAGCTGCCCAGTGAGTTTAGGGAGCAGTCAGGAGTAAGTCCATCCCGGTGCATGTGATTCAGAAGCCGTTTCCGATGGGAAAGTACCTGATCTACCGAACTGGACACTTGTGGAGAAGGAGGCTGGATGAGATGCCCTCCAGAGGTTACTTCCAACCCATGCGCTTCTACCAGTCTGAAAACTTGAGGAACTGCTGACTCTCATCACAACTTAATTTCAGACACAACAGCAATGATCCCACAGGAGTTATTTTATATGGTATTTCTAAGCTGGCAAAAACTCTCGCACAGACAAGTATACCAGCAAGGAACTTGTTTGGCTAGTTGGGTGTTGGTGTATTTATAGCTATAGCTGCACCTTCATAAGGAAGCTGCTGCTTTATCAGTAGGCCTGAAAATAGCACCATCTATACACCGAGGAGTTGTGCAACATAGGGAAGTAAATTTCTTAGGCCAAGACAGAAGTCCTGTCTTAAAGACATATTTTGTAAAGAAAGAAAATCTAGTTCAGTTTTTGATTTTTTTCATGACTTGGTAAATACGGATTTTTAAACACCATTTCAGTATTGGATGTTGTCATCCAACAGGCTTAGTCAATCTACAGGACTTAGGAAAAGTTTTATATTTAAGTTCTTAAAAAACAGGAGTTGTAAGAACGAGAGGTTCTACTATCAGCAAGCAATTCTATTTGGAGGCATTTCAGATAATGAAAGGACCATCAAACTCTGTTACCTTTGTGAGCGGACAACACAGGCATTCAATGCATTACCACTTACTGGTACTCCAAAAGTCAACTGGTAAGATGCAGCCTTGCATTCTTGTTCGAGAAGTGTTGGTGCTTCTGACAGCGCGCTGGAACTTCCACTGTGCTACAAACGCCTGCCAGATTAACAACATCATCAGCTTGGGTTTGTGTCCTCTCATCTACACTTAGGATTACTTGCCATTTTAGACAGCAGTATAAACTCTTCGTGCGAACAAAAGCTGACATTTGCACTACTCAAGTTTATTCTGGCTGCAAGCGCAAGTTCCCGTGGAATCCATTTTTTTTTTTTCTTTTTTGCTTATGCGGAGTGTTTGCATTGGCACAGCCATAGGCAATGGCTAAAACTGGGGTTCAGTCATAATGTAAATAAAGCTACAGGAAAGGATTACTTGGAAATGCCAGCAGCAGAATGCTGAGCCCTAACAGACATGTGCCCCCTTTGGGCTTTTCCAGCTCCTTTCCTGTCTTTTATCCAACAGGTTTCCATAACCCATTAACTTCTAAAGCTTGCATGTGAAGGGCAGAAGGAAGAGAGTAATGGAAATCTCTTCCTTATGCCTGGCCCCTGAGAGAACTCCACTGAACAAGTCATGTTATTTCGAAATGTAAACGCTTTGGAGAACTAGATCTTGATCCCAAGAGCAAACAAGTATCTGGAGCTTCCCAAACCCTACCAAAAATCTTGAAAGCACTCCCAAGGATGTAACAAGATCTACTGCATGAGTTCATGTGGCCCATCCTCCTACAGTTCAATGGAAAAGAGAAATGACCGTCAAAGGCAAATACTCATTTTTTGTCTGGGAAAAAATAGTAAAATTGAGGTGCGTGTTTTTTCAGGTGATTGTCAAAACACACTAGTGATTCTGATAAAATGACTGAGGTCAAGACAGCTTAGAAAAATCTCTTATTGCAATAAACAACATAAATGTTTTCAGGAAAAGCATGAAGACCGATATTAAAAAAAAACAAACCCAAAACAACAAAACCCACAGACAAAGCAGAAGAAAACTAACAAACTTTGGGACAATCAAATGCAGATCTAAATAATCCAAAGATTCTTAGCTCTGTCCTAAGAGGAAAAAAAGGTCTATCATGCATCTACACATTTTTAAAAGCACAGCTACTGCACTGTCTCACTACCAAACAGAACAAGTTCTTCTCCATGCCTTGTGTATTTCCAGAAAACTGTTAGGATTTTCCTTCTAGGCTAAGCTAAATTACTTATTTGTATTCTTGAATCCACTTGAATATCACTGTCACTTGATAACAGAACATTTGGGGAAACAGTGAGAATGAGAAACCTAGAACACATCAACTGAGTATTTCTTCTCTTTATCACATTTCCTGTTAATGATAGTTGCATTGAAAAAAAAAACTTCACAAACTCCCCTGATCTTTGGGCTGCAAGCAGCTACATCAGCTAATTCTTGGATTAGCTCCTTTCAGCTGTACTGGAGAAGGAGCCAAGGAAGTAAGAGGAATAGAAGATGAGAAGTCACAAAATTCCTTATGGAGGAACAAACTAAGATTTCTATAAATAAAACCTCAGAAAATAATTTTAACTTACCGAAATAGGTTCTAGTTGTTTTTTTTATACCATTATAATGTGATTGCCAGTATTCGTCACATACTAAAAAATTACAAGCCCATTTTCTAAATTTCCGATTTCCTGAAAATAAGCGAGAGCAGGCTGCAAAGGCAGCAAACTCCAGTGAATAAATAAATAATCAAAGCTTGGTACAATCCCAGCTAAGGTGTTAGTTTCTACAGAAACAAATGGCTGTTTTATTGACTTTGTTACTCAACTTTCAGCAAATTGAGATGTTTATTTGTTAAAAACAGCTCCACTTGCAAGGTGTGCTCTCCTGGAACGCTGGAGTCGAACCCTGTCCGGAGGGAGGGTGCGCAGCCAGAGTGCCATCGAGTGCCTCACCGGCTCGGGAGCCAACTTTTCACTCCGATCCACCGCCAATCTCCCAGGGAAAGGGTGGGAAACTCCGGCTGTCGGGGGCGGGGGGGAAGCGGCGCTACTTGTAGGCAGCGACCACAAA
>JAVJGI010000040.1:26615761-26683698 GCA_035590275.1 Ibycter americanus
CAATGCAGATGGGGGATCGCGGTGCGTGTGGGAGAGCGACGGCAGCCAGGATGAGGGAGCGCTGCGCGGGGTGGTACCGCGCCCGCCTGCCTTCGCGCCCCGCCGCGCCCATGCCGCCTTCGCGCCCCACCGCGGCCCACCTGCCTTTGCAGACCGCTTGCCTTCGCGGCCCGCTTGCCTTTGCAGCCCTCTTGCCTTCGTGCCCCGCCGCGGCCCGCTTGCCTTTGCAGCCCGCTTGCCTTCGCGCCCCACCAAGGCCCACCTGCCTTCACACCCCACAGCGGCCTGCCACTGCTTCCGTGCGGCTGGGCCGGCGGGATGACAGCCAGGGCAGCTGTGCAGCCTGCCTGGCAGCCTCACCGCTAGCTTTGCGTTGGGCTGGGGGAGAGAAACTGCGGGCTGGGGAGAAAGTGGAATGCTTGGGGGAAAATAAATCCGCGAACCGAATTTTCTGCGCTGCTTGACGTGTGTTTGACGGCACTCTGTGTGGCTGTCACCTGTGTCTTCTGTAGCAATTACTAGTGGTACGCGTTACAGCTTGTAAATTTTACTCGCGCTTTTTTATATGGAAATCCTTAAGAAACGTGTACCTCCTTATTTTTAATTTCTTATAAATTTACGTGTGAATAAGTCAGGATCTTTAATCGTCACTGGATAGAAACCTACATATTATTTCTTACACTGTAGACAAATATTATTTAATTTTTATAAATAGTACTTATAAACCTTAAAAAGTATGGACACTTAGTTGGATTCTTCTGGTTTTGATCTTAGCAGGTTTCAGGATAGGTGAGGGTCCAGCTCACTTCACTACTTGTAGTTCCATCACTCTTCCTAGATCAGTCTTTGCTGAGGTGCCTCTGTTAAAACACAGCTGAGGTCTCAGGACTTATGATGAGGAAAATAGGTCATCGTAAAGATAAAATTTCTGCCAAACTACATCATCCGTGCCCTTAAACAGGGAAAAGAAACTTCTAATGATAAAATAGGTCTGAAACATGAACTGTGTTAGTGTGGAGTGGTTCGTTCCCCCCCCTCTTAACCTGATAATACATTTTACAGAATCCTCTTTCCTAGGAGGCCTACCCATTCCTGAGGGATTGATTGGCTTTTTCCACAGTAATATGTTCAAATTTGGCATACATCATCTTCCTTTAGAGTGTGACAAACTGAGAAGTAATGCTGTACTAGGAGTTCTGCTTCTTCATTGCACTGTTTTGATTTAGGGTAAGATCTAGCACTTTGAACTTGAAAGGACCCCAGTGGTTTTTGGTTGTTTTTTTTTTTTTTTTTTTAATGTTGATAGGTCCTTAGAAAATGTTTACCATGTAATTATCACACTGTGTTTGGAGTGAGAGAGCTAATCTGATTTTTTTTCTTTATTGTCACCTGTTTTGTTGACTTATTGATGTTAAATCTAATGCCCCTTCAGTCTTCATAACACTTCCTAATTTTTTTAAGGCTGGATGTGGTTTTTTTTCCTTTCCCCCTTCTTACCACAGCAGCAGTTCTTACAACTTCTATTTGATACAGGAAGCTTCATAACATGTGGTAATTAATATATGGAGAAAGCTGCAGAAGTGCTATTAAGTTGTGACTTATTCTGAAAAATCAAGTGGCTCCTTGATCAGAGCTGCAAGTCATAAATTTCTACTTCATAAATACAATTTTACTAAAAGTGCGGTAGCTGTGTATCAGAGCTTGTAATGCAGTGAAATCAGAATGATTCATAAATAGGGTTGAAGCACACACATATATGCTGGAAACGCCAGTTCAATTTTATCAGTAGCATTGCTGCTTATTACTGTTCTGTCAATGTAGATCATGATCTAGATAGGTTAATAAATTCTCATATACACGCTCATAGAAGTTAGGATCTTGGAACATCTCATATCTCTGTGGTGTTTCTTTCCCTTCTCACACTTCACAGGCTTTTTGGAATTTGTGCTGCAGACAGTGCTCAGTAGCCCAAGTTAGGTTTTTTTTTCTGTCAGCCTTCTGAATGGCAGTTCCTTCTCAAAATCTGATTGGGACCATAATTCTATATTGTATGCTTTCGTATGTGGCTTATGTAGAACATGATCAATTGTATTGCTTTCAGTAATGGATCCATGTTCTGTATCTATGGAATAATTGCATCTTAAAACACAAGGGATTTTTTGGTGCAATTCTTGTGTGTTCAGAATATAGGACAGTTTTATATTTTTTTTTTTAATATATTGATATGTTATGCTTTAATCAGCATAGATGTGTGAAGGGGGTGAAGTGTGTTTGGAAAGTACTTCTGAAGTATGGCTCTGTTCTTAAGCAGTCTTGAGAGTGCAAGGAAGTAGGTTTTTTTCAGTCTGGTTGGTGCAGTTTGTGTCATTCTGTTTTACAGTTTTTATTTGATTTTCTATGTAATTTGTTATCCCTCTTATTCATGCAGCATCTTGGAGAATGGTAAAACGCTTTGAGGAAAAAAAGGAAAAAGTAACTGTAGAACCACAAATAGTTGGGAAGACTCCTGAGCACGCCTACTCATCATCTGAAAGTACTTCTTAACTAGTGTTTTCTAAACCACTAGTTCATACTGTACCTTGATGGTAGTTATTAGACCTCTCTCAAATAATTTGAAGCAGCGTTGGCTTGTTCATGGTATTCACTCAGATGTCTGGAAGCTGGTCACTCTCAAAGCTCGTAGAGAACAAGGTTATATTTAGTTTTGCAGTTGTATTAGGGTTCATTTTTTGAAATAGATAGTAGGCTGAACTTTTGTTTAGGATGTACTGAGGTAATTAAGCTTTTTCTGGTAAGTTTATTTAGGAAGACAGGTTACTTGGAATTTTTCTTCCAAGCAATTTGTTCTCTGGGAACTGAATATGAAAAGTTTAACGGGAGAAAAATTGCGTATGGCTTGCAGTTTGAGAAACAGTTCCATAAACTATTTGGGATGTAAATAATTAATGACTTTAATCTTTGAAAAAGAGATGCCTAGCTTCTCTTGCAGTGGGTGTTAGATGTATTTCGTTGATTACCCACTTGTTTCATGCATGTTTCAGGGTTGGAGACTTTGTGCTTTATGAAGGAAGTTTGACACACAATTTCATAGATTTAGTCAGTCTTAGTAAATTCTTCTTAGTATATTTCTTACTTTAGGTTGTGTTAGGGGATGGGTGTAACCATGACAAATAACCATTTCTTGGCTATTATGAAACCTCACAGGAGCAGTTTAACTTGCTGCTCAGTAGGATGAGAAGGGGAGTCTTTCACCTTACCTGAATGGCTTTCCGCACGTGAACTAACCTTCAGGGACAGGGTTCGTCTCAAGGCTTTGCCTTTGTTTTTACCGTATACTAAGAAATTTATTGTCGGCTAAGGAGTTTAAGGCCTAGCGTAGGGTAAGATGTCATTTTTGAAGTGGTCATCGACACAGTGTTAATATGCTGTTTTTCTATTCTCTTGAAGATGAGACATAATGAACTTGGTTAAATGAAGGGTATTCTGAATTTAAGATGAGTGTTAAGACATGGTATGTAGTAAGTTTTCCTGCAGTAAGCTTTTTGAAACAAGTAATGTAACCGAGAAGAGTTCGTTCGAAGCTTCAGTGCGTATTTACGTACAGTCAGCTTTGGGGGAAGAAAGAATTACCTCACTCTTACGTGAGCTTGTTTTTCCTTAATAATATATTAAATGCTTCTTTCTGTTATTCAAATATTACTTTAGGCCATGCCTGAACTGAGAAATTAACTAGTGTACTTTAAATTTCATCTATTGTTTACACCTTCTGATAATCAGTTTCTGTGGGAAAAGTGCCTAGCAAGAACATACACTTTTAGTCTGTGTCTATCTCATAGCTTATGTACATGAAAACATCATTTCAAGGTAATAGGCAAGTGATCAGTGGGTATGTGGGCTGCAACTCTGTCAGATTTTCTTACCCTCCCTGTTGCATTTACTGACGAGCAAATCTGGTAAAAATCCCAGGCAGATGTTGCTGGAAGGAGCTGGTGTAGGGTGTGGTGTTATTCTGTGGAAGGAGTCAGCAGGGATGTGGAACTGGTGTCCCAGCCCCACATGTCTGTGGGAGCCATGCAAGGAGAGGGAGAGCTGGCTCCTGCTAATGCAAGTGTTTGTTTAGCCCTGAACTCCCTCTTCCACTCCACAGGCATGCTGGGAGAGTACCCATCCTCTTGTGAAGAGGAAGGCAGCCTGAACATGAACTTCCCTGCTGTTACTCACATGTAATCTGCATTGCTGCTCAAAGCTGGGGGAAAGAAGGGATTGACGGACTTGTTCTTAAATAGAAAACCTGCAAATTGTGTGCAGATAATACAGTACTTCTTTTAGCTCAAGTGATTTATTTTGGTGCGCTTTAAACAGTTGCCTAATCTACTTCAGCAAAAGTGAAGTTAGCCTGCCTCAAACAGGAATAGATGATTTAATTACAGAGAAACCATTGCTGATGTAGTACTTTAATAGCCTGTTGCTTGATGAGACTTTAAAACGGGAGAAGTGTTGACTTCTTAGGATTCATTTCCTGAAACCGTAACAAAATTTAAATTGACTTCTTTAAGAAGAGAGTGAGGGAATGGCATGACTATCATGGCATTATTATTATCATCAGACTCCTAGTTTGAAACACTTTTTTTAAAATAAAAAATTTTAGCTGCATCAGAAGGTTTGCACCACCACTGTGGTTATACAGGCAGGCTGTTACAGGATTTGTACATTGAGAAGCAGTGCATTAAGATTTTTATCTTTATTTCAGTATTGTTTAAGGATGATAATTTGGGAAGTTAAGCATACACATAAGCATAATTTCATATCTGGTTGAATGTGAAATGTTATTTATACACAGGCCAACAGTTTAGGTCTTTTTGGACTTTGCCAGGGTCCTCTTCTTGTTATAATTGTTTGCTATGCCCCAGACACTGCTTTTTAGAGATTATATATGTAATTGTCCATGAATGTTCTTGCTGAAACTTTACTGAGATGTTGTAACTGATTGCTCTCTTCTGGAAGGGGAGGTTTGTTTTTCTTCTTACCTTGCACTGACTTTTGCACTAACTTTTAAGTGCCTGATTGCACAGTAAACTGACTTAGCTCTATATCATTTTAGCAAATTAACCTTGGCAAAGTGAAATAAACAGAGTTTTATGGATTAGGAAACTGAAGTGGTTTATCTCCTGGTTGGGTGAGCATCTGAGTAGATGGATAAAAAAGGGGGGATTTTTACAAAGTGCTGCAGGAGGGAGAGTTGCGAGTGAAGAACGGGGAAGAGGAAGCAGGGTTGAGTTCCTTCCATTTTGAGAGCAGCAAGTTTATTTTGGCTACTGTAATGTGAAACTGTACTGTGAATGCGATCCGGGCTGAGAGTAGTTGCGACCTGTCACAAGGAATTTAGTAAAATGGTAATTGGGGCACAAATGCTGCCTCTTTTCCTTATCAAATTATCTGTGAGGTTTGAGCATATCTGTTGTTAGACCAATGATAAAGTAAGATTAATGGAGGATGATATTAATAGCCATATTTTAAGGTTGGCAATGCAAGTCAGAGCTGTCAGAAACCAACTTTTTCTAATTTTAAGAACAGTTAGGTATCAGTCAGCGACATTAATGTGCTAATTCTGGTAAAAGATAAAATCTATGATCGATAGTATAATTTTAAGGTAATTTTGATACAGTATATATTTATTAAATGTTCTAGTTGCCATGTAGAGGAGACTTTTGTAAAAAGATGTTTGTCAAAAATATGTAATTAAACCATAAAATAGGTGTAACGATGTATGATGCTTTTTTCTTAAGCTCTCTAAGTTTAAGTAGATAACTGTTCAGTACACAATTACATCAACGTGAAAAATTACTTAACACTGAGGAAAAAACCCCAAGGATGTACCTAAGCATGGCAAGCTTTGCAGTGTGTTGTAGCTGCCTTTTTACAGTTATGGCATGGTTAACTGTGACTTGAATGAATTAGACAGTAGTATGTATTTGAAAATTCCGTAAAGAAGGAGAAGGGATTTCAAGGTAGCTTTTAGTGTAGTGATTACACTAACAGCAGTCTAGGTAGTTAAATTTGCAAGATGCTCCCCATAAAAGCAGCTGTTTTTTGTCTTTCCCTGCATCAGCTCAACAGCCACTTATGCAGAAGAAAACAGCATACATAGTATACAAAAACTACTTGTGGTTTTCGGTTGCACAAACTTTTTTTTTTAAGCTCTAATTCAATGAGGTCCACTAAGGATTTGGCTGTTAGTAATAATTTCCCATAGAAGACTGTAGCAGTTGGCACCTGTATTTGCCCCAGAGAAAACATGGGGACAAGGCCTAGTTGTAGAAGCTAGAGGATTTTAAATTGGGAGGAACAATTAGGAGAAAAAATATTGAAATCAGTGTGCAAATGTAATTTTCAAGGTGCAGGTGTATTTTGTCCAAATCTGTAAGCCTGTCAGTTTAAATGAAGATGGTCACAGAACTAGTTAGTCCACTACAGCACTAATTATCCAGGTTTCAGATCTTAATTCTCTCTTTCTGGCATAAAACTGTTTTGACAATAAACTCTGTGCTCTACTTTTTGAAGCCTTTCTGTGCTTAAAAAAAAAAAGCAGTCAACCAACACTGCTTCCTTTTCTCTTACCCTTCGCCTCCAAAGCAAATTAACTATTCTGTTTTAATTTAAAGAGCTTTTTGTTACATTTGAGAGAGAACACGTACCACTTCACTGATGCAAAGGTATGAAGTTTACCTGTTCTAAACACTTCAAAAATACTGTAAAACTGAGTAGAAGGGTGTAAGGTGGGCACAGAGGTCAGCTTCATTTATGTAAAACTGCCAGTTAGGTTCCAGTTGAGGAGCGATGTAACTATAGAATTTGCTGTCTTTGAAAATTTTGTCTTCGTCTCACAAGTCTCACTGCTACTGCCAGCACTTGTCAGGGGAATTTCTCATGATAAATATGCTTCACCTTGTCTTTCAGGAAATCTTAGCTACTGTGCTTTAAAGTATAATGTGTTTTACGGTACTGATCCATGTGGGTACAGAAAAGTTTTGAATATTTGTTTGTCACCCTTTTGTAACACCCCAGCATGATTATTTTATTGCAGTTCTAAAAATGATTTTTAACATAGCATCTTATGGTTTGTCTCATTGGCTAGTTTTTGTAATCCCAAGTCTGTTGGTGTTATGCTGTAAGATGTTTCTTAGTGACTTCTCCAATTGTTTACATCCACAACGGAGATGAAATGCGTCTTTTCTGCAATTTTGTTTTGGACAGCTTTTCTTGATTAAACTGGTTCTACCTTTTATCAGAAAAGGTGCCCCATAATAGTTTGGGGTCCCTTATGTTTCTGATTTAATTCTACATTATGGTGTTTTATTAAAGAATGCAGAATAAGAAATTTTGAAAACATTCACATGATTGGTACTATTTTGTACATTAACTGTGTTGGAACTTCTCACTATCGTTGTTTTATTGCCAGCTGTGAGGTCTGCCAGTTTAATTTGTGACAACTGTAGTGTAACTCAACAGATGAAAGCACGAAGGCTGCTGGAGACTTCAGCAACCTTAATTTGTCTTCAGTATGTCCGTGTCCCCCCCTCGCCCCCCAACACACACACACACGCTCTCAAGGGGATGTGTTTTTGTTTGTTTGGCTTTTTTTTTTCTTTTTACTCGAAGTAATCAGTATTGTGCACAGTGGGAATATCTTGAGTATCCAGGGTGACTGTACCCATGCAGCTGTAGTTTTCCTGGTCACTAGAAAATAGCCCAGAAAGAAGCTGTGCTCTGTACACAGGGCTTGGTGGTATGACTTTCTGCAGCATGTTTGCCATCATCTCTAGTTAAACTGGATGCAAATTTTATTATTTTTTTTACTTTGTATAACTATGTGAAGTAGTAGTTGTAAGAGTAAAGTAAGTTGTAGAGTAAGAAGTAGTAGTTGACTAGTTTAAGCTAAGCCTGTGTTAAAACAGCATTTTAAAAATCTCTTACAGTCTTTCAGTATGCTTCATTCTCTATTCTCCATTAGGTTTCCTCAGACTCTCACCTTTTTCACCTTGGGGATAGATTATCTCTTTAGATACATAGGTAGTTCCAATAAAATGAGGTGGATCTTGATTGGGATCTCTTGATTCTACTAAAAATTATAATTTCGCTATATAGTTTCCAGCATGGAGTCTGCCATTTACTTAATATGGACAAATGTTTCTGCTACAGAGTTTTTACCAAAAACTTAGCTGGAAAATAAATACTTACCCGTGTGAATGCAGTTGAATGAGAGCTGTAGGCCTTACTCTTGTCATTTGAAGTCATTTGGCTTTGTCACTTCCTTCCATAAGTGTGGTATCATTTATAATTTCTCATTCATCTTACAAAATTGATTTTCTTAAATGTGTCTCTCAGTGTTTATTCTTTCATTTATGGTATGAAGTTTTGCAGTTCTCTATACAGCCTGAAAATGACCAGAGCTCCTTTTTTTCCCCTTTCTAGTAAATATGAAGTTGTGTTCTTCTAAAGAGGATTTATGGCTTTTAATCCATTTTATATTGTTTTTCCTTTTAATATAACTGAGTTATTGTTGTCTGACCTTTAATGAAAATCTCTTAGGTTGCTGAAACTCCTTTTCTTCTTCTTTGACCACACTTAATACTTCAGTAACAGCAGTTTTCCTTCTTTCCCCCCGCCCCGTTTTAAAAGGCATTATTTAGACAATGTTCTGGCAAAACGTATCTGTCTCTCGAACAAGGAAGGTACTTAATAAAACATTCCAATGATACAAATCATATCATCTTGTCATGGTGGAGCAGATTGGGTAGGCAGAATGTATGCACTGCTCTTAATGGGAGGGAGTGGGGGATAACAGGCTGGAATAGCCAGAGCTTTGTTTCTTTTTCATGGTGCAGAATCTGTGTCTGGCAAGTTTGTTACCTGAAATAGTATGACTGTAGGCAAAATGTGAAGCAGGGAGGTATGCAACGTGCTGCTTCATAAGTTCTTGTAGAGGAACCAAAATACTGGTTATGCTGAGGGGGAAGCACCTGGAGTTTCGTGGCTGTGGTACAAACAGATGGAAAAGAGAGAATCTGTTTTTCGGCAATGCAAAAAAGTATTGTGATGAGCTGTGCACCTCAAAAGCTGGGTTTTCTTTTGAGTTATTTTGCCTGCAGTGCGCATCTGACAAAGCGATTTGGCTGCTTTTTTTTCTGGCATGGTGCTTGCTCTCTACTCCCTATGCCAGGCCTCGTTCTGTTCCTATCTAAATCAAAGGTGCAGTGTCTGAGAGGAAGGTTTTGAAGATGTATGTTTAGTAGAAGACAGTGCAGTGTGAGGAGAGGAGTCCATGTTTTTAAGAAGTTTGAAAAAGTGACATGCAGATGATACTGTGATACCAGGAGTTTTTGTTTAAGACTTCAAGCCTTGACATTGGAGGAATTGGCAAGGAAAGGACTGGACGTGCTAAACGATTTTTCCCTGTTGCTAAAACTAATACAGCATGTGAATAAGCATGCTGGACTTTAATGCAAAGCAATTAGAATTGTCTTGTTTGTGCACTTGTACAAAATACACTGTTGCTTTTCTCCAGCCAAGACAAAAATTACTTAATAATGTGACAGTCCTTACGCTTAAAAATATTTTGTAGCATTTGAATGCTCTAATCAAAGGCCATTTTTCAACGTTGCACATAGTGGTTGTGGCTTCCAAAAGCTTATAGCAAGAATGAAAGGGAAAATGATGGAGAGATTATGCTTTGAGTTCCCACAGTAGCCTCAGCTGAGACCAGAACCTAACTCTCCTGGCTTTAAACTGGTGTGCTGGTAAATAGACAGCCTCCGTGGTGGTTTGTAATTAACTCTTGAAGGAACTTTAACAATCTATCATTGTGGAACACAAAAAGGCTTTAAGACTTTACAATGACTGGATTTTTATTTTGATAGTAGGGTTGGGTTTTTGGTTTTGGTTTTTGGTTGGGTTTTTTGGGGGGGAATCACTACAGCAATGCTCTGACAGTAAAAAATAGGATTTTTTTTTTTTTTCCATTTGTCTAAATGTGGCCTTTTAAGTTCCACTCATTCTAGCCAAACAAGTGTACAGCTTCCTAGCTGCATTTTGGTAGCTAGCATGCATATGTTGATCAACAGTAATGCAGGCTCATATTGTTTTATGTGAGTGTTTTTCAAGTATCGTTGAAGACAACCATGGGGTTCTAAATTCCCATTATCTGCTATCCCATTATTGCTATCACAGAAGGATATACTTACTGAAATGATACGTAGCTAAACAGCTTACAGATTTTAAGATTCATAACTCACACCCGAATTGGTTGATCCAATTGATTAGCTTTTAGTGGTCTTTTGGCTGAAGAAATAGCCTTCTGCTAAATGTTAAACAGAATTTTTGTGCAGCTACAAGGACATTGTGCAGTTGAACAGAATCTGGGAACACAGAATGATGACTTGATGCATTCTACACCAGAGAACAGATTTCTGTCCTGTATTGCCTGAATCTGTGACCCATATTTTTGGAAGTCTGCTGTCATAGAATAACATCAGGTTGAGGCTGACTTGTTCTCCTGTAGTATATTTTTCTTTTTTTCCACAGAAATGCCACTAGGCATTTTTGCAACCTGTAGCTGTAGATCTACTGTACTAACAAATCCTTTGGATATTGTGCAAAATGACATATGTAGGTGTGCTGTAACTGCTATGTGCTGGTCCTGTCAGGATCGTACCATTTGTGTTTTTTTTTCTGTTTGTATTCAGACTTTTCATTACAACTTTTTTTCAGAAAAGGGGCCATGCTGTGTCATAACTATTTTAGAACGGGGGGTTTGGGTGTTTGCTTGTTTAAAAACTGTGATTGACCTTGTATTCCTCTTGAGCTGGCTTATGCTTGTGCTTTGCACTGTGGGTTTTGTTTTTTGGTTTTGGGGTTTTTTTTTAAGTATTATTCTGAAGGTGATGTTTTCAGCATCATTTAAATTGTAAATCTGAAGAAAGGGTGTAAGTAGATTTTGAACTAAAGCAACCAGTCAGCCAGCCTAGAAATTCATCGTTAATCAGAGACATCTGGTTCTGGCAAGCCTAATGCTGGGTTTCACAAGCCTTACAAGTGGCTGTCCCCTGGTCTTGCTGTTCCTGCTAGAGTAGAGTACTTCCTTCTGGATATTTTAGTACCCGTAAATATTTTTACTCAAGGTCTAAGTACTACTTCTCAGACACTTCCCTGACTCCTTGGTGTAACTTTTTTTCTAAGCCACTGCCCTTAACAGGGATTCTGTAGCAAAACATGAGCTCCTAGGTTTTCAATGGCAAAAAACGTCCTTTTGTTGACATGCCTCCAAGTGAAATGTGTGGAGATCACATACTGAAAGCAAAAAGCCCTCAGAATCACAGGATGGCTGAGGCTGGAAGGCACCTCTGGATGTCATCTGGTCCAGCTCCCATGCTCAGTTGGGCCATTTATAGCTGGTTGCCCATGACTGTATTCAGATGGCTTTTGAATAACTCCCAAGGATGGGAACTCCACAACCTCCCTGGGCAACCTGTGCCAGTGCTCTGTCACCCTCACAGTAAAAAAAGTGTTTCCTGATGTTGAGACCAAACTTCCTGCGTTTCAGTGTGTGCCTGTTGGCTCTAGCCCTGTTCAGGGGCACTACTGGAAACAGCATGACTGTCCTCTTTGCGCTCTTCCTTTAGGTGTCTATATATGTTGAAAAGATCCTCCTGGAGGCTTCTCTTCCCCAGACTGAGCTGTCCCAGCTCTCTCAGTCTCTTCTCATACAAGAGATGCTCCGGTTCCTTCATCATCTTTACGGCACTTAGCTGGATTCTGTCCAGTGTGTCCATGTTTCTCTTGTACTGGGGAGCCCAGAACAGGGCACAGAACTCCAGGGGTGGCCTCACCAGTGCTGAATAAAGGCAGGGATCGCCTCCCTCAGCCTGCTGGCAGTAATTTGTCTAATGCAGCCCGGGATACTATTTGCCTTCTCCACTGCAAGGCATGGTGGCTCATGCTTAGCTTGACGTCCTCCAGGACTCCCAAGTCTTTTTCTGCAGAGCTGCTTTCCAGCTGGGCCATCCCCAGCATGTACTGATGCACGGGATCGTTCCTCTCCAGGTACAGGACTTCGTGGTTCTCCTTGTTAAGTGTCATGAGGTTGCTGTGCTCTGTACGGCAGCATGAACCTCTGGCATATCCGCTGCTCCTCCCAGTTTGGTGTCATCCGTGAGCTTGCTGGGGGTATACTCTGCCCCATCACCCAGATCATTAATGAAGATGTTGAATAGGACTGGACCTGGTATTGACCCCTGGGGTACACTGCTAGTCACTGGCCTCCAGCTAGACTTTATGCCACTGATCACCACTCTCTGGGCCCAGCCGTTCAGCCGGTTTTCAGTTCACCTCACTGTCTGCTCACACATACATACTTCATGAGCTTTCTGTGAGGGTCTTTGGGAGACAGCATCAAAAGGCATAGTGAAGTCTAGGAAGACAATACCCACTGCTTTCTCCTCGTTCTCCTATACAGTGATATGAAATCTGCCTTGCTTTCTTAAAACTAGAACTGAAATATGTGCTTACCCTTTATGCAGGGTGAAGAAGGTGGGTAAGTCATTTTACCTGCTCCTGCAGTACGTGTTTTAATCCTGAATATTAGATGTTGGTGCGTAACTGTCTTTGACCTGATCTCATTGCCACTATCCTATCTTTGTTAGTTTTTCTTCTCCTGCTTTAACCTTGTTGTGGGCTAGCTTATACCTAACTTTAGATATAGGTCGTTATCTATAGCAGTGTTGTTAGATCATGAAATAATAACGGTCTGCTTTAAAGGAATTTACTTTCTGCAATCATTGTATTACCTGAAGACTTTTCGGTGATACTGCAGAAAACTATTTTCAAGAGATTAATTTGTTTGATGTATGCCATATTAGCTTTCTACTATTGCTTACTGATTCAGCACAGTGTTACCATTGTTCCACAGAGGGCTATTAAATAGTCAGAACTACCTTTATCAACTGAACTGACAGTCTTACAAAACAGAAAATAAAGTTTGGGAGCCATATTCTGTAAACCCGTGTTGGTTGATATCATGAAACATGAGAGTAGCAGTTACAGTCAGACAAGAGGTCTATCTTGTTTTCCTTCTGTTTGTGACAGTGACTAGTGCTAGATGACAGCAGAAGAGTGTTAGAATAGAGCAAACATACAGTGATGCTTTTCTAGCTTCTAAGAATTTGCAGCTCAGGGATTTCCTGAGCAGTAGGTATTGGTTAGTGTGTAATAGCTGAATAGTCCTAATTTGTATTTCTTAGAATGGGGAGAGGACACCGTGTAAGCCACGGTACACCTGATAACAGAATGAGTGGAGCAATGACTTTGTCATCTTGTTTCAGTGATCTGTGTATTCCAGTCTAAACACATAGTTCCACCCCACTGCTGAGTACTGTTAGTTACCTTGGAGGCTGTCATTCTGTACTTGCACTTGGAATTTTTTTTTTTTATGTGCGTTACTTTGTATTTTCTGTAGATAATCTTACTGCCTGCTTCTGTGTGGTACTGTAGCCTTTTTTTTAATGAATACTCCCTCCTTACTACGCAGATTGACTTAAAGCACACTCTTAATCTTCTCCCCTTTTCTGCCCACACCCCTTTCCTCCTACTCATTGGTGGAAAGGTGGTTTTTCACCTTTATTTCTTCATTTATTCCATTAGGAGAAAGGTGTTTGGGGCAGGATCCTTTTGTATGCTGTATTACAGCATGGAAGATAGCTGGATGTGACTTCACGTCGATAATGGTGTCCAAGACATCCTGGGATCAGGACATGAAGATAACATATTTGCTCAAGCTTCTCATTGGTGTCCGTCTTCTGCACTTCTGAGACTGTTTTCATGACGCTGATAGACAGGCACAGGAGTTAGTTTTTACGTGATTCAGGATAGGCCAGTGTGAGAGGGCTTTGATCTGGAGGCTGTGCAGCTCTGCTGGGCTAAAACCTGTTAATTGGTCACGTAGCTGGCTCCTTGGGTCTGGCTGGCTGTGCTCAGAGCACTTCAGGGTCTCAGCTGAGGGAGGGAGATGAAGGTTGTATTTACTTTTAAAGTGTTGATAGGTGCATCAATACTGTTTTCTAGTGCTTGAGTTGGTGGGTTTTCTTTCCCCCTCTTCGATATCTGCTTATTGTTAGTCTTCCCTTGGAAAAGCAATGTATCAGTTCCTGTACACTTCTTTCAGCTCTGGTGTGAAGGTCTTATAGATTTGTTAGCTTACAGACTTCGTTGACATATTAAGTTGTCTTAAAGAGGCCTGATACTTAGAAAAATCTGCCAGGGCTAAATTAGCTTCATTTTTAATTTCCCTACTCAAAGTTGCTTATCATCGCAAGCTGGTTTTTTGTAAAATGTAGAAGTGTACAAATAACTTTTTAAGGCTATAAAGGAGCAAACTCAGAAAAAATCCAAGAGAATCTTCTGACTGTTGTGTCTGTGACTTTGTAGTGTTTCTTGCTGAGTACAGAAAGACTTCCTTTAGGAGACATGCAGCACGCGAACATTTTGTTTTACATGTCTGTGGTTAAATCCTTTGTTTGGATTGCTTAATTTCAGTGATTTTTACTTGTGTTCTTCAAACACCTAGCTGACATTTTAAAAATCTAGTCTAAAGTTGCAGAGAAAAATGAAAAATAGCTTTCTTCATATTGTTACAGAAATTAATCTCTGAGATGGCAGAAATTGGTTTAATACTTAACAAATAAATGTGCTAGATGTACTGTTATTTGCTCAAAGCTGCAAAATGTCAGCTTAGATATTAGCACCTGTAAATACAGTTTCTGCTCAACAGCAAGTAAGTTTTTGAGGGGAAAATATAAGTTCTGATATGTGAGATTTCCATTTACAGTGCACTATGCTTTTCATGTCACTTGCCTGCTTGGAAAAGTCTTCCTGGTATTCACTGAGTGTAGATGATGTAGGTGTAGGGTTTTTTTTTTCTCTTTGTTTTTGTAATTGTTAGTTTCTTAACACATGGGGAGAAGGATGAGCATACATTCATTGAACTGTTCTGAAATCTTATAGTAGTAATAACGTTCTCTTTGTCTCATGGTTTGTTTGTTGCTGTGTGAACTGTTGCTGGCATGATGGAAATACTTGGAAGGATGAGTATTCCTGCAGGATTACTAGCAAGATAGGACTGCTGCAGGGAACTGAGCATGGTGAATATGTATTACAGAAGTCTATAGTGTCTAAAAAAAAATAATAAAAAATTCTCAGGACAGCCTGCCTACTTTAAAACAGAAGATTTTTATTCTTGCAAATTGGATAAAAGCACAGATTGTTAACCAGAATTCTGCTTATGTGGATTTAAGCATTTATTTAAATAGGGTAAAGTTACTTTAAAATGTACCGAAGCCCAGTTTTTCTATGAAATACTTAGTATTTTGAAATGGATTGTTTTTGTAGCTCTCTTGCATTTTTGAGCCTAACTTGGTTTTATAAAACAAGATGTGCTGGCAGGTTAGGTCCCTAGATAAACTGCTCTGGAAATAGAAATGTACTTTGAGAGAGGTAGTATCTTGTGATGAATAAAAGCGGCAGTTCTGAAGTCTGAGCTCCTGCAGTCCTGACCTGGAGCCTCTTCAGTTGCTTAGCGTGAGCATAGTTCCTTTCTATTCTGATCAGTTTGGGGAGGCTAGAAATTGTAGCTGCAAAACTTAAAATTGAAGCAATCCCTGCTTGGCTTGGACAAACTGACTTTTTGTTTTCCTCACAACTGTTTTTGGATGAATTTTGATAGGGATATTTAAAGAATGTGTGTCTTAACACAGGAGCCATCACTGCTAAACTTTGAGTGTGGCAAGCTAGTGTGTTTGTCCAGCAAAATATATGTTGCTTCTAACGTCATCCTTTGAAATAGCCTTTAGTTAGAATTTTTCAAAGCTCAGCCCATCCAGGCATTCATATCAGAAGTTAGTTTTACCACAGAAAGGTCTCAGTAGAAGTGTTGACCTTCCTTAATGTGAGAATTGATTAAATCGTCTCTGCCTGTACTTCTTCCTTCAGTGTACCATCAGTTGAAATTATTGTATCATATTGTTAAAATTAACCTGATCTTAAATATGCCTTTTGTATTTTTTCTTCAGAGGGTCGGTAGTACAATACCATGCAACTGTGCAAGTAGAAAGGCTTAGATTGCTGCAGGAAATGTATATGCTGCAGGAAATTAATTTAGAGTTTTTATTTGCACAGATTTACTCTCCATACAGAATGTACAAACACATCTTTCTGCTTTACTCTTGTTTTCCTCCTGGTTTAGTTTTGTGACTGACATTCGCACAAATGCTGGTGGCAGCACAGGGAATGGGGAGGAGTGGGGGTGAATCAGCAGCCCAGCAGGGATGTGGCACTTGGGAACTACTCCTTTTTCACTGAGTGGTGGTCTGCATCAAAGTTAAGTCCTCATGGATCTCTAAGCTTATTAGGCAGTACTTGGTAATTTTACTATTATAGCAGTTGTATATGAGATGTAACTCTCAGGGAGTGAGATAGTTTTTACTTTTCTTTTTTTTTAAAAATTTATTTCTGTAGGAGAGTGTAGTACTTTCAGCATAGTCACTTATATCCTTCTTTGCTCCCTCCCCTTAAATGACAGCAGCCTCTTTTCAATAGTGTTAGATCCCTTTTGATGTATACTTGTTGCAGACAGACCTACTCTTTTGAGATTGGTATTGCTAATAGATTCATTGAGTATGCAAGTCTTATATTTCTGTGCATGTTTTTTCCCTATCACTACTTTTTTTTTTGTGTGTGTTAAAAATAGCAGAGAATTATGTTTATTTTTTTAAAATTGAAAAATGTCTGTTTCTTTTGTAGCGCTCAGGTTTTGTGACATAAAGCTCAGATAAGGAAGCTTTAAATGTTGCTCATAGACTAGTCTAGTAACCGTATCCAATGAAGTGCTACTTTATTTGCTGTCAGCTTTTCATATAGGCAGTGCAGTGAACTTATGGTAGACTTTCCTATTCTGTAATTATTACTCGTGCTTGCCAGGAGCAGAAATGTTAATGGAAAACTGCTGAGGATTCCTGTGGGAAACTGTTAGGTGATATACTTAAGACGTGAAACTTCAGGGATGTTTAACTTGTCATATATTATGCAGCAGATCCCCACTTGCTTTATAAAACTGTATGGTAAGCTGTGGAGTGTATGCCATTCATCTTCAGGGTTCATTCCACATGCTCCCACCATAGTTCACTCTTGTGGGGTACCTTTCATGCAGATTGCATGTGAAGTTTGTGTTCTTTTTCCCTTTTCTGAGTTGTCTTCACAGAAACCTTATCTATGTATGTACTCTTGGCCTGTGTGAAGTAGTTGTGGCTGGAAATCGGGAGTGTGAAATTGCCTACTTACAAACCAGCAGCCTGGCCTTGGATAGCAAAAGGCAATTCTAAGCACGTTCACTTTCTTCCTGCTGTCCTTTCACTGTGGTACTTTCTTCTTGTGTTTGAAAGTTATTTCTATCAGTATAAATTATCTTGTTTCTCAAACAGATATGTATCTTTCTTTCTTGCCCTTTTTCCCTCAAGACAAGTGCTTTAGAGTGAAACTCTGTTGATAACATTAAGACTTAGCTGTTTGGATCTCTGATCTGTATTCTTTCTCATGCTCAGGGTTTGTAAGTAACTGAAATCTGTTGTCCATAGCAGTCTGTGTGTAGAAACTGAAGTGAAGTGAGTAAAAAGAAAGGGTTTAAAGACTTGGATTCAGACAGAGGAGAACGGTGCTGGAGTGCATGTCTTTTTGTTAGGTTTAGAAAGGTGTTGCTGGTTAAGGAGGAGATCTGTGGAATGCTAGGATGAACATGGTACCAAAGTTGGGAATTTTTTTTTCTTAGTTAGGAAGACCTTGCATTATTTTTACAGGGTTCAACTTGATTTTTGTATCTTGCTATAATGTGACTATTCCAAGTAAACTTCGAAGCTTTTTAGAGGCTTTTTTGGATTGCTTGTCGTCTGTGGGAAGAAAGGAGCTCAAGTTTTAACTGAAATGCCTACCTGATATTATGAGAGTATCTTTACTGCCTGGAGAGGATCTTTTTAAAGTGGATTAGGAATTACCTTAGAAATTACTGTGTTGGTTTCCACTTTTGGCACCATATGCTTTAAGCAGGAGTGGTCTGTGGGTTGGCCCTTTTTTGGGTTCTGATGTTCCATTTGGTGCAGTGCCACAAAAGTGAGATGGAAGTACTTTTGGAAACGTTCTTTCCCTTTTAGTAAAGGTGATGTTTTACATAACCCTCTATATAGTGAATTTTCTCAGAATTGTTTCTTCTACTAGTCAAAGTTTAATTGTACATCCCTTTTGATGCTGGCTTTTGTGCATCTGTTTCCCCTGTCTTTTCTGTTTCGGGCAACTTACTATCATATTTTTGGCTCTGATGTGCCACATACTTGGATTTCCTAGAAAATGATACTCCTGTGTGCTCTGGGATACTGTATTCAAGCTTATATGAGGAAACAAAAGTGTATCTACAGTTAAGGCTAATTGCTTCATCTGTCTGTTTTGTGTATAAAGTTGTAAATGGTGGTAACAAGACAGGAGTAGTGTTTTTTGCTAGTGACTCGCAAAATACATAGAAATGCAAGAAAACATGGGTTTTGTGGCAAGATAGTAGATGGAAGGATAAAACCCTAAAGTAAAAACCTCTAAAGCACAAACCTCCAACCCAAAAACCTGATCTGAAGCTGAACGCTGTTCAGTTCTTACATGACTCCCAACACCAAGTAGTATTTATATCGAGCTTTATTAAATGCGGTGGTAAGTTGTTCCCATAATGTCATAACTATTCTCCTTAAGTGGATGTTTGTATTGTGGAGGATTTCTTTCAAACAACAGCTTCATTTCTTCTTGTTTCAGATTAAGAGAAGTTTCAGAGAAGCTGAACAAATATAATTTAAACAGGTAAGGCATATCACATGCTGCTGTAAATCATTTAGGAAAGTACAGTTTTTCTAACAACAAGAAGCAAATGATTGCACTGTAGATACAGCCTTAGGAAGCCTCAATACTACTAATACTGAAGTTTAGAAATGCTTCAGATAACACGTTTCTTATATTGGGAAGAAAATGTTAGGTTTTCAGTTGTGATAAATATATTATTAAATACTCTCCTCCTTATGAAATAACTTCTTAATTTGAAGTATAACCCCTGTTGTTTATTGCTGATCAAATTAAATAAAAACTCTTACTACCATTTAAGGTTTTGTTCTGCATTTCCTGTGTTTAATGACCAGAAATACATCATGATTGCTTCAACTAATGCACGTGGTTAGTCATTCTTGAATGTTTTTATATCGGTAACTGTCACTTCACGTTGTTCCTCCCATATACCACTTGCTTTTTATTTTTTTCAGGCTTTAAAAGTTTAATGAAATTATACATGCTCACTTTTTGTTTTCAGCCACCCCCCTTTGAATGTATTGGAACAGGCCACTATTAAACAGTGTGTGGTGGGACCAAATCATGCTGCATTTCTTCTTGAGGTAAATTACTTAAATCTGCTCAGATAACAAACTTAAAACTGTACAGTTAAAACTAATTCTTCTAACATCAAATTGACGAGCATTCTTCAGTAACTGAAGACTTGTTTTTGTTTATATTTTTTTTTCTGTGCCTGGTATTACATTTCAATTTTGGACACTTGGTTTTCTTGTTTTAAATATAGGATGGTAGAGTCTGCAGGATTGGGTTTTCAGTTCAACCAGACAGATTGGAATTGGGTAAACCTGATAATAATGATGGGTAAGAAATGTTTTCCTTCATATTAAATCATTCTTTTGAACTGGATAAGCGGCTTGGCTGCTTTTTTGGTTTTGTTTTTGTTTGTTTGTTTTTAAACTAGATTGTCTTTGGAATGGGTACTTTGAGTAGATACATAATGGTTATGGTGATGCAGCCAAACAGCCTAGCTTGACAAACTGGTGTAGGAATAAATAGTAGATGTGATTCCAGAAGAAGTGAGACAGGATCTCTTTAACGTCAAGAAACAAACCCCGCCAAAATAATCCTTATGAAAGAAACTGTGTTAAATTGTTAAGCTTCATGTAGAATCCGTTCTAAAAGTAGTCCCATTTGGAGAGGCCCACTTTCTAGACCTGTTGTCTTCAGTCCAGGTAAGTCCCCTTTAATAGGACTATTTAGTGGCTCATATTTGAATGTAAACCGCTTCTTAATATCGAAGTAGCATACTCAGGCTCAGGTTTATGGCTAGAACACCTGGTGATACAATTTGTCCATATACGCTACTGAGAACTTAGCGCAGCGGCTAACTCACATCACTAATTAGCTTAATATGTATTTGCAACTGTGCTGTTATGGATTGCTGACATACGTAAGATCTACTAGGCATGCTTTCCACTTTCTTTTTCCAGTGTACCTCTTAATATACAGTTAGATTAGTTTGGAATATTCCCCAAGGGTGTTGCTTAAGCTGGTATGTTACCAGACTAAGTCCCTGAGAATTTAGACCTGGGATTCCAGGTTTTGTTCTTAACCCATTTGGGATTGTTTTGTGACTGATTTACCATCTTTTACTTTCAGTTCAAAGTTGAGCAGTGGCTCAGGGGCAGGAAGGACATCCAGGCCAGGCAGGACTAGTGACTCCCCATGGTTTCTGTCTGGTTCTGAAACTCTGGGCAGACTGGCAGGCAACACCCTTGGGTAAGTTTTGATAGGATTGAGGCTGCAATCTGTTTGTTCCATATTTGAGTATATGTGTATACACATATATAAATTGTATGCAGTATGTATAAGGGAACGTATAATTAAAGCAGTTGTGTAGGCAGGGTATACTAAAAAAAACTTTTGACTTGGTTAAAATAACAGATATGCAAGTGACCCTTCAGTACCTAGGATATGGAGCGTTCTTCATATGTATGAGAAGAATAACTTGGTTTTGGCTGTGTTGTCTTTTTTTTTAACATTTTTTTAGTTCCTTGATTTTGAAAAGCAGTTTTTTAGAGGGACACTATCAATTTAAACCATGATAGGCTAGTAGCATAAAGTGAGTGCATTTATGTAGGAACAGTCTTCATTATCTATGTTTGCAGACCTTCGTGTGCTCAGTTTTATTGTGTCTTCCTCTCCCCTGCCCCAAGTAATGAGTGGTGTTTTGTTAGTTGGGGTCTTATACGTAGTAATAGGAAGGGAACATTTGGAAAAGGTTGTAGCTCAGAACCTTTAAAATTGTACTGTGCGGTAAATGTACTATACAGATTCAGGTTTTTTATCATTAACTTTGAAATTGATGGTGTCCCTTTATATAGCAATGTAAACTAATCTTTATTACCTAATTACAGAAAACTCTTCATTATATGCTTTTGTAAGACTTGTTGAACAGTGCTGCTTCCTAAGGTTACTAACCGTAGTAAGGAGAATTGCATTTACAAACTGTGGTTTCTGCATCCGAACGATTTGTTAAGAGGGAGGAACTGCAACTTTTCCACAGAAGTGTTTTTATAGTTTGTTAACAAACAAGCTAATTTTGACTGGGGCTTAGTTGCATGAAAGATAACCCACCCCCTTACCCCCACCCCCCCCCACCCCCCAACTGTGTGTGAAACCTCTGTGCATCTGAGCCTAAAATCCATGTGATAAACTTTAAAGGCAAACTGGTATTGTCATGTTTAAAAACTTACTGTGGAAAGTGTAAGACTTCCCCCACCCTCACCCCCCACCCTGTAATTTTTACATGAGCATAACCAATTAAAATTGGTTGAACCTATGCGCTTAGGAGATCAACCCTGAAGAGTTCCTAATTTCTTCCCTTGCATGTTTCAGAACTAGGTAGTTGAAAGTCAACTGAACTAGTAGGGCAGCAGTAGACATTGTAACGGCTCTATTAAATTAAGGGAATACTTAATAAACTGAGTCTAAAAACATTCAAACTGTGAAGCCCTTGGATTAGATCACTGGATTTAGAAAATTGCTAGCATGCTAGTGGGCAGTGGAGAGATCTGGAAAACAAGTAGGTGAGCAGAAAGAGTTTTGTTCTGTATTAATACTTACTATAGGTTTAGACTGCTCTAATAGGAATAGCAGTGCCCTGTGCCCTTATGATTGTTTTTTTTCTCTATAACAGGACCAAGTTAGGACACACTTGGACTATTTAAATTATTATATGAATAGAAATGGTTTTAACTGTTAATGTCTTAAGTCTGTGAGTGATAGTTCATAACCTGAAGTGGAAAATGCTCTGTAATAAGTATTGAAATCTAATACGTAACCTTTTCTTTAAACCCACATCTTCCCTGCTGAGAGTTGAATTGAGAATTGTTGTGTAGGAAGAATTTGACTTCCCCTCAGCCCCCTTCGCACCTTTAGAAAGAGACTAACTGTCTTGTGTTATTTGAAATGTCACATTCTTTGGTTTGCGTTTGTTCCCCCATTCCCTTTTCAGTAGTATTTTTTCTTAGGGCACTTTTTCTAACTCATGAGACAAGACTTTTCTCAAAGCCATTGTTGAATTGCATTTTATCTTGTCATTGTCTGTGTGGTTGCTGGCTAGAGTCCTGAAAATGTAGATGGTCTTTGTGACAGAGCCTCGTCTTAGGCAGATACTTGAGTTATTCTGTGAATGCATGGTCTTGTCAGGAGAAAAAAACAAAAAACCAAACCAACCAGCAACAACAAAAGTATGTTAGTCATCAACTTAAACCATAAAATGTAAGGTAAATATTGTTACTCAATTAGCTTTTATAACTACATGTGGTATACTTTTACCGTGAATTTATTAGGTGCTGTTTCAGAGAACATGCTTCATTTTCTTGTCTGTCTTGAAGTATTTTTCCTCTTGAAGGGAAATTGAGGTTTAGGGTAGTTGAGAGTAGGAAGGTTCTGCTAATACTGATAGCAATAATACCACGTCCAATATCCTTTAAGGTAGATTCATACAACAAAGTGCAGTTAACCTTGAAGAACAAACTAGAGTCTTCTAGCCTTTCGTGACAACAGACTATCTAGTCTTATGTCCAGAATAGATTCAGTTGACACAGTTCTGTGGTGTTAAGGTTAGTGGAAGGCTGTAAAGATGGCGAGTTGTCTGTTCCTACATATCACTGCCTTTTTAGTCCTTTGTTTTGATACTGACTCATAGAAATGAAAAAACTGTTCTAGGCATGTTTTCGCAATGTATACAGTTGATGTTGATTGCTCCAATAGGAGTAGGTCCAGAGTAGCGTATCTCTTGAAGACCATCTATGAGGATCAGAGAATTATCTAGTGGAAGATTTATTTTGCAGTAGATTACTTGATTTTTCCAGTGTAATCTTAAGAAATTTCTTAATGTAAATCAAATCTCAGAAAGTTTAGAAGACCCATCTGTGTATAGTGACCTTCTGTCAAACAGTCCACTGACTGTGAAGCTGCTGCATATGTGCTTTTATAGTAGGAAGTTAACAGTTGTGTGTTAGATGTGATGCTTCTGATACTGTTGCTTTTAGAAACTCTGGGAATTGGTGCGTGCATGTATTTATGTATGTATACACACACACAAGTATATGAGTAGGAAAGCGTGCAACGTCCAGTTGGAGTCCTGTTTTGTAATTCTTTTGTGTAATTCAGAACTTTAGCAATTGCCTGGTGCTCTTGTTCTTACTAGTTTTGAGAGATACTTTCATACTGTTTGTCTATGAAGTCAATCTGCAGTATTTTTCAGGAACTGTCTACAAGTTATTATTAATAAAACTAAAGACTTAACTCTTGAAGTAGTCACCAAAGTATGCTGCTATATATATAAAAAAATAATCTAAATTTTTTAGAAGTCGCTGGAGTTCAGGGGTTGGTGGAAGTGGAGGAGGATCTTCTGGTAGATCATCTGCTGGAGCTCGAGATTCTCGAAGGCAGACCAGAGTTATACGCACAGGACGTGATAGAGGATCTGGGCTGCTGGGGAGTCAACCACAACCAGTGATTCCAGCATCAGTCATTCCAGAGGAACTCATTTCCCAGGTACATGAGCTAGAAACTGCTTGTTGCCAAAAACCTGGAGAGCTTCTCATAGCATGTGAACAGGAATGTGTTGTAATAGTGCATTTTCTTCAAGGAGTAATGGCATATAATTGAAAAGATTGACTTTCTCTAGCTGAGTTGCTTTTATTCTTAAATGCGTAGTGTGCGTGATAGACTTTTTTGGATTCTAGAAGTTTCGTTTCCCAAACTTCTACTAAGATGAGGTATGTGTTTAATCTAGATGAGGAATGTCATGCATTATTCATTTGCAGATGGAGGGTTTAGTGAGAAAATCAGGTACTTGGAGAATCATTAAGCATGTGGCTCATAAAGTTAAGTTTCTTGAAGGAGTATAAGGAAGAGGGGCAGGTTAACTTTTTTTTTTCTTGTTTGATAAAAAGTGATCCATTTTAGATTTAAATGGAAGACATTAAATATACTTAATCGCTTTAAAACACTAATAATTTTTCTTCATGGACACCTCTACTTAATTTGTAACTGATGAATGTTGGGTATAAATTACTCTGCTTTTGCCTCTTAATGCACTAAAGCCTGAATAAACTGACAGACTTTGCATTGTGTGATTTAAGTGGAGTTTGTTAAAAGAACATTTTTCTCCATGTTTGAAGAAAGGAATACATTCAAATTATGTGACTAGTTAATGCATTTTAATTATTAGTTCAAAACAAGTTGCTGGTCTACATTTGGAATACAGCTGTCATTGCTAGGACAAAGATAATCTGCTTGCATGCTTTGAATGGCCTATAGCATGACTGGCGCAAGATAGGAGCTAGCAGGCAAGGTATCTACAGACACACAAGTGACAGGCCAGTTTCTAGTTCCTTTTTGAATTCAAAACCCAGTAAAAGCTGGGAGCTTCTGCCTTCACAGAGGTAAGATACTGGAGACGCTGGTTACTCTGAAGTTAGCTCTGCTTTCAGGAGGTGGTTTGGTTAGATGACCTCTTGTGGTCTCTTCCAGCTGTGGAGTGGTGGGGTTGTTCACCTCCAAGTTTTTTTGTTTACTGATGTCCTTGATGCTTTACGTGAAATAGAAAAACAAGCTAATATCCCTTGGTTCAGACAGTTCAGTTCTATACTCTTAATGTACGGTCTGTTAGTGATGACTTAACTTTGCTTCCCTTGCTGTGATCTTTTGTGTGGTTTTTTGTTATTTTGGGGTTTTTTTAATAGCATACTTCGAAACAGAAGTTACCATTTTAGGGTAACGTTTTTGGGGTAACTCTAAAGCAGACCGATAGGACGGAGCTTCACAGATGGTCTGTATAGTATAGATTCTACTGTGTCTTGAAAATCTGTAAACTTCTGGCATAGAATGTTATGACAAAAGGTTTACCTTTGTGTGCTGTTAAAACGTCCCTTTCTTCTTTTGCATGTCAACAGACCATTTTATTTGGTGTCTCATTTTTACTGTTATGAAAACATTCAGTACTGGTTTCTTACCTTCTTCACACGGTTTGTTATCTTCCAGAACTCTGTTGATCTTCTCTGGCATTCAGTAGAGGGTGGTCTGTCTGGAAAAACAAAACACTCCAAGTTGTAGGCTTAGTGGAATAGACCAGAATGCTTCTGGTTTTTGTAAATTCATTGCATCTGTTTAACATTTGGAAGGTTTTTTTTCTGCAAATGCAGAATGTTTTGTTGCAGAATGTTGCAGAAACTGCTGAAGATAAACCTTTAGAAACAGAATGATGAGGAAGACAAGGAAGTAAGGTGGTTACATGTTGCAGGGCAGTGGAAAGAGAAACCAGTGTCAGAAAGATAGGGATTGAGGTGTAGTTTTGGAGCAACAGTTGGTTGCAAAACTCTGTTGATTGGCATAGTAATTCTAAACACCTTTATAGAAACATGTGGAACATACTCAAAAACAGATTTTCTTGTCTTTAACGACAGTATTAAGCATTTCAGGAAGTAGATTCTAATATTCCATTAGGAAATTCAGCACCCAAGTTGGAATTTAGTGGCCTAACTTGAACTGAGAGAAGGCTGACTGTCTAGTACAAGATACTGTGGAAAATTTATGTAAGCCTTTGTCTGTATGTACTGTGATTGACTTTTCTTTTTTATTAGACTTCTTTTAGAATTAAGCATTCTTTTCTTATGAATGGTGGTTGGTGAGCTGAGAATGACCAGTAAGCAAATATACTCTGCTCTTACAGGCACAAGTTGTTTTACAAGGAAAGTCCAGAAGTATTATTATTCGGGAACTTCAGCGAACAAATCTTGATGTAAACCTTGCTGTAAATAATTTGTTGAGTCGTGATGATGAAGATGGAGATGATGGGGATGACACAGCAAGTGAATCATATCTTCCTGGAGGTTTGTATCCTGCAACTTTTGATAAGAAATTGCCAATATGTGCTTATTTTTCTGTATTTAAGCACTGACAGCGTGCTTCGTGCTGTGCAAGGTAGGCAGTGAAGACAGGTCTTGCTTATTGGAGCAAAGTCTAAACACGCACAAACAAAAGATTCACTGGGATGCCTTGAGGGATTAGGTTAGGCATTGAAGAGTAACTGTTGACCCTGTTCATGGGTGGCATGAAAGTTATTTTTTTAGGATCCCAGGCTTTGTAACATCAGCATTACTTAATGTCTGTATTTTGCTGCTCAATGAGATGCTGAGACTGCTGTGTGGCTTGCTTATAAAAGCTAATTCTAAAACCTTCTAGTGACTTGCATGTTTTTTACTACTAACATATATTCTTAAGTTTCAGCAGTTTTTAGAGCGAAAATTGTACAGCTTTTTTAATCAAAATGCCTCAAGTGAGGGCAAAACAGCTTACAGTTGTTACAGTTAGATTGAGAATTTATTCTTCATCTCAAGTTCCCTTCACATGCTGTAGTATTCTGGCTGTACTGGTAAAATGCTGTAATTGAAATTCAGCTATTTCTGAAATATTGTCTGTCCCACGCAATTGCTTTTTATAAAAGGCTTTAAGTCATCTTTTGCATTGGCTAAAGAATTTGGGTAGTCTTTTCTTGCTGAGCAAACATATTTGAAAACATAGCAGCCAAATCTAATGTTTGTGTTAGGTGCACTGCATGAAAAGAACACATCTAAACTCTGACTACATATTAGCTTTTCTTTCTGTGTGTCAAAATGACGTTTTGATATTTTTCTAATAAATGTTTTTTTTTCTGCTCATCCGGTTCACCAGGAAGGTTCATGGGCTTCCTCCATCTTTATCTTGTCAATCATGTGATTAGACAAAGTTTTTTTTTTGTTCTGCAGCAAAAGCTTTGTGTTTCATTTTGCCTCTTCTAGTTTTAGTTGCATCTGTCAAGCTTCTTTATTTTGCTGTAGAATCAAGAATCCTCTGGTGAAAGGGGTGAAAAATCTTTAATCTGAGTCTCGTTTTTTAATGATCAGCTCAATAGCATTAGACAGATGCATTGGAGGAAGTAAATTCTCGTAGCTCTTTCCAAGTATTCAAAGCAGGAGTTCTTACTCTAAGCATACCCAAATGCATTCCTCCAGAACTGGCCTTCGGAAGATAAATTGCTGTTAGCAATGATTTACAGTAGAAGTTCTTTTTAACCATACTAACCAGCTTTCTACAGCATTAACTATTCTCCTAATAGCTCTTGAGATCATAAGGATCCGTTACTGGGGATTGTCTGACAACCCGTGACTGGTAACTTTTATTTGAAGGTGCTAGCGCTGCAATCTGTGAGTCTTTAGTATTTTAGGTAGGTTAAAGTAGAATGTAGTTTTGCTGTCTTCACTAGCTCTCCAGCAAACAGTTTTGTCCTTGGCTTAATTTGTAAAGCTTCTCCCCTGTTTAGACTAATTATTCCTATAAGGGATTGCAGCCTCCTAATATCAGTAATTTTTTCCCCAGAGAAACTGGGCTAACTCTTCCCCAGTTCTTGTTGAAAAAGATGTGGAAATGACAACTGAAATGCAACTTGATACGTCTTAACTCCAGTCTTTAAAGATACAGTTCACAATTTGTAGAACATGCTGTGCCTTCTCTGTCATATTTCAGTTTTATGGGCAAAAATAAGTTTGTTGCACAGAAATTAGTTAATTTGATATCTGAGTATGATCAAAGCAGTAGGAAAAGTGTAGCTGAACACTAGTCAGTGCTGTCATGATTCTACTATTGGTACGTTAAATAGTAAAAATTACCAGTCCTTGCTTGTGTCCTAAACGTGCAGGCTAGTTTTCAGGAAAACCTGATGGCCAGAGAAATTTGCCTATAGATCTCTGAAAAAATCCCAACATTCTGTCCTTAAGAACTATGTAGAACCTTTTTTTTAAAAGTCTTTTGCTCTAGAAACTTTGCACTCTTCTTTCACTTGTCATCTTGCCTCTGGATGCTCTTTTGGAACTGTAGCATCAGAATTCATAAAAGAGAACACTAGATAACTGATAAATGCTGTATGTATTCAATTCTTAGTCAGGTTTTTATAAATGATCCTGAAAGATAAAGAACTTCTATCTTTTTTTTTTTCTTTTTTTTTTTTTTTTTTTTTTTCAGATTATGTCAAATCATACTTCAAACCTTTTTGATTTTGTTCCTTCCAAGCACAAAAAAAGTAAATGATAAGACTGCTTTTGCCTCAGGACATTTTGATTATAAGCATATGCTAAATTTTACTTTCTCCTTTCTGCATGTGTGGTGCTTTGTGGCCCTTAAACTTAGGGGTTACTTCTCTAAGCCTTCCAAGACAGAGAAGCTTTTTTAAAAACACTGAGAGTAAAGAACATGTGATTTTAAAAGTAAAAATAAAATTAAAAAAGCTAAGGTACTTTTCAACCACTGTGAAATTAATAAATTCTTGTTTAATACATCATAGTTTCATGAACGTATCAGTTGTGGTAATTCCAGTTACTATTGTAAAGGTTATGCATCTGAATTTTTTTAAGGAAACAAAAAATATGTCTCTGTTCTTCCCAAATTTTGCAAAATGTCTTAAGTGAAGAGCAGAACTTTACTTTTCTGTACAGATTGCCTTCAGCAAGTGTCTCTTAGGTACTTATTTTTGGACCCTTATTTATTTTGATTTTGACTTCTCTAATCTGGTCCTGTTTCTTTGTTTTATGATAACTATCAGGGAGGAATGTGGTTTCATTTGATGTATAACAAGTACATAAGGAAAATAATCAAGGTAAAAACTACATAGAACAAGATCATTGAGCATAGAAAAGACTTGAAGGTCTGTGGATTAATTTTCCAGCTCATATCAACTAGTATTAGAGGCTGCTTCTGGATTTTATGTTGTGTTAATCTTCTGTATAGAGATTCTGTAGAAGTTAAAATATTTTGTTGTTTGTATAGTTAAGACGTGTGCATGTTTTCTCAGTAACTTCTGCATGATACAGTGAGTTCTTGCTAGTGGGATTTGTGAAATGTGGGTTTGCAAACATCCAGACTACCTTAGATGTTGGAATTGAGATAAGCTTGTTTAAAAATAATGTATTTTTTTTTAAGTAGAGTAGAGAGACAGGCTGGCTGCAGCAGTACTTAATTGTATTGGCTTGAAGTGAGAGATGTGAACCGGAGCATAGTGTAGGATCAGCTCAGTGGCTTGCTTTTTGGGGAAAGCAATTAGGTGTATGTTTTTTCTGTGCTTTTGTTGGTGTGCTGCTTTTTTTTAGATTTTTTTTTTATTAAGATGAACTTCAAGTTGGGTAATATTTTGCACAAATGCATCTTATCAAGAAATGAATTCTGGAGTTCTTGTTTGAGTCTGGTTCCCTAGGAAACCAAAATACATGTTTCTCTCCCTTCACTGTCACAGTTTTGCCAATTTAATCCAAACTTGAAAGAGGTGGAGATACTGAAGACATTGAATTCTTGAATATTTCATAAAAATATGCAGCTGAGAAGAGGGGAGAGAACTTACGCTTGCTCTCTTAAGGGAAAAGGCTTAATGTGTGCTCAGCTAGAGATGGGAAGTGATCTAGGCAACACCTTCAGTTAATGAATCCAGTGATAATGCCATGCATAGAGCTATTGAAAATAAAAATTTTCTCAGTACTTGAATTGCTGCCTATGCGCATACTGAAAATTGGTATTTTTTTTAATTGGTGGGGGCGGGGTTGTTGGTGTCTCCCCCTGGCTGCCCTGTGCTGGGATATTTTCAACGGTATTTACAAGCGAATCATAGGTATTTTCTTACCTAAACACGTTGATCAGAATTATCACATCTAAATGCGAAGGGTGTGGTCTGATTCTGGTTTAACACAGCACAAGAGATTAATGATATCATCCCATGGGGTTTTTCTGAAGAGCAGGAAAATAAAGTCATAGAGAATGTTTTTTTCCCTGGATTCTTAAACTGGATGTAGCCTTGCAGTATCTGTGTTTTCACAGCACTAAAAAAATTCCAGTGATGTTTGAAGGGGAGAGGATTTGGCTTCTATCCTTACTGGTTTTAGCACCTTTATTTGCTGGTATGGGAAATGAAAGAAGGGGGATTTCTTGCAGAAATACTGAACTAAAATTAAAGTCTGATTTGAAGCTGAAATAAGAACGTAAGAAAAGGCTCAATTTCCTCACTTGCCTTAATGCACATTTAGCCAAAACAACATAGTTTTGGTTGTTAAGTCTGATGGCTTCCATTTTTACTTTCCTTTTTGGAAACACAGCTAAACTCAGCATGCCTAGCATGGTGCAAGGTAGTGTGTGTGACAAGTTAGTATATATTTTCTGTCAAGAGAATTTCTGGCTTAGCTTGCCTTAAAAAAACAACCATACTGTCTGTTTTGAATGAGTCTGGAGAGTTCTTTTCTGTACTGGCCAATCCTGTTCCTAAAAAGAGATCAAAGCTTTTTGCAATTTTTGGCTGGATAGTGACCCCAAAAAATGAGAACAAGTTGCTAGACAGTAGAGAGGTTGGCGCTTACCTAGGAAGAGATGGTTGTGGTGGGTGCGGAAGGAGGGAAGAAGAGCAGCAGCATGTGAATAGTGGGAGATACAACAGAGTCTCAGCTGTGTTTCCAACTCTGGAAGTCTGGTACTTGGAAGTTGACGCTTTTAAGGTGAGGTGTACTGCTACTTTATCATTGCAGAAAGCCAGTGGAAAATAAAGTAGCAGGCAGGATAAAGCAACTCTGATCGGAAGTTTTAGTAAGACAGAGCCTGTTTGCCAAAGTCAGATATTTTTTTTTTTTACTAGGATTTCCAAGCAGTCTGTAAAGTATGACTTCCTAAAACGTACTGCATGAACCATTGAGTCCCAAATGCTATGCTTTCAGAAGCTTTCAGAATTCACTTGAGTGAATTACTTATTTAATGTAAAAAGCATTTGTGCAGGTCTTTGCTTGCTTTGAAATCCACAGCACTCGCTAGTTACAGTGCTGTTTTTCTGGGGACAGTTGGTTGTAATTGGTGTGTGTTACATTTCCTGGAGATGAGAGTTTAGAAGTTTAATGATTATTCTGATGTGTATGTATGAGAGTCTCTAACACTTTCAATAAATGGAACAGTTAAGTGAATTAATACTGGCTGTAAGTGTGGACTTCTGGCTTCTTTTCAGTTTTTGGATATCCTCTCCTTTGTGTGTCAGTCTGTCCGCCCGTCCCCCCTGCCTTTCATTCCAGACACTGAGAAAAAGACCCACAATAATCAGTTCCTACTGTTAAGAATGCTTTAATTTAACTTCAAACCTTGTTTTCTAGCCACTATTTTGTTTTATGCCTGTGGTGACACAGAGGCTGAGAACTGGATGTGGTGGAATTATATGTGCTCCTCCTGTGTTTCCTGAAGGGACTTTTGTGTATAGCCTTGTGTTAGCGTCACAAGTGGTTTAAGCACATGAAGTGGTCCTGCTGCCAGAAGGAGCTACCTTCACATTCCCTTGCATGGTGGTGAGGTTTGTGTGCCTGCATGGGTTAGCTGAAACCTAATTTGGGGAGCCTGATTTTTTTAGTCAGATTTGCGTGAAAGTTTGGGAAGGGGCAGAACTGTCTCTTTTGGCAGCAATAGGGTCCAGTCTGCTTTGTTGCATGTGGTGAGGCACCACCTTTGGGGCTCTGTTCGACTACCCAGTAAAGTCAGTCTGAAGATTGCTTCCCACCTTACTTCTGTACCCTATGAAGTATTGTTTCAAGCCAGGTGAATGTGCTACTTTGTAGATTCAGAAATCCCACCTTGCCTGAAGGAGGTGCCTGCCACAGGGGTGAATGAGAGAAGTAGGACTGTCTCTGTAGCAGCAAGATGCTAGTCAGGTTTAGTTGTCTGGTCAGTCCGTGTTGCTGGACTTCAATAAATTATGTGCATTTTCAGTAGCCTCTTTTGTGTGTGGATAGTAGGTATAGTATAGTAAATGGAAGGAGATTGTTTTATACTTTAACGATGATCAGTACTTCAGAGAAACTCAAGTTTTCTGACATAGAAGCTAGCGCAGTCACAGTATTTAAGTTTCATTGTTTTGATTTCTTTTTTTTTTTTTTTTTTTTTTTAACTGGGTGGTATTTAACAATGGTGGTTTTTCAAGATAAAATGTTGTTGTTCTTAACGTAGCTGTCATTTAAAGCTTTGTACTGAGAGCTGCAAGCTGCTAGCCTGTGAATTAAACAAGTACGTCGTTCTGTGAAAGAAATGTTCCATGGAGGAATGTACAGTCTTTGACATCAAAGATGTGGCTTTGTGAAGGCTAGCTTTCACCATCAGCTCTGCCCTCCCTTAATTCAAAGTCTTCTTTGGAGTTCTGCATTACGTGCATGACTGTGTGTGCACATGTATGTATATGTATCTATCTTATGCTAGCACTTAGTTCTTTCAAGTGACAGGCTAAAGTTTGAATTTCTGGGTTACAGAAAAATGTTTTTTGGGTGAGTCTTGTTTGGGAAATGTAGTTAGGTAAGTGACAGAGTAGCAGTTCTTGTAGGGAAACTGGTTTTGTTCATTAGTCTGCCAAGCTTGATTGTAAATGTGGTTGCATAGGAGGCACATGAGTTTGCACTGGTGAATCTGAAGAGCAGAAATTCAATTAATAGATAGGATTTTTTCGCTTTGATATTTGTTTAGTTGATGGTCTCTCTAGCTGATGTTTTAAGTAGCTGATTATTCACTTAAGACCCTTGTCTCCTCTTATAGAGGATCTTATGTCTCTTCTGGATGCTGACATACATTCTGCTCACCCAAGTGTCATTATTGATGCTGATGCTATGTTTTCAGAAGATATTAGTTACTTTGGTTATCCATCCTTTCGGCGCTCATCACTTTCCAGGCTAGGCTCATCCAGAGGTAATTTTGCACCTTTTTTCTTTGTAATAAGTAGTTTGCTGTGGGAAAAGCTAGTGGTAGTACATACTGGTGCTTGAGATTCTGATTTAATGCGAAAGTAGACTGTGATATGTTTTCAAATGTAGAGTAGACAAATAGACTGTTACTCATTATCAAAATTATTAATGAATTCTGAATATTAGCAGGTAAGTTCTGCAAGAACCTTGATAATCATGTATTTTAAATCTCATTGGTGTTGCAAGATGTTATAAAATTTTTGCATGTTAAGTTTGTTTTAAACTGTAGTGTAAGTACCTACTAATACATAGATTGCATTACAAATATTTAATTTGGCTTAAAAATGAGTAACAATTGATGACATGCAGCATTCTTAATATTTTTTTTTTCCTCCTTTCTTTTGGGTTGCTCTTTGTTCAGTGTTCTTCACATTTCCTTATATTGTTCCATGACAGAAGTTACCTTCATGGAATGGGGAACTTTAAATACTAAGGAGGGAGAAGAAATGTAAATTTTACCTTTTTGAAGCATTTTTATAGTTAGATAAGGAGAACTATTGACAGCTGATAAAAAAACTTCCTTGAGCAGTGTTAAGGCATTTTACTTCACCACCCCCCACCCCCCCAAAGCATACTACACTTGAAATATTTATAACAGACCATGCAGCAATTTCCTATCTTTTTGAAGCTGTTGCGCAAATGCCTAGAGTATTTCCAAACTGTTAATCCAACCTCTGCTGTGATTGTTTGTTCAGTACAGTTTTGTTGCCTTTCATGAACATGTTTTAGTATATTAATTGCTGAACACATAAGTTTGTGTTACAAAACTGTTAGTCAAGGGTCAATGTGATGTTTGGTAGAAAGTAGATACAGTACTTTATGAAATACATCAGTAGGACAAGCTGTCTTGTTTGGCTTATGTAAAAAGTTTCCCATTTGTCTAATACAGCAAAAGACCCAAGACTTGGCGTAATTTGTTGAAACTATTCTATAATAACGTGGTCATCTCATACATATAATTCCAGTTGATTTTTGTGAGCATAAGTGAAGTACTTAATAGGTTAAATGCATTATGTGCATGTACGAATATTCAGCATCTGACATAACTCCTTCTAAATTACTCCTTTTTTTTCCTTTTCTAAGGTTATTCTATATAAGACGTTACCACGAATTTTATAATCCTTATTTTCCATGCATAGTTGACTCTTGGAAAGTTAGTTTGATTACCTGATTTAAAAAATTTATCTGCATGAGCGAACTGCAGAGTACTGGCTTTAGACAGTTTGTAGGCCAATTGGAGGGGAAGCATTTTGGTAAGGAACATTTTCCTACAAGGATCCTTTTTAAAACTTGTCTGACTCTTGAAAAGTTTTCATTTGATCTACTCAAAACAGATACACTTTAATAAATCCAGTCCTATGGAATATTGCTTTAAACAAAAGGGGTTGGATTATCAAACGTATACAAGAGCTTTTTTTAATGCTTGCTTTCTTTAACCTTTTCAAATTACTGGGGTTTTGGGGAAAGTTGTTATGAAACTCTCTAATAAATACTCTTTTTTGGTTTGCATAAAGATATCTAACAGACTCTATAGACTTAAATATGTTCTTTTTTATTGTTGTTTTTACTACATTGATAAAATGATACTGCAAGACTCTGGATATTGTACTATAAAACTTTAAATTGCAATGTTAAATGTATTTGGCCTCTTAACAATGTAAGTGAAAATGCTTTAGCATTTTTTGTAGTGCACAAAACTGTAAGACTTCTTTATTTCTAGCTTATCTTTATGTTTAGTAATTCTAAAGTACGTATGCTTGAAAGGGTTAATATGTTGAATGTTGCATGTCAGGACTTTATTTTTGATCTGTGTGAGTAGATTTTTTAACTGCTGTTAGTTGCATCCTGAAGGGTCTTTACTAGAGAGTGGCTTACTTTTATCCCACTGGTGTGACCCAATTGCATACCAGTTCTCCTTCTTCCCTTAGAGAGAGACTCTGAGCTGTTGCGTGAACGTGAGTCCGTTTTACGTTTGCGTGAACGAAGGTGGCTTGATGGAGCCTCATTTGATAATGAAAGAGGCTCTACAAGTAAGGAAGGGGAACCAAACCTGGACAAGAAGAATACACCTGTTCAAAGTCCTGTTTCTTTAGGAGAAGATTTGCAGTGGTGGCCAGATAAGGTATTGAAATTTTTTTACTATTTTATTTGCATGCTGTGTAATAGGTGTGTTTATTTTTTCCAAATAAACACTTTGTGTTTGCTTTTTGAATATTGCATTTCAGTGTATGTGAGATAATGTAACAAAGCATATTCTTTTTTATGCACTTAAGAGAATTACAAATAACTAGTTACACCCTTATAGCTATGCTTCAGTTATTAGTTGTAATTTTCTTCTCCATGTGTTTTGAAGGCACTGCTCTAGATCGTACCATCATGGGGGTTTTTGTTTTTCTTCTTCTTTTATTTAGGTGCTCAAAGCATTTAATAGGCAATAGGGAAGTCATGAAACAATTTAAACTATCCTTCATCAAGGAAACCTTTTTCTGATTAACATTATTATTCCCAGAGATACTTTTGGTTTGAGTAGATTGGGCTTTTAAGCAGCAACAGTGAAAGTTGACATTTATTTGCAGTGACGTTTTGAGTTGACCAATAATTTAAATGAGTATTGGTTGCTCCTTCAGAATCCCTTTGGCTTTGATTAGCTGGTTTTCTTTGTAACCCTAATTCCATTTTCAAGGCAAGAAGGAATTCCCACATGAGAAATAGCAGGGACGCCAGCTATATGTTGCTAACTGGGTATCTTTAGTCATTTTCTTTATTAATTACCTAGATGCTTGGGGAAATGACTTTAAAAACCAAAACAAACCAAACCCAAACCAACCAAAAAAACTTCCCAGGAATGGAAGTGGTAAATTTCATGGACTTGGGGGTGTCTTTCTAGTGTTTCCGTTTCTGTCTGCAGTATCTGTGTGGTTGCTATTTTGATATGTCATGCTTTATTTCTGTATGTTGTTTTTTCCTTTCAGACTAAATATAGATAGGGAACTTGAAGAGGGATGCACATTTAGAGACTTATTTCTGCTTACAGCAGCTTGCCTTTAGCTGCTATCATCTTCATTCAGGCGTTCAAACTGAGAAATGAAGATATCTAAAAAGAATGTTTGTCTAATAGATGCTCTCCCAACTAGAACTTTTGTGTCTAAAGTGTGATGTGAATTTTTTCAGCCAGTAACATTAAACTCCTGTGTCAGTGAAAATTGGTGGCTTTTGTCCACCTTCCTTTGTCATAATGGTAGAATGAGAGAGTCATCTAGCTTGGGTAAAGCGAGATTTCAGGGGTTTTAGCATCAAAGAATAAATGTAGTTTAGATATGTAATGCTAACTTATCTTTTTTATTTCCACTGCTGTGTTTTGGTAACGTTGTTATGGCCATTCCTTTTGTGTTTTTTGTTTCGTTCTGTTTTTTTTACTACTTCAGGAATGTTTTTCCTGTTAACCCCCTTCTTCTCTCAGGCCCTGAAACTTGGTTACTAAATTAGGTGGGTGGTTTTTTTCCTGGATGGTTTTTTTTGTTACTTACAAACTCAGCAGACCCTACCCTAGGACAATTATTGCAGTCTTTTATTGGGCATCTTTTGGATGGCATTAACTTGCTGTGATACGTAATTCAATGCTTGTTCAATTTAAATATATTGCACTTCTTCCAAGATACCTGCTTGCCTATGCACTCATATAAACCCTCGCTTCCAGTTAAAGGAAGGTGTCTTACTGGAAAGGCCTTTCATCTTTATCCAAAAGCAATTAAACTTTTCATCCTGTCCTTCAGCTGAACATTCATCAGAAAATTGTTCTGCATCTTTCTTGCTATAGCCCCACTCTGAAGTTTTGTTGGTGGTATTTTCCGACAGAGATTCTTCAGGGTGAGTCCTGAGGGAGATGATTTAGCTGAGAGGCCAGTTCAGATGTTGTTTCCATTTTGAAAATCGGAGAGGAGATCTTGAAATGTTAATGGAAAAGACAGTAAGCTAGGGGAGAGATTAAAGTACATGAGGAATCACTACAGAATAACCGATCTTGTTTGCAAGTATTTTTCCTTCATTTTTCATTATTTTGACATTCAGCATTTGAGACAGAGCTGTAGTAGTCCACCATAAGGATAAACTTGCATTTATGGGAGGTAAAGTACCAATCTGAGAGGAAAGGATGGAACTTTGGAAAGCTGATAGCATTCCCAAATCCATGAGTTTCACCTGTAATCTGAGACTAATGATGTTGAGGCATGTTGCATAGGTACTGACTTTTCTTCTCCAAATAAGTGAAATCAACTGCTCAAGAATTCAGATCAGTGAACGAATTCTGATAGTTCAAATCTTGTTGGACTGTAGTACTGCCAGTCTACTCTGCCATGTATCAACATCATGCCATGTGTGTCAGAGCCACTCCGTAGTATGTCAAGTACGGCTCGTTTTTTTCCTGCTAGACTCTAGTTAGGTGAAAACTGAGCCTTTACTTTGTTCAAGTAGGTGTGTTCTGTTTAGCTATTGAGATATTAAGATTTTTTCAGCAATCTGCATAGGCTTCGAGTGTGTATTTCTCTGATCTGAAGTCAGAAATTATAGCTGAACACATAACATGCTGTTTGCAGAACCAGAGCTGTCGTGTCATTTTTGCATCTTTGTGCCGTTAGCCTTTTGAATGGCCTCATGGAGGCGTATGTAGTGTTGGTCCTGTATCATTTAGATTGCAATTGCTAATATTTTGATGGAAGGAAGAGAAAAATTTTGAATGGCAGGTCTCTTTAGTATTGAGCTTGTGGTATGAAACTGTTTGTTTACAAAATGTTGTAAAACATATTAGAAAGATTAAAAATCATGATACTGTCTTGGAGCAAAAATTAATTGCTTTCCATACTTAACTTTGAGGCATTAGGCCAGATAACTTCTGAAGATTCATTTATGCTGATGAAGCAGACATGCATCTCATTAGACCACAGTAGGTTCTGATGGCAGTTCTTTCTCAGAATATGCAATACTTACACAATGACAAGTATTAATCATGACACAGTTTAGCATTTGTGCTACTTCTGTGCTGTGTTGGTAGATGCCCTCCAGAGCAAAATAATTCTGTTATGGTTTAAGTAATCCTACATTCTGTTATCAGGGTATAAAAGAGAATTGCTTGTGATTACTTCTGTCCCTTCCTGCTGCCTTCATTCTCTTCTTTCCCAAAATATTGTTAAAACATTTTGAGCTATTGGTAAGAGATGTTCTGAATCCTGTGTCATTCAAGGACATGCTCACACCTTTTGAAGTGTGCACTTCTGGGCATGAAAATAGTAAAAAAATAGCGTGAATGTAGATTTATGAAACTAAAAATGTTGCCACTTCTAAGCTTCTGAGCTGAAAGAAAAGTCCTAATTTAGGGGACAGGTATATGTACTGGATGGTGGGCTTTCATGGTCTGACAGAGAATTCAGTTTCCCCTCAAATGGTTGAATTGGTCAAATGTGGCATATTGTATTCTGAGAGGCAGCTAGAGATACTGATCCGGGAGATGTCTACTACAGAGAAGATCAGTTATCATGTACCTATCTGTCTTTCAGATTTGTAGCTGTAGAAGACAGTATTTGATTTTGTACTAGTTTAAATTGTTTTGTAATTTTTCAAAAGCTGTATTCTCCCTAAGTGGCAGGGAACTTTTAGTTGTTACCACTAACAAGTTTAGAAAGAGCATGGGTGTCCTATAGCTGCACTTGGTGAGGAGCAGCGGATGAATGGGCCTTACGAATGTTTTGCAGTAAACAGGAGGAAGTGTTTTGTGAAGTCACTGAAATTCACAGGTCTGTAGTTTGAGATTCATTTCAATGTAAGGGGGAAATGGTCAGACTGTAACTGAGATTGGGAAAAGTGAGAGTGTAACTGTTGTGTAGTTGCTGCAACATTGATATACAATCAAATCTAAGAGGGGGGAAAACAGGCCTGTGAGGTCCAGGATGAAGCAATTGAGCAAAGTTGTACTATCAAAGTAGCAGGGAGATGCCACATGAGTTTTGGTAGCATGCTAAAAAGGAGGAAAGGGTCGGGGGGAAGGAGAGTAACCCATAATTAAAAGATTTTCCAGCATATCAGGTCATAGAGCTGCATTGATATGTCATGTAGCATGATGGGGTTTTGTTGCTCTTTTTTAATTAATCTTATTTGCAGTTATTTGCCTTCAGAAGTGAAAGATAAGAATTGCTTCATTGATGAGGCAGTGGATTTGGTAATTGATTTCTTGGGTAGTTGGAAGATACCTTTACGAGTACACTTAGGAATGGAATAATGGAATTATGTTGCTTTTTAGTTCATTTCAAAAAGCCAGAATTTTAGAGGGAAACTTTTTTTGAAATGTCAGATGTCAAGAGACCTTCCTGTTTTTAATTCTGTGAGCAGTGTTGTGTTCTTAAAATATTGTGGGAGCTCTTAATAAACTGTCCAAGTTAATTGCCATGTATATGTTATTGCTTAACTTCAGGAAAATAATATTTATTTCTTTCTTACCTCACTCTGTCAGAGGCAATAATGTGCTCTGTGTGTGTGTGAGCATGCTGAGCTTGAGACAAGCTGGACATATCTTTGTTTTCAAGTTCAACATTCACGGCAATGCTGAAAAAAACTTCTTAATTTTTTTGCATTTATATATTGATATATATGTATTTATAATATTGCTGTCTTAGACTTCATATTTCTGTATTTGTAGGATGGAACGAAGTTTATTTCTATTGGAGCTCTGTATTCTGAGCTCGTAGCTGTTAGCAGTAAAGGAGAACTCTATCAATGGAAGTGGAGTGAATCAGAGCCTTACAGAAATGCACAGGTACTGTACATCTTTAAATACTTGCCTTCACTATGATTTATATGCTTTGAATATCTGAAATATTTTTTTTTGTTTCCAAAGAATCCTTCGCTACATCATCCACGAGCCATGTTCTTGGGATTAACCAATGAAAAGATAGTGCTTCTTTCTGCAAATAGTATTAGAGCAACTGTTGCCACTGAAAATAACAAGGTATGAGATGTGTGCTGGTTGCTGAGTTTGACAAAGATGGGGTTTTTTTCAGTTAATTGCAGTATATTACAGACAAGTTGATTCTTCAGCTACATCAGTAGTAGAAAGTACTTAACTCATTTGTTCATTCTACTTTTCCTCTATACAGATGTAAAAACAAAACAGAAACCCAACTGGTGTTTTGTAAAAATGCAAAAAGGTTAAAAAAAAAAAAAAAAAAAAAAAATCTGGCTAATTTACTGCTGAGACAGTGAAAAGATCGTTGTTTTACCTGGTTATCTGAAATACTTGGCTTTTTGCTCTCACAGTAGAAACTGACACTGGTTTAAGCATAGAGAAGGTTGTTAATGTTCTGTATATATTTACTAGAAGAACTAAGGGCTGTGAAGCTTTCAGTGCTGTAAAGCAAGCTAGTTAAATACGCTTTTCTGCCCAGTTAAGAGTAAACTTGAAACTGATTTGGTAAAGTATGTGCACTTTTTGAAGTATTTTTATGACACCTCTGTTGGGTATTTTAAACTTCTTTTGTTTTGTTGGGGACTGGAAATAGATGGGGAAAAAAATCCTGAAAAGCTCTTCTCTGGGGAAAGAAAAGGTGGTAGGAGATAAAATCCCAAAGGGAATCATTGTTTTTTGTTCTGTGGTGGGTTTGTTTTTTTGTTTTGTTTGTTTGTTTGTTTTGGTGGGGTTTTTTCTTTCAAAACCAGTAAATATTACATTAAAGGGTGCAACTAAGGTGCAACTTTTCTCTTTCTTTTTTCTCCCCATACCTTCTCTGTTCCTTTCTTCTCTTCTCCCTTAGGTTGCTACGTGGGTAGATGAAACTTTAAGCTCCGTAGCTTCTAAATTAGAACACACTGCACAGACATACTCAGAGCTTCAGGGAGAACGGATTGTTTCTTTACATTGCTGTGCTCTGTATACATGTGCTCAACTAGAGAACAACTTATATTGGTGGTAAGTAAATGGTGTGTTTATGTACATCAGTGTAGATCCACTGGCTATCTTCCCGTGCTTGGCTCTGAGAAACATTGCAAAACTACTGAACCACAGTTGTTCTGAGTTCTGTAACTCTGCACTTGAGCTCAGGTTCCCTTTTTAAAGTATATTTATTCTCGTTAATGCCTAAAGCGTTTGGATCCAATTATAACATCTTCAAGAGAGTAAGGTTATTTTTTTACTAGATGTGTATAAATGCTTTAGCATTCAGATATATCAGTACTACGCAGTAGCAGAGAATAACCTTCTTTATGCCTTTCAGGCCTTTTTCAAATTATAAATACAGAACAAACGTACGCATGTATGATGTCTGTATTCTTCTGTCAGGCTCTGTTAGAAAATTTGGTCTATTAGCTTGTGGTCCTGATCTTACAGAAGGGAGAAATAACATCAGATGCTCCCTCTGGAGCTTGTTGTTAAAATATAACACTTCTAAACATTGTAAAATATGAAATGTTAATTAAAGTATTTTAGCTAACAATCTGATAATTAAGAAGCCTATGTTTAAAAAACAAACAAAAAAACCTCACCAAACCCTCAAAAGTAACGCTCCCAAAAGAGCTCTGAAATGAATTTCTGATTTGAGTGAGTCCATTGAATATTACTAATGTATTGTCAGTATGCATTATTTTTGTCAGTGTGTCAGTAGCCATTGCATTACACATCAGGCCTGAAACTCAAGTTAAATACTTGATGATGAGGTGGAAATCAGAGCGTTGAAAATTGATTCCGTGGAACAGCTTTCTCATTAAATTCTAATACCTCTGAAAAATATTAAAGTACAATTGTAACTAGGCTTGTAAACTTACACAGATGTATTTTATTCTAGTCCCAAATCTCAAAATTACAGCTCTCTGATTCTTGGCCATTTTGTTATGTCACAGGTTATGACATACCTCACTTAGAGTAATTAATCTTAGTATATAAACTAATAAGCCATAACACTGGAGATACCTGGCTACTAGAACCTGCCATCTTTACTAATTTTAGAATAATTGGTGCAATATATATATAAAAAGACTTATTAGCATTTGTATGTAATCTTTGAAAGTAATGTATTTATTGACCAACATGTCTTTTCTGCGAGAGGTTAAATGTCAGCAGTGGTGATTTTACGTTAATCAGATTGATGTAGCCAGAAGCTCCTGTTACTATTGATAATCCTTAGTTACAGTGGTCTGTAGTACAGTACACTAGACAAGATTTGTTTCCAGTGTTGTGCAGGACTGATGCTTTTCAATGCTTTTCATGGTTTACTTAATATGAAGGAGACTTTCAAACAAAAGCATCTAACTGTATAGCCCACTGACTAAAACATGAAGTGTCAAAATAATAAGCATGCTTAACTGTGTATGTAGGTGTTATTTTCAGCTAAACTGAGTGGATCCAGTTATAAAAGAAGTGTCCTTTTTTCCCCTTTTTGCAGCTTAAGTCTGTCGTAAGTGTCCTAGACTCCTTCAACCATGTCCTCAGGGAGAAAGTGAGGCTTTTAGAATTTAAAAATAAAAAAAGTTTATCCTGTTCTCTAATGACTGAAAATTCTGGAAATTATCACCAGTCATGGGAATGGTATTCTTGAGTTCAGAGGGGACAACCTGCAACCTGTGACTGGAGCATACCATCTGCAACATAGAGCCAGCAGCATTTTGGACAAAGAATGCCATTTGGCATGACATATTTTAGATGCTCTCCCTCTTCCTCCTTCTCCTCCTAATAAATTGGCCAGTTGAGATTTGGGAAGTGGGGTTGAATATAGAAAAAGATGTCATTTCTACAGTGCTTTGAGATTTTGGAGAAGGTGTCACAGACTTGCATGTTTGATCATGACTACATTAAGCAGAAGAAATAAACTGTTCAAAGTTACAAAAAAAAAAGCATTTCTTTCATAGCCTGTTTTTAAAATAAGATGCTTTTTTCCACAGGGGTGTAGTTCCTTTCAGCCAAAGGAAAAAAATGCTAGAAAAGGCTAGAGCAAAAAATAAAAAGCCGAAGTCTAGTGCTGGTATCTCCTCTATGCCAAACATAACCGTTGGAACCCAGGCAAGTGCAACTGTCACAAGTGTCATTTTTACAGTGCTGTGTGATGAGTTTACAGTCTGCTCTTAAAAAAAACCAGAACAAATTAGGTTCTATTATTGTTATGCACAAAAGATGTATCAATAATATGGAATTTAAATAGCATATTTTAATTATATGACTGTAAATTGATGTGCCCTGTTAGCAATGGTGATGTTTCACAAGTGTGATTATTGCTGCAAACATGGAGGAGCAAGCTGTACTCATACAAAGTACTTCTGGTTTAACTTACCTACTGATTCTGTATTTTGAGAGAAAGTGAGTATAGAAATGCAGTTCTGAATAGAGCACATAGCTTTGTAAATGATTTGGCATTTAAGTGCCTGCAATATTAGAGTCTGGGTTTGATTTATTTATGCAGTGGGATAGGCCTTTGGTTTGAAGCCTCTTTACCAAAAAGGTTAATAGCTGATACAGAGGTGTAAGATTCTTTTTGTGATTAGTATTAGAACTAGTATGAGACAAAACAGCTCCTTCCCAGGGAGCATGTTTCTTTTGGTTCCCAATCCATTCTAATCAATTCAGGGATGAATCTTTGTACTGAATGGATTGTTCCTTTGGTGGCTGAGCATGTAAATACTATATATTAAATAGCTGCACCGCTAAAGCTGTTGCTTTCAGCTGTGAACTGCACAACAGCCTCTTTTTTTCCTAGCAAAGTGTGTAGTACATCATGCTGACTTTCCTCTTCATCTAGTTCCATAAGTTTTCTTATTTTTTGACTACTGCATATGTCACCAAGAAAATGTATGCATATATGATTTCCTTTGGTATAATCCAGTGTTCTCATAGCAGTGTTCTCATAGAAATAAATATTTCTATCTGTAGGTGTGTTTAAGAAATAACCCCCTCTATCATGCTGGAGCAGTTGCTTTTTCAATCAGTGCTGGAATTCCTAAAGTGGGTGTGTTAATGGAATCTGTTTGGAACATGAATGACAGCTGTCGATTTCAGCTTCGGTCACCTGAGAGCTTGAAAAACATGGAGAAAGCTAGCAAAACTACTGAGGCAAAGTAAGTTTTGAGAACACACATGAAATACAAAACATTTATTTGATAGTCTCTGGAATTGGTGATTGATTAAAAATTGAAAAGAAGGAAGGTCAGGTTTTTATCAGTTTGAAATTTTTGCCACCTTTATAAGATTCTAGCTTGCTTGTGAACTCTGCTAAGTGTGCAGAAAAGCTCACTGCAGGAAAGGCATCTCAGTTCTGTGAAACCACTATGGAAATGTGAAACGCAGAAGGAATATTAAATGAAGACCATCCTGTAGTGTTTCATAAAATTTCCAAGATTTTATATTTGAATAATTGAAAGTAGTTTTGTTATGGAACTGTTTTCAGGCCCTTCTTCATGGCATTGAGACACCTGTTTCAGCCCCTCCAAAGTGTGGGGAGAAAAAAAATAATCACTGGGTTGACAATTGCCATTTAAATGTTTTAAAACAGATTTAGAGTTTCAAGAAAAACTTGAAGAAGTTTAGCAGTTTTAGAGTTTCAGGTTACTGTATAAAGCTAATAATTCTTCCTGTCTTCAAATGAAGCACATCTTAGGGATGTTTATTTTTTTTTGTAATATTGTATCTATGCTCAGTTAATATTATAAAGGTAATCCCTGATTAAGCAGCATAGCACCATTCCCAACATCAGATGTATAGCCTTACCAGTTAGGATGGTTGTTTGCAAGTATGGAGTTACTTCATTGAAGTATTATTAAAGGAACATGACTGGGACACACTGACACTTTGTCCATTGTCACAGAAAAGATTTGCCTTTTTCTTTCTTCTTTCTAAGTAACACCTTTTGTTCTAGACCTGAAAGCAAACAGGAACCAGTGAAAACTGAGATGGGTCCTCCACCATCCCCAGCTTCCACTTGTAGTGATGCATCTTCAATAGCAAGCAGTGCATCAATGCCATATAGTAAGTAATGTGTAGCTCGTAGTAACCTAAAATATTTGTGTAGTTAAGTTTTCGTAGAAGGCAGTTCTACAAAGATTCTCTACTAACTTCAGAATCCTTTTTGGTCTTTAAGTCTGAACTTCAACATATGTAAAGGCTTTTGTAATAGACTTCAGATAATGAGTGAATTGTCAGTGTTACATTTTAAATGTATTAGTATAAGCAGTGACTACTTGCTGTAAGATGAATCTATGCAAGTATAACACAGTTCTCAGAATCAAAAGTATCTTTCAGGAGGTGATCAAGAGGAAGTCTGAAGATAAAGTTGTTTAATTGCAGCGTGACAGTGAGTTTCTTTACAGATCAGAAGTTGAAGTTGTTTTGGAAAATTCCTTTTAAGATTAAGCTGTTGTTGCACAGCTTGCCTTGCAGTTGAACTTCAGTGCATAAAGCAGTAGTTCGTTATCTATTACATTAAATATCTAAACCTAGACATTCTTTATTAACATACAAAAGCAGTGAGAGAAGCTTTGTAGTACAAGTTGTACTTAAAAACCTAAAAGGCTGCATTAAATTCATGTAACTGACCTCTTAAGCATTTTTTTTCCCTGCATTTAAACTCCATGCATTTATAAAGGGTTAATTACAGTGCCATCGTTTGAAGAAATCTCTTCTCCACTCCTGTTTCTTCTAATTGTTCACATACTGCAGTTTTAAGAAGTGTTCACCTGGAGAATCAGATGGCCTCATTCAGTGATCAAGAATCCTGTATTTTCCAATCTGCACTACTATTTACTTTTACTAGTAGAATCTTTTGCTACTTATTTCTTCTCTTTTGCAGTTTTTTCAACTGTAATTTCTCACTGACTATAACTTTTCTTGAGATTTTGAACTGTTTGAAGTTAACTTCACAGCTTAGAAGTTCTCTGCTTCTTTCTTTAAATATGCTGGTATTAGTAATTATACTCAACTCAGGAGATTAAAGGTTCTTGTCAGTGTTAATTTAGCCATGTTATGTATTTAGATTTGATCCTGAGTGTGCTATACTAATGATTCAGATAATGACTTTGCAGCAAATCTAACTGTATTGCAATTGCTATTAGCCCAAATAGCTATTTTCTGCCTCATTTGCTACTCTTCTGGATGTTTACCAAAACATCCATATGTAGCGGGCAAGCAGACTTTTTGTAAGGGTGATAAAAAGTACTGTAGCGGGGCTGAATGAAGGGTCATACGATGTCAGCCTTTGTACTTACAGCATGGCTATCTGAGCCCTGCCAAAACAATTTCTGGTATTGTAATTATTTTTCTCAAATATCCCTAAAAATTGCTTTGTTGATCAGATAGGCTTTATTAGTGCTAATTTCATAGAAAAAACATGGAAGTGGTATGGTATACTGTTAGGTAGCTCTGACTTTTTTTAAAGTCAGATTCTTGTTAACCTCTTTTTGACTGTTGATAATCTTTCTGGTGGGAAAGGTTTGCTGTTTACGGAACATTACATTTTGATGCATTGATTAAATATTTCAAGTCCTGTTTTTTGATGATAACTTTTTGTCACAGAGCGACGACGATCTACTCCTGCCCCAAAAGAGGAGGAGAAAGTGAATGAAGAGCAGTGGTCTCTGAGGGAAGTTGTGTTTGTGGAAGATGTTAAGAATGTTCCTGTTGGCAAGGTTTGTCTGAAATACACTGTCCCACCATCTCTGGGGAGGGAGAAAAAAAGTTTTTCTTTTAGATAAGCTAACTGTTAAAGAGTCATGGTTTTGGGGATGCTTGAGAATGTTTGACTAGTATGACTTTTGTTGCATTTTTATTTGTCCTTAACACAGTGATAGTAATAGACTGAATGTGTTGTGAATACAATGTGATGAATCTTAAAAATAACATTCTGGTACTTCAGGTTGAGAAAATCAGATGTGGTTTTTTCTGGGAGATTATTTTTGGTGACTTTAGCAATAGCTCCCACATGTCCAATGGGATTGTGAAAAGTTACATGTGTTGTGATTGACTTTTACATACACATCAGCTGAACGTTCGGGTGAATCTAATGTTGTAGCAACCAGAGAACAGAAATGTTTTGGTTAGCAATAACGTGCTTCATTAATATGACTACAAAGTTGTTTGATTTATTACTCCAGAAAATCTGTGTGGTCCTTGTAAGTTTTTCATTTTCTCTCTAGTAAATGTTTGCTCTGACTAAGAGTGCTGTAGAAGAAAATATTCCATTTCTTCTTTCACATTGTTGTGTGATGTTAAGAGGGATTAGGTTATCTAGACAGTTCTCTGCTATGCTTTTCAAAAATAAGAGCAACAGGAAAGCCAATACAGGTTTTCCACAAAATTAAAAGGTTGGATTGCTTTCTACTTGATTCATAGAAGAAAAAATGAAAAATAGTTACCAGAAGAGGAAATAACAGTCCAACAGAAGGCAGCTGGAATTAGTCAGAGTTATTTTACTTCTAACCTAATGGTTACAACCTAATGGGTTTACTTGTGCAGGAGTGGAAGATTTGCCTTGAACAGTATCTTGGAAAGAAGGAGACCCACAATGAATTTTGATTATCAAGTTCAGGTCATTTCTGCAAAAGGGAGTATGGAGCAACTTAATTCATGGAAACATTTCAGTTTCTATAAATGAGGTTTTGAGAGCTAGTTGAAGTTGCTGGAACTATTCTTTGTCTGTCATACCAGCTTTGGGAAAGCCCCTGTTGTCCTTCTCTGTCCTTCCTGTTTTAGATCCGAAGATGTTCAGGGCAGAGACTGTTTTACTATTTCTATATACAGTTGTAAACGTGTCTGTCTTTTTGTGCTGCAAATAATAAACAGAGAAACACCTGAATTTTTGTATTTGATATTTTCACTGGTGCTACAGCCAGTAAGTGGGCTGTCTTCTGAATAGAGTTATTGGTGCTGAGTCTATTCTGTATCAGTCATTTATGGCAAAGATTCTTTTTTTTTCTCTTCATAAAGCATGCTGTCCTTTTCCAGTGATGTATATGGTCATTCACTTTTTTCCTCTTACAGTTTTGTAACACTTTATCTTTAGAGTTGATCTGTGAAGCCAAAAATCTTGCCTTACGTAGTGATTAATTTCTGTAGTAAGAGGAACAAAAAACTGATTTCTGTCCTTTTACCTGTAAGAGCATCTGAAATTTTGAACATTTATATTCTTTAGAATAAGGTGAATGAAGTGTGATAGCCATGAGTTTCTATCAAAACGTTTGCCACCTTTTAAAAGTTCTTAGATAATTCTTTGTTTTACGCAAAAACCCCCATTGTTCACTTAGGCTTCAAGGGGTAGAATTTAGAGATAGGATAGGGGCCAGATTTACTGATGCTCAGCCTGTATTCCTGAAATAATTTTGTTTTTCAACATACGTATTTCTGTACTTTTGGATGTACACAACAACTTCATGATGTCTCCGAAAAGTGCTTGATCAAAGTCCTTCAAAGACCACTGTTATGTTCTGGTCTTAGAACGGTGGGCAGGTAGATGGTGTCAAGTTCTAACATGCCTGTTTCTCTCCGGGCTCTTACTGATCTTAATACACTGGCAGTCCACCCCTGAGTGCTGAGAACTAAGATGACTGCTTGTGATTATTCTGATACCAGTAGATCATACAACCAGCCTTTTACATGCTACTTGGTAAATGTGGATTGCATATGGTGCCGAAGCAACAAATGACCAGGGAGTGTGGCAAGAGTGGGAAAGTTCTTATTTTGGGAGCAGTCTTGGAAGAAATGAAGAAAGCATAAATCTGCTAGATATACTCTTGGACTTTGTAGTCTTTCTCCTTGGAATATGTTATCTTCCAATCTCATTTCAATTAAAGTCCATCATTAGATAGATGGAGGAGAGGTAATGATTATAAGATTATCCACCTGATGGAAGACTGATGGAATGAATAAGCCTGGCACTTGTCTCTTCTGTTGTCTGCACTGGTGAGAAATCTGACGGAGTCTTCTTTCAGTGTAGTTTAGAAGAGGTATGGGCTGAAATAACCCTTTGTTACTGCTCACTTGTATCAGATGGTTAGAAGCTGGTTTTGTCCGCCCCATGCAATTTGGGATACTCTGCTTACCCACATTAGCTTCTGGATCTCCTCTTCTGGAGTGGCTTAGATGGTATCTGGAACCACTGTGAGAACAAAAGGATAGGGAACCTGGGTTGGAGCTGCCTTTTTCTTTCGCAGCTGTGGTTTGTTTTGGTCTGAGGCTTTCCATTAGCAATGGCCAAGGCCTCCCCAAACTGTTCATCAAAGTTATCCTCAATCAGGTGAGACTTCTGTGTGTTGCCACTTCTTCACTTTGTGTGCCCAGAAAGCTTATCAAGTACTAGGGGTTTTGTGAAACATAAATTTGGATTGAGTAGTTTGTTCCTTAACTTGTACTTTGTATTGTATTATTTCAGTCAGTCACTTAAGCTTGATGTTGATGTTGTTTATTTACCTTGTTTAGTGCCAGCCCATTATACCACATCTCTGCTTTGGAGCTTTCCATGTACAATTGCTATCAAATGTTTCAGTGAAGCTCCTAGTTGCTTGTTAGATCAATGTATAGTTTTGTTTTCTTTCTGTGTAACTACTATAGCCAATAGCTATAGTAGTAACTCTTTAACTGAAGAGCTGCATTTTAGTTACCCTTTGAAGAGATGAATTTCTTCTCAACCAAATCTTAATAAAAATATTTTCCAGTTTTTAAAGATACATAATTTTCTTCTCAAACCACAGAATGGGAAAGGAAAAAAGTATTTGGCGTGTGGGCTCTGAAAGAGTCACCAGAGTTCCAGCACCTTAGAAACTGTCAGCATTTCTTTGAACACAAAAAAAAGTGATGTAAGTGAAGAGTGATGTAGGTGGTAACACTAAGAGCAGCCAGAAAGCATGTGGAAGAAAACTTTCAGTTATGGAGACAGGATATGTTAAATATTTGGGGATTGCACCTTTTCTTAAGGTGTGTTTCTTTCCCCTGTTGCCCTGATTATAAATTTGAAAGTTCATAAACAAGATTTTATACATCCTCCTAGATGTTGACCATTTAGAATCTTCTGTTTTCAGAAGCGGCCCAAATTTACAGGTTTTGTAGCAATATTTAGTCATTTAAAAAAAAAAAAATCTACATGTCAGACTAAAAGCTGTGGTTGAACCATTGACATGTGATTTCAGGCTTATAAGTTAGTCTGATTAACTTAAAAACATCTAAATGTACCTTGATTAAATTTTTTTTTGACCAAATCACAATTTTTGTGTGGTGTTGTCTTGCAGGTCTCAATAGAAATCTGTATTTGTATAGTCTAAATCAAGAGTTAATGTTCATGAATCTTTTGACTAGGTCTGAATTTTGAAATTTTTGGATAGTATTCTTACAGCCATCAGTGATGCTATACTACTAGAACTAGGAATTCTGCTGTTTTTCTGAAGTTTCAGCATGTGGGGAGCAAGTGCTCTGATTCTATTCACAGTAATCTTTGTTACCAAAAAAAATATGCTAATACTTTCATATTTGTTGTTTTCTCTAGCGTTGTTGATAGGCTGCACCTAGCTAGAGCAACTGGGAGAGAAACATAGAAATGGCTAGATTTTTATTACCTACGATATCTTGAAAATTTGAGAGATGGTTTTTATTAAGTTGATTACATCTAGATCTCTAATATTGCTTTGTAAGCACTTTCTGTGTAGAAACTATTGAGAAGTTAGGGCCTAATCAAGATTGGTGGTTGCTTGTGTCTAGTTTTGATCAAGACTGAGAGCATACAGAGATCTAGATCTTACTTTTACTCAAAATTAAAACATTGTCTGTCCTTTCCCCTGCTCCCTTCCCTCTTAGCTTTGCTTTCTTTTTTGGAAACTTGAAGGGCCTTGCTGTTTGGTGATAGCATAAGATGTTTCTATATCAAGGAAACCTATTTTGATGGTTCTGATGGCAGCAACTCCAGAGAGGCTTACAGTCTCAGAAATGACTGTGTCAGTGTGGGGTTCAGTAACTTCCATTTCCTTGAGGGGCAGAGAGGGACATAGACGCATGAAGTCATGACATATGTCTGCATAGCCTTGTTTGATCCTTCGGTCCTAAGGGACTGAGCAGAGAACTTTATCATCGAGTGTGAGGAACAGGTGGTAGACCCATTAAACCAACACTTCTTTTTTACATCGTGCACAGTCATCTTGAGGAATGAGCACTAAGACTTTGCAACAGAGTCTTTAAAAATTTAGATGGGGCCAATGAAATAAAGAAAGTACAGGAGCTAACGGGCACTTAAAGAAGTCAGAGGCTCATTGTACTTGGTTTTTTGGGGTTTTTTTTTGGTTTGGTTTATTTTGGTTTGTTGAGGTATTTTTTTGTGTTGAGGTGTTAGCTAATGTTTAGAACTCACTGTCACAAGAATAGTGTTTCTTTCCAAAAGTGATTGGACACATAAGTAAGACAAGGGTCTATCCAGGCTATTAAACGTGAGGTTGTCCTGCTGTTCGTAGTAGGTGGAAGCTGGAAAAGTACCCGGGAAATATCAGTAGGAGCTGCTCTAGTCAGTTGGTGTTGGTTCCTCTTGGACATAGGATGCTGAAATGGAGGGACCTTTGATCTAATTCAGGATGCCTATGGCATCATTAAGAAATCCAAGTTTTCAAGATTTCAGTAATTTTAACAAAACAGCAAGGCTGATGACCAAGAGCTGTAGAATTTAATCGCCAATTATTTTAAACTTTTTTCTTTTCCTAATAAAGATCTGGTTTATTTTGAAGCAAATTGACCTAAACAGTTTCTGTTCGAAGCTTTTGGTAAGATTGTAATGTGTTCTGCTTGTAGGTGCTAAAAGTGGATGGTGCTTACGTTGCTGTGAAATTTCCAGGCACCTCCAGTAATGCAAACTGTCAGAGTGCTTCTAATTCAGATCCCGATCCTTCTTCTCTTCTCCAAGACTGTAGGCTGCTCAGAATAGATGAATTGCAGGTATGTCTTTGTGAAACATTGAGAAAACCATCAGTGTTTTGAAATGTCAGCACTGTGTGCTTAATTGCATCTTAAACTTTTACATACGTTTCAGGTTGTAAAAACTGGTGGAACTCCAAAAGTTCCTGACTGTTTTCAAAGGACACCTAAAAAGCTGTGTATTCCTGAAAAAACAGAGATCCTAGCAGTAAATGTAGATTCAAAAGGTAAGTAGGGCATACACTGCAAGATGCTCTGTTGGATCCTTTATTACCTCTCTCTCTTCCTAGTGGAAAGCAACTACTGTCAAACTAACATATACAATTCTTTCAGTTATATTAGTAATTCATTAAAAGTGCTAAAGTTAGGGGTTCTTTTTACTAGATGCCATCAGTAAAAGACTTTAACTTTTTTCTTTGTGTATCTTTGAAGGAGTGCATGCTGTTCTGAAAACTGGGAACTGGGTTCGATACTGCATATTTGACCTTGCCACAGGAAAAGCTGAACAGGAAAATAATTTCCCTACTAGCAGCATTGCATTCCTGGGTCAGAATGAGAGAAGTGTTGCTATTTTTACAGCTGGACAGGTTTGTGGTTTTGTATCTCAATCATCTAACTTCACTGTATTTCACTTCTGTCATCTTTGAATGGGATTGTACAGCCTTTTGTAAGGCTTTTCCAAAGACTGGCAAAGAAATAGTTCTTCAAACAGGTTATGAAAGACTTGCTGCTACCATTAGTATTTTGAAGGTGCAAGGGGAATAGCAATCTTAACTTGCTTAAGCACTTTTTATAATCTTACTCAAATTCTACCTTGAACGAAAAGTAAAAAAGGATGAAAAAACCCTTGACACAGTAGTTCCTGTGTTAGTGTAAACTTGTTATCTAGCTATATTTTGGAATTGGGTCAGATGAAAATCCACTCTTGAGAACGGATATGTTAGCAAAAAAAATAAATCTGTATTGGATACTGAAAACGATATATTAAGGTTTTACGCAAGTCTACTATCCAATGTTAAGTATCTTATTTTATGTGATTATACAGCTTGATTACACTGTGCAGGCATCCATGAGGAGGGCTGAGAAAAAGTACCTAAACCATTTTAGTAACTGCTACAAACACGATTTACTTCACTTAGGATAGTTGAAGGAAACATTTTTGGCAAAAGACCTGAATTTGAATGTTTCGTTTCAATATATTCAACTTCCTTTGGAGCATTTAAGTAAGCTGAAAGTACAGGTTCTATGTTTCATTGGTAATGTTTGGTGATGGATGTATACCATAAAGAAGATACTTTTATTAGTATTTACTGTGTTGAGTACATTTCAGGCATCTGAGAAAGGGAGTCTGATGTGCTGTGCCACTTGTAATGATAGGAGACAATGGCATAAATGAGAATTTTAGGTAAAATGTCATTGTTGGCAGTCAAGCAGAACTAGACCTTTTGGGAAGGATAATGTTTATAAATTGTGGAGGCTTAATGATAAAACTTTTTCCCCCCAATTGTAGGAATCTCCTATTATTCTTAGAGATGGAAATGGTACAATCTATCCAATGGCAAAAGATTGTATGGGTGGAATACGAGACCCTGACTGGCTTGATCTTCCACCTATTAGTAGTCTTGGAATGGGTGTTCATTCCTTAACAAATCTTCCTGCTAACTCGACCATCAAAAAGAAAGCTGCTATTATTATTATGGCTGTTGAGGTAAGATATTTTCTTTACTACAGAATTACGTGTTTTTTTTCTCTTGCTTTCATAAAGTAATGCTTAAAGCAGCTTTGTGTTTAAATACCAATTTGTATTTTAACTATTCCAAATAAGCTAATTTCAACAGAAAATTCTCTTAGAAACATGAAAGCACAAATGAATTTACGTAGTAAAATGGAAGATCCATTTTGGGTGTGCATGGCTTCTGTAATCAGGCTTTTAACTAAGTAATATTTTTTTAGGCATTACTGTTAAAACTGTTATTATTTGATGTCTACTACCAGTATACTTTTTTTCTTTTGGTTGCACAGTTTTTCTGAGGGATCCAGCAACTTGTTTTCTTGTGAATGCAATAGTTTTATTTTCTTACATTTTTTTTTTTAAATCTTGTATTTGGACCTTAAGTTAGGAAATCAAGTCAAGCAAAGGCTTTGGGGTTTTTGCTTGGGGTTTTTTTTTTCCTCCTACTTGAATCGCCTGTAGAGTTCTGTACTCATCTGTGGTGCTGTATGAATAGTTCTGGTGTGAATTTATGTATCATACTTGTGTAGACCTATCAGTGATTTGATGCAGTTTAGTTAGATTTGCTGTGTGCTTTGCTGCCACCAGGAGGTATTGTGTACCTGTTAGACTGAGGTTGATTTCACAGTGGAGTATTCCACCACTCTGGAAAAGCTTGTTGTATCAGGGTGAGCGTCCCAGACTTTCAACAGCTTCTGTTCTTTCACTTTGCAGTATGTATATAGCTTGTTTAAAACAAATATGTAAGAGCTAGTTAATGTAGACCCCTCAGTTTTTTCAGTTGTACCGCTTTTCCCATGTTACATGCAGCCATTAATCTGTCTTAAGAACCCCAGCTATGAAGTCAGAGGCATACTTTTGTGAGCCTGATAGCTTCTGCTATTTAAGCCTTTCCTTTAATTTGTCTGTGCCTGAATGCATGCTGTTTTCTGTTTTTAACAGTGCTATAGCTGAGATGATGTATATTCTCAATAGTTCCTGCACTGACTTCCAGCCAACATCCTAGATTTAGACCTTTCTATTAATTTCAGAAACGGAAAACAAGAAGTACTTAGGAAATTCATATGTCTGCCTTTTGTATTTTAAACTGTTAAAATATTTTATTCTTTTGAGTACAGAAACAAACTTTAATGCAGCACATTCTCCGATGTGACTATGAGGCTTGCAGACAATACCTGATGAATCTTGAACAAGCAGTTGTCTTGGATCAGAATCCACAAATGCTGCAGACGTTCCTTGGCCATAGATGTGATGGAAACCGCAATATTCTGCATGCTTGTGTGTCTGTGTGCTTTCCAACCAGCAACAAAGAAACGAAAGAGGAAGAGGGTGAGCTCAACAGTATAATGAAAATACTTTGAAAATAAACATTTTATGCATTTTGAAGAACATTTGAAATAAAGGCTGCATTCTTCATATATGGGTATCTTAAAATTTAACACCTAAAATGTGTCCTAGCCTTTGAAAGGTGCAGAGACAACGTTTTTGTTACTCTCATAAGGATTTATAAGAATGCAATAGTTAAAATATTAACCTGTTTTTATTGATTGTAAAAGACAAACTTTTCACATCCACATGCTAATTTTAGATGAAAACAAGTATTTTCCAGCTTTGTATCACTAGTATCCCAATTATATCACTATAAACTTTTAAAATAAATGGTACCTAGTATTTTTCAAGTGTTACAGTATATGTTAATGCCTGCAATAAGAAATGCTACTTGCAGTTGACATGTATTAAGAAATGTGAAAGAATGACCTTCTGTTAATGCCAGTTACTGACACCATTTAAAAATGTCTATTAAATACTGTTATGTAAAAAGTATGTTAACAGAACAAGGTTGCTAAGTCAAGCACTCAAAAATTAGGAAATGCCAGAATTAAGTTTACTCATGTGCTATACATGGGTATGCATTGTTAAATGGTCTTTAATTACACCGTCATACTATTTTTTCCACAGGACTACCTCATTCAGTGCACAAGATGGACGGTGCTCACCGAATGGGTAGCTATTCAATATTTCTTTTTATCCTCATCATTCAGTGTGTGGCCCCATTCCTTACTTACTGCACACCATACAAACCCTGCACTGAATAATGAATGAACTTCCTTGCGGGATTTTTGTATGGTGCTGTCATTGGATTTTAGTCATATATAGACCTTAATTGTTCCTTGTATCCCTATTTATAAAATGAGGGTAATGCTGCAGCTTTCTCATCTCTTGCTTGAAGTTTTACTATAGCTTGAAGTATTACAGCTTGAAGTTTTTCTGTATTCAAAGCTATTAACTAATTTTGAGGGTTCTGTTTGAGAAGCCTAGGGCCTCATCTCATTTTTTTGAGTAGGTGTTATTTCAAAACACTTTATTCTAGAGCTGGATTAATAGTAGTTTTAGTTGTTCTGTGAATGTTAATTATTTCTGTGAGTCAGGCAACTTTTAGGTGTACAGAAACGATTAAAATGTATCATGATCATCTGTAAAATCTTGTTTCACAAAGTTCTGTGTGCTGTTAGATGTGGCAGAAATAGATTCCAGTTCCCCAAAGTGATGTTCAGTGACATTAAACACAAGACAATGCTCCCCCCCTCTCCTTGCCAAGCTGTTGCTGCCCTGCTACATGCCTTCCAAATGTTGCAGCAAACAAGGCATAAACAGCTTGCTCATTGTACAACCCTTCATCTTCAGTGTGTCGTCCATCCTGTGCACTGATTGAGGCAGGGGTCTTGTTGGGGGGGGGGGGGGCACGGGGGGACGGGGCCGGGGCCGGGGGACAAAAAACCCCAAAACAAATAAACAAACAAAACCCAGCTGTGTAACTGAAGATTGTTTTACTATAAGCACACAAGGAGGCTGAAATAAGGATGCATGGGCAAACTTAATCTGACTTTTCCTAATTTGAGTGCTTGTCTTTGCAACCTTGAGATTTTTTCAGTAACTTCATTTGGATGTAATTTACCTTTCTGAAGAATGAAAAACATGAACCTGATACACTTTTAATACCCCTCTGCCTCTCTCTTTCCCTTCACAACAATTGTTTTAGAAGGGAATTCATATCTTTAGATTCAAATCACATTCACCTTCCACTGTTACTTTTAGCGATGGATATTAGGACAAGCTTGTTTTCTGTGCATCATCTGGAGGGCAGTTGTGACTGATGTTAATTTCTGTAAGTTATACAGCCTTCTGTTAAACTGTAAAAGAAGTTTGATTTAGGAGTAAAGGCTTCAATTCAAGACTCCAGATACGATGTTCTTTAAGAATCACAGAACATAGTTCCCTTTCCCAGCTAGTACCTGCCTGAGATACTTTGCTCTTTTTCATATGGTTTCCTCCTTAAGTGCTGCAAAGGGAATATTGAGGGCAGGGGTAAGCTTTTTTTGTTGTCAGATCCTGTGCCTAGTTTGGCCATAGGTCCTGCAGTATTGGATAAATGAATTGCAGGAAAAGTGGCCCGAGACCTGCAAGGCTGGGAGAAGGCTGCTCTGTGTCTCTGTGATTTGGTATCTCCTCAGTCTCGCCAATGGAATGGATCTTGGAATTCCAAGACGGGTCCAAAAGAAATGTCTAAAGCATGTAAAATCATTAAAGAGTTATGATACTTAATTTCAGATAACTTTACTGAACACATGTAAACTGAGGGTTTTTTCTAGAGAATAGGGGCAAGTTTCATTAGACAACAGAACAGCAAATTACCCTTGGAGCCAGCACATTTACAGTTGATGGGTCTCCAAAAATTTATACTAACTTCTGAAGTGGAACAGTGAAAATTCAGTTACAGTTCACAGTGGGATCAGGGATAGGTGAAATTTCTCTGTTGCAGAGAGCAGTTGTATTGCTTGAGGGATTGCTTTCAGGATCTGTGACTCCCTGTGTGAGGGGTCCAGAAATACTATGTGATGGGTCATGAGTTCAGAGAACTAGTGGATCTTAGAAAGGAGTATAGCCCAAATACAATGGCAATTCATTTACAACTACAGGTCAACTAGTATAGAACTAAGGGCACAAAAGTAATATTTTGTTAAGTACTTGATAGTTGTCGGCTGTAGGCACTAGGTGACTTTTGTCTAAGAAACCTGCACATGCTTGACAACAAGCAAAACCTAAGATCTTTGCCACTTCAGGTAGTGATGAGTGGAAAGATCTAAAGAGTAAGCATGCTATAGAAGCTGACAGAGACCACTGAATTACCTTGTTCTATGAACTCAAGGTTAAAGGTATTAATAGTATGTTCTTGTTTGGGGAGAAAAAAAATAAAAGGAATTATCCAAGTCTTAGTATTGTCAGTGGAGAAATTATGCATGCAAAGGGTGGTGGCCATCAGTTTGAAAAGCCTTTAAATGGAAAGTGAGCACTAGCCATGGCAACTTTGAGACATGTCCTGAAAGAATGATCAGACTCACTTTACTGAAATTTTTTTCTTTTTTCAGAAATACACGTTTTCCTTCTATTTTGTACTAAAAATTGTCTTTCACTGTGTTGAAAGGAAAATTGCCTCTGTCCTGGCCTGTATCATGCTGAAAGTGGCTTCTCTTTCAGTTCTTTCTGGATCCATGGCTGTAGTGATTCCTAATTTGCTATGTAGTGTCTATGCAATCTTAATTGTCAGTAGCTCCTAAAGCAACAATGACTGTTGCTTTGTGCAAACCTTGCACAACTGACTTTACTGCTTTATCTGTGTATTGTCTCATGGATAAATAAATCTACACTAGGTCTTTAATTCAGATGGTTGCCTCAAGTTGTACTGTAACTGTGCAACTAGGCATTTTTTTTATATTCTCTATAGCACTTGGCACAGTTCCGTCCTCGTTATGACTAGGACCTTTAGGTGTTACGGTGCTTAGGGTTTTAGATGTTAGAATAAATGCTTATTCTTTCTTGTGTAAACTAATTGTGCTACCTTAGTATAATGCAGTTTTCCTGAACATGCTCATAAGGAGAGCATGTATCTTACAAGCCCAGAATTTTGCATTGTTGTTCATAGCTGCTGATTTTGAAGTGTGCTGGGGTTTTTCTGTGGTGCTCTGAATTTTTTTCATTGTCATTACTTTTGAAGCCTTGACTCAGCAAATGTCTGGAATCAGCCATGCAATAGATCCTTGTCTTTTGATTATACTGAAAACTGTGAAAGCTTGTTCTGGAGTTCAGGTGCCTTGAATTTCCTTCCTTGATGGCCTTTTAGAAACCAAACCCAGTCAGAATCATGGTTAAGCTCATCCAAAATAAAAATTTCTATATGAACCTACTCTGTCCCTCTAAATCTTAATAAAAGAATGCAGGGAACATTTTTATGATTAGTGACATTTCATACTTTATACTTCTTCCTTGTAATTTTCCCAACCGAAATTTGGGCAATAATAAATACTTTTCTTAATCTTTCAGAAGCAGAGCGCTCTGAAAGGAATACATTTGCTGAAAGGCTCTCAGCTGTGGAAGCTATTGCAAACGCAATCTCCGTTGTGTCAAGTAATGGTCCAGGAAATCGGGCAGGATCATCAAGCAGCAGAAGGTAAACTAATTAATGCTTTCCTCTTGTTTTCTGTATGCCAATTTGCATATTAATTACCAATCTCTTATTAATTTGTTCCTTCCGTCTAGTTTGAGAATGGGCTCTATTGCTAGTTTAAAGTCAGTTTCACTTCTTCAAACACCATACTAGAGCTCTGGTGGTCTTTTTGAAGCCTTTTCTGGTGTAAGAAATGATGGTGGGATATTTCTAAACTAATTCTGTTTTCTGGGGTTGGGACATTGTCTCCTCAGTTGTAAAGTAGAAATGCTCATCCTTGTGGGGAGAGGGAATTTGAGGATAATCTCTAGTATCCTTTAGCAAGGAGAATTAAGTATTGCAGACATCCTGTAATAGTGCTCAGGCTTGTTCTTTTAAGAGAATTTCTGAGGGAAATTACCACTTGCACAGATAAATAATACTGAGATCAACGTAACACCAGTGAGGAAGAACTCAAATTGATTCTTCTTATCCTAAGCGATCATTGTTACAATGGGAGTATTTTTTATGAAGTTGGCTCTAAAGGATAAGTTAGTGATGTTGACAGAATCCTGATTTCTGATGACATTTATGTTCTTCCTCTTTCCATGATGGTAACTGAGTGATGCTCATGTCAAGGGAATTTGACAGTATCTGTACTGAGTTCTAGTCAGTTCACAGCACTGTGGATGAGAGCATAGTACAATTCTATTACTTAGCTCTGTAGTCAAAGCAATTGATAGGAAATCATGTCTTCATCCTTCCCAAGCTACAGTCCTCATCACTGTGATCTTTTTGACATGGGTGATCAGAGTAGGGGTTGAAGATTCCCTCCCACATTTTGCAGGAGACATTACTCGCAAGAGGAAGTGGATTTAAAAAACCCCAAAACCACCTTTACATTTGTACCCCTTTTGTTTGTATCACACTGGGTCTACCATCTTTCTCTTTAGTAAGATGATACAGAATTTCTTGAAATTGTTTGCTGACTGCCCCCCGTAAAATAGTACTTTCACATTAAATAACGTCAAAGAAATAACTATTTTCAAAAAAGTTTTTTTTCTAAGCCCTATTTTTATTTTTTCATTAATTTCTTCTTGCAGTTAGATTTTAAAAAACAACAGCAACAAGAGCAAATCCTTGCACAAGCTGAACACCCCTGGCAATAAGTTTGGGGTAAAAGCAATGTTAGATAGTGGTAATAATGTCCATTAGCTGCTGCTTCCTGCAAGAGACAGTGCTGTGGTGACTAGGGTTACATTCTGGGCTCAAACCTATCTTTATACGTTGCTGGGTGACTTTTCTTCCAAGGCCATTATATTCTGTTGCAGCAAAATGGAATACAGGAGTGAAAAACACCTCTTTGCTCATTCTTTATGCTGTAGAAAAATGGAGATGATAAGAGTTTGGTTTCCTTTTTCAGTGTGGAATTCTGCTCTAAAATGTTCTACTTATAAATGAAAACGAGGTAGTATTTTTACCTTGGTTTTGTATTCAGTTTGAGATTAAGGGAAATGATGAGAAGATCCTTGAGAGCTGCTGGACTGGGCAGACATGAAGCTGGTGCTTCATCAAGTGATCACCAGGACCCAGTTTCTCCACCAATAGCTCCTCCCAGCTGGGTTCCAGATCCTCCTGCAATGGATCCGGGTAAGTCTGCTCATGTATCATATTAGACTGTAGAATTAGAGATTTAATGAAGGAACCAACAGCTTTTGATGTGAACCATGTAGATTTCAGCATGAGACTGAAATACCTAATGTCATTGAGGTAGCGAGAGCTCATTGAGGTAGCTTGAAGAGTTTATTGAAGGCTTAGCAGCTGTTTCTAAATCCAGTGTGCGTCTTCCTAATGCTGGTGTCAAACTTCTGTGAAGTGCGTGTTTTGTAATGTTGAGTTACATTACTAATCTAGGAATGTGGCCATTTGTAGGAAAGAGTACCAGCTAAATACAGAAAATCTGCAGTGTGTTAGACATTGCAGAAAGAGCATGTTGTTAGGGATGTTTTTATGTATTGATATACATCCTGCTGTTCTGTTTACTGAAAGATGGTGACATTGATTTTATCCTGGCCCCCGCTGTGGGATCTCTTACCACAGCAGCGACTGGCACCAGCCAAGGACCTAGCACCTCCACAATACCAGGTGAGGACATACTGCTTATCTGATTATGCTTTAGAAGGAGAATGATCTCAAAAGCTGTCTCTGCTTGCACAGACTTTCTGCATATGAAAATGCCTCTGATCAGATGAAGATTGGATTGAAGCAGAATTTCACAAGTGTGCAGAAAGTAAATGAAGCACCATGCTGTGTTTTATGTAAAAATTATTTTTACCTGGGGAATGACAAATATGTAAAAATATGGTAATCGGTATGAAATTGGGATTCCTGTCTGTATTTCAGAATGTAATTTGGAACTGAAATTTACAGTACTTCAGTGAAACGTTGTTGAAATGAGCAAACCACTGAATAGTCAAACTACTGAATAATCACCCCAGTGAAATACTGAATTATTTGCGTTAATGACTAGTCATTTTTTGAGGAAAAACTGTTTCTCTGCAATTTTTTTCTCCTTATTACAGGTCCTTCTACTGAACCATCTGTAGTCGAATCAAAGGATCGGAAGGCAAATGCTCATTTCATACTGAAATTGCTATGTGATAGTGTTGTTTTACAACCTTACCTTCGAGAATTGCTGTCAGCTAAGTAAGGACTTTCGTATGAATTCTCACTATCCTTTGTAATGTTATATCACCCGAAATTCACTACATAGAAGCCTTTTCGTAAAGGTTATTTAAAGGTGCGTTAGTTAAAATGGAGAATGTTAGAATATTGGCTGTATTTGTGTCCTGCCATCCCTTAAAATTAGGTCTATTTCACAGAAGTAAAACACATAAAAGAGTGTTTGTTCGTTCTGTGGTTTTTCTGATTGCACAAGATTAGCAGTGCTAAGTTTTCATATATTTGTTTCCTACCCCTGCTGTTATAACAAAAAATTTTAGTGTATTTTAACTTGTCTGTTGCTTTTTTCCCTAGGGATGCAAGAGGCATGACACCATTTATGTCAGCAGTTAGTGGCCGGGCATATCCTGCTGCAATTACAATTCTAGAAACTGCACAGAAAATTGCTAAAGGTACACCAGTTTCAGTAATTATCATGTGGTTTCCTACTGAAGTTTGGCATGTGTGCAGATTCATTATTAACAGTGCTTTTTTTGTGTGTGTGTGAAATTACATATGCTTTAGCAACTGGTGATGATGGTAAACACCTTTTTCCAAAATACTGTTTATTACTGCATGTTTTGGAAGTCTTGCTTTTATGGAGTATCTTCCTCTTTTGTGGTGTATATATTATGATAGATTTCTATGACTATTATTGTTTTTGTGTTCTTTATAGTCTTTTCAGTATTTCATTGCTATATGAACATCAGTGCATTGAGGTACTATTTTTCAGTAGCATGGTGGCATCACCTGGAACTTCTTTCTTTGAATTAAAAAAACCTATGTGACAAAGCAGTATACCAGGCTAGATCCTGTTTCTGAAGAGACTTCTATACACGTTTTGTGATTCTCTTTCAACGTTGGTATTTAATTATTTGAGAAATATGTGAAGCTGAACTGAAGTAGAAACTGAAGCAGATTAGACATGTGGTGTAACAAGGTCTGTAGGGCTGTGTAGTCCTTGCAAGAATATTGCCCATAAATAATTTTTTTTTGATTTTTCAAAATGGTGGCCCACTGAATTGATTAGAATATCTGTGAATTTAAAACTGGGGAGGAGTTGGTGGTTGTATTTTTCAGTCAGGAATTTGCAGCAGCTTCTTTAAGAAATACGTGTAATGTGACAAGTGGAAAGCTTTCTCAAAAAACTGTGACGGAGACTTTATTCGAACTTCTAACTCTGTATGGAATCTGGTAATGGCAAACATCTGTTAAGTATGGATTCTGTTGGTGGGGTTTTGTTATTTCTTGGGGAGTTGTTTTTAACACTGACATTCTATTGTTCTTTTAGCTGAAGCAACTTCCAGTGAAAAAGAAGATGATGTGTTTATGGGAATGGTTTGTCCTTCTGGTACAAATCCAGATGACTCTCCTTTGTATGTTTTGTGTTGTAACGATACATGCAGTTTTACGTGGACTGGCGCAGAACATATTAACCAAGTAAGGCGCTTTTTCTTTCACTTTTTAAGTAAATAGGAATGTGTTTCAGCCATGTACTGTGTTAAGTCTACTAATCTTATTATTAAAGTTGCATTGTTTTAATTAGTGTAAAATTTAAGTTTGGTGTAGTTACTGCCTCCCCTGTTTGCTTTGTACTCTCAAAGCTGGCTGTGTTGGTAAGAATGTGGCTGTTCATGGGTGTGGCTTTTCCCCTCTGGCTAGCTTTGGCAAAAATATTGATGGAAACAGCTCTCTGAAAACACTGAATATTCTAACTAACAACATGAGTTTCGCTTTCTAGAATTGACTTACTTCTAAGTGAAGGCATCAGTTTGGACAAGGTTTTATTGTAACCTGAAGTGCCGTGAGATTGCAAGTGCCATAGGGAGAAAACTATGCGTAATATTTTTGGTAATTTTTTTTAGGATATATTTGAATGCCGAACATGTGGCCTATTGGAATCTCTTTGTTGTTGCACAGAATGTGCAAGGGTCTGTCACAAAGGACATGACTGCAAGTAAGTATTGTGTCCTGTTTCTTGTAATTAAATCAGTATTTTGTGGTCTCATTTGTTTACTGACAGTTAATAGTTTTTTTCCTTGGTTGAAGTGTTCAGTTATTAGAGAACATAAGATTTAATAAAATACTTCAAAATCTTCTTCTGCTGCTCTGTAAAATTTATTTTAAGGGTCAGAATTGAGAGAGTAACCTGAAGCTGTCTTGTACTGTTCATTTTGTAGAATTTAGAGTAAATTAGTAATTCTGACACCCTCAAAGAAGTTAATATTCTAAGAATAATAGATCTAAACAACACCATGTTTTTCATTTTGGGTACCTCCAGGAGTTTTCTGAAGCCAGTGAATCCTGATGACAGATCATTCTTGTAAACTTCCAGAAAGAAGTGTAGCATAGGGACAAGTGAGCAAGCAGTCAAATGAATAGTCAAGAAGTCTGTGATCAACTTGGGCAAAGCGTTGAAGCTGCAGATGTTTTGTGCTGCTGTTACAGGGTGTAAACGTTGCAGCATTAATATCCTAGCTATAATAAGCTAACAGATACAATTACAAAGATATCCTCAGCATTGTAAAAATTACTGAGATTTTACTGCATGTTGTGGGGATTTCCAACCTAACTTTCTTGGCTGGAGGCTATTTTGAGAAAGAGTAAATGGTATTGGATGAGTTTTACTAAGGCATTATGAAAAGCTCTGTAGTGAAACTGCCCTTTTAAAATGAGTGTAGGAAATCAGAACATCAAATGTAAAGTGTTGCCACATATAAACTCTGCATTTCTCTTTGACACTAGGTTTTGGCATCTTGCTACTATAATGAACAAAAAACTCTAGCAGGAATCTTAATGTGTACACTAATGCCCTCAGCCTGCATGGAAAATACTTGGCATATTACTGAACAGTGTTGCAGCTCACCTTCTGTATTTCTTGTAGGCTCAAACGAACGTCTCCAACAGCATACTGTGATTGCTGGGAAAAGTGCAAGTGTAAAACACTAATTGCTGGACAAAAGTCTGCTCGCCTTGATCTCCTTTACCGCCTGCTTACCACCACAAATCTTGTTACCATGCCAAATAGCAGGCAAGCTCACATTTGCAATGACTAGGGAAGAGTAATTTTTGTTATTTTTAAATATGTGGTATATCATGTCTCCACTAATCAATTTTTCATTACAGGGGAGAACATCTGCTGCTGTTTTTAGTACAGACAGTTGCCAGGCAAACTGTGGAACACTGCCAGTACAGACCACCTAGAATTAGGGAAGATCGTAATCGTAAAACTGCAAATCCTGAAGGTAAGAGCTGTTTCAGTGAAATAGATGGCAAATTCCATATTTCAGTACCTCTTTCTTATATTGCTTTTTTTGTCTCTTTAGATTCTGATATGCCTGATCATGATCTAGAACCTCCTCGTTTTGCCCAGCTTGCTTTGGAACGTGTTTTGCAGGACTGGAATGCCTTGAAGTCCATGATTATGTTTGGCTCCCAGGAAAATAAAGACCCGTGTGTATTTACAAATAGTTGTCAATGTAAAATTTGATCTGGTATTTGAGACCTGCTGACTTACATAAAATTTATTTCCTTTTTTTTTGTTTTTTTCCAAGTCTTAGTGCAAGCAGTAGGATAGGCCATCTTCTGCCTGAAGAGCAAGTTTACCTTAATCAGCAAAGTGGTACTATTCGCTTGGACTGTTTTACACACTGCCTTATTGTCAAGTGTACAGCAGACATTCTGGTAAGCACTCTTAGCCATGTTCTACGTAGCTTTTTCTGAATAATGTGATACTGTAGTGTATCTCGGGTGATATGCTTGGAGACTAATTTGCACGTATCTTCAAGTTAGTTGTGGTTTTGTGAAATTATACTGTTATGACTGTGGTCTCCCTTTGAATCTTAATCTGTCTTGTTTCATGCTTCGAAATTACACAACAGTATTGGGTTGTAATGACCTGTTTCTACAGCTCTTAGATACTTTGCTGGGTACTCTGGTAAAGGAATTACAAAACAAGTATACTTCAGGACGCAGAGAAGAAGCTATTGCTGTTACAATGAGGTTCCTGCGTTCTGTGGCAAGAGTGTTTGTCATTCTTAGTGTGGAAATGGCTTCCTCCAAAAAGAAAAAGTAAGTGGTGGGGTGTGTGCGTGTGGTGGTTCTGATGTTTTGGATTTTTTTAATTTAAAAATTCATTCTCTTATTAAATGAGTTGATATAAATCAACAATAGGTAGAAACGTCTGAATTAATTTGCAGTCTGCAGGCAGCATTGTGTGGAAAGGTACAAACCTCAAGACTGCACAATAGTTGCTGGTATATCATGTAGCTTTTTAATACAATGCTTGTTAAACTTACATGTTCATGCTGAATCTTTCTGTTTAAAATGTTAGGATTTTTGAAAGTAGGTGTTTTTAACATGTTAAAATTACAATCTGTGGATGTTTGTCAGTAATAAATTTAGATATCCAGCCTTAGTCTCAAATTATTGAATGATAAATGTTTTTAAATTAATAGCTGTGCGTATTGTAACAGTACACATGAATGTATGTGTCTATTAAAGATAATTGTCTTGACTCTTTGAAGGAAAAAAACCCACATATCACTATAATTTTTTCCAGGGGAAAAAAGACATATTTGACCTTTGTTTTTCCATATTTCTTTTCCTAGCAATTTTATTCCACAGCCAATTGGAAAATGTAAACGTGTGTTCCAGGCATTATTGCCCTACGCTGTTGAAGAGTTGTGCAACGTAGCAGAATCTCTAATTATTCCAGTCAGGATGGGAATTGCACGTCCTACAGCACCCTTTACTCTTGCTAGCACTAGTATAGATGCTATGCAGGGAAGCGAAGAACTGTTTTCTGTGGAGCCTCTACCACCCAGACCATCATCTGACCAGTCTAGCAGGTAAAATATCCTAAAGCTCACCATTCATTATTTTCAAAGACTTGTTAAGGGTGGTTTTGTTTTGGGTTTTTGTTAGCTTTTCAATAACAGAAGGGTGGTGAGGCTTCTTATTCTGGCCAAGCATTTTGGAAGTACTTTTCTACTGACAAATTTCTGCAGTAATTCAGGTTCATAGTGATGTCCAGAGACCCAAATGTTTTGTTGTGGTTTTTTTCCCCCCTGTTAAGTTCTAGTCAATCTCAGTCATCCTACATCATAAGGAATCCTCAGCAAAGACGAATCAGCCAGTCACAACCAGTTCGTGGCAGGGATGAAGAACAAGATGATATTGTTTCAGCAGATGTGGAAGAGGTCAGGTTTTTTTTCTTTGTATTTTTTTTTTTTCTACTCAGTACGGCACCTAATGAATTAGCATGTGCTTTAACATCTGAACCAAAAAGCTACGCATCGAGACCTCTGATTTGCAAAAAATATTGAGTGGTTACAAAGTCCTACCAAGCCATAAGTATTTTGTTTTAAAGAGCTTTGTAATTGTTCTGTATGCAGCGTTATTTAGTCGTTCCAGAGTATACTAAGCGCCTTGCATTTGACAAAATTAAAGTATGATTTAGAATACTAATAAATAATGCATCTGTCATTTCCTTTATATATAAACTTACACTGTATTATAATACCTGTTATTATAATAAAAAAATGAAAAAAGTTTTTAAGTCTTACAGCTTATGGTTGCCATTACATAGGTTCTATTAGAGAACTAGAGGGTCTTTTACCAACATGGGAGCTCATCAATATTTAGAAACTAATTCTAGGTTTTATAGTCAGGTTTACCCTTTCAGCATTGAAATCTAATGTCCAAGGCTGTGGTTTATTTGTGGTCCTGATTTTTATTCCCCTCCCCCCCACGCCCCCCACGCCCCCCAGCATTGTGGACCGTACAACCACGTACCACACTGTGGCTGTAAGTTCTTTTTCTGTTCACGTCAATTCAATTGTG
>JAVJGI010000040.1:26683798-26711745 GCA_035590275.1 Ibycter americanus
CAATTGTGAGGTCATCTTTCTTAGATGTGGGTTTTTTTGTTTCTTAGTTTTTTAATTAAATTTTGCACTGAGTTTTTGAAAATACATAGATTATTTCTGATGTGGAAGATATTCTAGCATAAAATTACAATGCTTTTTCCAGGTTGAGGTAGTTGAGGGGGTAGCTGGTGAAGAAGACCATCATGATGAACAGGAAGAACATGGTGAAGAAAATGCTGAAGCAGAAGGACAGCATGATGAGCATGATGAAGATGGTAAGTATAATGCACAGCATGCCCGTTACTGCTTGGATGAGCAAACTGTGCATCAAAAACAAAAGGCATCTGTGGAGTCACCAGTGATAATGATTTGGGAGACTTGTGTGAGTAGAGAGAATCCCTAAGGGTTTTGGACTATGCATCTTACAAAAGGAGATGAGTAAAATTATAAATAACTCATAGTAGGCAAGTACATGACCCTTTTTTTAAATTTTTTCTCTTTCTGCATGAAGAGAAAATATTAAGGTACCGAAGGATAAAAAGAACCCCAACAATCCAAATGTTATTATATGCTTGGTTTTTTTGCCTTTTGTATTTGCTGCTGTAAAATGTTGCTGATATAAACGACTTGAAGGACTAAGAAAATAGCGTAGCTCTTGTATGGCTAATGACAGAATAGTGGTCATCCTCAAAAGGGATCTGAATCACAATGAGCTAGTTTTTAAACCAATCACAAAATATTAACTACGATTCAATACTTTGTAGACAAAATTAATCCATTATGTATGAAAATTCTTGCCATTAATATGACTTGTATTAGCTAGTTTGGGATTAGGTGGCCCAAAGCTATGATTAAAAAAAATTATCTTCTCTTTCTGACTGTGCCTTGTGTTTCTAGTCAACCCATTTACAGTGCAGGAAATCTGTTTATTCACTTGCTGTGTATTCAGAACATTTAATTCCCAAAACTTAAACAGAGCCTGTATGTTTTTTTAATTAGATTTTTTTTTCAGGTTTCAGGTATTCCTTAGATGTTTGTTTGAAACAGCATATGGTTAATTGTCCTAATATACGTGCATGAAGAGTTGTGGAGTCTTTTGGCTTGACTGACTAATTCTGAATCCTTAAAGTCTTAATTTTCAGTGGGTGTTTTGAATGTGTATGTGCAGTACAGAGTGAGAGGCCCAGAGGCTGTTATTTGCTGGAAAATAAGAAAATACGCTCCAAGTATTGCTGTACGTTTGCACTGCTTTTATGACCTCTCCCTACATATCCATTAACTTCTGCTCTAGTAAGAGGCTTTGGGTTTTGTTGAATGTGTCTTACATGAGTCACTACAGTCATTCTATTTCTTTTTCTTTCTAAACATGAGGTGTTTTGTATATTGGTTTTATAGGCAGTGATATGGAGTTGGATTTGCTAGCTGCTGCTGAAACAGAAAGCGACAGTGAGAGTAACCACAGTAATCAGGACAATGCTAGTGGGCGCAGAAGTGTTGTCACTGCAGCTACTGCTGGGTCAGAAGCAGGTACACCACATCTTGTGTTTAATCTAGCTGTTTAAATTTAGATATTAGGATTAAGTTGTACAGGAAAAAGAAATGTGTTGGTGATTGTATATGGCTTTAACAGCAGTAGAAGTGGGTTTGGATCTGGACTGCCTCCAGCACTCCAGAGATGTATTGGAGAAATTACTTACTTCACACCTAGATTGGACACAGTGACAATTACCTAGTTATGACATTTTTAACAAATACCTTTCCCTTGTAATCTTATTTTCACTTCCTTCGTTTTATGTTCTCTTCACCCAGCTTCTTCCCTCCCACCTCTGCCTTCCCCACGTTTCCTGTTTTTCCTTTGCTTTTAATTTGCCTGTAGTTGTAAGGTACGGTGCAGACTTTTTGGACAAGGAGATGTGCTGAGATGTGTCCTGTCTTTTTTGCTCTTACGGAGCTTCTGTATGTGTTAACCAGAGATTACCTTGCACTCTTAGGAAGTGAAAGGAAACAAACGTTTTCACTCATTTTTTAGTGTAGAAGTTAAATGTGGTTTAAAACAAAATACAAAATCTGACCAATCATTTTAAGGCTTTTTGAAAGCAACTGCTCTACTGTCCGGTTTGGAAGCATAATTTTTAGAATTCGTTGCCTGGGGGCAGAATCAGTGAAGAATTTTAAAATAAATTTATTTATTTGTTTATCTTCTGAAATGTAAGTAATCTTACTGCTTTTTCATGATACCTATGGAAAATTAGCAGTATGTTATAAGGACAATTGAATATTATTAATAATGGTCCTTGAACCTTTTTAGTATGTGTGGTTTCTTCTCATGGAAGAAGTTCACAATGCTGATGTGATACATGGAAATGCGCATAGATATGCAGTTGTCAGTTACTTGTATTGCTTATTTTCCTCAACAGGAGCTAGCAGTGTTCCAGCATTTTTTTCTGAAGATGACTCTCAGTCAAATGATTCCAGTGACTCTGATAGCAGCAGCAGTCAGAGTGATGACATAGAGCAGGAGACCTTCATGCTTGATGAGCCTCTGGAACGAACCACCAATAGCTCACATGCCAATGGTGCTGCCCAGGCTCCCCGTTCCATGCAGTGGGCTGTACGTAATACCCAAAACCAAAGGACTACTAGCACTGCTCCTTCTAGTACATCAGCCCCAGCAGGCAAGTCTGAGTAAAACACATGCATGAATGTCAGTTAACTCTGCTTTTGTTCGTTCCTCTGTTTTTGTTTGTTCTCGTAAGGATGAAATCTTATCTGTTTGTCTTAGAAGGACAGTGCTGACCTATCTTGACTATAGCCCTTGAAGGAAGGATCTGTTGTAGTTCTTAAGAAGATATGAGTATGCTTACTGTAGCTAGTAATTTTTTGCTAGTTACAGTTGCGATGTCCATAATATTTACAAGCTTATTTCTAGAAATGTTCATATTGGTCAATACAGAAAATACATAGCAAAGGTTAAATACATTCATTAATGTCATACCTTCTTTTATGTTTAGCAAGTTCAGCGGGCTTGATTTACATTGATCCATCAAACCTACGTCGGAGCGGTACCATCAGTACAAGTGCTGCAGCAGCTGCTGCAGCACTTGAAGCCAGCAATGCAAGCAGCTATTTAACATCTGCAAGCAGTTTAGCAAGAGCGTACAGTATTGTGATACGGCAGATATCTGATCTGATGGGCCTGATTCCCAAGTACAATCATTTAGTATACTCCCAGATCCCAGCTGCAGTGAAACTGACTTATCAAGATGCAGTTAACTTGCAGGTAAGAACATCCAAATCTCTGTGGAGAAACATAATTTCAATACAGTTGGGTTTTTTAGGTGAAATCATAGAATTGTTGAGGTTGAAAGTGACCTTTGAAGATTGTCTAGTCCAGATTCCCTGCAGCGTCAACGGGAGGCTGCTCAGGACTGTGTCCACTTAGGTTTTGAGTTATCTCCAAGGATGGAGACTCCACAACTGCTCCGGGAAACCTGTGAATAGTTTGACAGCTCTCATAGTAAAAAAAGTCTTTTCTTGAATGTAAATGGACTTTCCAAGTATTTCAGTTGTTGCCTCTTGTCTGTGTACTGGGTATCACTGAGAAGAATCTGGCTCTATATACTTTATACCTTTTTATCAGGTATTTATACACACTGTTAAGATCCTCCTGAGTTTTTCTTGAGTCCAGACTGTCCCAGCTCTCTCAGCCTCTCCTCATATGAAAGATAGTATAGGCTGACGTAGCTATAATTACTAATTCCATTAAATTGTTCATATTTCATATGCATATGTTATTTCAAAAAAGGAATTTCTGTTGATTTTTTTTTTTTTTTTTCCAACCAAGTTTGACTGGTGTCTAATGAATAGTTGAGTCAGGATTGACTGCTTTGGAGAGACTAGTGATCTCTATTAGAAATCTTTTGCTCTATTCTTTCTGACACGAACTGTTGAGTCTGTAAAAGAAGAAAATCAGTAAGAGCCAAATAATTAAAAGAGATAAAAGATTTGTACAGGTAAATGTACTGTTCACTGTCCCTTCTTTCAGGGACGTGATCATCCTTTCCCTCTTATGTTCGTATTTTTTGGTACAGTGCTCTTGACTGTTGGGTTTTGAAAGTATATGTAAAATGCATCTTTAGAGGAAAATATGTGAAAGGGAAGACTGGTATCTGGCATGTATAGAAGTTTCAGAGATTTAACAACACAGGAGGAACTTCAATGTGTTCAGAAAGTATGTATCAACTTGCATATATGTGGGCATAGTATATAGAGTGAAATCATCTGTACTGGATTTTGTACAAAAATCAACTGTCAGAATAATACCACTGCTTTGGGGAGCTCAAGAAATCAAGTGATGGTGTTTTCTGTTAGTACTGTTTGCTGGGATGTGAAAAATGGATGGCAATATATTTACTTGTAATTGAGCCACAAAGTATTTGTATGGCTGTATTTTCACAGTGCAGTGGAAGAAAAAGGCTTCTGATTTGGGAGAGGAACATTTCAAAGAATATTACGGGATCGAATGTCTGGGGAAATATGCAGGGAAAGAAATAAGAGAACGTAGTTTTATTATGAAGGAGGCTAAAATTAAGTTCTGTTCAGGAGATTCTTAGTGGGAAAATACTGTGTCTGCTGAGTAGAGAAGTTTTGCAAAGCTCACCTTTCTGCCAGGTGAGTGCACAGGAGAGCTGTCCATCTGAGGCAGCAAGAGATTTGTATTGGCATGCGAAAGCTTGGCAGTAGAGATTTTGTTTGGATACAGAAATGGGGTTGAGACAGCATTTTGTTAATTTTGTGGGTACAAGAACATTTGAAGTGTGAGGGATGTTTTTGAAGACCCAAATGTAAAGGAATGAAGAAAACAGACAGATGTTGGATTAAAAAAAACTCAACAGATTAGTGGAGTTAGCACATGGCAAGAAAAGCAGGCTCCAGAGCCAGTGTTGGGAACAGGTGAAGAGAAGACCGGACCAGGAGGAGAGGTTTGTATGCAGTCATAGTTCTCTGTGCAGGTCTTACCTTTGTCATCTTCACTGAGGAAGTTGCAAGGGGTGAAGAATGGTGAAAGATCTGGCTGGTGAATGCCACAGCAGGTTGAGGGCAGTTAAAACTACTAGAAAGTCAGGAGTTGGACCAAAACCTCCACGATGTGCACACCTGGGAGGTGCTGGGTGGTCATAAGATGAGGAGTGGAAGAGATGCCCAAAAGGGAGAGAGGGATGGTAAGAATGCTTTACAGACGCCAAAGTATTAAGTGGCGAGAGCTGCATACCACTACAGTAAATCAGCAGTCTCAATAGAGCTTTCTGTTCATTCACCCATGACTGTTGGTCATTCTTGAATGTGGTTTTACAGCCTCTTTGTAGGGAAGCAGGTGTAACTGTAAAAGCCATGGTGGAGACTTACGTTGAGATTCTTATCATCTAGTTCTACTGTTTGCAAAACTCATTAAATCTCATTTTCTATAGAATTACGTAGAGGAAAAGCTAATTCCCACTTGGAATTGGATGGTTAGTATCATGGACTCTACAGAAGCACAACTGCGTTATGGTTCTGCATTAGCATCTGCTGGTGATCCTGGACATCCAAATCATCCTCTCCATGCTTCTCAGAACTCAGCCAGAAGGGAAAGGATGACAGCCCGTGAGGAAGCTAGCTTAAGAACACTTGAAGGAAGAAGGTATGAAAATAGTTTGATTGCTGCATGCGATATGAATTACCAGTTTTACAGTCACATCTTCTCGTTCGCTGACACTTTAGGAATCTAATTTTATAATGCAGCAGTGTAGTTACTGGTTTGGTTTGTTGGCTTTATGTATTGTTGCTGCTGTTTGGTTCATTCTCACGTACTAGATTCATCCTTGAGCATTAAATGTTTATAATATTCTGCACCTGAGCTACTTACAGGAAAGCATAAAACTGATTGTTACTCTTATCATCACACTGGTGGGTTTTTTTGGGGTGGTGGTAGTTTTTGGGATTTGTTGTTTTTGTTGTTATTTGTTTGGGGTGTTTTTTTTTGCCCTTTTTTTTTTTTTTTTTTTTTTTAGTTTTTACATCCATGTTTCAAATATAGAGAGTAATATGTAAAGGATGCATTGTACTGTGATGCCTAATCTCTCTGTATTCAATCCTTTCACTAGACGTGCCACTTTACTCAGTGCCCGTCAGGGAATGATGTCAGCACGTGGTGATTTCCTGAACTACGCACTGTCGCTTATGCGTTCTCACAATGATGAGCACTCAGATGTTCTTCCTGTTCTAGATGTCTGTTCACTAAAGCACGTAGCATATGTTTTTCAAGCCCTTATTTATTGGATTAAAGCAATGAATCAACAGACAACATTGGATACTCCTCAGCTGGAACGCAAAAGGTATTGAGACTGACTCATAGAAACAAAAACTTTGCAAAAGTGGTGTATGCCCTTTTGTTTGTCATTGGCATTGTTACTCAGCAACTCATATACATATATCTATGTATCTGTGTGTGTGTAGTAACATGCATATTATAAAAATAATATAGATAATGGTATGTAATATATGTATGTTTGATTGATAAGCCTGTTGTGATATCCTGTTCAAATCTTTTCATGCTGATTGCTGTAAAAGGATTTCTTACTGCTGAAAGTTAAGTTTAATTTTTAACTCCATGGCAATGTCTCTAAAAGATGTACTCAGGACAATTTCTCAGTTGAAAAATGCAGTCTGCTCCTCACATTTAACATAGTAACAACTTGTTTAGAATTCTGTGGGTTCTTACTTAGAATGACATGGGAGAAAATGTCAAAGTCTGGTATGATGGGCTTAGTAGTTCTGTTTTCCATTTGGTTGTGGATATTTGAGACTTACCTGATGATTTAATGCACATTAGGGAAATCAATACCTGAAAATGTCCCTAAATTGAAAATCCCTGCTACTTCAACAATAGCATTTTACAAGATACATTTATTACTTTTTAAAATGTTCTAAGATTTTTTTAGAAATGTTCTTTGATTTGAAATGGCAATTAATGATCATAGAAATGTCCACATGTTGGTAGTCTACACCTTCTGTTCCCATTTCTTACTAAGTTTTGAGGTAATGTGCCTGAACAGACCTAGTCAACAGTTAAAAAAATGCAAATCTTTGCCCCTTCCTGCTTCTAATTTTCAATGTTGCAGATTGAGCTTAATTTTTCCTTTTCTTTACAAATGTAGTAACTGTAAAATACGAGGTATTGATATTTTAGATATATATTGGACTGCTGCTCTAGTTTGAAGGTTATGTTCAATATATCTTGGTGTAATGTAAGGCATGTTATAACCTCAAAATGTATACCAGAGGATGTTGTTGTCAACAGTAGTTTCCTCACAAGTAGGGATGATTTAGTACAGTAACTGATGGAGTTTTTGTGCTGGCTGACTTGAGTAGTTAGAGCTGTGGCTTTAAGCCTCTTCCAGGCAAATAACATACTTGTGGAATCTGTCGTTCATATTCACATACTGATTACATCTCAATTCACATATTGAAATCTGTCAAATAACTCTTCATCAGAGAATTGCAAAATTCCCATGAAATGATTATAAACCTAGAAGGCCTAGACCTTTTCGATTAAACATGAGTGGCTCAAATTCAAACAGTCACTTACTTCTGTTAGGTGGTATTTTAGTAGCCTGTATGAAATGAAATTTTATCAGTCTTCATCTAGTTTCAGAACATATTTCACCATGCACAAACAGCCAGAAATGAATACTAGTCAAAGTTCTTGATCCTTTTTATAAGACAGTGAGGTTGGCAAGCAACATATTAAGAAAATGGATTTACCTTCTGATATGTGATCAGTGACATAATTTTTATAGGACTAAGCATATTCTACACCAGTAAATTTTAGAATAGTATTCATTTACATATTTCTTCCACTAATGCAGGGTTCCTCAGTTTTTTATATTGACGGTCTTTTAAAACAAGCATACCCATCACTGTCTGAAGCTGTAGCATTTTAGATCAAACTTGGTAGGTGGCCAAATGGTTGTAAGGGTAACTGTGAGTAATTTAGTGAGTGAGTATGTAGAGTACTCCTCTACAGTCCTTATATTTTAGAGTGAATGAGTTCTATGTATAGCTCTCAAGTACACTTACTGATTACACTCTTGCTTTTATTGATTGCTACAGATGTAAATGTTTTGCGTAATGTTTTCTTCAAAAGGATTGACTCTCTTTTTTTATTATGCCCCCCAGAACTCGAGAACTTTTGGAACTGGGTCTTGACAATGAAGATTCAGAACATGAAAATGATGACGACACCAATCAAAGTTAGTACACAGAAACTTTATAGTATTCCAGAATAGGACACTTTCTTGGTGTTTTTTCCCCTTCAGCTAGCTGAGACTTTGAATAAATTTTGCTACTTGTATATGTTGCATTAAAATTGGGTTTTAGTAAGATTTTCTTACCATTGTTACTTTACCAAATGTCTTCTGCCACTGCCTGTTCTCATTTTGGGGCCTTCTTTTTGTCTCCTTTCTCTCTAAACTGTAGCATTTGTGCCTTTACTTACATACTATTCAACACAGTGACGGTATTTAAAATTTTAATCGGAATTAAACTGATTTTTTTTTATGGATTAAACTGCTGCTGAAAGTGGCAGAATGTACACTCTATACTAAGTACATATAGTGTAGGATTGCTTGTTCACTAAAGTTAGTTACAGTAAAAAGAATAAAAGTGATGACTAAGGAACTCAATAAAAAGATGGGATTTGTGGAAGCGCCCTGTATTACATTTACAGAGATACTCCTCCAGTCAGATAGCTAAGAGGGAAGCATAGTAATTTTGGGTATTCTAAATTCTTTGCTTTTATAACTGTGAAAATTGAATTGAAATCTTTTTTGATATTTAGGTGCTACACTCAATGACAAAGATGATGACTCCCTACCAGCAGAGACTGGCCAAAATCATCCATTTTTCAGACGGTCAGACTCTATGACGTTCCTTGGCTGCATTCCACCCAATCCTTTTGAGGTTCCTCTGGCAGAGGCTATCCCCCTGGCAGACCAGCCCCATCTATTACAGGTGACATCAGAGATGGTGTTCTGGAAGAAAACTGCAGTTTGCTTTTTTGTTTCTAACTGAAGTATATTATTTACCCCAGAATGCTTTTGTTAATTTTCAGCCAAATGCTCGCAAAGAAGATCTGTTTGGCCGACCAAGTCAGGGTCTGTATTCATCTTCTGCCAACAGCGGGAAATGCTTAATGGAAGTTACAGTGGATAGAAACTGCCTTGAGGTAGGTTTAAAGGTTTTATTATTTTAAATGATAGGGTAATTTAAGCTAGTACCTTCATTCCTTAAAAAGGTACTCTAATGTTTTCACAGAGAATTTTGAGTAGCTTTCAGAGTAACAACTTAAAAGCCCAGTAAGTGAAAACTTGGGACTATTTTATGAAAAATATTCTTAATGTTTTTTTAAATGTAGGATCTTTTATGATTTCTGATTATAGCAGATTTCAGGCAATATTTTTAAAGGCTGCAGTACAATCCCGAGTTAATTTTGAAATACAATTCTGTAATTGTGATAAAAAGAATTAAATCGCCTTGTAGTCCAGTAGATTTGACTTGCCTACCAACTAAGCATTAAATGTCAAGCATATGAAATGCAAACATAAAGTGGGAAAATGGTTTTTCGTAGTTGTTGAAATGATTGAAGTTACTGTGTTTTAACAGGTTGATTACAGTGCTCACTTTTGTGTGGTTTAAAAATTATATATATTTATATATATATATAATCTCCTCAAAAAGCCTTCCGGACTGCTTTGAAAGTGCATTTAAATTTTCCTTCTCCGTGTTTAGGTTCTTCCAACTAAAATGTCTTACGCAGCCAACTTAAAAAATGTTATGAGCATGCAAAATCGGCAGAAGAAGGAAGGGGAGGAACAAAATGTGCCTACGGAAGAATCTGAGAGTTCAAAGCCAGGGCCTTCAGCTCATGATCTTGCAGCACAACTGAAAAGCAGCTTGTTGGCAGAAATAGGATTGACAGAAAGTGAAGGGCCACCTCTCACATCTTTCAGGTAGTTTGAGTTAAAAATGACTCTATGAAGTATTACTGAATTGATAAAAGGATATTTGGGACTCTGAAAAAGTCTTCTGAAATTAAAATGGGTAGCTTACTTTAGTTTGAATTTTTGGTTTATGTTTGATAGTTTTTAAAATGAACAGTTGAACAGTCTTCAGAGAGGTCTGTGCAAACTGTAGTAAAAGTCCTGATGTCTTACTGCAGACCTACTATGATGTCCTGGGTAGCTAAATTTAAAAATTGGAAGTGACAGCTTGCCATCTGTGTCAGGTGATACTGACCATTCTTTATGCAGTTAGGGATTGAACTGCCCTCACTTTGAATTACAACTTTTTTTTTTTAAAGTTAAGGTCTTGATTGGAGGGAGATCAGTAACAGTGAATTCCACGTGGCAGTGAATTATGTGCTTTGAGAGTAGTTTCTCTTCAGAAGCAAGGCTTGCTTCAGCTGAAACTAAGCAGCTTCATGTGCTTTTGTCCACAAACTTACTGTGTTGTTTATCAGAAATAACTTACTTGAAGGCAGAGGGTAAGAAAAAGCAGAAGTACGCAAAATGTGTCTGAAATCTAACTTGATTTTGCTTGTCTGTCATTTTTTCCCTTCTGTCAGGCCACAGTGTAGCTTCATGGGCATGGTTATATCTCATGACATGTTACTGGGACGTTGGCGCCTTTCTTTAGAGTTGTTTGGTAGAGTATTCATGGAAGATGTTGGGGCAGAGCCTGGATCGGTATGTATTTCCCAGTGTAAGGACAATTCCTCTTAAAACTAAATTGTGAACCTCCCTCATTATTCTGATTTTGGGGTTTGTTTTTGTGGTTTTTTTAAGATCTTGACTGAATTAGGTGGCTTTGAAGTAAAGGAATCAAAATTCCGCAGGGAGATGGAAAAACTAAGAAACCAGCAATCCAGGGATTTAACGCTGGAGGTAAAAAATGTTAGTTTATCTTCTGAATTTGTTTTCATTAATAGTTGAGTTATCACACATTACAGTAACTTGGTAGGAGAAGTTGTATTTCAGAGTCTGCAAGCAGATGTCTTAAACCTTACTTTGTGAACTGTGTTGCAGTTAGTTTCTAGTTTTTCACAGTCTAATTGATATTTTCTGAGTCTGTGCGGAAGTGTCCTTAAACTTCTTATGAAGCTGAAAGTCTCAGTATGATGATTGGTAAAGAAAACTTTTTGGTGTTTTCACTAGGTGGACCGAGACAGAGATCTTCTGATTCAGCAGACCATGAGGCAGCTCAACAATCATTTTGGTCGCAGGTGTGCTACCACTCCAATGGCTGTACACAGAGTAAAAGTTACTTTTAAGGATGAGCCAGGAGAAGGCAGCGGTGTAGCACGGAGCTTTTATACTGCTATTGCACAAGCTTTTCTGTCGAACGAGAAACTGCCAAATCTAGATTGTATTCAGAATGCAAACAAGGGTACCCATACAAGTAAGTGATGCATAGCAGTTAATCTACAGATAACGTTCATAAAGCTTGGGATGCTTTTTTACATTGAAATACTTGGTATTGTCTCAGAGATTTCTCTTGTTAGCTCAGCATGGGAGCAGTGAAAATGGTGCATGTTACTTCTCTGAGGCAAGGAAATGGCAGAAACGGGAAGCTCTTGTTTTTCTCGAAACGAGTATGCTGTAGATGCTCTTAGCTTTTTTGAGCATCTTTCTCTCTAGTAGGTAATAATTGTCGTGATTTTAGCTAGCAAGAGCTTACACATTTCAATATGACTGTTCCATCTGGCTTATCACAAATACATTTTAATGTTTTTGAAAGTATATATAAGCTCTTGAAGTATTTCGGCATTTATAAGTTGGTACAAACACTTTGGGTTCCTTTCTTAAGTTTGACCGAGCGCCAATCACTACTTTAAGTGGAGTGGTTCTGTCTCATCAATGTCTTTCAAGCTATCTTCCAAAACTGTGTCTTCCTTGCACTGAAACTTAGGTAGGAGAGAGAAATAGATTTTTAAGCTTATGAGGTTTTTCCCCCTTCAGGTCTGATGCAGAGGTTGCGAAATAGGGGAGAGAGAGATCGGGAAAGGGAGCGAGAGAGAGAAATGCGGAGAAGTAGTGGCTTACGAGCTGGTTCTCGGAGAGATAGGGATAGGTAAGTGATGTATTTTTAATTTGTTGGAGATACTTCATCAAACAGAGTAATTGCCTTGGTTATCTTCAGGATAGATACTTTTACTTCCTCAAATTAAAGGTGTCTGTCTTTTTCACTTTCAGGAGCAATTTACAGGGTAATCTCTTGAAATTCAAAATACACTTTTATTCTGTAAAGAATAGTTATGCTTACTTTAGCATTGATAGGTTATGTCTCAACCATATGCCATCAATCTCTCCTGCTAAAACAATATTGAAAACTTGTGTACTGGAATTAAATTGTAAGGTATTTATTTTAGAAACAACGTTGCCCTTGCTGGCATGTCTTTGGCTACTGCTGTATCCAAAATACTAGTAGTATTAAAATCTCTGGATCATTTTGATTCTCTGTTTCTGAATCATTCTCTCCAAGCGGCTATGAGCAACACTACTATTCCAGCATAAAAGCTAATGCTATTCTGAATCTGTGTGCAAATTATACTGTTCCAGAGGATATTTGCATATTTCCTCTGAAATGAGTACACACTGCTTTAATTTTCTTAAGGGACTTTAGAAGACAACTTTCCATTGACACACGGCCTTTTAGACCAGCATCAGAAGGAAATCCTAGCGACGACCCTGACCCTCTTCCAGCACACAGACAAGCCCTTGGAGAAAGGCTCTACCCTCGAGTGCAAGCAATGCAACCAGTAAGACTTAGCTATGTAATACACTTAATGATACATTGTTCTTCCTTTAATTTAACAATTAATTTCCTTGTCCATTATTGTTTTACATAGCTGAAAATATTTGAAGATGTATGTCTGTTTTTATATTCTTCAGCATTTTCTTAAGATTTTGTGTGATTTGTCATTTAGCTTAGGAGGTATCTTGTAATGCATTCTACATTTAAAATACTAAAACTTTCATAAAACCATATTTGAAAATGAGAGAACTGGAAGAGGATAGTAAGACATGTCATTCTTTATCCCCAGGCATTTGCAAGTAAAATCACAGGAATGTTGTTGGAATTGTCCCCTGCTCAGCTGCTTCTGTTACTAGCTAGTGAAGATTCCCTTAGAGCAAGAGTTGATGAAGCAATGGAACTCATTATTGCACATGGCAGGTAAAATATCAAGGATTCAGATAAGAAAGGAAGACTTATTTCTGTGGCCAAAGCACTTGTAATGTGCTACATCTAACTCGGATACATGCAACTTATTCCTTGCTTTGTTCTAGATATTTTTCTTTGGACAAGAGACTCGTTGACTTTGGTTTAATGTAATCTTTCTGGTTTCAGCATATGACAGTTACTTATTGTGAAATTAAATCTGTCTTTTTTTTTTTTTTTTTTTTTTTTTTTTTTTTCCCCTTGTCAAGGGAGAATGGTGCTGACAGTATATTGGATCTTGGATTGCTAGACTCTTCAGATAAAGTGCAGGTAACTAACTGTTGCACAAATTAAATTTACTTAAGATCTAGCTGTATTGGTTAATTTTGAAAACCTAAGCAACTGGAGCCTTCCTTTATCATGCAAGACAAAGTTCCATTTAATTATCTTGTGAAGCTACCTTTTTTTTTCTTTTGAAAAGATTAAGCAGTAATTACTCAAAAGTTTTAAATGTTCCCATTATGAAATATCATGGAAATTCTTAACCAATGGAACTTGAATCTTTGGGTCTGGCAGCAAATAGCTTGTTGATATGTGTTAGCAACTAGAAGTAAGTTTGTTAATTGCTGTTCTCGCTTTCAAAACAGGAAAATAGAAAGCGACATGGTTCCAGCCGCAGTGTAGTAGATATGGAATTAGATGATACAGATGATGGGGATGATAATGCACCACTCTTCTACCAACCTGGAAAACGAGGGTTTTATACACCAAGACCTGGTAAAAACACAGAAGCAAGGCTGAATTGTTTCAGAAACATTGGCAGGTATGCTACTATTAACTTTCTAGTCTGAAAAAACATAAAAGACAAATATACAAAATACCAGGGAGAGTACCAATGATCCAAGCTTCAAAAACTTCCTTTATTACTTTTATGCTTAGTATTTCTCACGTGGAGCTAAATAGTGGGGGATTTGCACATGTGAGCTGGAGGTTTATTTTCCTGTTAAATATTTATTTTTATCAGTTTTTTACAATCTGGAGGTTTTATACTGCAGAAAGTATTTTTTTTTAATTCTGTATGTCCATGATTTTCTTTTGGAGATTTATAGGGCTGCAAAGCTAGCTGCAGCTGGATGCTTAGAATATTTTGACTTTTTAAATGTGAGTTTGCTGAAAGATCTCCAATGTAATTTCTGTCATACCAAAACAAACCCCAAACATTTATTTTCAGAATCCTAGGATTGTGCTTGTTGCAGAATGAACTGTGTCCCATCACGTTAAATAGACACGTAATCAAAGTTCTTCTTGGCAGAAAGGTAAGTTGAACATAGAAATTTTAATTTCCTTCAATTACATGAAATCCCATCTTTAAAAACTGCTTTTTTTCCCCCCCAAGGTGCGTGTATTGATTAGCAGAGTTGATACTAGAATTGTAAGGATGCCTTTAAATTGAATTTGAGAAGTATTAATTTTTTAACTACCTAGAATTTGAACAGACTAGATGCACTAGAAGTCAAGTATTTGACTAAGATGGAATGATTTGTAATAGGTTAGCCTTTGACTCTTCAGAAACAGCTTACTGTCTCCTCTTTTTGTCTTCCTGAAGACTCAAAGACATAGTGTTGGACAGTAGTAGGCAATAGCATCTCAGCTTACCAAACAGCATTTTCCTGGATATCAGAGAGAACTCACTGAATTGAATTGTAATTAATTTTTTTTCTCAGGTATAATTTAATTCAGATCAATAATTACCTAACTTTAGCAAAAATGTTTCCCGACCCCAATAAACATTAATTATGTACTGCACATTTCATGCATTAGTCAGTAGCATTGTAAAGTTCTGTCTGATGCAGCAAGCTTAAACCAGAGTTTGTTACTGCTGGTCTTTCCTTAAAAACAAAGTTGATCACATAATCAGTTATTCAATGTACACAGGATATTTAATGAAAAAGAGTTAATGGCAGAAAAATAGGCCTCCAGATATCCCGTGATATCTTCCAAGAGAGATTCTCTTCTCATTCTTTTCTTCAGATTTTTCTTCTTGAATATGTGTTCTTCCCAGTTAAATGTTCGATACATCAAAGGATATTACGTTTAATTCAGTTAGTAGATTTCTCTCCAGGCTGATAAAGAACAAAGAATCAAGGAACTGTAGAAAACAGCAAGTAGACATTGCTATTTGAAGCGTTGGGAACTGGTCTGCAGCTATGGGGGCATCAGGCATTTAAACGGACTTAAGTGGAGGGGAACATTTTGGAGCACTGATGCAAATTGTTTCCAACTTCAGCCAACCTCCGTCAAATCTCTGATCTAGGTGATACGTGGAAGAATTTATTTAAAGAAAACCACTATACATTTTCTTTGTATATTTGTACACATATTCTCTGTGCCCTTAATAGCAGGAAAGGCTTTACAGGTCTGTCTTTAAATTCTGCTAATGCACTTCAGTTGGGTATTCTAAAGTACCTTCAAAAGCAGGCTGAAAATAGGAGTTTGACTGCCTTCGTTTCCAAGTGTTTGTATGCCTTGTTACATGGGTTATGCACTGCTGCATGCCAGGGCATAGGTTAGGCATGGATCATGTAGTTTTTAATATATTCTTAAACAACTGGTATGTTTCCAACATATAGTTTCAAACATTTATCTTTTTTTAATAGGTGAACTGGCATGACTTTGCTTTTTTTGATCCGGTTATGTATGAAAGCCTTCGGCAACTTATCCTCGCTTCCCAGAGTACAGATGCTGATGCAGTGTTCGCAGCAATGGACTTAGCCTTTGCAATAGACTTGTGTAAGGAGGAGGGTGGAGGGCAGGTAAGCACAGCTAAACTTGTGTTTCTGTAGTTTCAGAATTCGACAGTTATGCATGTTGTAGTGTACGCATCTCTTGTCATCTGAGAAGAGCATGGATTATGATGTTGTACCCTTCCTAGATTCAAATACAGTGTTTTCCTTAGATGTTGAAGTGTGGGTTTTTTTTCCTTGATGGTGATGTAGGTCCTACCATAACTTCTGGATAGCATAGTCAGTCCTAGGGAATCTTTAAAGCTAACCTGTAGTAGTAAGTTTTGCTTGGTTTTAGAGGTATGTTAAGCAATAAGACTGTGCAGCGTACTGTGGCTGTTGTAAAAATCTCATTTTCTTTTTTCCTTCCCTCCCCGCCCCTTCCCTTTAAATCGTCCTTGTTACTTTGCCATAGGTGGAACTTATTTCCAATGGTGTAAATATACCGGTCACTCCTCAGAATGTATATGAGTATGTCCGGAAATATGCAGAACACCGAATGTTGGTAGTAGCGGAACAGCCTCTACATGTAAGTCTTTTGGTGGAGTGTTTGTAAAAAACCCCAAAACATAAAAAATCTGTAAGATTTCAGTCAGTTAATTCTTTTCCTCATTATGGTATTGCTAATTGGATTTCTTCTGAAATCTTGACAGCTTGATTAAAATATTTCATTTTTCTAAATTGTTTAATTGTGTAGCTGTTAGTGCAGTACTGTGAGGACTGAATACTTTGAGCAGTTTCTCTTTTTTTATAGAATGAAAGATCATTTCTTCTAAACTTGAGCTCGTTGGTTAAACGCGTATGTTAATTTCTTGAGCTCAAGTGGCACATATCCTCTTGGGAATTTTTGCTTTGTGTTTAGCAGCTACTTTGTTATAATTTGTCATTGATTTGTTTAGCCTTCTAAATAAAGACTGAAAAGAAATTTCAAAGTATTTACATAAATCACATTGAACTTCTGGCTTCTGTCCTTGTTTCAAAAGGAAAAATCAGTTATGAAACATGCAGCTTTGTTGTTATTTTACTAGCCTGGCAAGAAACCTAACAATTGACTATAAAAATACATTTTAAAAAATGTGATTTTTGAAGCACTTTTATTTTAAAAGTTATGGAATAATATATTTTTGTGAACAGTTAATGAAGGTCCGAGTACTGGAAGGTTCCAGTACTTGGAACCACTTACTCTCTGTCATACGATACTACATTCAAACTTGGTTATTTCTGCTGACTGTTTCCTGCTGCACTTCTGAGATATGCTAGCTATACTGCTAGATTACCTCTGTGGAGTTTAGGTCCAACGTTTTCACAGGAACATGTTCCTGGAATTCAGCGATTTAATCTCCATGTCTGCCTATATTAATAGTTTGACTCTTGTTTACTTTAAGAGTTGAAAAACATGACATTTGTATTCATTTTGGAATTTACTAAAACAAATTTATTCATATATGTCCATTTTGAACATGGCATTTCCAAGCTTTTCAGCATATTAATTATTTAGATAAAGGGGATGTGTGTATATAACGTTTTTAAAGCAGAGTTGGCATGTGAATGTCTGAGGAAGCAAAGTAAAAGTAATATGCAAGATATGTTTTTCGTAATTCAGTGTAGCTCAGTGAAATACCTGATCTTTTTAGCATTAGAGAATGCATTTACTTCTGCTCCTGGTGAAATACTAGTTCAAACTGTTACTGCTTTCTTTTGCAATAGTAGGTAGGGTTTAACAGATTGGTGCAGTTCTTCGAGAAAATTTGCATCTCAGGTGGTAAAACTTTGAAAGAAAAGAACAGCTAGGAGAATAATGAATTTTGAGTTAATAGGGGATTTCACATGGAACTTTTCAGTAATGCATTTAAAATCAATCTGGAAGTGATGTGGCTATAATGTGAATCTTGTGGTTTTAACTTAAGGCAATGAGGAAAGGTCTCCTGGATGTACTTCCAAAGAATTCATTAGAAGATTTGACAGCAGAAGATTTCAGACTTTTGGTGAATGGCTGTGGTGAAGTAAATGTGCAAATGCTAATCAGCTTTACCTCTTTCAATGATGAGTCAGGTATGAAATACCTTATTCATAAACAGAGTTGCAGGGATAACGTAACACTGTTGTGTGTGGAGTAGTTACCACCATTAAACTTAAACTACCTCTTCAAATTTGACATCAATTATTATTCACTGAAAGTCCTAATAAAACTAGTACTATGTTTTTTACATACTTTGAAAATATTTACCTTCAGTTTGATGGTGGCGAGTACATTTTGCAACTTCACTGTCACTTGATGTTAAATGAAAGGATGGTATTATTAATAGCATATCTTTTCTTCTGGAAGTTCTGACGTAACTTTAGAGCTATACATATGATGGATGCAGTCTAATATTTCTTAAATATTTTTTAAACTATATTTAGCTGCTGTTAGGCTTTTTGGGACAGAGGGTGGGAGTTGTACTGAGGTATGTCAGAGTTGGCCTTTACATTCAAAAGTATGTGTATTAGTTTTGAAATTACTTGTGTCTCCAGTATCAGGAGTTTATGAATTAAATTGTAGCAGAGATCCAACTTGCAGTACGTGTAAACCAAATCTCTTGTCCAATGTACCAGTGAAATTATGTGTCTTTTTCATTTCACACAGGAGAAAATGCTGAGAAGCTTTTGCAGTTCAAGCGTTGGTTTTGGTCCATAGTTGAGAAGATGAGTATGACAGAAAGACAAGATCTAGTAAGTTGTCCATTGTCGGTGGAAATGTGCAGAAGAACTGAAATAACTTTGGCATCATTACTGTTTTTAACTGTATCTATCTGTAGAGACTTTTGTTTGTGAAAAGTTAAGGTAGCAGAGCAGGATAGTAGGGTTTGATTAGACTTCTAGTTCTGGAAACTTCACGTGTGAATCCTAGACCTTCTTGCAATGGCAAGTAAGCATGGTGTGTCCTTACTCATGTTCACAGGTCTCTTATGGGAAGCACAGTTATAGCCTCTGCACAGTTGTTCTTCAGCTGAGTAACTGGTCAACTGTGGTGTGGGCTAGTAGGGATTTGAGGTTGAGTTTTCCTCCTGGATCATCTGCTCTGGCTTCTTTGTATCCTGAGGGCAACACCTGTGTCCCCTCTGTAAGGTGTCAGTAGTGATACTATCTCCTTCTCAAAGGCCTTTAGGAATAGCTGATGAGAAGCATGAAAGAACAAGATACTGTTCAGGGGGATTAATTTTTGGAAGACAGGCCTGTAAATTGTATTGGTCGTACGCTTCTTAAAACTATTTGCTTCTAACTTCCTGCTACTTAAGGTACTATCTTTCCTTTGCAGTTTGCTAAAAGGAAACAAGGACTAATCTGAAAAGCGGAAAATGTAGAGCACATTTGTTAAGGAATATCTATGGTTACACTGTGGTAGTGACTCTGCTCTGCAAGTCAGTATTTCACATTTGAGACAATAAACCAAAATATTCTCTGTTGCTGCCTTTTGTCTGTACAAATACTATATTCTGTAGTCACTAACTGGTTTTTGAGAGATTTCTGATGCATTTCATATTGATAGCAGTCACCATCTTCCCAGGTGGATTTGGGAATGCTTCATTTACTGAGGATTTGTTAATACAGGGTTATTTTGAGTGCTGCTTTCATCAGTTTTAACAGAAGTATGTAATATAATGAGCAGTTGAGGAAAGAGGAGGAAGCTGCTACAAAAGCATGTAGCATGAATTTAGTTGGCATATTGAACAGAACATAGTGTCATTAAACTTGCTGCGACTGTGCAGTTCTTCTTTAACCTATCCTTGCACAACATGTAGGCAATATTAATTTTAGCCTTGTACAGCAAAATTTTAAATGCGGTCTTCTTTTTTCAGGTTTACTTTTGGACCTCAAGTCCATCATTGCCTGCCAGTGAGGAGGGATTCCAGCCTATGCCATCAATCACAATAAGACCACCAGATGACCAACATCTTCCTACAGCAAACACTTGCATTTCTCGCCTTTATGTCCCACTCTATTCCTCTAAGCAGATTTTGAAACAGAAATTGTTACTCGCCATTAAGACCAAGAATTTTGGTTTTGTGTAGAGTATAAAAAGTGTGTATTGCTGTGTAATATTACTAGCTAAGTTTTGTAGATTTTTCCATTTGTCTATAAAAGTTTATGAAAGTTAATGCTGTCATACCCCTGGTGGTACTTTAAAGATTTAAATGCAAACATTCCTGTACTAAATTTGTAACATAAAGGCCTAAGGAGCACTGGCAATATCTGATTGCAACAGTTTGCTAGTCATTAACTCCTTTGCCTAACCCCAGCCAAAGATGACAGCAGAACAATATAATTTACACTGTGATTTATCTTTTTGCTGAGGGAAAATATGTAAAATGTTCTGAAAATTCACTGCTGCCTTTGTGGAAAGTGTTTCAGCAAAGGTTCTTGTATAGAGGGAGTAGGGAATTTCAAAATAAAAAATTAAGTATGTTCTGTGTTTTATTTTAACTTTTTTTTATGGTGTTTAATTTGTGGTTGGCTGCAGTTGTGTATCATGTATATTGAACTTGTAAAAAGTTCCTGACAGCTCAGATCCCAGAGTTGGGATTGTTCACTTATGAAACCACTTTCATTGCGATTTTTGTTCTGATTGCATTGAACTCTGGCACATCAGATACCATCACTAATATTTTGCATGTAATCTGTACCTTTAGTGGGGTTTTTTTTGGTTTTGTTTTGGGGTTTTTTTTTTGGTTTTTTTTTTTGTACATATGATGAGGCCAATGCACAGTATTTCATAGTTCACAATCAACATTTTTGTATCCCTGTTTCAGTGAACAGACAGTCAGGAGATTGTTCCACTACCAGTTCTAACCTGACACTTGTACTACGTTATCTAACTATGTAAACTCAGCCTGGGCACTTTCTGGTAACTGTAAAATGTTTATAAGATCATGATTATTGAAGATACATTTTGGAAAACTTTAATGTTCGTGAGCAGCTTAACTTCTTTTGTATCTAGCCTTTTTTTAAGTATCTTGTTACAGTTTTTTAATAAAGAAATTACAGACAAAATACCAAGTCATACTGAAGAAACAATAGTTTTTATTTATTTAGCCATTTATACTTTAGCTAACAGCATACACTAAATGTAGTTCTTCATAAAAAAATCTGAATTTTGTAACTGAAAAATTGACCTGCAGAAGACATTCAGCCCACATTTTACAGTTAGCAGAGAATCCTGAATGAAACAGGCCAGGCAACCCCTTCTTTTCACAGAATTGGTTTGAAGGGAAAGTGGCTTGTTCTGAGAAATCTCAAGGTAATAGGTTAGAATAAAATTTGCAGACTGCATTGTAGTGGGTTCTACTGTATGTTCACTTTTGAAGTGGTTGGTTGATTTTGGGGAGGGCAGTCTTTGACCATAACTTAGGACTTGTTTTCCTGAATGCTTGAGAGATTTTTTTAGAGTTCGGAAGTGATGAATAAGGAAGGAGCTACTTTTTCTGCATCAAAACAAATTTCTGAAAGCTTAGCAGAGTGAAGTAGTGAAGGTTAATAGCTTTTGTGGTGGTGATGTTCTCCCTCTTTCTTGCTTCTCCAACCCCATGAGTCCATGTTAGTGATTTTATTTATTTTTTTCCCTTCCTTTTGTTGGGAAGAGCTAAACTAATGTTCTATCAAATCAGAGTGGAGTTCACCTTTGCCAGAGCTCCACTGGGTTTTCCTTTCTGTCAGCTAGTTGAGGATGTCCAGAAGTTACCTAAAGGTGATTTTCAAAAAAGCTTGTTTTCATCATTTATTTAGTTGCTAGAGGTATGGAGGACAGTTGAGAGAGGAAATTCTGATCACCAGCTGCCAAATTGGTGCTGAAAATCCTGTTTTCTAAGTAAGGCTGACTGTTTCAGGCTTGTGTAGTTAAACTGCAAATGAATCAAGTAAACAGATGTACTTCTGCATGTACTAATACTTCCTAAATCCATCATCCTAGAAAAGGATAGTTTCAGTGTACAAGGATTGGAGTCTATTCTGGATTTCCTGTTGTGACCTCCAGTGTAGCTTAAATTCAAAACTGTAACCGATTTTTCTATGCTAGTTATCAATGAAAAATGAAAAGCAATACAGCTACACAAGTCTAGATAATAGGTATATTAGTATAGAGAAAATTTATACTGTTATGGCTGTTCTTATATACTGAGGAGGATAGTTGTAAAGGTACAAAGCAACATATACCTTATGCCTGGATTTCTAACTGGTGTTATTATTTCCATTACCAAAAACGCCTCTAACTGAAATGTATAAAGTTAGTAGAAAGCAACAAAAGAAACTGTTTAGAATAGGCATCAAATCTACAGTCTGTAAAATAAAGCTCCCTGCCTCACAAAGCTTTGTGAGACTTGATGTATTAAAAAGTATCCAAGGCCCTTGGATGAAAGGCCATATATAAATGTAAAGTACTGTGTGTATATATATATATATATATGTATTGTGTGTATATGTATATAAGTGTATGTGTATGTATAACATATAAATATATGTTATATGTATATATATTTCTGTATATAGCTTAAACATTTTTTTTAAGTCCTGTAATGTATAGCTAGACAAAAAATATGCAGATAACTCACAGTAGCTCACCATATATACACACACAAGGCATTCTGATAAGTGGAGAGGGAATCTAGAATGATTTATGCTGTCGTCATTGACTTGAAATGTGTATGTAGCTTTATAAATAGCTTTTTTCCTCTGTATGGTATATTTAAACTATATCAAGATTTTAATAAGAAAAATGTTTATTAAAATCATACACCTCATCTCCCTTTGACTTAAGCCCTTCTGTTAGTTCACTTTTAAGATGTGGTAGAGAAACTAGTTAAAGGAAAATTCTGTAATGTTTACGTTTTTTTAATAGTCTGAACCCTTAGTTGTTCATAACCGCTGAAATAGGAGATAAAGGTAGCTAGTAATAAAATGTTATCACCAACTACTAGACTAGTTCCTATCCTGAATCTAGGGAAAACTGACACCTTAGCGCTAACTGCTATGGCTAATTCTTGGCATCAGTTCCTGTTCCTTAGCTAACTGTATCCAACACAGAAGGGACATCGCTTGCTCCAGCTTTGTTAGTTTTCCAGAAGTGAAAAATTATATGTACTTGTCATCAAGTGGCCTTTCCCATCTCTTTGGTTTGGGAGTGACTTCTCTTTCCTGCAAGTTAGTGCTTTGGTCGTGAGAGAACGTGCAGTGGAGAAGCTATAAACTGGCAAATTTGTGACTCTGAAGCAACACCCTTCTTGAAGCAGTGGTCATTCGGGAAGGCAGAGGAAAAGAAATCTTCCTAATCTCTTAACCTATGTTTATCTTCATATAATTTGCACAACTGTATACAGACCTGCTCTTTTTTGGAAGTTTACTTCCATGCGTGAGGGCAGTGCGTAGAGAGCAGGGTGTGAACCTTTCCTCGGTAGCTGGCCTGCAGGTGGGAGATGCACCCTGGTCACCACCAGCTGCCTCCTTTGCAGTTCTGCTTCTCACAGGGAGCCCTAATCCAGTACATCTCTTCATCGTTCTTAACACCATGTGACAGATTGTTCAGTAGATTAGTAGTAACCTCATTGAAGAAAGCTTACTGCTGTTCTTAACTCCCTTTTATATTGCCCTTACAACCTGTGGATCATGTCTTTGTGTATGAATCTGTAAAAGCCATTCTGAGCTTTTTCTTTGTCTGTACTCTTTGTTTCATTGACACTTGCATTTTTCTGGCTTCCTCTCTCCAGGGCAAACTACAGATACCTAGCTTAGTAGCTTTGATTCCCTTTCTCTTTTCAAGCTTCATATGATTTGACCTTTTTTCAAAACTCTTCAGTTAGCCTTTTTAATAACAGGTCTGCCAAAATCAAATAGAAAATTCCACAAGTCTGGATCAATTGGATTTCAGTGCGTGTGGCATTTGCTTATCCCGAGGTCAGAATGTCCACACATAGATTGAAATGTGTAGGGGAACCGGTCATGCAAAAGCTTCAGCAACTATCTTGAATTTGCAGCGCTGCAAGTTCCCATGTGGTCTGTATGGGGAGGTCACAGGCAGGCTTTCCAGCTGGAATCTGGCCTCTATCGCACTGTAGTCATTGCCCAGCAGGACTTCCTAGCATCATCAGGAGCACCGATGAGTCCTTTCCTCCTTGGAAGTTGGTTCTGTCGTTTTCATTTGCAGCTGTTTGAATATCTTGTCATTGAGCAGATTTGCTGAACCAAGAAGCACACAGGGGTTTTAATTGTATCTTTTAAGGATTTCTGTGGAGGTGCCTTTAAGAGGGTAACTTCGTGTCCTGCTTGAAACACAACCCTGTAAGTGAGACTTTTTTTCCCTCTTTTGTCCATGGCTTTCTTAATATAAAAGTATTTTTTGTCATTAAATATATCACCACGAGTTACTATTATAGTAATATACCCTTTAGTATAGCAAGAAGCAGTCACAAGCGTTTCAGGACTTTTTTCCATAATGGTGAAACTTGTCAGTATCCCTTGTCCAGTAATGATGGCAGGTAACGCTAAGCGTACGTTCCGATACAATCATCATGTGAACCTATTGGAAAATAAGTTGCTGCCACAACCTGTGGTAAGGTTTCCCTGCAAGGAGACTCTTTTAAGAAGATAGTTGTTTTGGACATACTGAAATTGTTCACAAATTGGTTTTTCGTACAGTTTTATGCTGAAAAAGCACATTACACTTTAAAAATGAAAATTCTGCAGTTTACCTGAAATGGCAGTTCTCATATAAAATATGGTATTTATAAAGCATTTTTAAAAGGCAGCTAAGTATTCCCAAAATAAGTAATGTCTTTTGGGGGAGGGAGGGAGGGAAGAGGCATTCTTGTTCAAGCTGTGTTAACTGCATTTTGGATGCCTTAGTAGATAAAATTTTGGGACATACTTTGTAACTTACTTGGCCTTGTCACAAAAGAGTACTTTACCCCGAAAGTTCTAATTGTTGCTAGCATAGCTTATGTGTTTTTTAATTGCTTTTACTATTTTCAGAACTACTAAATATAGCATGAACTTGCAGATTGTTCTCATTCATTTGTTTCCAAAGGAGAATGTGGACAGGATTTTTTTATTTTTAATGGGTTTTTTGAGTGGGTCAACATTACTCCGTTGGACAGAGCAAGCTTCGGGAATGCAAAACTGTGCTAGTAGTAAGCCTGTAAGGTCTGGGTCTCTCCAACAGTGTGCTAAAGGTGTGTGGTGCTGCTGCTTCTCCATTAATTGCAATCAGCAGAGTGAGAGCATGGTTGTGAAGCCATAGGCCATCATGCAGGAACGCCCATTCTGGCGTGCTGCCTTGCCACAGGTCTCCCCTCCCTGCTGTGGAGTGTCCTGCACCTCCAGGCAGTGCCACCACGCTTTTGCGACATGACAGCAGACGTGACATGATCCTGCAGGTCAGAGTCCATTCCCATGCAGAAACACCTCCCGAGCTCCTAAAACATACGTTTGTTGTGAGTGAACACAGGTAAGGGGCTGTGGGGACCAGGGCAGGAGGGCTGCCACGCCACCAGGCAGTTAGGTGCTAAGGAACGAATATAGCTTCCACCACCCATCGGGGAGCTTGTTCTAAATAGGGCATCATAGGTACAGCTGAGTAATCTGAAATATTGCAAAATTGTGCATAATGTTGTATTTCATACATATGTTTATTCTGCTTGTAAACTATTTTACAGTTCCACAAGTGCTTTTCTGTATTTCATCCATATTATGTCATGTACAAGATGTAATTAATTTATATAAAACAAAGCTAACAGAAGTTGGCGCATTTTTGTGGAGGTGTAAGAACAGCCAACTGCTGTTCTGTTAATCCTCGTGGTACGTGTCCTTTGCAGTATTTTTCCTTCGTATATTAATCTTTAGGCACCATGTAAGCAGACATTCGCTGTGCATCTGTAAAAGCGCAGGTGTGACTTTAAGAAGTTATCCCCAAATACTGGAACTCTTTTCTATTGCTAATTATATTAATTTGTGGTAGTTCTTAAACCTTGTCAAATACTCCACAGAACAATCCCTTATATGGGGAATTTTGAAACAGCAGCCAGAAATACCGGGTTAGGGGACTAAGACAACTCATAGGCAGGTCAATGTTATTTAATATGATTAGTATGCTCGAGTTTTGCTGCTTGTTTTTGGCCCAGGAAGTCATGCATTTCCCTCTTAAACCATCAGCACGCTCTGCATTGCACACACCAATATAATTTGTCAGTGCTAATGGTTCAGTTGGGTTTGCTCTACATCAGTCTGTGTTCCTCTAATCCTATGTTATGGATGAAAAACTGGAATCCCTGGGACTTGGTATGCCAACGAGTGGACCTGTTGTTGGATGTGATTATTAAGAAACTTGTATGGGTATGCCTGGGTAATAAAACTTAAAGGCTGACTCAGCAGAGGTCAGGTAATAGCAGATGTTGTTAGCGTAAAACCGCCTTTTCTCGTTTAGTGTTCGTGTGTTTCTGGTGCGCTGTTTAGTAATTTGCTGCTTAGGTGTGTGTTTCTGCTCCTCAGAAAACTCGGCGTAAGAAAACCAAAGCTGTTCTGATGCTTGGGACCAACAGGGTCACCTGTGCTGCACAGATCTCACTGCTGGCCTTTATTTACCCCCTGCCCCAGTGAGGCTTGAGCTCCTCTCACGGGTGTAAAGAGGCCACAGGATGCAGATACAGTCTGGAGGAGCCCAGCTGGCCCAGCTCCCACTTCCCATGCTTGGGAAATGGGAAGAGGGGAGGTCTCAGTCACACTGTGGCGACCAGGTGCCTTTGAGAAAAAAATAACCTGAAAATGACAGAGAACTAACAAAATCGAAGCTTCCGTTTCTGTAAAAGGATACCAGGATTCCTTGAAGCTGCTACCTGTGCGCCATGTACCTTCTCTGGCTGCGGGGTGGCTGGAGATGTTTGGCCGGCACTTGGACAGGGGAGCACTGGGCAGCAGTCGCAGGGACGGTGCACGGTGTCTATGGACTCATCTCCGCTGAGGAACACCAGGCCTCCAGGTCGTCGTCGTCCTCCTGACGGGACCGTGCTGGGCTCTGGGCATTTGTCTTGGCCTCTAAAGAGTGTCTCGGTCCTGCCTGACTGTCTTGGTGCTCGTAAACTTCTTGTTCTCGCTCACTGGTGTTTGCTTGTAGGTTTGTGTCTTTGATTTCAGCTCTTCATGACAAACCAGGCTGCATCCATTTGGTGGGACTTTATTCTCTTTTTTTTTCCCCTATGGACTATTTGATTGTTTTGGTAGATGATCTGCATGCCCGCAGGAAAGGGGCCCGAGGGCCTGGGCAGCTTTGGGATGAGGAAGGAAAAGGAAACCGGTGAACTCTGGCGGTTGCCGGCTCTGGATGAAATCTGCCCGCTTGCAAGAGGTGACAGCAACAAACCCAGCGTCAGCAGGACGGCCACGCGCGGTGACAGCGCGCGGGCCCACGCACACCCCGGGTGCTGCACGAGGTACGTCTGCAAGGCGATTGCCGAAGGGCGTTCCCTGTTAGCTCAGGATGGATTAAAGAACTTTTTTTTTTTTTCCCCTTACATAGGTTGCGTTTTCTTGTACACTTTTAAGAGCGCCCACGTGTACCCAGCAACGGCCGGTTCGGGTTCCGTGGGTGTGATGGGACCGTGGCTGCCCCCAGCCCTGTGTGCCCTCGGTGACTGCGGCCCAGCGGTTACCCTCCCCGCCTTCCCCCGGCCGTGCACCCTCCGGTACGGCCTCTCAGGGGCTGGTCCGGGATTTCCTCCTTGCTTTGGGGTCGTTGCCTCTTTCTTTTCTTGTTTGTTTGTTTTTTCCCCACACAGTAAGACCATCGGTTGCAGCCGATGCTCCACCTCCCTCAGCTTTCTGTCTGCCTCCGTCCCGGCAGCGGCGGGGGCCCGGAGCCCAGGGCGAGCGGGCACAGGCCTGCGTGCGCCGCGCGCTGGGCCGGCCACG
>JAVJGI010000040.1:26712434-26780105 GCA_035590275.1 Ibycter americanus
CGCAGGGCTGCGCCTGCCCGGGGCCCGGAGGGCAGAACCGGTCCCCTCGGCCCAGCGCTGCGGCGGGGCAGGCCTGGGTGCTGCGGGGGGGCTGGCTGCCCTGCCAGGGCCCCGAGAGTCCGTCCCCGGGAGGTGTCCGAGCGCCAGGCTGGGCCTTCCCCCCAGCGCGGCCCTGCCAAGCCAGGCCGAGGTGTGCGAGGGTGAAGGATCTTTATGGCCGAGAAACCCACGGGGTCTTCCCGAACCTTTGTGTCTCAGCAACACTCAAGTTTCCAGAAACTGGACCGTGCCGTGTTAGGTACAAGCCTAAAAAAAACCCCTAAAACGTTCCCCTCTGTGAACAGCAGCATGCTGTACCCACAGCGAACAGGTGTTTGTTCTGGCCTGCCAGAGGCAAACAGCCGTCCTGTGCATCCTCTTGGGTGTAAGGAACCAGCAGCGTTGTGCTCCTCAGCCGCTGCGCGGTGGGTGCTCTCTCTCACGGGGGTGCTGCCTCTCCTGGGGGTGCCAGTGATCTTACCAGCCTCACAGCTGGCGTGGCCAGCGCTGCCCCAGGCTGTCCCTCTTAAAGCTGTTGGGAGCTTGTGGGATGCACGTGCCACCTCTTGCCTGGGTGTGGAAGGGCTTATGGTCACATACTGTGATGTGCCTTGAGCTTTTTCTCTGGCTACAAGTGATAAAGGGCCTGTAACGGAGATATTTGCACACATAGGCCAACAGCTGTTGCTGTGCGATGGTGGTCGTACCTGTGTATATATGTTAACTGTTTCCTAGTTTGCTGAATTTAAAATTAATGGAAAGAGCTTCAGTACTACTAGGCAGTCTTTGTTGTCCATTGGGTTTATCGTCATCACCAGAAGGGTTTAGCAGTTGCAGAATGACTGGGGTATGATGTACTGGAGGGCATCTAGCAAAGGCTGATGATTAGGAGACTGGAGCATCTGTCACATGAAGAGAAGCCACAAGTGCTGAGACTGCTCAACCTGGAGAACAGAAGGCTCTGGAAGATCTCATCAGTGTGTGTAAACACCTGATGCAGGGAATAAAGGAGATAGAGCCAGGCTCTTCTCAGTGGTACCCCGTAATGAGACCAGAGGGAATGGGCACACATTGAAACGCAAGAGGTTCCATTTGCATGTTAGAAAACACTTGGGTTTTTTTTGTTGAGGTGGTCAAATGCTGGCACAGGTTGCTCATAGAGGTTGCATGGTCTCCATCCTTGGAGATACTGAAACCTCAGCTGGACGTGGTCCTGGGCAGTCTGCTCTGGCTGACCCTGCTAGAGCAGGGGTTAGACTGTGCCAGCTAGCTTCAGCTCTTTTATGCGTTTGGCTCATGTTGGCCAAACAGAAAGTAGCATGTTTGCATTACAAACTGGATGCTCTTCATTATTATGGTGAGTGTTGACCATCCTATGCACCATCATAGGATCAGGGAAAAGATCCAGGGTGCAGCCTGAAAGCAGGAGGTGTATTGCCCTAGTGACTGTTACCTTCTCCAGCTTCCCGTACCTCTGCCAGTGCCCCCTGGGGCCAGGAAGGCAGGGCTGGGAATGCAGTGTGCTCCTTCAGCGCAAGGTGGTGGCTGTTCTGAAGCCCTGGCAGCACTCAGAATGTGCTGTGCATCCAAAATTGAATTGGAGAAGTATCTTCCATGAATTTTCAGCTGAGTTGTACCAAGACACGTACTGCGTTAACAAATAGGCTGGGTAACAAGTATTGCTCTTGGTAAAACTTTTGGTAAGAGGAATGGAAACCAAAATGGGGAGACTGGACTGTCTTGTAGCCAGCAGCTGCCTGGTTGTCAACTTAGAAATCGAGCCTGCTTGTGAAACTCCTTTCTACCCCAAAAGGGGTTAGGGAAGGTGGGAGATGGGTTGAGGGGAAGGCTCCAGTATGGTGTAGTGTCTGTGGGCTGACCCTTCCTTTATTAACATTTAAAAAACCCCACCTATTTTTTTAAAAAACTTGTACCATTTTCCAGTTCTGTGTGGTGCTCCTTCTTGAGGTCATGCCATCACTCTGAGTCTTTGGCTCCAGGAAGCCATCCTTCTGCTGTCCTGCCATCAGGACTCCCCAGAGTGTACACACTGTGTCACGGACGCTTTCTTCTCTTGCCTTTCTGTCTCACTGTACGCTGACCGTATTTCTGGTGTGATGATCCCTCTCTCTGTGGCCTCCAGTGTGGCAGCTGTTAAAGGCCATTGGAAAAATGATAAGTGCTCCTTGTCTCTGGTTTTCCTGCCATACTGGAACTTTGCTCTTCCTGTGCTCCACTTCACTTCGGTACACCAGAAGTATTTTCCAAGTTATCTCCTGGCATTATGGGCCCTGCCTGCTGGCTTTTGAATGGCTCGGGAACAGCAAGGCTGAGGTTAGTAACTGCTAGTCCACCTTGTTAGGCTAAAATAAATACTTGGGGATAGTCCTCAGGTAGCATAGAAAGAAAACGCTGGGCTAACAAGGAAGACTTTTGCAGCGTTTCCTTTTCCAAGGATGACGGCTGATGCAGAAGCAGGCGGAGGTGCTAGCTGTGTGGCAGGCCTTGAGAAGGCACGTGTTAAGGCAAGGTGCCATACACACTGGGCCCAGATTCTCCTCTGTGGCACTTCCAGTGGTTTACTACAACCATCTTTGCGTCCTGGCAAATGCAGAAGGTTTTGCGCTCTCGTGGCCTTCAGCAGAGATTTTGCAAGATGGTGCTGGGAAATTGGTCTCACGTAATTGCATAATATTTAAAAATATAATAAAGTGGGAAAATTGTAACCCAGAAGGTGCTTCCTGATGTGTTTTCTTTGGGAATCTGTGGTACATGTGCCAGCTATGCAATGTACACATGTGTTTGTTAAATGTGAGTAGAATTATTTGTTTGAGGGTATTTCCCAAATTGAAGTAAAAGATTACTTTTTATTATGTGAGTGGCTACAAGCAGACTGGATAGGGAAAGGACTTTGGCACCTCCTAGGAGCGTAGAAGCAATGGTATTCAAAACCTTTTGCTCCCCTTCCCTGCTGTATTATGTATAGTACCTCATATACTGCCTGTGGTTAGTTATCCTCTACAGCACTGTCAGCAGGATCTCAGAACTGACCCAGAAAGGTGTCCTGCTGGCTAAACTTTTGATCAGTGTGAGTCACCAGCCCTTCTGCAGAGGCTGTAGCATGCTGTCCTGACAGCTTTTCACAACGGTTGTCTTCAGTAGGTGCTTGGTGATGTGCCGGGCAGGGTTGCTGCCTGGTATTGATCCCGGGAGCAGATGTCCCCAGCTGGAGGTGACATGAAGGCCCTACTCATGGAGTGCCCTCTCCATGCTGCTCTTCACTGACTGTCTTCTAAACATCAGCCATCCCCACCTCGGGCGGGCTGGTAACTTTCTGAGGAAGAGCTGTACACGGGCATTCTCTGGAAGCCCTGACAGAGGAAGCAGCGTGGGGATGGGTGACTCCAGGCAGGGATTTTTCTGCTGCCTGCTGTTGGAAAGAGAGGCACATTGCCCCTTGCGTATCGATATGAAGCTATCTCCAGAGCAGCCTCTGGAGCTGTGCTGATGTGTGGGCTGCCTTCTGCTCACCACAGGACTGCATACATGAACGTCCATGCAGACACTCACTGGCACAGGGCTATTCCTCCACCCAACAGGATTAGTTGCTGTGATCTCATGGCATTTTTAAGAAAGTCCATCCAGGCCCAAGTGGCTGGATTTGGAGGTAACCTGGGTGGTAAGCGTCACGGAGCTGTGCTGGATGCAGGCTGGCAGCAGTGTGCGGTGACCTTGCACGTATCTCCCCCGGTGCAGTACGGCAGTGGCTGGTGTCGTCTCCCAGGGAAGATTTTCTCCTTGCACTGCAGAAGGGCTTTCTCTGTAGCATGCAGGTGTTGGGGACTTCCTGGCGCCGGCACAGCTGGGAGGGGTGCTTGGTGTTAGCAGTGCTGGGTAGAGCTGGGCAGACGGGTAGTGCTGCCGCACCAGCAGTGGGAGCACGGATGGAGGGTGAGGACGCAGGTACCCCAGGGATGGGTAGTGCATCCACCCGAGGTGGGCAGGTGAGTGCCTGAGTGACATGGGTAGCTTTTGGATGACATCTTTGGGGTACGGGGAAGAGGAGGAATAAGTAATGGCAATGTTAACCAGAATTGTGCTTTATCTTCAGAGTTCCTCTCTGAGTGTGCCTGAAAATGGCTTGGACCCTGATGAGGAGCCTCTTCTCAGAAAAAATCCCCGCCGGTTCGTCATCTTCCCCATCCAGTACCCAGACATATGGAAAATGTATAAACAGGCTCAGGCCTCCTTTTGGACAGCAGAAGAGGTGAGCCCTGGGGCCAGTGGGTTGACACAAGGCACTCAGACCGGGGTCCTTGGGGCTTCCTTCCTAGCTCTGCTGGTGGCTTCTGTGTTGTAAGGGTTGGAGTTAATCACGTGAAAAGTGATGTGCCAGCACCAGAGCAGGACTCCCTTCATGGTCAGTGGAAAGCTGTTTCCATAAGGCAATTTAGCAGAGCTGGTTTAGATGTTTGGTTTAGAGCGAGATGGAATTGCATCCTGGGGCGCTCTCTGGTTATAGAGGGAGCCGAAGATAGATAGCTCTGATTTGTGGGCAGATAGCTCATACCCTGCTGTGGTCTCTGTACCTGCAACTAACTCCTTGACCGTGTAAGATGCTCTGGGAAATTTCATGTGAATGCTGTTCTTTAATGTTAGGCACTTAATTTCCAGAAAGATGGTGATAGTCAGGGGCATTTGCTAAAAATGCTTCTAACTGACTCCTGATTTCCCTGGTTAGATGCTTGTCCCATGTTATAATGCAGGCTGTAAGGTTTTCCCCAAGGTTGCTGGTTAGCCAGACCTCAGCAGTCCTCAGGTCATTGTTTGCAGCAGCAGAGGCTTCTGAGCACTGCAGTGATCTGAAGAGATTACCTGCCAGCTGACCTGGTTGTTCCAACTTGAAGCTTCTGCAGCCTTTGCTCGTTTGTGAGCAGTGATCTGCCATTGCAGAGGAATGAGCTGAAAGTGCTGGCAGGCTCTAAACAGACCAGAAAGCATCCTGGAATGGTGAGGCGCAACTCTCCGTGGAAGTGCTATTCCATTGCCTGCCTGGGAACCTTGCTGCCCTGTTGCAGTAGAAGTTGATGTAAACTGTTAAAGACAAGACATTTAAATCCTGCCTTACCAGCATTGCCCTTTTACCATATTACTGGTTCCTTCTTACACTGTCCTACCATCTGTCAGTGCATTTCCAAATGAACTGGAAAGTTAACTGTAGAACTGGTTTGTGCATGTATGTGTTTATATACACACATATATGTGTGCATGTTTATACACACACACATATATGCATATGTAAGTATGTATTGGCCTTTGTATTTTTCGCATCTGGCCCTACTTAACTGCTGCTGCAGTTCAGAAATCCCTCCCTCCAAACAAATGAACAAAAAAGGCCTATGCGAAGGAAGCTGTGGTTTTCTGCTGTAGCTAGAGTTCAGTCTGGCAGACGAGAGCAGTTGCACAGTGTTCACCCTGGGCCATTCTTTGACAGGATGGAGGGCGAACACCTGCCAAAGGCAAAAGTCCCCTCAGTCCTTCTTTTGGCACACCTGGGTACAAGTTTCTTGGGGTATCAGCATTTATTTCAAGTAGAGTTTGTCTCGGAGTGAGCTCTGCTTGTGGTGTATGTTCGTGCTCATGACAAGGAGACACGAATGCTTCTCAAAATCTGATTTACTCATAATTCAATAGACACCGATTTTTATTCCAAATTACAAAAGTGTAAACTGCAAAGCAAGCAGGTGATGTTACTGTTGCAGAGGGAGACAGCAGTACTGCAGTGTGTCTGTTGTCTTTTACAGTCACACATATTTAAATCCTCTACATGTAAAGATTTGAGAGCAAATGCCAAAACTCTGCCTCAGTTATTTGACTAGGCTGCTTCTGTTCTTACAGAATGACAAACTCAAAAGGCCAATAACGTTCTTTTTTCTTTTCATTAGGTGGATTTGTCAAAGGACCTTCCTCACTGGAACAAGCTGAAAGCAGATGAAAAATACTTTATCTCTCATGTTCTGGCATTTTTTGCAGCCAGTGATGGAATTGTAAATGAAAACCTGGTGAGAAGGCTTTACAGAGGGCTCAAATACTTCCTCATTTTATTGGCTTATTGGCTTTTCATTTTGGTTTTCTCACATTAATGCATAAGTTTATTAAATGTGTACTTTTTTTTCTTTCCATCATCTCACCTTTGCCAAGGGGAGTAAGCAGCTTGTTCTGCTGGGACCAGTGCCTGAGTTAAATTGGGTCTACTGTGGTCAACAAGACTCCAAATTACATCACTCTTGGACACAGTTTTTAAGTTCAGCCTTCTGCCTGGCTGTGTTGGTCTGCATTTCTCAGTGAATTAATAGAACCCTACACTTCTTCCCATACTTGTGTTAGATGAGAAGTAGGGAGGGGTGTGCCGTGCCATGCTCTGTCATCTTCATTTTGGTAAAATCCATTTTCCTCTCACTGAATGGCATCCTAGAATCTTTTAGGGCTGCAAGTGGGTGCTGCTAAAAAGGTGGGGAAATCTTTCTGCTGAAGTCAGTTCTGGGCTGCAGAATGTCTCATCACAGCTTATCGGTGGTATCTGATTGCAGATGCCCCATTTGGATCTTGAATGTCTGTAGCGTGTAGAATATGTCATAGTATGTGTGCATATATTGCACAAACACATCTTATGTCATACTGTTTTATTTTTTTTAATGATGAACAAAAAGTCTGAGGCTTTGTTCAATACGAAGTGTTTACTGTTGCAATATTTTGCTGTTCTCCTGTGTATGTGTGCCCTCATGTTTCACTGCAGCTCTCTATCCAATATGCACAGCAGATGTATTTACTTCTCGCTAGCTTGCTTTGTTTTCTTCTGCACCACACCTGTCCTGTTGACATATCTGTGAATAAAGTAGGGCTGAACTGCTCCCATCCTTTCTCTGTGGTAGAGATCTATTGTCTCTCCCGCTAAGCTTAGAGTACTGTCATGCAGGACTGGTTTTACTGTACTCATTGCTGTGCTTTCTGGTTTTGATAGGTGGCGCGTTTCAGTCAGGAGGTGCAGATCCCAGAAGCTCGTTGTTTCTATGGCTTTCAGATTCTCATCGAGAACGTTCACTCAGAGATGTACAGCCTGCTGATAGACACCTACATCAAAGACCCTGAGAAAAGGTAAACCTCTGGATGTGTTACAGACCCGTGAGAAATCTGTCACCTAGTCCAGTGGCACCATTGCTGGGCAGCAGCAGCTGTCTTGTTTCCTACTGACTTACTGGGGGAGTTGGGGATAGTTCCTTAAAGCTTTCAAGGCCTGCATGCCTGACCCCCAGAATGGAGAGGACTATTACTGACCAACAGACCTGCATGGGAGTGTCAAAAGGTTAGTGTGGATCTTTGATTACAGGAAGTGCAGACGATGTGAAATGCTATTAAAAGTTAGACAAACTCCTTATGGTTATTGTGCTCCTGAGGTGCTTATTCTCACATCAGCAAAGGATCTGCCTTGGGGAACTGAGTGCTCATGATCCAACTGGTTTCTAAGTTACGCTAACCAATATATTGCATCCTTTCAGCTTTTTTGTTGTCGGTGCTTTTTCATACAACTTGAACTGTTTATTTTTGAAGTATTGGGTTCTCTGGAAAGCCCCATCACTTTAGTTGTCTGGAGAACTTCCTAGTTTTGATAGTAATACATTTGAAAAGAAGCACTTTCCCTTAGAGACTCCACCATGGTGATGGTTTCCCACAGTGGCATCCTGCGTGGTGACAGTGGGAGGAATGCAAGATTTCCTTTCAGGTGTTCAGCACAGGAACAGAGCCTGTGCCTGTGGGAATTGTCCAGTTCCTTTTGTGGAGTTGGGCAGGATGAGATTTATCTCGGTGTCTAGGAGGTGGCTGCCATCTGGTTGAAGTCTTGAGAGGCGGCATGGTCTGATGGGTAGGCACTCCTGGGATGGGACATTTCAGTTCACTTCCCATCTCTGCAGCTTGCCTTCACTGAGACCTTGGGTTTGTTGCTTACTGCACATCTGCCTCCTTGTGTGCTTGTTATTAGAGATCATCACCCCTTTGGGGTGGGAATGGTTTCTTACTTGGGTTAGTTCAGAGTCTAGTGTAATGGGTGCCTCTGGTGGAGCCAGTAGGGACAACCAGAGCAGATTTACATAAATCACTTCTTATTATTTTGATGTTTTCTCTTCCTTTTCTTCTATAGGGATTTCTTATTTAATGCAATTGAAACAATGCCTTGTGTCAAGAAGAAAGCAGACTGGGCTCTGAAGTGGATTGAAGACAGAGAATCCACTTTTGGTGTGTAGCTTCTTAAAAACTTGTTTGTGTTGCACATGTCACAAACTAATCCTCTGGGAGTGAGCTGCATCCCTGGAACATGAAATGAAATTCTCCACAGATGATCATGTGGCGTGTGGGTCTCTGGTTTAACTAAAGAACTAGAAGTAACTTCTGGTGAGCATGTGTGTTTTTATCTTCAGCTAAAGCAATGTAGTAATGACAGTGCCCACTAGAATCATGTTATGAAAAATGCTTGTGGGTTGCTCTGTCTTTTTTTGTCGTTATACCAAACAACCCTAGTTTCTTCAGATTTTGCTTGTAGACCTTGTTTTCTAGGAGTTACGGGGTTTTTTTTCCAGTTGGTTCCTATTTTGTACTCTGGTGTTCAGACCTGGGCAGCTGAAGTCTTGCAAGTTCAGGCTTTTTCTGTGTTCATGTTCACACAGACAAATTCCTCTGTGATGTTAGCCTTTTTTTGTAACACCATGACTGAGCCTGAGCAAAAAAAGGTTCAAGAATCATCTGTCTCTGCTGTTTCTGGTTTGCTGTTGGGACCAGGTTTCTAGTTTCTGTACCTCATTTCAGAGCTGTGACACTGGCTCAGCTTCTATCAGCATGGTGCAGGGCATCCTTTCCAGTGTTCTGCATTCAGCTTACAATGTTGACTCTGAAGGGTGTGTTGTAGCTGAAATGAATAATGGTCAGACTCTGGTGAATTTTCTAAACCAAATATCCTCTATACTTAGAGGAAGTGTAGGAGATGGAGAGATTCAGCAAGATGAACAAAATAAACCTGAATATCATTATTTTGCAGCATTTGTTGTTCACGGCTCTTGTTTGAGCGAGGTTCTTTTTCTAGCTGTAGATTCTCCTGTCCTGAAACATCCCACTTTCTCCCAATCTGCCTTTGCTTCTTGTGTGTGGAGCCTCATATTCATCTCCTTCATTTGGCTTCCAGCAGTGTGGGGTATGCCAAGAATCAGAAGGTTTCCAAACTCAAAAAACAATGTCCCCTCCAGCCCCTGCTCCCAAACTTCATGCATCCTATCCACATTTTTGTGAAGTACATTTCTGCAGTTCTGGGTTTTCAACTTATTGAGAAAACTTCCGAAGTCTAAAACATTTGAGGGGGCCAGGTCTTACAGATTATGAGATATAGTATGTGAAAGTGACTGGCTGGCTTGTTTGCTTGATGTTTCCTTCCAGCTTGGGGACCTGGCCTGCACTGGGTCTCTGCAGCTCTGGTTGATCTCTCATGCTGAAATTCAGTTGCCATATTGCTGTATGTGCTCCGTGGAGTCTCAGCCTCCCAGCGTGTGCTCACGTTACATGGTGCTGCTGATGGGCAATTTTTGTTTCAGCATTAATTTGTGTGATAGCTAGTCAGGTGGAATGTAGTAAAAACCGTATCAATGTTCAGTCTTGTGCTTCATTAAATCTATCTTGTATGAGCAGCCTTCCTCCAGTCCTCTCTAGAGGTAACCTAAGAGATCTTTAGTGTTGCCAGACAAATTATTTCCTTAGAAGTGTCACAGAAGTTACTAAGCTCGTTTCACTCTTCATGCTTTTTTTCCTAACTTGAATTTCTTCAGATGAGCCAGCAGATGGCATTTGCATCTCGTAGAGGAAGTGGGACATCTGGCTATTTTGGGGTTATTTTATTTTTTAAACAAAATTCTGTGCAGTTCTTACTGGAAGAAGGCACCAGCACTTAATGCAAATGCTTTTTGTGTTAGAATATACTCATGGATTTTGTGAAGTTGTTTAAAATAGAGTACATGTAATGACGTGTCTTTACCAAGCAGTCAGATAGTCTTGTAGTCTGAAGAAATACATTCCTGTACAGAGCAGGGAGAACTGGGACCAATAATGCTGTGTTTTCCTTGGATGAAAGGTGGGATAACACAAATTGTTATTTTTGCCTTGATGAATTATGTTCTGTGTTCTTCCACTCTTGTAGGAATATGGGTTTGTATAGATTCTCAACAAGCAGAAACTGAGGTGTAGGGTTTTTTGTTTAATTTATAGAAGGCTGACTCTTCTCTCAGTTTTGTCTATTAGTTAGCCGTTTTTTTGCCTTTTAGGAGAAGGAGATAAAGGACTACCAATGTCTTGGCCACTTTGGACAATTACTTTCTTTCCCTTCTGACCTGTGACAGTTTCAGTGGGTGCCCTGGTTCTTCAGTTCTGCTGGGGTTGCCTGTGGTTAAGTGCTGTTACAGGTATAGACCCTGTATGCCTCAGGATGTGCCGAAAGATGCGGTCAGATACAGCACCTGGTGCTGCAGAGGGGTTTGCTCCTCTCCAGCGTCAGTCTGTCTGCTGCAAATAGTGCAGCTTCCTGATGAGCAATACGCTGTTTTGTGTCTAACTGAAAATGTGTTATGTTAAACAGGTGAGAGAGTGGTTGCCTTTGCTGCAGTTGAAGGCATCTTCTTTTCGGGTTCCTTTGCTGCTATATTTTGGCTGAAGAAAAGGGGCCTGATGCCCGGACTGACTTTCTCCAATGAACTTATTAGCAGAGATGAGGTAATTTGTCATGTTGTACATACTGTCTGGGAAGGAAAGTAAGTTTCCAGGGGAGGGGCGGAATTATATTTATCAAGATCCCATAGTCTTGCCAGAGCGGCCCATCTCTGGTGGCAGGGAGGGTTGGAGCAAAGGCAAAGAGAGTGGAAGGCAGTATTTAGGTAGGTACCAGTGAAAAAGAGAATGCAGCAGCGAGTAGGGAATGCGTTTCTGGGTACAACGGAGTCTTTTTAATGTTGACACTGGCGGAGGCCAAGGAGGTGGTAGAAGTCTGAGTAGATTCTCTGCTAGCCAGTGTCAGCAGCAGGGTTTTCCAGGAAGGGTCCACTGTTCTGATAGGACAGAGGTCCTGGTTACCTGCCAGGTAACTGCAGGCCATGCTCCCTAGAGCTTCTCCTGCAATAAGCCCTCTATGTCTGCTTTAACATCACCTCCCAGGTAGCACAGGGAAGAGATGTCCTCTCTCCAGAGCAGTGCCTGACCCTATTTCTGCAGTCTGATGGAGGAGCAGTAGCTACTGACATGTAGGAAGATTGGAGTCCTGCAAAGGGGCAGGCTATTCCCAGAATATTTGTAAAAAGGGGAAAGAAGCAGACTTCTAGCTAAATATTACTAATGAACTTACAGCCTGGGTGCTGCTATGTCCCCCTGTTTTTAAAGGGAGTAAACAGAATTGTTAGCAATTCCTCAGTGCATAGTATGATCAAAAGGGTGGACTTTTTGAATTGAAGGGGATGTTTCTTTCCCTGTGCTGTGAAGGGAGGCAAAGGCCTGGCTGTCTTAAGGATTGGTGTGGAATTGCATAGTCACCTGCTGCAGTGGGGGCTGGCTTGGGCAAGGACCTAGCTAGGACATGACTCAGCTTTGCTCTGCCTTAACTGCTGCAGTCGAGTTCAAGTGGCCTCCTGTACCTCTCCCCATCTGCCCCTGGTTGTGGGTCCCAGAACTTGCAGATGGCCTTCTGCATCTGCCATCTAGCCAGCTGTGGCAGGCTGCTGCAGGAGCAGCAGGTAGCGTTCCTCTCCATGTTCTGGTGTTCCTGTGCAGTGATAGAATCTCCTGGGAGGGGGAAGCTACAGAGCTGCGTTAGAGGGGAGTGCTTCTTAGCTGAAGATGTGATGTGTCCAAGGGGCTGTGTGTCAGTCAGCACACTGAATATGGCAGGCCACGTGCTGACAAGTGCCCTTTTCTTTTCACTGCTTCCTGTACTGCTGCCTGCCAGCTGGCAGCGGTTGCTTACAGTTGGGGCCTGTCTTTAAGGCATCGCACAACTTACGGTGCTGTCAGCGCTGAAAAAGTGGAAAGACCAGTTTTGTATGCAGTATAAACATGCTAGTGGTTTGAACTTAACAGAGCTGGTCTAAAAGAATAAAGAGCTTTATCATAATGGAAGTAATTTCCATGGATTTGATGAACTGATTTGAAAGGAGACATCTTACAAAATGCCTTTAATTTAAAAGACACTTTTGAAGAAAGTGATATGATCAGTAAGCAAAACCAAACAGCTTTTCAGCCTTGACCTTCTTTGTGTCTTCTGTTTCTGAGTCGTCATGAACTGATCCGTTTGAGTGAGAAGGTATTTGTTTGTTAGAAGGATCACTTCTATATAGTTCCTCTATACAGCACTGTAACTGTACTTCTCTGCAGAGCTGAGCACCAAAAGACTGATTTTTTTCTTGAGCTCCACTGGCGTAATTCCAACTGCAGAGCTGTTATGAAGGGTGGTAAGGCTTGGTGCGCACAGCACCTGCATTGCAAACCAGGAAATGCTGTTACAAAAGCAGTGGCAGTAAAAAGAATCCACAGTGGAAAACTACACGAACTGTTTTCTGATGCACCTGATCAGATAAGTGGTTAATGCTCAATATGTTTTTTGAGCTGCAGGCTCTGTTCCCAGGCTGTTCTTTGAGCTGGTGCGTCTCTGATTCTTAAAGGTGCAAAGCTGCTGGGAGCACCAGTCAGTGGAGCATACTGGTTTTGGTGAGAAGCCAGGCACGTCCTGCATTGTGCTGGTGATGGTGCCCTGGACAGGACCACAGGAAGCCCTGCAGCAGGCAGCTAATGCTGTCCCTGGAGGGGGAGTATTCCCCAAATTATGTTATTTCAGGGCTGTTTCAGTGACCTGAATCAGAAACACTTTGTAGCCTTTCTGAAAAAGCTTTTGCTTCTCGGTTTTTGTTTTGACCCTCGTTAACAATAGCACGGGATTGTCATGTAGCCCATAGTCTGCCAAATCCTTCTGACTGGTTTTCACTCTGGATGTGCCCTCATGGTGCTTATAGGCTGTAATAGCCACCTTGCTGTTGAGAGGAGAGATGGTAGCACAGTGCTCCTTTAGTCTAGCAGCAGTGGGTATGGCTGAAACCAAAGGCTCAAGCTGTAGCCAGGCAAGCTCAAGTAGAAGAAACTGAGGCACGTCTTGAAGCAGCTGCCTGCTAGCCCCCCAGATGATCATCTGATGTCATCTTATCCAGGCTGGAGGTTTTTCTGGAAATCTTGGGAAAGAACACAATTTTCTGGGCTCTGTACAGGATAGCTGGGTGAAATGTAAAGGTGGGTTGAGTTGGGGCACTGTAGCCTGAAGCATCACAAACCTATGAATGTTGTGGTGGCAAATTCCTCACAGTAACTGCACGTTGTGTGGAGCGAGAACTTGTTAATCTTGGATTTGGTGACTCTAATCTGAATCTTCCTTTCTGAAAATGCTGTGAGGAGAAGCAAGGGAAGAAATGCTACTAAAAGAACTTGAAACAAGTATTTCTGTACATGTATCTCAAAGCAGAGAGCAGGTAAACAGTCTGTTAACTGGCAGGTAGTTTTGCAGTAGGTCTTGATGTAGGACTCTTTCTGCAAATCCATCTCTGGAAGGCAGGGACCCAGCGGGGCTCTTTGTGGGATCCCTCACAGTAAAGCAGCTCTCAAAAATATGTACCTGAAGAAACATGTATGCTGAGCATTATTTTGGCGTAGGTGGCATGTGTTGGATTTCAGATCTTACTAACTGGGTTGTAAATTAAGTGCCAGCTACACGTGGTAACATTAAGACTGTCAAAGAAGCAGGAGGCTAGGAAGCTTCAACCTGAATGAGGCTGTCCCAATGTAAGTGCAAGCTACGTGGAGGAGGGAAAAAATGACTTTTTTTTCCATTGTTCTTTGTTATTTCAGGGTCTACACTGCGATTTTGCGTGTCTAATGTTCCATTATTTAGTGAACAGACCATCAGAAGAACGGGTCCGTGAGATCATTGTTAATGCAGTTGAAATTGAGCAGGTAAGCCCAGCCGTGACAGCATCATGGGCAGCACAGGACCAGTCTTATGTGCAGAGGTCAACAAATTAATTTCTAACTTTAGAGATTCCATATTTGATACTTGGCTCAGGCCTGGATCCCTGATGCATTATACCATCCTGGGCCTCTTCTATAACGGTTACAATACGAGTCAGAGACTTTCTGATTCAGTTGTTGAGCAACTGGGAGAAGCTGAAGCTGGCAGCTGGCTTCCTCCTTAGTGACAGCAAAGAAGAAAGGCCATCTTTAGTACAGAATGGAATAGTTCCAGTTGGAAGGGACCTACAGCAATCACCTAGTCCATCTGCAACTGTCTCTTAGAGAAGAGTTTGTTTACCTCTGTCCTTTCAGGATTGTTATCTCTCCCTGCCGTATACACGTCCCTGCTTGTCCTCCGGAGAAGGCAGAGTCTGTCCTGGCCATGTGTACCATGCTGGGCTCTGACCTTTTCTGAGGCTGCTGTCGGGTTCTTTCACATGAAGTGCTACCACCCATCTGCAAATACAAGTTTCTGCACTGCTGAGTGTTTGGCAGGACTGTAGTTTACTCTTTCTTTTCTGCTGTCATCTAGCTACTGTGATGATGATGAATGCCCCAGCTTTGCCTTACAATGCTGTCTGGTATTGCATCGGTGCCTAAACATACACATGGCTGGGTTCAGCACTCATATATATTACTGTCCTCTCTGATCTGTCATTCTATAATGGCTGGAAGCCGAGGAGAACTGGAGATTTCTGGATCTGTTCCTGCTCCCACTAGTATGGTCTGTAGGTTTTATTGAAGTTGGAGCTCAGGCTTACACTGAAACTTGGGATCTTCCAGGGGTGTAGGGAAAGGCAGATGAGAGGGACAGTAATAAAAATTCTTGTGCCTTTTCCAGAAAAACATGCTAAAAATAAAGGAAGATACAAACAACTACTGAAAACAGAAGACACTTGTTCATTTTAGTGATGCAATTTATATTCAGACAACTGCCTGGGGAGCCTGGAATATCACAGATGTGTTACTGTGAAGCACAGGCATCTTCTCTCCTTTTCGCTTCTTAAATTTCATTTCTCTAAATGTCGTCTGTATTTTAACTTCTAGGAGTTTCTAACAGAAGCATTACCTGTAGGTCTGATTGGAATGAACTGCACTTTGATGAAACAATATATTGAATTTGTTGCAGACCGGTTACTTATGGAACTTGGGTTCTCAAAGGTAAGAGGACAAGTTGTCCAAAATGTTGGCCTGCCAGGACAGCCAGGAAAGCCGTTAGCACAAAGCAGTGCTTAATGTGCCTGGGAGCAGGTCATATTTAGCGTTTGCACTTTCTTTGAGTGGCAGCTGAAACCACAGCATTAATGTATATGCTTCACTATTTGAAAGAGCAAGAACAATTTAGGCCATTGTTTCCCTTCAGTTGCTCTGCAAGTTTGTAATGGGAAACTTAATGCCGTGCTCAAGTGCTGAGGTCCTCGAAGGATAATAAACACCTTGCGTGGGTGAACTTCACCATGGACCAAACTCCTGGGGAGCGACAGTACTGAATTTGCTGAGATAGTTGTCTATAGATTCTATAGCATGTTACAGCAAGGGATGATCTGATTTGAAGGGGTTTGACTGTTTTGCTTGTTGGGGTGTTTTAAAGTGGTGTTCCCCTATCAGAACACCAGTGTAATATGTTTCCCTTCCTCAGGTCTTTCACGCAGAAAATCCTTTTGATTTCATGGAGAACATTTCTCTGGAAGGGAAAACAAATTTCTTTGAGAAACGGGTTTCAGAATATCAGCGTTTTGCTGTTATGGCAGAAACAATGGACAATGTCTTCACTCTGGATGCAGATTTTTGATAACTTGGCAAATGAATGGTGACTGTTTCCCTCTTACCATCTCACTTTCTGCTGTGAAGTTGTCTTCATTTCCTCTCCTGGAGCGGTAGTCTACTGGGATTTGTTTCCTGGCTTTTCATGTTGTTTGAGGAGTAAATATGTTTCTCTCCATGTTGTTTAAAAAAAAAAAACAACAGGGGGTGGGTGGGTGTCCTTTTTAAAAAATTTATATGGCTTTTTAAAAGGATGGCCTTTTTAGGATTCCCTTGACTCAGTTGCTGTGATTGCCGTCTTTAAAAATTACCTGGATACTACTACTTTTCAAGACTTTGTTTTAAGAAAGCAAACTGCGTATTTACCTCATATTACACTATTTTAATCTAAAAACCAAATGAGGTATCACTCTATGTATATATGTTGCTATAAATTATTTTCACAGTCCCTATTTTCATGGCTATAGATTTGGTCTAGAGTAAAAGCTGTTCTCTTTCATCCTGCTGCAGATAGGGTAATAAGTGAGTGTGGTAAGACATTAATAAAGTTTGTACTACAAAATGTTATTAAACCCAGGGATACAGTTTGATCTCCCCGCTAACCTGGTTCTGTCTGAAAACGTTTTTACTCTAGTTGCAAAACTGATGGCTGTTGGTAGGAGTTCAAAGCAAATACAATTTTTGTCTTACAGCTGCTGTTGAGCAGGTCAGTGGGCTTTGAATGGTCCTTGAAAAGGCAAGCCTGTTAGTACTGGAAAAGAAACATATCCTGTAGTTCTTTGGCTTGTGCTGCCTGTTTTTCCCTGCTTCTCTGAACAAGTGCCTTATTAAGTAGTCTGTAGTTGCACTGAGTTGCGATCGGCATCGGACACTGGAACAGCCAGCTCTGAGTGTTTTCTCTCTTCCCTCTGTTGTGCTGGGTGATTTGATATTCTCCCATTCTCAGTTTCACTTGTGTGTTGATGGGGTGAGAAGACATATCATTCCAAGGGGTTATCCCTTGAGGTGCTACAAACGTACTACTTGGGCTGTAAGGAAGCACAGATAACATATGGAGGTACTTCAAGTTGTGTGTTTAATGTGAACCATTGAAACTGTTGTCACAGAAGAGCTTCTGGAGGAAGGTATTGAACCGTTCAAAAACAAAGTAGTATGGGTTAGCAGCATCTTACAAAGGACTGCTGTTTGGTTTTTGGTGTGTTCCAGTGTGTGCCAGAAAACTTCTTTTTTAATTTTTTCTTGTCACATGCAGAGAACGGAGCAATTGAAAAATGGCTAACATACTGCAGTGGTACTTGGGATGGGAGGGATACTATTCAGTTGTAGGTGAATTATTTGCAAATAGATACGCTCAGTTTTTTCAAAGGCAAAATGAGTGTACATGAGCTAGACAAAAGGTACTGCTTTATTAAACCCAAGCATTTTTTCATAATGTTTAGCGATTTGTATCAGTCTTTCTTATTGCTGCAGACATCTTGTGCTGCTTTCGATATGCTTGGCATGAGATGGAACTGACAGCCCAGGGTTATCAGTGATGGGGTGGTATAAGTGTTATTTCCCTGCCAGCCCAGATCAGCCATAGCCCTCAGTACCCTCGTTCCATCAAATAGGTCCACTGCCTTCGCATAGTTCCTAGTGAACAATTGTTCTGGTGTAAAAAATAAGCAGCAAAATGAACTCTTTTTGTTTGGTCTCAGTAGAAGATCGTATGTAATGAGCATGGAAGCAGGACAGCTGTTTTTTTGTTTCCTAGAGAATAGCCTGCATCATTTGACACAAGGCACTTGGGAAGGGTAGAGGGGAGCCTGGAGAATACAGAGAAAAGCTTAAGCTGGTGTCCCTCACTAACATCCTGCAACTGCAAGAGAACTATGGACTCAGAAAAATCCAGCGCGTTTTGGAAATACTGTGTTGATGGGGGACAAGGAGAAAATGTTGTAAATGGGTCTGTTGTTGGAAGAATGGAACCTATTTTTATGCCACTGAAAGTACTAAAAAAGCATTGGTTTGAATGTTGTGAATTAAGATGAGAGTATACAGAATATTCAAATATGAAACTGCTATGTGCTCAGGTTCTGTAAATGTATATGAGATACCAAAGTCTGGTGCAACAGCTCCCACTCCATTTGTGTGTAAAATATGTAGTTTCAATAAAACTTGAAAGTGGAGAGGAACATGCCTTTGCTAGTGACATGCTTTCCTGTGAAATCTGAAATGATAAAATTGGGCCATGCTGGAGTAAGTTGGTGTTCACAGCTTTTGGGTTGTGGGAGAAAGTTACAAGTGCTCCATACACTGTCTTGCACTTTGTGAGCTCTCAACTTGCTGTTTCTTGTTCCTGGGAATGGGGTTTGCAAACTAGGGAGCAAACAAATATATTTATTTTTCTGGAATTTTCTGGCTCAAGGAGGTATCTCTTGGGAGACCCTTAGATTCAAAGAAGAAATGCTCCAGAAATGTGATTTTGGTGGGTGGTATCTGATATATCAAGGGCATCGTGCCCTCAGGTCGGGTGCCCTGACTGTGCCTGGGCATAGCAGCCAAGCGCTGGCCAGCTGGGTCCGAGCTGGCAGAGGTTCACACCTGATGGCACCTGTGCACTCAGGGGTGTCAGGTCAAAAGTCTTGTCCCTGCTGCCCCTTTGTGCCTCCTTGTGACAGGCATGAAGGGCAGAAGGTCCCTTCCTCTCCCACCAGCGCTGGGTCTTGGGCAGAAACCATGTGCCTCTGAGGGCTCTGGTGGACAAGCTGGGTCTGGCTCTGCCTCTGCGTGTCTCATACTGTGGTTCATCATGCTTAAAAAAGCCTGATGGGGGTGTGTGGGAGAGAAGGTGCGGTGCATCCTTTCAATATATAGTCTGTGTGCTCTGGGTTGGAGTCCAAGGCTGGTGCGTGACTTGCATTATAGCCAGTGGGACAGAGAAGGTGCTTCTGGAGGGGTTCGTCTCATGGAGGTGGACATGTCTGCAATGGTCAGGTGAGCAGAAACATGGCTCTGGGGGCTGCAAAGGGAGCTGAGGCTTGTGGGTAGAATCCCACCTTCTCACATCCAAACGGCCACTGTAGCTCCCAGGGTTCTCATTTAAGCAGACACATGGGTCGTAGCAAAGCCCACGGCTTGATGAGCAGCAGCCACAAGCGGACAGCGTGCTCCCAGCCCTGCCTGCCCATCGTGACCCCACTGCGCACTGCAGTGCCTCCGTGACTGTTCCCAGCCCTTGCTGGGAAAGCAAAGTGGGCGAAGGCAGGACAATTAGCAAGCTCTTACTGTTTCTTGACAGCCCGGAGGCCGTGTTGTTGGACTGGTAAGATTTTTGCAGCAGATGAGGACATCGCGTGCATGGCAGGACAGCCGGAGCCCTGGCGGGCTGGCACTGTGCTAATCCGGTTCTGCCGCGTTCCTTGCCCTTGCACGTTGTTCCACAGGAAGTCTGGCCTCCCTGCCCGTCACTGCCCAGCTTGCCCCAGCAGCACCTTCCTTCTAGCCCTTCCGAAGGGCTGATCCGGGCTGGTTTTCCTCCTGGTGGAGCCCTTGAGTCAGCTAATACCAAAGTTTCTGTCGCTACATTCTCTAGAGCTCCTGGGAGAGAAGCAGTCACCGGAGATGCTGATGTGTTAATATTACGCATGGCCGAGGTTGTGTTTGCCAGGAGGAGTCTTCTGCAACTGGGGACCGCTCTCCGCGCTGCACTCTGCAGAAATACACGTGTGCATCTATAAACTTTATGTACGTGCATACTGATGTACGCATCTGGTACACGTAGATGTACGCACTACACATACGCAAAAGCAGAGTTGAGGGGGAAGCCTTTAAATGTCAGGTTTTAGCGAACTCTCTCCCGGGAGCAGAAGGTGAAGATGGACACAGTAATATTGCTGCTGTTCCTGGTTTGCTGGCTGCTGCCTGCCGTGCTCCTCGCTGCCTGGGCACAGATGACAGCAGTGGCACAGCCAGAGGCTTCTCCCATCCCATCATATGTAACCTGGCTCTAGGAACCAAGGCGGCCCAAGCCACGAGGCTAGAGCTGTGCCTTCTAACCAAAATCTTCAGCTAAGTTTTTTTCAGCATAAAATACAGCTAAACCTCAGCTGTATTTTCAGCTGTGTGGAGCGCACACACCTGCTTTGAAGAATTGCAACTTTGATCTTTGTCTGGTTCAGTGTAGCCATAGGGATGGGTTTGGGAATTCCCTGTTGCATTTTGACCCTTCTAATGAAATAAGTGACAGACGTGAGATTTCTATTGACGGGCAGCGGTGCTGTCAATATCGCAGCTTCTTGTGGAGCTCTGCTGACTGGGGTCTACTGCACTGCGTATTCTTCTTCCCAAATCTGCTTGAAGGGCTTACCTGGGAAACGTCCTTCCCCTGGGACTGCCGCTTCTTTGCCTGCACCATTCATCACATCGCTGGCTCTAGTGTGGCTGCTGGTGGGTTCGTGGCACAAATCCCTGTCATCAATCCCTTTTTTTTTTTGCTGTAGTACACAGTTTGGGTAACGTTACTCTGGGAATGTCCCCAGGTAACTGCTGCAGCATCTCTAGTAAGCTTGCAGTATAATGAGGCGAGCTGCCACAGCAAGCTGCATGGACCAGCCTGGCATCAAGGGTGAGGTGTTGACTCCTGCTATAGGGACAGGCCACCTTTGGGCCTCGGTGGTGCCTCTTCCTTTAGCGAGTGCCTCTCGCTGCAGAGGCAGGAGGAGATCATCACCAACAGATGATGAAAAGGGATCAAGAGATTGATGAAAAGATGGTATTTTGGATGCTTCCATGACCTCACCAGCAGGGACCGACTTTGGCTTCTGTCGTTCTGGTGCCTGATGAATGTCAGAAAAAATCTGTGCCGGACACATGACTGCTGGATGGCTTGCTCAAAGTGGTCTGCTCAAAGCCTGTTGCTGCAAATCCCTCCTAAATGTCATGCCACAACTCCCACTCAGTGGCTACACAGAGAAACGAAGCTGCTGGGATGCCGTCAGCAGCTCTGCATGGTTGCTTCTCTGCCCACTCTGCGTGATGGCTGGCGTGGTGATGCCGTGACCTTTCAGCTGCGGCTGAGGCTGAAGCCCTGCCTGGCTTGGGCTCGGCTCTTGCTAAGCCCTGCGGGGAGCCCTGTGTGCAGTGCCAGCGCCAGATGAAAGGTCTGTGGTGAAGCTCGGGGCTGAGAAACCGGGGACAGATGCTGACAAGAAGCACGCTTGCTCGCCCTAGCCTGGGCTTGGAGTAGGCTGCACGTTCATGTGGCTGTTGTGGTTTTGGGGGGCTTTCTTTCAAGCCCCCAAAACAAGGTCCTGTTTCAGGTCATCCTTAAATTATTAGTTTTAATGAGGAGGCTCCCAAAATCTCACTGCAGGCTCTGGGTGAATGGCAAGGTAGTTGGTGGGATTTTTTTTTTCTTGTCAGTTGGCAGATCCAGCAGAAGCGTTAAGAACAAGTCTTGATGTGCAAATAGTTTTCACTCATCTGGTGAAAGCCTCTGGCATAGCATCCTAACCTGAACTTGAGTGCTGCAGGAAAACTTTGGGTGCCCATCATCATTCCTTAGCTCATAGATGTGGTTCAGAAGCGATGATAGTCGGGTTGTTTTATAAGGAAAAGCAAGAATCCTTTCCACAGCCGGTGATTTTGCCATGCAGGCGGTTGTTCGGGCTCTCCGCCTGTGCCGTGTCTGCAGGTCTGTTACCAAAGGGCCCATCCAGGGCCCGCCGGTGGTGGTCACCCGTGCTGGCCCCCGCCATGGGGCACCTGCAGAGCAGGGTGGGCTGTGCTGCTGCTTGCACAGGCAGTTTGGAATGGGGAGTTGAAGGCAGACTGAGGTGGCACATCTTCCACCTCCTAGGAGACTGGGACCACCCAGGGAAGGGCTGGAGGCTTCTAAGGCCAGTGATACGCCTCAGGTAGGAAAAGTATGATGGGCAAAAGATGTGCTGATGACAGCTGGTTCGCTCCTCGTTGCTTAGGTGCCAGCAATTGTGCAACAAAAATAATCATGATACACAGACTTGTGTGGTCACTCGTGTTCTGCAATTGCTTTCCTGGTGGCTCCATCACCCCACTCCAGTGAACTGAACCCAATGGTGAACAGCACAAACATGGACTAATAAAAATCCAATAATAGTACTGAATAATAATACTAATGGTACCATCTGCTCAATTGGAAGTTATGGCAGAAGTACCTTTGGGGGCCTGGAAAATTGCTAGCACTGAGAAAATTTACTGCCAGTGCTAAATCCGAGGAGTCCAGAGCAGACCTGGGAGGAGCCTGAGCCCCAAGAGTCTCAGCCCCACTGTGGCTGTTGCCGCTCTGGACTTGGCAGTGCCGATAGCAAAGGGCCACGACTCCCTGCTCTGAGCTCCCGCTCGGCGGAGAGACCCTTGTTCCCTGAAGCATGGCCAGTGCATGTGGGCAAGTCCAGGCGGACACAGGATGCAGGAAGGTGTTAGATCCCATCACTGAGATCATTTACAGCTTTGGAAAAAATAAGATTCTCTACCAAACTGAGTGTTTCATTACTAGGTCTTTAAGATTTAAAAGCATTTCTGTGGGACTTTGCTGGTTTATTTGCTACTGGGATAACTTTTTCCAAGCATAGACTTGCTTTGAAGTATCCCGTTCCTCCTGGCATAGAGCAGGACCTGGGATCTCTCCTGGAAGAGGCAGCTGTGCGGCAGCTACTCCAGACCAGAGCTGGGGCCAGGTGGTCTCAGCCACCTTTTGATGCACGGACACTCCCCCAACACTTGCCTCTGTCTTGGACATCTCAGCTCCACAGGTAGGAGGAAATCTGGGCTGCTGAGGCTGTAGGGGAGAATGGACTTTAAATGAGGCTCCAGGAAAGCAGGGGGTGTTCTTTGGAATATATCTCAGCTGGCGAGTTCCTCCTGTCTATGGAGAAGAGTTTCTGTTAACGAATTTAAGCCATGTTAGTGAGTAAAGGCTGTTCAGATCTTGGCTGTGGGATCTCAGGGCAGCACAGCATGATAAAACCCACGGTGCAAGGGAGTACTGGTTTAGAGCTACAATAACAAGCATTTCTGCCACTTGAGAAGAAGCTTGTCTATCAGTTACTGATTTATTTTTTCTTTCAATTGAAGGGAAATAGAGTTAAATTACAGCCTATTAGGCTGACTGGAGAACTGAATGTGTTTATTGAATGACTTCATTCATAGCGTGTGTAATTGCCTGCTTCAGAGATGGGTGTTACGATAAGCCCTGGTAGAGCTGCCCCGCTCCTTGCGGTACCCTCCGTCTCCTGTTTACTCATCCCTCCACAGGCTAATGGCACCACGTGTGGAGGGGGGGCTGCAGCTACTCTGTCCTACAGCCACTACTGTATGTGCCACATTTTTAGTGGAACACCTTGGAAAAAGCATTTCTTGGTTTGTTTTGCCAAGATTCCCGTTGTTAAAAGCCCGTTCCATGCAGTTGGACCAGTCTGCTTAACTCCTCTTGTTAGCTGAGCAGGGTGTAGGGCCAAAAATGTTTTCCCAGCTTCTCCCATGTCGAGCAGAGTTTGAGGGTGAAGCAAAGGTGTCTCCTGCCTTTGGAGTCACCTGTGAAAGGATGGCAGGCAGCCGATGCTGCAAGCCCTGTGGCCAGGCGGAGGTGCTGAGCCTTCCTCCTTGCCCCCCGGTCCTCCTGAGCTATAAGGCAGTGATCACATCCTTGGGATGCACATACCGCATCTGGCGCAGGCAGGATGTTTTACGGCTTTGATAGGCTGCTGAGGCTAGACAAAAATAATGGGGAAACACTGTGTGCAGCTGTTGAGATAAATGCAGATGTTTTCACAGTAGAACATGGCCTATTGCAATGTCTGTTTGCAACAGAAAATCACTGGATAGGAATTCCTCTGTATAATTAAAAAATAATTGTATTTTTAACTCTGTCTTGATTTTTTCCATTTTTTTTCTGCTGTCTGGTTTTATTCACCTTGGGCCCATTAGATTTACATGCTTTAAAAACGTGAGGTTCCGAACAGGTGTGTTAAACCTCTTCTGCCACTTAATATTAATCTACATGTACTCTTGGAGCTGCTGTGCTTTGTGGTACCTGAATAAGCAAATCTCTTTCTCTCCCACATCCATTAGATGTAAGTGGCAGCGTTAGCACATGCTGATTGTATTTTAAGCTCAAATGGTCTTACCCAAAGCCCATAAAACCGAGACCAATTGCTGCCATTTCTGTTTCCTTTGTGTCATGGCTGCTAATTTATTTCCCTGTTACAGCTGACTGTAGGTCCAAATTAACAGGGTCTGGTTATTCTCACTTCAGCCTCACAAAAAGGCCAATTTTTGCCCAGGAGTAGGAGAGGGATTTTTTTTAATATATTTTATTTACTCTGGCTTGTGGGGCTGAAAAACTGAAGTTTACTACAGTTGCATGTGCATCAGTGATGTTCAACATGAATGCTGCTGGTGCAGAAGGATGGCTGTGGCAGGAAGCACTTCCCATAGACCTCAAAGATGGGAGGGCAGACCGTCACCCAGGATGCTGGTGAGCAGCATTCAGAGCCACTGGAAACATTTGACCCAGTCAATACCTGATGGATATGAGGATGGAAATGTGGCTTTGGTGTGATATGCAGCTATAAAGTCCCATTCTTTGCTCTTTCTGCATAAAATAATACCTACACACAGGTGAGGTGGAGAATGAGTTAGGATGAAGGTGGGGTTTGCACCATCCTGGGCAGGTATTTACATTTCCCGAGGGCCAGCAGTGCTTCAGACTACACCAGAACAAACACTCATTTGAAAAAAACCAAACACCCAGAAACCCATGCAGTTGCAGCCCACCAGCACAGCGTGCTGGCCCCCGGGCAGTGCTGTGCCGGTGGCGATCCAGCCCTGCAAGCAGAGCCTGGCAGCACCCTTTCCTCTACAGCCTGGTGCCTGCTAGCAGGGTGGGAGCTGACAAAGACTGGCTTAAACAGCATTAATTTATTCCCCAGCAGCCACCCTGAAGACCTTCTCTGAAGTTAATTAATTGTCAGCACCAGCTGTCCTAATTTTATCGCAACTCTCAGGTTCTTGCAATGAAAGGCAAGAACATAAGACCAGAAGAGGATGAGAGATTTTGGTTCAGAGGCAGCAAGTGCCTCCAGGGACCCATCCATCTCTGCAGGGCAGGCCAGCTGCCAGCTCCTCTGGCCCCAGCACTGCCGCCACAGGCTTGGGCTGGTGGCAGCTGGTGATGTTTGTAGGAAGGAGCTCAGCCTGCCTGTGTTTGCAGCTACCCTCCCCTACAGCCCCCCTGGGAGCAGCCTGCGCCATAGCCCAGGGCTCCTTCAGTTAAAAGGCTTGTGGTAAACCTCACCCACATTATCCTCGGCTCCCGGGGCCATTGCATGGCAGGGAGCCTTTACAGCTTCATAAACAGTATTTGAGACTTCTTGTAGATTTGCCAATAAACTTTCCAGGCATAAAACATGATTCCACCTGAGAAAGGTTTTTGCAGCCGGGGGTTTTCCTCCGTGGACGAACACGCGGTGGTCTGGGACTGTGTGTTCAATTAGCGGGGCACCGCTAAGCCAGCCGGGGTGCCTGCACCGACCTGCACGGCGAGGTGAGCAGCCCAGGCTGGAAAGCGCCCGTGGGTTTACCCAGCAGGCTCCATCATGTGCGCTTACCCTGCCGTGTTTCTAGAGGGGTGTAAGGAAAAGGAAGATGTCTCTGGGAAGCGCAGGCGTGCCTGTGAGACAACCACAGCAAGCACCGAGGTTTGCAGCAGCTCTGTGCTGTGGCTCAGTCTGCTGGGACCTGTGCGTGCCATTGACTGTCTTTCTATTTACATGTGCTGTGAGAGGAAGAATGAGAGGATCATGCGGAAGGCAAATTTACTTTGCAAAATTAAAAATAAAACCCAGCCCCCTGCTCAGCTGTTCTCTGGCATCTACTCCTACGTAGTAGGAGCATCTCCTGTGACTCTCCGTTAGTGATTGACAGGTTATTTTTCCCAGGGGACGCTGGCCTGCCCAATGCAGCACCCTCCCGTGCGGAGGCGGCCACCAGCTGGTCCGGGGTGCCGGCAGCTCCTCCTGCTAAAGGGCTGGCACAGCCAGCAAAGAGTTGTGCCCACAGAAGAGAAATGCCACCAAGAAACTGACATCTCCTTCCCTCCTTTCACTCCCTTGAGCAGGGCTCCCTGCTGCTGTCCTGGATGGAAACCAGCCCCTGGTCCTGATGGCCCCTGGAGTGGGTACTGTCCACCCCCTTCTTGTTTTGGGGCCACTGAATTATTCCCTTGAAGGAAAGCACTCGCTTTCTGCCCAGAGACAGCCTGCTGAGGAAGCAGATAGGTGCCAGTGCCATTGCACTGGGGCATTTCATGCACGGCTTTTTGCTTTGCAGGGGCACTGGGCTATCGGGTAGTACGGACCGTCTCCGACAGGCAGAGTTGTACAGTAACGCACTCAAACTGCGTTTGTGTTTCTACCTCCTTATTAACATGAACCTGGCATTAGGAGCCTAATTAGTGTACATTATGGGCTGGGGTGCTTGAGGCAGAAGCTGCAGTGGAAGCCAACTCTGCAAGCACCAGAAGAGGTAAATTAGAATAATCTTGATGTGATCTGCTTTAATTTACACCTTCCTCACATCCGCACAGCTCTCTTCCAAACCCTCGGAGTGTCAGCCACACAAGTTTAGGCTTTTGCTGTAAATCACGCCCGTTGATGAAAAAAATTCATGGAACTTGTAATGTGAGGAAATCAAGGGAAAATTGCACTTCATTAGCTTACGTTCCCTTGGGATACACAATATCCTTCTCGTGGACTTCTGAGTGACATCCAGACTGCAGCCCTGCACAACGTGTGGTGTACAGGACTGTAGCCCCAGGGTAAGGAGTCCTCCAAAAAGCTGATGGAGAGTGGGACAGTTGTGGATGCACCGCAGGTTTGACCCTTTAAATCTCCTGGATTTGCTAAAAACCCATATTGTTCAGCACTGAAGCCAGGAGAAAGAACCAGCTGCTGTGTTTTGGGGTCTTTTAGAGTCCTTGGGGTCCCCTGGGTGAACTTTGGCCATCCCTGCAAGTGTCATGAGGGAGCAGTTCAGTCTTTTTGTAACACTTCTTGTGTTAAAAGCTCCAGAAGTGAATCATGAAAGATTCCCGAGCACACTGTCAGGTGGGAGCTGTAGCTTTTGGGTGTAGCAGGTCACCGCAGCGGTGGTTGCTCTGTAGCCGCTCCATTGCCATCATTTGTTTAGCACAATCATTCTCCTCCTGTTCTTGTGTGGGCATGAGACAACACAGCTTGTGCCTGTGTGGCTACAGTCTTCTCTCCTCCACCCCCACAAACTGCGGTGGTAGGGTTTGTCAGTCTCCACCGGCAGCAGGCTCTACTCTGTGCCGGTCCCTGGGCTGTACCAGAGCACCATCAGGGAAGGGGCTGGTGTGGCTAGCAGGGGCGTAGGGCATATGCACGCCAGGGAGGATGCTGATGGTTAAACACTGCAGGTGGCTGCAGGACAGTGCTTGAAGTTGTTTCATCCCCTGTATGCATAGGGATATACATCCCATATGTCTGACATTGGCTCAGCAGCAAATCTTGTCTTTAAACCTGTGGGGGTGGCTTCCTGAAGAACAACTCGGGTTTAACTGCAAGGTACTGGACTTGATTTGAGACCTCCTGGGTGCAGTTTTGGTCCAAAGTCATACTGGAAATCAAAGCAGATGATGAACATCTGGTGTTAAAATGTATCAGTTCATGATGAAGAACCTCCAGAAACAGAAATGGTTTATGGTGACAATTCCAAGGCCGTCACAGCTGAGCTTTCAGCAACCATGTGACAGATCCCCAGCTGCGGGTCGCTTCTGAGAAACACCAGATCTTGAATACAGACTCGTGTTTCTCAGGGAGCTGTACCTGGAGGAAGTCTCTTTCCACTGCACGTGTCTCATGGCTTTGCTTGGGAGGTAGATAATAGTTCAGGAGATGGGTTTGTCCTCTCTGCCATGCAAAGCAAAGGATGCTTCTCAAGAAAGAAAGAAAAAAAGAAAAAGAAAAAAAAAAAAAAGAGGCAGCCTGAAATCTCTTTTTCAAGTACAAACCTAACCTGGGTCATTCAAGGCTATGCCTCTCTCTCCTGTTACCTGCTGCATGTTTCAATTCATTAGCTCTGTCATAACTGCCTTCCCTGGTCTGTAAGACCTACTGCTGGGGAAAGATCTGCCTCTGCACATGAAAAGTGCTCAGGGAACTTACTTTTAGGTTGCATGGACTTCAGCACCAGGAAGCCCACTATGTACCTGATCTTTTCAGATGCCGAGTGTGTATTACATTCTGGTATTAGGAACTTCTTGTTCTTCTTCCCTACATTTTAGCACAGTGGCTCCCATGTTCTGGTTTCCTCCTTTGGGGCTGGGAGGGGAGCTGGGACATCCTTTGCAGGCAATGGGTTAGCGATCCCCATTTCAGTCACATCCATCTAAGGAAAAAAAGCTCCAAGTCCTCGCATGCCCTTGGGAGATAGAGATGTTAGTATGCTGTAGAAGGAGAGAAAAAAAAATGCATATACATGACATCAGCTAGGACCTGATCTTGTTACACCAGTGTAAGCTGGGGTAGAAGGCCATGGATGCTGGGGGTGTTCCTGGAAGGGCTTTATTTCTTCCATGCAGCGCTTCCATTCAATTTACAAAATTCAATCCAAGGCTTTTTTAAAAGATCACATGCATTACTACAGGGTGATTTTACAAAACTGTAATGTTATAGTTACATATTTGGATTCTTGGAGGGTTGTTATTACAGTCTCTGCGTACTGCCTTTTCCTCCAAAATATCCTTTTTCCAAACAATGTCTTTCCTATTGCTGCATGTCCCTTTTCCTTCCCAGTCCCACTCCCTCCTCCTAATATTGCTAACTGGTAAAGCAAGCTCTAGGAGGACACCATGGACATGCACAGAGGTTCTGATGTTGTTGGGATGTTTGCAGGAGTGTATTTATTTTGGTACATTGAAAAGGGTCTCAGGTAAGTGAAAGTTCTTGTCCAAAAGAGGAGTCTCTAAAAGTGAGGAATTGGCTGCCTCAGCTGGTCATTGCATTACTGCCTTTAGGCTGGGGATAAGACAGTTCAGTTCTGCTTTTAGGATCGTCCTCATTACCATTTGCATAGACCAAGCCATGTGAAAATATCTGATGGTGAAACAAAATAAGTGCATCAAAAAGCTATAGTTCTTTTCATGGTAGGTTTTAAAGTAGCAAAGCCACTGTAACTTACAGCAAAATCTCTATTTATTTGTTAATAAATAGCACCCATTTTTAAAAATTCAATACTTTTATTTGATTAAGCTTTGAAGAACCATGTGTACTAGATAACAAGATGGAATTGCATTAACATCCATAATTTAATTTCCCATCAGACTTCAAATAAATTTTCTACTCACGTGAAACAATTATCAAAGTTGTGGTTCATCTTCCATGAGTTCCTTTTTTTGAGGTTATTGTAAAAACATATTGCGCAAACCACGGGACAAGCAAAGCATGAAATAATTCCCTTCAGCATCTTTCTTGAAAAGCCACAGAATTTTTGCTTATTTGTAAATGAACTTATGCCAAAAGGAAAATCCTTTAGTTAACCTGAGCAAAAAAGTTTATTTATATTACTACTTTCACCTAAGTTGTTTCTGAAATATCTTACCAACAGAATAAAAAAGGGTATTTTTAAGTAAAACTGTGTTAGTTGAAATGTAACCTCTTGGGTAAAACAGGGCAAAGATATCCAGGTTCTTTAGAAGTGTCAAGAAATACAATTCAACAGTTCAGTGTTACTCTGACTGTGAGTTCCCTGCAGGAAATGTGGAGAGGTTCAGTAAGGAGGATCGTAGACACAAGTCATAGGATTAAATCTGAGCTTCCCTGGTTTTGTCACATTTCCACTGGGTCAGTAACAACTCTACTGGATAAGAACATTGCTAATGCTGTCTTGCCCCAAACTAGTAATTCTACGGTTGTATTAAACTAAAGCTATTCTTTGTCAATTACTATCGTGGGGTGGGGTGGGGTGAGAAAAAAAGAAGAGGGGGGGGGGTGTTTTCAGTAATCTTTTGAGGTGCGAATAGACATAAAGAAAGATAAACAGTCTTGGACTGAAATAACACGCTGTGAAAGAGAAGAGAAAATTACACCTTGTATTTTGAAAGAAATAACATGGTGGGAAAGAAATACACAAAAGGAAATAATTTTGAACACAGTTGTAGGGTTATCACTGCAATTTGCTAATAAAATACTCAATAGCTTAGTCTCGAGGCAATGTCCAAACCCATAAAGTCTGTAATTGGAATTTGTGGGTTGATTGAGACCTATTTTCGTCTGTAAGTGTGAACTGCTCTTGTTGTATAGAGAAGATAAGATTATTCGAGAACTCCTAACAAGAGGACTCATTAAGATAATTCTAACTGGCTTTAAATAACCAAGAGGACTCATTAAGATAATTCTAGCTGGCTCTAAATAACCAAGGGTGTACCTGTTACTTTGGTAATAAATGTCACCACCATAAAGATTTCTATAAACTTCAATGGAGTTGTGAGTCACAGAACATTAAATGTTCATTAAAAGCAGGTTTGTACCTCCTAAAGGAAATTATACAGTGAGTTAAATTTTGGTTTTGGCTACATTGCTGGCTTGTGTGCATATAGCACAGGCCAGCCATTGATGCTACAGGGTGGCAGGGTGAAGCTGGAGCTGTTTAGCTGGGAGCCAAGGTACACGGCTACCACATGGGGACTGGTAACAGCCCTTCCCCACGGCCATTGGGGAGCTCTTCAAATGCATTAGCACAAAGCAAATAATTTGCACACCAAGTCTTTGTGGCATAAAAAACATGTGTTTTGAAGCCTTTAAGGTTTGCTTCACATGATGTCCCACAAAACCTGCTTATTACGTGAACCTTTTGTCTTGGAAGACTCATTTGATTTTCTAGTAAGGTGCAGTGATTAACTACTCAGGGTAAATAAACACAGAAATTCCCACCTTTCTCATCCCTGTGATTAGGGTTTTTCCACTGTATTGCTGTGTGATTCCTGTCATCTTTGTGACACTCACCCACCCCAGCTTAGACCTTCAGGCCACATCTATGCTAGTAAATTAAACATGCCCATGGCCACTGTCTGGTCTGAGATCAAGTGGCACAGGGCAGCCCAGACCCGCACTGTCAGCATCTCACCCCCGGAGTGGGGCTGCATCCGCAGCACCTGCCAGAGCAGCACTACCTCCCAGGTTATGGGGCTTGTTTGGGAGAGCATCACTTGGTTTGGGCCAATGTCGCAGCACTATCAAAACTATTAAGCTGCAACAGGGCTTTTACCGTCCCATACCAGCCCCCTCAAGCCTCAGCACCACCATCAGTCTCACAAGCTCATCTACTGTCCGTGCTGTTTCTTCATCCTCTCCTGGCCAGTCCACCCTGCTTCTTGCCTCTCTGCTGCATCTGGGTTCTTCCTTCTCCTAGCTCCATTTCTAGCCAGCCTCTCCTCATCTGGGCCCCCCTCTCTTTGCTTCTCCCGGGCCTCTCCTTGTCACTCCTGCATCCAGGGCTCCTCTTCATCCACTGCCTCTCTCTTCATCCAGTGCTCCTTCTCTTCTGGGCTCCTCAGTGCTATTTAGCTACTTAGCAGGAACAAGCCACAGCTGTACATTATTCACATCAGCCAACCCACCTCCCCTGAAGCAAGACCACAACTGTGTATTATCAATGTTAATTAACTCTCTACAATTCCTCTACAGTTCCTCTACAGGCTAAGACTCTGCCAGGGACTCTTAAAACAATACAACACCCCAGACAATGAGCGCAAGCCATCGCTCAGGAAAGTGTCTTGATGCTCTTTTGATTTCCAAATAAAGCTGTAGCCTGTTGGTCTGCAAGAGAGCAGTCTGGAGCAAGGTAAAGGTCAAACAATACCCAAACCCATCTGAGGAAAATCGAGGCCAAACTCTTGCAGCGTTGGAATAATGGTGTTTTCAGTTGCTGCTTAATGAAAGTCAGGTTTGAATGTTATTTAAGGCATTCCTTCCTGCCCCCCTCCTCATATTTCATGTATTTGCAAATGTGTTTGTGCCTTTTTTTGTTTAATTTACAGCCTATCAGATGTTTTCTGGTGTGTCCCATATGACCAGGATAAGAAAAAATATTTATGGCATTTTCTTTTTAATCTTGTTAAAGCTTCATCACCACACATCTTCCCCAGATGTTTTGATTGGTTTAGCACCTTACTCAAACATTAAAAAAATGATGTTTTATTAATAAAGACATGAGAAACGAGCTCAGCTGGACATGGTGCAGGGCAGCCTGCTCTGGGTGGCCCTGGTTGAGCAGGGGGCTTGGACCAGATGACCTCCAGAGGTCACTTCCCACCTCAACCACTCTGTGAGTCTGTGAGGGTATGTCAAGGGGATGCCAAAATGCATTACTGCTTCCCCAGACTTGCCATGGCTGTTAAAGATCATGGATCAACATGTTTTGGGGAGAGGATCATGGGAAGTGTTGAAAGTAGCCCTGTTCCCACCAGGCTTACCCCATGCTGACCCCAGGCCCCACTGTGAGTCAAACCCTGTCTTCCTGGTAGGGATGCACAACATCGCTGCCTACGGATTATCAAAACCAAAAAAGGTTTTGGCCTCATTTGACAGCTTTGTGGGTGATTATGCTATAGGATATGTGAATAAGGACTATTTCTCCATGTTTGGTTTTACTCTGCACTGCAATCTGTTCCCAGTGCATAAAAGTATTCTTCTACACAGGGACTTCCTATAAATATCTTGCTGCAAGCCTTTTCTGCAGTACAAATACAGCATCAACGCAGGGCAAAGATTAGATAAGCGAAAGCCCAGCTAGAACTCAGGCTGGCCACTGCCATAAAAGATAAAAAAAGATGCTTTAACAAATGCATTAGAAACAAAAGGAGGGCCAAGGATTATCTGTAACCTTTATTGGATGCGGAGGAGAGCATGGCCACAGAGGATAAAGAAAAGGCTGAGGTGCTTAATGCTTTCTTTGCCTCAGTCTTTAATAGCAAGACCAGTTGTTCTCTGGGTACACAGCCCTCTGAGCTGGAAGACAGGGGCAAGGAGCAGAATGAAGCCCCTGTAATCCAAGGGAAATGGTCAGTGACCTGCTACACCACTTCGACACACACAAGTCTATGGAGCCAGGTGGGATCCACCCGAGGGTACTGAGGGAGCTGGTGGAAGTGCTGACTGAGACGCTCTCCATCATTTATCAACAGTCCTGGCTAACCAGGGAAGTCCCAGTTGGCTGGAGGTCAACCAATGTGACACCCATCTAGAAGAAGGGCTGGAAGGAGGATTTGGGAAGCTGCAGGCCTGTCAGCCTGACCTCGGTGCCGGGGAAGGTTCTGGAGCAGATCATCCTGAGCGCCATCACGTGGCACGTGCAGGGCAACCAGGGGATCAGGCCCAGCCAGCATGGGGTTATGAAAGGCAGGTCCTGCTGGACTAACCTGATCTCCTTCTGTGACAAGATGACCCACTCAGTGGTTGAGGGAAAGGCTGTGGATGTTGTCTACCTGGACCTTAGTGAAGCCTTTGACACTGTCTCCCAAAGCATTCTCCTGGAGAAATGGGCTGCTCATGGCTTCGATGGTTGCAGTCCTTGCTGGGTTACAAGCTGGCTGGATGACTGAGCTGAAAAGAGTGTTGGTGAATGGAGTTACATCCAGCTGGCAGCTGGTCACAAGTGCTGTTCCTGAGGGCTCAGTATTGGGGCCAGTTCTGTTTAATATCTTTATCGATGATCTGGACGAGGGGATCGAGTGCACCCTCAGCAAGTTTCAGGTCACACCAAGCTGGGGGGAGTGTTGATCTGCTGGAGGGCAGGAGGCTCTGCAGAGGGATCTGGACAGGCTGGACCGATGGGCCGAGGCCAGTTGTGTGAGGTTCAACAAGGAGAAGTGCCGGGTCCTGCACTTGGGTCACAACAACCCCACACAGCGCTGCAGGCTGGGGGCAGAGCGGCTGGGAAGCTGCCTGGAGGAAAAGGACCTGGGATTGCTGGCTGACAGCCAGCTGAGTATGAGCCAGCAGTGTGCCCAGGTGGCCAAGGCGGCCAACAGCATCCTGGCTTGTATCAGAAACAGTGTGGCCAGCAGGACAAAGGAAGTGCTTGACCCCCTGTACTCGGCACTGGTGAGGCTGCACCTCGAATCCTGTGTTCAGTTTTGGGACCCTCACTGCAAGAGGGACGTTGAGGTGCTTGAGCGTGTCCAGAGAAGGCCAAGGGGGCTGATGAAGGGTCTGGAGCATAAGTCTTATGAGGAGCGGCTGAGGGAACTGGAGCTGTGTAGTCTGGAGAAAAGGAGGCTCGGGGGGCACCTGATCATCCCTATAGCTACCTGAGAGGAGGCTGTAGGCAGGTGGGAGTCGGTCTCTTCTCCCAGATAACAAGTGACAGGACAAGAAGAAACAGCCTCAAGTTATGCCAGAGGAGGCTTAGATTGGATATTAGGAAAAATTTCTTCAGTGAGAAGGTGGTGAAGCATTGGAACAGGCTGCCCAGGGAGATGCTGGAATCGCCATCCATGGAGGTGTTTAAAAAACGTGTAGATGTGGTGCTTAGCGACATGGTTTAGTGGTGGACTTGGCAGTCCTGGGCTGAAGGTTGGACTTGATGATATTAAAGGTCTTTTCCAACCTAAATGATTTTATGATTCTCTGATTCTATAAATCAGTACAGGTTTGTCAAGTCCCACTGGTATGCTGGCAAATTTGTGATCAGCAGAGGCTTGATTTTCTTGCAGTTCATATACAGCATGGGGAAATACGGCAGTTTAAGGTGAACAGTGATGAGTAGGATTGTCATTATTTTAGTTAGGCAAAAAGGGCAGAAGGAGATAACAATTGCTAGGCATGGAAGAATAGGACTGCTAGGGGCCTCAAGAGATCACCCCAGTCATTCCTGTTGACCAAGGCAGGATGAATCATACTTCTAATTATCCTGACATGATAGTCAAGCCTGTTCCTGGCAGGATAACCCATCTTCCAGTGCTGGATCCCACCATCACTCCAGACAGTGAAGTCCAGTGCCTCACTGGTAGCTGGTCTAGTGCAAACCTTCCTTCATACCATTCTAAACCCCCTTTTCTTTCCTTGCCAGGAATGCAGAAATCACTTTAAGAAGCTAACTTTTTGCCACTGTGTTTTTTTATCTTTGAAGAATATTCTGAATAAGCTGACCAGCCTTGGTGCTCTTGCCTTTCCCCACGGGTTGTGTGGAAAACCCTGCTGCCTCAGCAGTCCTTCCCAGTCCTCCAGCCATGCCCGTCAGTATGCAGTACATCACAAGCCACAAATCTTAGTGATATGCGTCAAAGATGGCATTGCTCAAGACAGCTGGCTCCTCCTATTAGCACCAGCAGTGCTCTGCTCCACATGTTCCAGCCAGGGTGGCTGAGACCTAATCTCTGTTGGTCACTATCAGAAGAAGCCTTGGCACAGGAGGAAAAGATGGGGCATTTCCCCCTGAAACGGTGAAAAAGACAAAAATTCAACAGGGAGAGAAGGCAAAAAGCATCTGAAATTCAAACCGCCCAGAACAAGTCTCTCTATAATTACAAGTGTCCTAACACCAGGGGAGCACCTGGCACCTTGGGCTGGTTTTCTCCAAAATCTGTGATTTTCTGGGGAGGGGAGGCAGCTTCCAGTGCCCTCTGTTGAGATCCTGTTTGGGGGCTGAGGGCATTTAGGCCGTTTCACACAGAAATTACCACCCTGCTGCTATCAGCTGCTACTCACTGTTAACTCATTCCTCTTAAAGCTGGCTCAGCCATTGGTTCCTGACAAACAGAATCAGATTTTATTATTATTTTTTTAAAAAACATGATTTCAGGTATTTCTTGGAAGGATTTCTGAAGGAATTCCCCCAAAGGCCTCCCTTTGTTCCCATCTCTGCAGCTGATCATCTCTTCTAGCCTATGGACACACTCCTGTTTTCTGAGAACAAGCTATGTATGGTTCAGCTCAGTGCTTGTTTAGGCTTGTTGAACTCATGTTTTTGCATTCTTCCCTAGTACAGGCTGTAGACATTTAATTTACTAAACCTGGAAAGTGGTGGTTGTGGACAGTGCAATGCGCTCCTTGTGTGCAGGGCTGCCACAGCCAGGTACGGTCAGGTTTAGCAGCAAGAATCACCACTTGAAAACCTGTTTTGGGACCACCCTGTCATATTTTTGTTTGTTTTCCAGCAACTAGATTTTTAACAGCTTTCCTGGTACCTTGCTCTTTGATTTTTAAAACCTTACTGACTCTTAGATCCTAAGGAAATCAGTGTGTTAGAGATATTCAAATGAGTCATGTAACAGCTCAGTAAAGTTCATGGAATTTCTGTAAGGACAAATCATTTCCCTGTCCTTGCCCCAAGTTTTCATGCAAGATAAACTTTTGTGCCTGGTGTGGCCCTAAAGTACAGCCTAGAAGGTCATACATTTCAGAAAGCAAAGCGTGACTGGTAAATAGGTGCTCACACAAGGACGCTCGGGTAACCTTAACTGCAGTCCCTTGCCACTTTTACCAAAACGCCTCTGATTACGAGCTGGACTGGATTCCCACTGACACGCAGATACCCTCAATGAATTCAGCTGGAGCTGAAAAGCATCCCCAGATCATTTCCCCTTTTTTCCTCTTTTGCTTCATCCAGTTTCTCTTGCAAAAGAGTGCTGGCTGCGACAAGTGCCACCCCGCTGTGGTGGTGGCTCGGGAATGCTGCTCCAGGAGGCCAGGCTGCGTGTGGTTTGCCAGCAGCTTCTGGAGATGTCTTTCAGGGAAACCACCACGTGAACGTTTGTGGTGGTGCTCTGTGGGGTGTGCTCCTCACAGCCACTTTGTTTTGTCATTTCTAGGGACACTATTGGAAATGACATTCATTGTAATGTGTTTATCCTGCTGGATTTAATTAGAAACACTCAGCTTTAATTAAGTGTTTGTTTTGCAGTCCTGATAGTTCTGTTTTGATAAGACTGTGTCATGTAAGTCCTAAATGAAGCTGAAGAAGTGGATTACTGCATGTCACAGCTCCTGAGTAATGATTAAAGACAATACAATGTGAGATGCAGTCGCTGAGAGTGGGAGGCAACTCTGTGCTTTGCGGTAAGTATTTACCTCATGCTTTCCAGGATTTTCCTGTACTATTAGTTCTCTGTATCCTCAGACTCCTTCTTTTCTTTCCAGCATCCTCCTCCTGTGACTTCTTCAGGGACTGATTGAAGTGCAGCAGGACAGGGGCTGAAGGGCAACACAGGTTGCGCAGTGCCACGGACTCCTCCATCCTTGCACCCAGAGCACACCCAGCACCGGCGGAGTGGGAAGCAAACAGGGCTCCACCCCAAAACTGTAGGCCTCTTCTTGTCTCTCTTTTTCTCAATAAACCTGCAATTTTTCCTTTTAATTTTCATGCACAGTTTGGGTGCTTATGCTGCAACTGCGTGACATGCCCCCACGTGGCCCACTCCATATGTAAAAAAAGGCTGCATGTTCTGTAGCTCCTGGGCCTATTAATGGTTTTCTCTACTTACCTACAAACCTTTCTAGCTTAAAGTATAACTTGAAGCTTAGCAGAGAAATGAGTTCCAGTTATAATTAACACCAAGGGAACAGACCGAAGCGAGAGTTTTCCCATGAAGTCATACTAATGCCTGAACTCTTGCTAAGGGGTCTACAGATGAAAACACCCTCAGAAACATCGCAAGTCTCTGGATCAAGACAGATTTTCATATTTTCAAAAAAAGCTAAAGTTAAGGTTAACGAAGAAGGCTTAGACTTAGCCTGGAGGACCAGGGTGCTGCTGTTGGAGCCTGACAGCTAACACAGCATGCTTGCTCACAGACCGGTCCTGCACACGGTGCTCAGCACCTCTCTGGAGTCACCATTGCTTGCAGCACTGACCTTTAGCCAGAGAGAACTGTTCACATCAAAAAGCATAAATACCCGTTTTCTCTCTCTCTCTCTTTTTTTTTTTTTTTTTTTTTTTTTTTTTGAGGGTGTTGCAATGAACAGAGAGAAAAATTGTGGACCTCAGATCCAGGAACATAAATCCACTCTGAGCTGGTGGCAGTACATGCAGTTTCTACCTGTGCAGGGCCCACAGCCAGGCCATTCCATGACCGCGTTCTCTCTCTCGCTTGAATAGGGTTTCATCAAGATTAATGACCCTCTATTGTTAGCCTGGTGTCCTCCCCTCCTGGAAGCTCAATCCTAAAAAGAGGTAAAAGGGTAACGAAGAAAGACAAATCCCCACTCAAACAGATTTTGCAGTCAGATTACGTGTAGGCAGATGAAGCAGCTTCATGCAGTTTCTGAACCCCTGGAGGTTGATTTCCTGGGGAAACAGAGCATGTTGAGCACACAGAGCAAGACACCCTCCCTGGTGCAGTGCCCCGCACGTACACCTTGCCCTTGCCTTGGAAGTCCCTCTGTCTCTGGGTAGGTACACAAGCAGATCATGATTTGCTTTCTCTGCTTTCTCTTTTCTGTGCCACAAGCCTCTTCCCCAGCATCCCTACTTTCCTCTCCTACTCTCACCCTGTCCTTGAATCTCTTTATTTTGCTATCAGAAGTTTTTGTGCTGTCCTTCTGTCCCCTGCCTTCTTCCAGCTTGATTTTCCGAAGGTGAACTACCTTCAGTAAGCAGCGGCTGAGCTCAAGGACCTGCTGTTGCTTCTGGCAGAGACATCCCATACAACCTACAGACAGGCACTCTCCAGCCCAGCAAGTTCCATAGTAAGAACTTCATGACATTGGTCAGAATCAGATCTCCAAATGCTTAGACATACACAGCAAAAACTATAGTTTAATAGGGGAAATGTTAGTAGTATTTACATTTTATGCCATAGCATTTGAAGAAACATATATTACCTTTCTTGAATTTATGGTATTATCTGGCCTCCAACAAGCTGGCATGAGAAGCAGGCATGACAAGCAGCCACAGATGTTCCTGTGGTGGTTGAAGTCTGCTGGATACACCATACACAGCAACAAAAGCCTTTAGAAGTCAGATTTGGCTCCAAATGTAAAGTGTTGCTTGGTCACGTTGCTCTCTGCAGTGCTGCTGGCAGGTCTGCCCAGCCCCACTGGAAAGCTGCCTCATACAGGTTACATGCAGGAGCAGAAGAAGCCGAGAGGCAGCTCTTCCTGTAGCAGAACATGGAGGGGAAGGAGAGTCTCTGTGCGTGGGGTGTTGGGATGGGCACAAGGGCTGTGGATCATGTCCACCTCACCAGAACTCATGCTAGGAATGGGCCTGACCTGCCTGCCTTGGCTGTGGCTTCCCTCCTCACAGGGTCTCATTGAGAAATCAGCCACACTTTGGCTCTAAGGTAGAAAAAAAACCTGAGTGAGAAGGTTTACAAAGGTGGGAAGTGAGGACAACCTTGCCAGCTCAAAAATGTTTCAGTGCTATGACAACAACATCCTTACAGGTGAAGCCTTTCCCTGCTGAAGCCTGAAACAGCTGTGCAGCAGGGCTGGGAGAATGGAGGAAGGATGTGGACATGGGCATGGGCACGGGCATGGGCAGGAGGACCTCCCTCCTCCACACAGGAAATATGATGCTGCAAACCTCCCTGATGGACGTGTCAAAGCTTTATGAGGATGCTCCTTGGTGTGCTCCTGGGATTTGAAAAGAGCAGGTGACACACAGGAGGAGACCTTTGCTGCATGAGAGCAATGAAACTGGTAGGGGACCTGTGCAGGGGCTGTTGCACAACTAAAGCCTGTGCCACCTGAAGGGGGTGGAACAGTCATCCATTCACATCCCTTTCCACTAATTTGGGGGATGAATGCTTGGGCAGCACTCTTAGGAGATGTATGGGCTGTGTGGCACTGTCATCCTGGGATCTGAAGCCATCAACTTAATAGTGAGGGCTAATAAGGCCTTTCCAAATAATATTTGTTTTCTGGAGCTGGCAAGTGATCTGAAAAAACCCTGAAGCCTTATATAACTCTGTCTGTGTAGCTGAAAGTTTTCTCATAACTCCAGCCTAATGCAAATTACTTGCAAGTTACTTTTCTTTTGCTCAACATAGTAGCTGTTATTAAAATCAGAAGCATTTACTAACCATGAAGATGTGCCCTTTGCAGCATCGTCTTGTCCTTCCCATGCTGCAGAAGCTGGGATGGGATTTCTCCAGCACGTTTTGGAATTCTTGGGGCACTGGTGGCATTAGCCCGTCTCTACCTCCCCACGCTGCCTTCTTTGGTTTGTCTGTGTGATATGCTTTCCATAGCACTTCTTCCCACACACTTCAGATTCACTTTCCCAGCATTGTAGCAATGATTATACATGCTTCTGTGCTATCAGCCCACCACTGTGTAGCAGTAGGATTACATAAAGATGGGTGACAGAGAGAAGTCTTAATCACTACACGAAAAAAGACTTTTAACAGTTACCTGTCTCGCAACAAGGAACAGCGCTTTTAAAGCCCTTGTGACATTTCCATGCTTTAAGCTCAAAGTCTTATTTTAAATCTCCTGTCATCACATACGAGCCTTGATATTTGGTATCAGAATTAAAAATATTTGTGTATCAGCTTTCAGCCAAAGAACATGCAGAGCGTTAATGGCCTTTTGAATTCAGGTATTGGCTCCCAGTCTCAGTTCCTATTTTCTCTGGATGTCCCAGGCCAATAAAGAAGTCTCATTCTCCTTTCTTATACACATAGATATACACAGACACTGAGAGGCAGCTTGCAGAAGTGAGCTGACACGCTGCCTGTGTATGAATAACGATTTCTCAAAGGCATTCTGGAACAATTCCCCCTATTAACTTTTATTCCAAAATAGTGTTTATACCAGTGGCTTGTAATAGAGCAGCTAAAATCCAGCAGGGCAGTCTTTTCCCTCATCACAAGATTTAAATATACTTCTTTTCTATTCCCGGTGTGATTTATTATCTGTCTAAACGTATAGCCCCCCCTCAGGACAGACACCTCATCTTCTTTTGTATCTTGAACACACAGCAGATGTTTAGGAAGTAACAAACTAATAGTGTAACAGTAATAGCTAAAATATAAAGATATGTGGCTGTAATAAAAGTTGTGGTAGCAATATTGGATTTTTGTGGTTTACAGTTCCAACTTTGACTTTCAGAAAGTGACATTTATATGCGCTCTGGGAATGTGATAATAATCTTGGTACTCCAAAGTAGTTTTCCAGTTTGAAGGATAATATAAAACAAATTAATTTCAGTTCTTAGATTAAGCATCTCCCCTTCCCTAGATGGTAATGACTCAAAGCTACTATAATAAAATTTAATGGCTGCTGTACTGTGTATGAGTTTTTTCTTTAGCTCATATGCATTCAGTTTCTAGAAAAGATGGAGTGGAACTTAGAAAAGTAATTCCAGAACTGTTGATTAGAGGACTTTCCAGGCAAAAGTAGCTCCTAATGTTGACTGTTCTGTGCACTTACGAATTAATTATAGCTGTAGTGTTTCAGAAAAAAACTCCACAAACTTTATCATTCCACGTCTCTGATTGCACAGACTCTACTTTTTCCCTTTTAAAATATTTACAAGGACATTTTCCATTCAGCATTTTGGTGGAACGCTGCTCAAGAAGTGGCTGCAGAACCCAGTGGGTGTCAGCTGCAGATGTTACCGAATTTGATGAAGGTGGAAGGCAGGGTAAATGCAAAGATAGGTGCATTTCCAGCTGAAAATAGCAAGTCCATTTGAAACACTATTGTTTTGTAGCCTCTGATCAAACAAGCCAAGTCCACAGCAGCAGAACGCTGTTAAAGGACACAGAAATGCCCTAATAAATTATTCAGCTGACTGTGTTAATGATCTGATGTTGATTTCCAAGGAAGCCTTTTTTGTCTCAGTACAATATGCTATCAAAAAGAGCATTGTAGAATCGCAGCTCGGTTCAGGAATGAAACAGAGGTGTTCTGCCGTGGGGAGAAATTCAGAGGTGATGGCCCTGGCACAGGGACTCTGTGGGGAACGGATTGCTCCCAGAGGTAAACTCCTACCAAGAGAAGCACAGATGCAAAATTCCAAGTTTGAATCACTTGGCCTTACCAGTGCCGAGTACAGGGGGATGATCACTGCCCTTGTCCTGCTGGCCACACTATTTCTGGTACAAGCCAGGATGCTGTTGACCTTTTTGGCCAACTTTTTGGCCACTGCTGGCTCATGTTCAGCTGGCTGTCAACCAGCACCCCCAGGTCCTTTTCCTCCAGGCAGCTTCCCAGCCGCTCTGCCCACAGCCTGCAGCGCTGTGTGGGGTTGTTGTGACCCAAGTGCAGGACCCAGCACTTCTCCTTGTTGAACTTCATACAACTGGTCTCGGCCCATCGGTAAATGTTTGTGATGTGACTGTTTCTGCAACTCTGTCTGATAATATTGAACTGTTGTAATTTCATCTTTTTTAATGATATTTTTTACAACTAATAGGGCACTGAATTTTGCTTTCCAAGGTCATAGAACATCCAGAATTAATACAAACAAGCTTTTAACATTTAGTATCTTCACTACAAAGAGCAGTAGAGATGTGTCCCACCAGTCTTCTATAGAGAAGAGACGTGCCAGCCTGATGGAATGTTTTTCTGAAGGACTTTGCAATGTGGTAGATGTGGAAGCTGAGCAGATGAAACAGCTGCATTGTGTAGCTCACAGCACACATCCTACAGTATTCAAGGATGTTTCATGGAACTTCTGATCCTTTTCAGACACCAGCTTGTCTACACAGCCTGAGTGACCACAGCTGGAGAAACACAGCATGGTCACATGGGCTGGGAGTTGTGGGGCTTGGCATGGGGCTCCGTAGTTTGGGATGCACCAGCCTGAACCCAGGAACTTTCCTGCCCTGAAAACCCAAACATGGGCACACTATTTGGGTCCCACATGTTCCTTCTCCCTGCAGGGAAAGGTTGTGCTTCTCCCAGAGAGCAGAGCAAAACCATCAGCCTGGTCCACGTGGAGACAGCTGATACAGTGTGTACAGTCCATGATACTCAGCCCCTCATGCCGTGCGGCAGGGCGAATGGGGCAAAGCTGTGGTTTCCACTCAGGGTTGGATTTAGAATGCTTTGATGAAGCAGATCAAGCCTGATGTAGGTTTCTTGATTTTGTTAGTTGTCTGCAGACAGTGGTCACTGCAAAGCAATGTTGCAAGTAGCATAAAAATGTCTGATCGACCACAATAGCTGTTGGAGCAGCCAGGGTATTGGCAGGGTCTGGGAAATTAAGGAAGAACACATGTAAGCTTTCAAACTCTGCTTTTAAGACAGATTCCCCCTTTGTGCAAGTCTCTCTGGAATGTGGATGGGGGGCTATAAATCAAGAGTCATCATCTCAGTTTGGTAAGACATATTGTGACCTTTCAGTTGGCACAAATCCCTGCCAACTTCAGAATTACATGGACATGGGTGTGCTGGTTGACAGCCAGATGAACATGAGCCAGCAGTGGCCAAGAAGGCCAATGGCATCCTGGCTTGTACCAGAAACAGTGTGTCCAGCAAGGCCAGGTCAGTGATCATCCCCCTGTACTCGGCACTGGTGAGGCCACGCCTCGAATACTGGGTTCAGTTCTGGGCCCCTCACTGCAAGAGGGACACTGAGGTGCTGGAGTGTGTTCAGAGAAGGGCAACGGATCTGGGGAAGGGTCTGGAGCACAAGTCTTACGAGGAGCAGCTGAGGGAACTGGGGTTGTTTAGTCTGGAGAGGAGGAGGCTCAAGGGGGGACGTTATTGCTCAGTATGACTACCTGAAAGCAGGTTGTAGCAAGGTGGGTGTTGGTCTCTTCTGCCAAGAAACAAGTGATACGAGAAGAGGAAATGGCTTCCAGTTGCACCAGGGATTGGACTGGATGTTAGGGAAAATTTCTTCACTGATAGTGTGGTGAAGCACTGGAACAGGCTTCCCGCGGAGGTAGTAGAGTCATCATTCCTGGAGGGAGGTATTTAAAAGATGTGTAGATGTGGCACTTATGGACGTGATTTGGTGGTGGACTTGGCAGTGCTAGGTTAGTGGTTGGACCTGATGATCTTCAAGGTCTTTTCCAGCCTGCATGGTTCTATGATTCTCTGATTCCATGAAAGGATGCTACTTTGGAGCTTTTGTCATTGTCTTTCTGTTGTGCTGCCCAGTACAAAAAAATGTGTTTTATCAGCAGCAAGATGAATATTGAGGATGTTTTATAATCATAAAGCAAAAGTTTAGCTACATTCATAAACACAGTTACCCTAGCCAAGGCAAATAGGGAAAGCCTAGTGTTTTGTTTACAAAGAGATAGCTGCCCTTCAAATATTTACAAAGAATGAAGGCAAGTTCAAGAGCAGCTGGCAGAAGGATTGGAAGCAGTAATGAGTATCTTCATTCTTCAAGATTATTATTCTTGGGTGAAAAAAGACTTTGCAAGAATAGTCAATTCTGAAATTATGAATGTAACTGTGAAAAAAAAAATTTAAACACTACAGATGCCAAACAAGTTATGGATCTGCGGTCATATTATTTGACATTACCCTTTCAGTTGCTTTGATTTAGAAAGGGTATGTGCCTGAGGGAGAAGTTCTTGTGTTAGTAAATGAGTGACAAACAGGTTAGGAATGTTCATACCTACCTGTGGACACCGTGTACTACATGTTTCATTAAAAAAGGCATGGCAGGGCAGCAGAGAGGTGTGTCTATTTACCTCAACCTAGTTGAACAGGGCAAGTTTCCATGCCTGGGGATGAGAAGTGGTGGCTCAGGTGGGAGTAGCATGGGGAGTTTAGGGTGGGGTAGAGAGGAGGGGGGAAAGCCAGCAAACAGGGAACCCAAAGCATGTGGATGGACTGGGGAACCTGGGGGAAGAACAGACCCACGGTTCGGCCTCTGAGATGATGGATAAGAGGGGACCTTCTTAGGGGACCATGTGGACTAAAAAGCTGATGGGCAGGAAACAGGATACTTCCTCGATGAGGCCAGAATGGGCTGGGGGAGATTTGTATTCTGGTCTTATTCAACATTTTACTTCCAGCCGTTCTGAGTTTTTGTTTGCTGTTGGTTTTTGCTTACAGACAGCAACTCTTTGCCTGGTTCTAGTTTATTATTTTGCTTCATGGTGAGTCATCCCGCCAGATGTCAGAGGCATTTCAGTGTGCCTGTTTCATTGCACAGGTGAGGCAGGGTGTCCCGAGGTTCTGGCCGACTCAAGGGCTCATCACAGTGGTGTGGCCACGCTGTGCTAACCTGTGTGCAACTTGACAAATGACAGCCGTGTCTGCCAGGGTTATTGTGGGTGTCTCACAGCTGTTTTCTGTTTCAGAGACTTTGCACTGTGAAAAAAACAGGAGTGAGAGTTACCTGCCTTCCACCTCACATGCAGATTTTTCAGAGCTGTTTCTGTTTTGCTTTGAGTGTGAGTGGAAGGTGCCTGACCATCTCATGTGGCTCAGGCTGGTTTTTTTGTACAGCAGTGCCCACTGGGGAAACGTCTGCATCTCATGCCTTTTCATGCTCCATGGGCATGAAGAGCAGATGGTCACAGCCTCCTTCGGTTCTGCCTTGTGAGAGAGGAGCTGTCAGTGCATGTCATTTATCAGAGATTAATTTATATTGTCTGAAGATTGTTGCTTTTTTCCCCAGATGACTTAGAGGGAGAGCTTCATCTTCCCCCTCCTGATTTCCTTGAATTTAAATTGTTGAGATGGATTAAGAACAGAAGGGATATTCCCAACCATGCAGGCTGTGAGATTAGGTGCTTTGCCTCAGACCGCTGCTCACAGTCTTGCTGGTCCCAGATGCTCAACTCTCCAGTGGTTAATAACCCAGTTTCCAGCCTAGATGTATTTGTGGCCAATTTATAACCATTTGTTCTTCTGCCAAAGCTGTCTTCCAATTTGAGTAGCTTTTTTCATTCTCTGGTATTCCCCTTCCTCCAGGGATATTTATAAAAAGCTATCCTATCAACTCTCAAGCTTTTGCTTAGTTAGGCTGAGTAAGGACACCTCTCTTAATCTCCCCTGACAATTCTGGTAGCCTTTTTCTTGCACCTCTTCCCATTTGAAGTCTTCCTCTTGGCCATGGCTGATTGGACTGATCAGCAGCAGCTTACTATCTGAGCTGCTGTAGATTGAGGAGAGCTTGACTTAAGATATGTCTTCTAGAGATGTCTATTCACTTCGGACTCTGTTGTGCATGTAACAGCAAGAGTGCTGTGGGAAAAACCAGCCCTGCTCACTGCTCTGAGGCAGATACATCCATCTCGAGGATTGGATAAGGAAAAGCAGGAAAAAAAAAGACAGAGTACAGCTGACACAAGCAGAACTTCACATAAATAACTTGGAGCCATCAGATCTTGCAAAAAAATTATCTGAAATCCACACCCTGATGAGTAACCCTTGGGTAATGCATTTGATAAGCAAACAAGATGTGCAGGCCTGTCTCATCTGCCTGGAAGACCCAGAGCTCTGAAAATACAGCTCCTGACACAGGGCAACTCCAGCATATCCTCCTCCGCGGGCGTCAGCAGAAACAGGCAGTCTTCCTAGGCCAGGAACTGGTGTTGCAGAGGTCTGTCACAGACCAATATCCAGACTCGTTTCCCACCGGCACCACTGCAAATGCCAGAACTCCTGTCAGCATTATCAGGCTCTGTCCTCGCGCAGTGGCCCACTGTGCCCTGGTCCAAAGGGAGAGCCGCAAAGATCAAGCAAGACCAAACCATTCTCTGGCAGAGACACATTTTTGGAAAGCCCTACTAGCATGTGACCTGCTGGGCTTTGAAAGTGCAGCGCCATGGCCAGATTCTTGCCACTGCCCCACAGCCCATGCCCGGACATCCCCCTTCCTGCTGCCCAGTCCTGCTACTTGGCCCTGCTGCCCCGTGCCTGGCTACCTGGCCTTGCCACCAAACCTCAGCTTCACACCTACCACTTGGTCATGCAGCTATGGACCCCTTCCATCCACTGCATGGAAGACGTGTTTGATGTTGATGAACAAGTATGATATGGACCAGGGTGGAGATTGACGGCAAAGATCCTTGCCTACATATTGCACTTGGAACAGGCCAACCTCCTGGTTGGCTTCCTGGTCCTCACTCGTTGTCTTGGGATGCAGTTGTGCTGTGTCTAATATTTGGTGCCAACATTTTTCAGGGTTCTCTTGTGCCCTCAAAACTCTTCTACTGTGACAGATTTTCATGCCATGGAAGAGATACTAAACTCTAGCTGTTTTGAGGAGCTGCCAAACACTGCAACTTAACTGCTGGAGCAGTCCCCAGATTCAGGGGACCTGGACTGTAGTTTCTGTTGAGTTGGTGTATTTCCTTGAACCTCTCTGAAGAAGATTATGCTTGCTGGAGGCTCGATGCTGCTGGGTAACTGAAAAAGCAGCAGTTAATGAAATCAGAGTGTTTCACATTGGCCAGTACAGACTCAGTTCCCATTTTCATTGGGATCTAAAGCACCAGAGAAGCACAGATGTTAAACAGGCTGATGTCTACTCAGATAAGCTGCTTATTGTACTGCCTGGCTCACAGTATGTGTCATGATTTTGTAAATGTAAGATACTCCTCTCCTACACTCCACATAATTTTTGCTTGGAAATGCTTCTCAAGGCTACAATGCCATGAGGCAGAATAAGACCAGCTTGTCTCTATTACATTCCCCTCCCTCCCCCTGACAGTTTATCTGGTCTCTGGGAGAGCTGAGATTATCCCAGCTGGAGCACCAGTTCTCACATTGTTCTGGTCCTCGGTTACTATATTCAGGCTGTTTTCTCTTTGCACCACACACTCACCCACTCATTACTTTCTCCTACATTCTTCCTTGCTCCCTATCCTTATGTCTTATACCTTTCTACTCTTTTTCTGTTTGTCCCCAGCAATTTGTGCGGTCAGCCTCCTCTTCTAGTCATGTATTCTCTCCTCTTTTTCTCCTAACCTTCCTCTAGTAGATTAATGTTTGGGTTTTTTTGCCTTGATGCCTTTCATTTCACTCAATTTCTTGGTATTCTCTTTCCTTCATCTGCTTGTTCTTCAGGTTTTTTGGTTGCTATTGTCCTGGTTTTCACACATTGAGTGATCTGTTACTGGCTGCCCCTGCCACATGTGCTTACCAATTCCCATGTGCATCTCCTCTGGTGCATTTTAGGGAACTGGTTGTTGACCACTGGTTTTATAGAAACCTTCTACTCCAACATAATGAAAGTTCTGGCTGTCTTTGTGCAGTGTGGTAGCTTGTGGATGGTCAGTCACTTTCCCCGCTGCAGGGGCTGCTCAAGGCACCACATCAGAAAGTCAGAAATGGGGGAGCAAAGCGCCCGGTGCCCCCCACCAGTGCACGGCAGCACCACTTCTTCTAGCACCTCCACTGCTGTCTGCAGGAGGTGATGGCACTAATCAGCACTTCTTCCAGCATGACAGTACTGCCAGCTCTGCTCACCCTTTTCAAGGTGGTTTCACAGGTTGACATGGTGAGTGATTTACTGCCAAGAGACAGACTGAGGGGAGAGAAGAGGCTGTGAGAGGCGGATGGAGGGTGCAAGGCAGAAGGATGATGGAGGGTGGCTTGGGAGGGGTCCCGCCTGCGTGAGAGAATAGGGTGCTCTGGGCTCTTCAGAAAAACAGAAAAATGAAAGCATAACTCTGATGTTGTTTGTATAAAAGAGCCAGTAAGTCACAGCTTTACTGAACAATATGTTGGATACATTTGTAGAGAGAAGTCAAGCAGCAAGATATTTCTACTGGAGATGTGCAGAAATATTCAGCAGCACAGTTAGGGGCCCATGAAGATGTCTTGGAGATGTGTGTTCCCCTGAGGAAGACACCTGCAAACTGGTCTGCCTGCTGTGCAGGGCAGCTTCTTCCTCCTGTTCCTGGTTTTCTTGATTTTTTCCATACCTGTCTTGACCTCTACCCTTTGCAGATCTTTCTCATACCTTATCCTGGTTGTTAAAGATGAAATGTTGTTTCATATAAGCCTGTGTAAGTGTCTTGTTGTCTTTTCCCTTCTGATCACTGTTTCAGATGGATTGCACATGAAGCCTTGGTGGGAATTTCAGTAGAATTGAACTGCTGATAGAAGACTGCAGAGCTGACCAGAATACATTCATTGGCTTCTGGGCAAATTTAGAAGCAGGATCTACTAGAAGATTCCAATCTGCTTATGTATTTGGCCTGCCACTGAAACAGGGATTTTTGTTTCAGCACCACAGTGAAGGTGACTGGTAATGTTGAAGACAGGGAAACTGGTGATTTTGGCTTGTGTCAGTAGTTCTTCTCAAAACCTGTGGATAGACTGGCATTAAACTTGAAACGGTCACCTTAATCAAAGCCTGGGGATGTTGCCTTCATTAGTATTTCAACCCAGTCCCTAGCAGTGTGTGGCTAATCCAGACTGATGTATGCATCTGATTTTTTAACATCTTAGCAGAGGCAGGTGGTTTTCAGATAATTTTTTTCCTGATTATACCTGCTACTATCTGCTACTTGATACAGAGCTTTTAGATCTGTTTGTTCTGAAGAAATAATGGTAGATTTGAATATGAGATTTTACCTGTTCCCACTGTTTTTCATTAAATCTTTAACTGAACTCTTGCTATAGTCAATATAGGAACTGTCTTTGGTATTGCTCCAGCTGTTCTTGTGAAAACTGCTTTGTGTTTCCAGGCTAAAGTATGAAGTGATCCTGAGACATACTAAGAAGTCAAAATTGTCATCACTTTAATAAGATTTCAAGGCATTTATCACTTTACCAAGGTTGCTCAATAACATAAGAAATATTTACAGCTTTACTCCAAAATTTCATAAAACTGCAATAATTCCTTCCAGTGATTTCCTAGCAAAAACACCCTGGAGCTTCTTCATTTGTGTTTGAATCCCAACATCTCAATATTCCTGATGTTGCAAGTCCTGTCTGCTCCAATTTAAATGTAGGAAAAGTTTCAAATTTTACCTTGACAGCTTGGATCTTCCATGTACAGTCTCTCAAGGAAGGTGAAGCACTTTAGGGTTTCTACAAGTTTTATATCTCTGTCAAACCCTGCCTCCCAGAGGTAGTTGCAGAGAGCCAGCTGCACAGGTTACTGAACTCCCAGACACATGGGATTAGTTTCTGACATACGCAAATGGCACACCAAGTCTTCCTCTTGCTGATCTCTGAATCTCGCTGATTATTATGGAGCAGGCTTAGGCCCTTGGTAATTAGGGGGCATTTTATAGCACAAAAAATTATCTGCAAGTCCCACCAAAACATCAGTTAAGCAAAAATGTTATTAAAGAGAAATATCTATTAATTTTGATGGTTTAGAGTAAACTTGCCTGTATCTGCAAAGATCATCATGTGTTTGTGATATTTTGTGTTCTAAAATCTGGCAAACTGAAAGCTAAATTATTAGAAAGTTATTTTGTTTTTCAGTTTCTAGCAACATTTTAACAGAAGAAAAGTAATATACTTTCTAAATGGTTATGATGCACTTTTCATGTGTCTTTCCTATTGCTCAAAAGTCTTTGTTAGTATAGGTAGGTTTTTAAAAAATTGTGACTTTGAAGGCAATTTCATTTCAGTGCTCTTAACTTGATGAATTTGCCATGTCTTTCAACATGAAACTTCTCCCTCCAGTGTGCACATGTCACAGAAAGAGTGGTTAGGCCAAGTCACCTAAAGAATTACCACCAAAGACTTTAAGTGAAACAGGTTTAATATGAATATGTGGAAATGTGACTACACAAGATTTGATGGTAAGATTCACTCTATTACTTATCACATGGAGTAAATGCACCGAGATAAATCGAAATCAAATTAGAATAGAGGTAGAAACAGTTTATAAAGATCAAAGGGTATGAAAGGGTAAAGGAGATCCTCCCGTTGAATCACGAGGTTTAGAGTAGACCCCCTTGCTTTCTAAACTCTCACGGAGTCTAGGTGCAGCTGGATCCAACCTTAGTCTCAGTCTTGGTCAACAGTTTATAAAGGGGGAGATATAGAAATGGAGTAAAGAATATGGGACACCCATCTGCTGAGCCATGAGGTTCAGAATAGACCCCCTTGTTTTCTGAACTCTCACACAGTTTAGCTGCAGCTGGATCTGTTCCTAGTCTCAGACTTAGACAACAGATTAGATCTAAAGGGGAGAGAGAGAGACAAAGAGAATAAAAGGAAGTTTATTCACATTTCATAAGATTTTAGTAGCAAATCCATTTGTTTAAAATCACAAAATTATATAATTAACCTAACTACTTCGAGCCTGCAGTATATATTGCAGCAAAGGTATACGTGCTAAAAGTTTGCTCTTGAGTTCAGTGAAATACATCTTATGCTTTTGCTTTCCTCAGCGGATGAAAGGTTGAGCCTCGAGGAGCAGAGGAATCAGCCCAGGCCCCATCGTCAACTTTCCGCGATGGTCCCCCTAGTATCGCAGGTTTGGTGGTCTGCGAGCCCTGAGCGACATCCCGCTCAGAGGGAGATGCTGGTCGCAGCCCACTGTGGTCCAAGAAGTGCTCAAAGGGTCTCACTTTAAGATCTCTGTTTATAAGACTGTGAGATGGTAGCCCTTAATCATCAGCAAATTTCCATCCCAACCACAACTGAACTAGTAATTTTCTCAAAAATTCCAGGAACAACATATTGTTCCACTTGGTTACCACTCGGACAATGATCTGGTAGGAGGAACATTCCAGGGTTGTCAGGGAATAACTGATTATTTCCATTCTTCTTCCCTCCTTTGACCAGTCAACAGGAGTTCCAGCACAGGCAGTGCCACCCTCTGCCTCAGTCGAGTAGGAATTACCAGTACAGTTAAGGGGTGTTCAGCTGCCCACCTCATCACTCAAGGCGCTGAGGCATAGCCAGCAGCTCCTGAGGCCATAGGACAGCCTGGAGAAGGGGGAGAAGTGCAGCCACCATAGCACATGAACCGCAGTACAGAAAAGAGCTGTTAGCAGAAATGCTTTTGTCATGCGGTACATTCAGCAGTGGGTTTAATAGTCTTTCTATAATTTCTTACCCTGAAATAATAATTTTTGGTTTATTTCTGAGGTGCCCATCACTGTAGTATCTTAACACCATAAAAAAACCATGGGACCGTAAAGTCCATACAAGGAGTGTGTTTCCTCACAAAATTTCTTAAGCAGAAGCAGCTGCAGGAGGCAGTGAAAGAGGCTGCACTCCAAATGTGACCTGTCCTGTCTTCTGAAGGTAACAGAAACTGGCTATCCATCACTTGTGCTGCTGAGTTTGCCATTTTTGTGTTCAGGTTTTGGGTGGTCATGGCTGGCCGTGGTGTTCTGCTGAAAGGAGAACGTAGGGCCAAAACATATAGGCATGTAGGACTTCTCCTAGGAGGAAGGACAATCTGACAATTTGACTGTCCCAAAAGGATTGTGGCTTCTTATCTCCACTCCATCTCAACAATAACAGTCATGAAAGGGTAGGCAATGGTGTGCTAGCTTAGGCTTTGGATAGGTGAAATACTACTGTCCCAGAAGTTACTAATCATGAGGGGGGCAGGCACATACGTAGGACTGCAAATCAGTAGGAATTATCAGGTCACTTCTGTAGTTTATAAATAGTCCCACTAATAGGACTGGATCTCACCTAGCTCTTAATGAAGAAAGAAAAAAAGATATGTTAAAAAAAGTAAGCAAAATGCTGGGCTAAAGAGTGAACAAAAATCTCCAGATTACCATACCAACCCATAAATTCATGGGAGACTTTGATCTGGAATACTTCTTTCAGTTCTAGTAGTCCTAGAGAAAAAATATACCAAAAACCTTCAGGTGTTGGCAATGGAGATGGCGAAAATTATTTAAAAGACTGGAGAAATTTCTGTGGGAACAAATGGAACTTTTCAAATGTGAGTTGCACAAGAAGGACATAGTAAGGGTGCATGGAAGAACAGGTCACAAGGAGAGGCAAACTGCACCCAACCTTCATGAACAGGAATGGAACAATGCATCATATATTCAAAAAAATGATGAGACACGCAGGCCCCAATTTGGCTGTGTATTTGTAGCATTGCATTGCTCATGAAAGGTGTAGTTGGTTTATACAGGTTTATATACAGTGTTCACAACAGAGCAGGAGGGAAGTGGAGAGGAAGAGTAAAGTTCCAGTTTTCTCTTGTTTTCTTCCTAAATGAAGCTTGCACTATTTTCTTCAATAGCTGTTATGAAATCAAGGCAAACACTGCCCTGTTTTGACACATGTGTGCATGAATGTACCTGCATGTAATTCATTCTAGGCTCTTGCCTGTCTTGTCCTTCTAGCGGCTGCTGCAGCACTGGAAGTGCCCCTTTTGGCAGGGTATCCCTAAAGTGCCCCTTTTGGCAGGGTGTCCCTAACTGGCCCTTTGAGAGATCATATCTGATGTTGACCTCTTGCTGGAGAAAGGCTAATGGACTAGATGGACCATCAGCATGATCTGTGAGATCATACGACAAAAAAAGAAGTGGAGATACGTTAAAACTGAAAGCCTTTAATCAAAATAAATATATTTCAATCAAACTCACTCCTGTTCCTAATTGCATCTAAGCCTGGGTTCCCAGTGAGCTCTTCTAGGTGCATGTGTGCTTATGCACGCAGGCGTGTAACATTCACTCTGCATCAAGCAAATTGCCTTGGCAGCATCCTGACAGCTGCGGTCCTCGTGCCTCTGAGGCTAGGTAAGAACACTGTTCTATGCAATAGCATCAAGGGTAGACTTTCATTAGTTACTACTAAAAATATCAATGGCTGCCTATAGGTAGCAATTGTATCCAGTCACACATAACTTTTGATTTCAGCTGTTATTTCCTGGAGTAGATACTGGCTGGATTCTGAAGTTATGCTGCATATTATCTAAGTATCTGTGTACAGATCTCTGAACTGTAACTTGCTGCTTTCTAAAGTGTGATTCTTTCTTTCTTTCCAATGATGAGAAAGTTTCTGTACAAAAATGATGAAGTATTTTTGAAGCCACCTTGAAAAATAATTTTTCTTTCCTAGCTTCTGTATTTCCATGTTCAGCCTCTGCACCTGACAGCGTATGAGTAATGTAAAAGCAGTGTAGCACTAACAGCTGTAGGCAGGAATGCAAAAAGCAGAGCTAACGGCAAAGCGCGGATACTCACTTGCTGGCCCAGAGCTCTGACAAATTCTTTGTCTTCTTGTGCTGGAGGAATATATTTCTAAAAAAAAAGGATCACACCACTACTCCACTCCCCATTAAATATGAAATAAACCAACAAAGTCTGTCTCTTGCGGCCTCCGGTCTGGCACCATGCACACCTACATCCCTGGGTGTAACAGAAGCCCGAGTCCAGGCAGCTGCGGGACAGATGGTGCTCAGTGCCACAAACCCCTCTGTCTTCACACCAAACACCTCTTTTCTTCTGCTTCCCAGCTATACCTTCCCACCCACCTAGTTTTCCTCATTTCCCTTTATCTTGACAGTTTAACTTCGCCCAGCACCGAGGTCTCTAAGTTGTTTGCTCCTGTTGCACTTCTGCTTCCCCACTCCTGTTTGTAAAGAACGTATCTGGAGAAAGGAGAAATGAAGTCATCAGTGCCTCTCTTCTTTCCCATCTTTCTCCTACCTCCCACTTCCCCGTGCTTTTCCCACATCTCAACACCAGTGGATTGAGGAGCATCCACTGGTTTGATTCTGCTCTGGTGCCTCCCAGTGTCACACAGCAGGGTGGAGCAACCAGGCGAGATGATGAACCGCAACCGCCTGGCTCCCTGCCTTTGCTCTGGCACTCCTGAGCGCTGGCAGGCAGCTTGCTTCCTTGCCTGCAGTCCCCCAGGCCATGCAGGGAGCCATCCTTGGCTGGCAATGACAAAGCAGTGCCTGCAAGGCAGTATCTTTTTTGAAAAGTTAATTGACATCTTCCTATATGGAGTATTTTAAGCTACAGTACCTGCCAAGAGACTCTCAAAATGGTCCTGATGGGGATGGGCCCTTTCAGTTTAAAGGGCCCCAAATACTATTTTCTGCCTATTTGCTGTCACAGAGCTCCACTGCCCCACACATATAGTTGTTGTTTTGACACTGCTGAACACAAAGGAGAAAAGGAAAATGATTATTTCTGGATGTTTTTTGAAGGATTTTAGTGCAAAAGAGGAAATGCAAGGGAAAGCTTCCTTTTCTGTTTGGTACTGTGCCCCCATAAAGCATAAAGCATAAAGAGAATAAAGATGTCCTGTTACCAGGCTTTTTCAAAGCATATGTATGTGATCATGGGGTAGAGAGGTTGGGAGGAAAATATTATTAACAGACATAACATGGGAAAAACCTCAAATCACAGCTCCTCACTTCAGAGTAAGAAAAGGAATTAGAGAAGGAGCCTTATGAATATCTTACCTAAAATTGAGAATCTGATCGGAATTATACCTGTCTGAATACACAGTTCAAGCAGAAGAAAATTACACCGCACGAAGCCAAAGAGCAATGTCTGCCTGAGCATGTGTTATTTTTAAGCAGCAGAAGACTCTACAGGTGCTGACTAGTTCAACCTCTACAGCCACTTCATACGGCACGTTGTCCGGTTGGGAGAAAACGTGAAAAGTGTTTCTGGGAAGAGCAAAGCATCTTGCCTGACTGTCAGGGTCGCTCCCTCGGAGCAGGGATGGCAGGAATCTGTGCGTGGGGAGGTGATGTGCTGCCTCTCCACTTGCCCTGTGACACCAAGACAAACCAGGATGCAGCTGAGCTCCATTTATACCCCAGCGGGAAGCCTGCCTGGAGGCCATTCCTTTCTTTCCTGTACAGCAGAATCAATTTGATGCATGCACTGAACAATCAAATTTAGATTATGAACGTTAGGGATGCTCTTCTGTGAGACACTTGATCAGAACTGAAAGATGATAGGAAGGAGCGAAGGGCAATGCATTCAATAGCTTATTGCAATTCTCCTTTAGGTGACTTTCTTGTTAACCCATGTAAGTGTCACTCCATCATTCAGCTCTTCTTCCTAAGGCACCTACCAAAACCATTTATTTCTCCTATTAAATCAATAAAGAATTGTGAAAACTGTAGTCTGGGGGCTTTTTGTTCCTTAATGACGGGCAGGAGTTCACATGAATCAGAGTGCTGCAGTCAGGAAGGGTTTGTATATATCATATCTGCAGCTGTTCTTGGAGCCAAAGCCCTCTAAATTGTCTTATAAGCTTTCAACTGCAGAAATTTAGTATGTAGTGAGAAATAAACTCTTTCTTTCATGGTCCAAGTTTTGACTCTGGCTGAAGTGGCACTTGGTGACACACCTGTACCGTGCAGCCTGTGTTAAATCACACAGGTGCTTTAAGCTGTGAAAAGGAGCAGAAGCATCTTCTCAGATTCCCTGCACTCAGCATGCTTCTTGCAGTTCAAGACAGCAGAACATGCATACTGCTGGATTTCTCAGGCTCTGTGCTCGCCTCTCACCTGATTTTCAGCTCCAAGCATCTGGTAACACACTGTGGTTCTCTCTCTCAAACATCATCTATTTTTGACATCAAAATGATACTTCACTCCCTTTGTGTTTCATCCAGTGGCTGACAATGAAATAGTTAACGACTAGTTAATGACTCTGGGCAGCACTCAGTGCTCTGCTGGGGTTAATGGCTTCATGTCACAGAGCTGCAGTGTTAGTTATCTCCATTTGTGCTTTTATACCTCTCTTTAAGAATCCATTCTAGAAACTATTTCTTATACAATAGTTACTACATGGAGCACAGATTTTTTTAGCTGAACACAGTTCATGGAGAAAATCCTATATGTAAACAAGCCATCAATGAAAATGCTTTCTTCCTGCAGTTCCTGTCCTTATAATGGAATCAGATTTTTTCAGACAATGTTTGGAAAAAGCACCCTGATTTGGTGAAAGGCCAGAATTCCCACTTTGACATGCAGCTTTCTGCAGCAGATGCATGTTACTGTGCTAGAACTGGGCAAGAGATTCAGAACATCATCTGGCATTAAGTGGGACACCACCAGCTGGGACACCATCTAACACATTGCATTTGTCTATTTACATATTTATTTCGTGGTTTATTACTTCCTTAAGGGGAGATGCTGAACTTCCATGGATCCAGTTGAATATAGTGCAAATTACAGACACTCAACATTTCACCAGACAGATCTTTATGACTGGCAGATATATAATGTAGTTTTGCCCTCATACCATTGATATACTGTTCTCTTTTTGAATGCCAAACCGTACAGCGGGCCGGTAAATTGCAGAGAGCAGTAAGCGTTTGGTTAGTCTGACGTGAAACAGGTTGGTAGCATAGATAAGGCATTGCTGAGAGGTCTAGCCTCTGTTCCCAGCTGTATCCTACCTTAGCTGTGCGATGCTGAGCAGTGATCTTTCTTTGTGTCTGCTGACGTGAACCACAGATGAGGTTCACTTGTACAACCCTCAGCAGCAGGAGTAGGGGCAGCCTCTCCAGTCTGTGCTCCCTGCTCCATGCTCTTTGGCCAGCAGCCTGCCTGGGCTCCTTTTTCTTACTGGTAATGAATCATTGGCATCATTCTTCTGCACACTTTTTGTGTGAGCTGCGATTGCCGATGTTTATGGCTGGATGAAATGTAACAGGGCCAAAGCAGCGCACACACAATTTTGGACCCGACTGTGACAAAGGGCAGGGAGTGTTTCCTTGCAATGGATGGACAACTTGTGTAAAGTGAAGTGTTGGAACAATTATTAGACATTTTTATTTTGTGGCCAGGCAGTGGCTCCACCTTGGCATGCTGAACAGAGAGCAATATTTGAAGACAGGTGGAGGCTGCCAGTAACAGAGGAAAGAATAATTTAAACTAGGTAATGCTGATGGTGCATTGAGTTGTTATTGCATCACAAGAAATTCTCAGGGGAGTGGGAAAGGTTTGAACCTGGCCAGAAACCCGGGGGGAAAACTGGTACATCAGCATGTCTCCTGAAGCCATGATCACGCTAAGATGAGGGTCTTGCCTAAAGAGTGAAAGGTGTGTAGGTCTGTGGGAAAACAAGGAAATCCTGGAGATGAATACATGTGTTTCCAATCCTAGAAAATGTTTTGTTGGTCTTCAGACTGAAGTAGGTAAATTAATTCTTTACTTTCCTACAACATTAATCTACTGCTAAGAGTGATTTTCAGGGAAAGTGACAACAGAGGGTTTTGTATCCAAGCGAATGGTGAAGCATAGGTAGAAGAACCAGTCTAGTTTCATGTTGCCTGCCACCCTTGTACAAGGTCAAGAGTATTTCAAAGTGAGAACTTTCATCTAACAACCAGCACAGGTCAGCGTGGAAACTAGTAATGTGTAGTGTTGCTTTTGAAGAGATGTTTTCCAGTGACAATTATGATCTCTCTGACATTTAGCAAAACAGTGAGAACTGTTCCTGACCTCTAAAACCCTTTCTTACCAGTTTGTGGATGAAAGCTATCAAAATATGTTGGAGTCAATAAAATCAATGGCTTATTCATAAGAACATTGAGAAATTTTCTTGAGCCTGCAAAATTTTGAAAATCTAAATATGTTTTCTCAGTAAATATAGTCATATTTTATCTTAGTAACTGGCATAACTGACCTGGTAAAATAAGTACGTACACAGTTACTTACTAAGGATGATAGTATTTTACTAAAGCCTAGGGCTTGCTGATATAAGTAAAATCTAGTTTTTGAGACTTAGTCTTAAAAATAAATGTGTAAAATATATTTTCAGACTATTATTGTCGTACAATTTCAAAAGTGGATGAGGTGCTTCCCAGAGCAGACTGAATGTTTTTTCCCAGGGGATTTATGAGATTGCATGTTACAGTGGGTTATTAACGTGATGTGCAGATGAAAGTTACAGTGTCAATAATCTCCCAGATCACATGTACACCTTGGTACACTAGCTGAAGGAAACTTACACTCCCTTTGTAGTTCTTGCGGGCCTCAAGGACCCATTTTTGAAGTTTTATTAAGGATAGAGGTGCTACTAGTGTGCTACACAGATGTGCACTTCTAAAGCTGGATCTTGCCCTACTTCTCACGTTCTTCTAATGGTGCAACAACGCATTGGACTGAAGGTACTGGATGAGCAAGGTGTCTCTGGATCAGAGCTCCGCAGCACTCGACTGCAAACAGTGCTGTCTGGTGAAGCTGGAAAACTCACTGTTAAGATTGTGGTTCAGTTAATGCAAATTTAGGGAGGCAGTTGTTTCACTGATTGTTTTGATTTTGCCAGCCTTTGCTGTAAGCAACATCTCTAATGTATGGGATAGTCCCTTCTGAAGACCATGACTGGCTGCTCTGGTGTGATCCAACAAAGAGTATGGCAGTACTTGGCGGATGAATCGGATTCCTCATACGCATGCATATGGTTTGCGCTTTCTTTGAGCAGCATTAGTATTGTAAACGTGCACGGTAGCCCCGTGATGACACATATTTCCCTTTGCAAAGGGAGCGCCTCAGGCTGTTCCTATGAGACAGCAGATCTGTGTTAGTTTTAAAGCATCTTTTTGAACACTGCCAAAGCTCACATGGCCTTCTCAGCATGAAGTTCCTATCACTCAAGAGCTGTTGGGGGGACTGCCTCTTCAGCTGGAAGTAATTTAAACAAGCAAACGGGAGATGTGGCCCTGGCCTTGTAGAAACTTTATTTCTATTTTTAAATGACAGCTATTTCTCTCCTTCTGACAGGGCAAGTTCAGAAGTGAGGCCCCCCCTGTGAATCCATCCTCAGGGGTCTCCAGCGGGGCCTGGGAAGTTCTCTCAGGCTGCTGGTGGGCTGCTACGGGGCTTGGGGCACTGTGGGCCAAGCTCAGCTGGAGTGCAAGGGAGAGAGTCCCTCACTGAGATCAAAGGAGCAGTGTCTCCTTACAGCCTGGCTCCAGGTGGCCCACCAGCTAGGAGCCCCAGAGGGTAGGTGGCTTGCCCAGAACTGTCTTCTTCACAGTGCAGAGAGCTCTCTGAAAAGTGACTGCCTCTGCTGTAGCTTTGAAAATGGGATTTTTATCCTCGTAAGTCTTTATTCTACATCGTAGATTCTGGAGGAAAACAACTGCATTAGTGACAATGGGAATAAAGTAAACTGCTGAAAGGAGGGGACCTCGGCAGAGTGCTCCTTCTCCCCTTTCATCCCTGCCTCCTCCAGCCAGCAGCGTGGAAGAATATTAAAAAGCATTTGTGCCTCCTTGGAAAAGCATGTGGATGCACCAGCCACCCCAAAATCCCACACATTTCTGTGGGTGTTCAGAGCCCTGCACGCCCTGTAAGTGCAGGGTGGCCCCTGGGAGGTCTCCACACGGCTGGGTGCTGCAGCCTGGGAGGCAGGTGGGAGAAGGACTGCTCCCCAGCCGGCAGCGACGGGCTCTGAGGGTTTTCCATCCTGCAAGGAGAGGAACGTGAGTGACAGATACATTTTTCTTTCATTCAGAGCCTGTTATTTCTGCATTTTAATTTATTTTCTTCACAATGAAGGGAAAACAAAGCCCTGGTGAAATGTCAGAGTACCCCTGAAAACCAAACAGTTTTGTCAAACAACCCTGACCCCTGCTTGTGCTGGTGGAGATCACTCTCATTCAGCAACATAAAGTCAAACATTGTCTTTGTAATAGAGATACAACAGTGAAAGACAGGAGGCAAAGCTTGCAGGTGCCTGAAATGAAGTGCCCTGGCCTGCAGTTTGGCTGACATCACATACTTCTGGATGTGTGAGATGTCCATGGTATGCTGCAGATGGCCAGGATGGTGTGAAAGCCCATGTCACACTAGTGGCTGGAGACCTTATTTGAGGGCTTGGTAGGCACCGTGAATCTCCGAGTGGTGTGAAAAACTCCAGCAGGATGGTGTGTTGGTGACACATGCACAAAGGAGACCAAAAGGGAGGATCTTGCCACCCTTAGCTATAGGGTCATGACACAAATTTCCCACATTCTGATGTGGCTGTTGACTTGGTGGACAGCTTTGCTTATGCCTGTGGCACACGAAGGTACCTTGTGGGCTGGGATGCAGCATGGGATTTGCCAAGTGCATGCATGTGCAAGATCTGGTGGTACATACATCTTGTTTGTCTGGAACACAAGATGTGAAAAAGCCTCCAAAAAGACTCACCAGTTATTTGATGAGCCAAGTAATAATTTCCTTTACTCTCAGAATTTCCACATTTCCTCCTTCTGGGTCATTTTCATTATCCATATATCATTAGCTGTGGGAAAATGGGGTGGGAGCCATTTGAGGTGCCAGGATTAACCAGGAGGGGAACTGCAGGGTCACCTGAGTGGTACTTACAGAGAGAATTGGCCATGGCCATGTGGCTGGAGATGGTCTACGCTGACTGGGAGTCTTCTCCAGCCCATTCCATGGCGATGGGACCTGGAAGAGTGGAAATCCTTCCCTTACGGATTAGGTTTTTTCCTTCCCAACTCCCTGGCTGACAAAACAGATAGACAAATGTTCAGATCCTGATCCTGACACGATGCCCCAGTCATGATGAGGGACCTCTGCTGTGCCTTCTGCTTACGTGGAGGGGCTTGAGCCACCCACGTCTGCATACATTTTAAACACCCTTTGAGATTTTTGCCTTGCTATCTTTTCTGAGTTTTCAGTTTCGAATAAGAAGTCATGAAGAAATCACTCAAGGAGGGTTGTCAGAAATGCTTAACACGTTTGTGTATAAAGTCTCTTCAGACCAAACCCTTCTGAAGAACTGGCAAATAGAGTTTCCTACTGAACAGAGCTGCATTCACGCTGACATTTCAGCCCAGGCTTTGTATAAATATACATCCAGAGGAGGCTTCTCTAATGAATTATTTTTATTTCCAAATGAGAAATCTGTCTCAGGAACTGATTTCTACTGTGACTAGCTGAAAGCCTATTAAATAGTGCAATAATGGCTTTTAAATTACAATATGTGTTGAGGCAGACCTGCTAATAAGTTGAATTTTCTGTGGATTGAAATGTCCCTTTTTAGCGGGTTTGTGCTGTGCCGGTGTCCTTGCCCGTCTCAAGCAGCAGGCTCCGGGGGCTGTTCTGAAAGCTTCATTAGAAAATGCCTTATGAAAACCCTCTGCTCTCAGCAGCAGGCAGGAGAGACCGCATCTGTACAACCTTGCCATTTGTACAGAGCAGGGGGTGAGCACCTCTCCCTAATGTCCACTCCTTTTAATGCTTTAAATAGCTCTCCTTGACACATGACAATGAAAATGGCTTACTGACAAGTTTCTCTTAGCCCTGTGGCTATAAAGTCTGTTCTCTAAAGAAAAATAGATGTGCAGACCATTTGGCTTAAACCCCCTTAAGCAAGTGAATAAAATTAATCAGCTGTCTTTTAACTCTGATTCATTTTTCCTTTAATTCAATTTACAAAAATGTGCAGGCAGAGTCTGAGCCTCTGGGTATATTAACATTAATAAAACACAATTAAGCAAATGTTATTATGTTGCCAGCAACAAAAGGAATGCCCCTGAGTATACAGCTTCCCCTTGCTGTAATAAATATGCAGACACAAGAACTGTGTCTGCAACCCATTGCTTAAGCTGTCTTAAAAAAACCAAAATACCCACTTTGGTTAATACAAAGAAACTAGCAGGAACAGGCTGAAAGTTAACACACCAAGATGTAGTCGCTTGAAGAGGAGCAATGAGAGGGACAGGTAGGAAAGTTTTGCCTTTTGTAGTCAAATTTAAAGGTTTGGACTTGATTGATTAGTGTGAGTTGCAGAGCATTTGACTGAGACCTTTGAGGATGATCACATTTTTTCATTGCTTCTAGAGCCAGCCACAGTCAAAACTCTACTCCCAGCAAGAAGAACAGAGGAATAAAAACTAATAAGGTAAGAAATCAGTCACTTTAATAACAAAAAAGGAAAACTGACGAAAAGTGAAAACTCTAGTGGAATTTTTTGGGGTCAAAACTGACTACCTGATGTGACCCAAAAAAAAAAAAAAAAAGTATGTATGTGTATTCTGCATGTTTTGGAAGAACCCCTGATAAATCAGGATATATATAAGAAAGTTAATTTCTCATGTGATAATGCAGACTTTACAGCTGCAGAGTGGCTATGCACATGCTGTGTACGAGCTAGAAGGACCCTGATTTACCAAACTGTGCAGTGAAGTCTATTCATAATTATACCAATAGAAAAACTTTACATAGTGATATCCCTTTTCAAAGCACTGAATTAAATGTTGTCAGGTAGTTGTTAAAAATATCAACAAAATGCAAACAGCTGGTCAAAAGCAAAGTTGCTCCTTTGGCATTTCATTCTGAATTTGGAAGTGTATATTTCAAAAGATGGGGTTTCACAGCTTGTGTTGTGCAGGGAATGTTTTCCCAGTGTTTCGACCCCAGGTACTGAGGTTATCTATTATTTATTCCTTTCTTGGACTCTTTTCCTCATTGCTTGTATCTCTGCCAAGTTAGGATAAACGTTTATGCTAATCCACTGGATGACTCTGAGTCCTTTTATCGTTTCATAAAAAAAAAGCAATTCATTGTTCCTGAGAAAGGACTAGGGACTTTGTTTTGCCAGGATGCAATCCCTAAAGGCGTTCAATTGTGATTCTTTAATGAGTTAGTCCTTTGGGGAAAACAAAATTAATTTGAAAGAGAGATGGTGGATTTTCCCTTATGATCAACGTGGGATAAGCTGTAGGGCTTTTGGGTGCTCCTGTCTGTAGCCGTCACTGCCAAGGGCAGCCAAGGGCCATCATGGTCTCCTGGTGCTTTTTGTTGGGCTGAGGTGGGAGGGTCATGTCCTATCTGGAGCCCTGGGCTCCATCTGCAGAGGAGCGGTGCTCTCCTATCCGGAGGATAAGCTGGCCGGAGCGCATGTAAAGCCAGACGTAATGCTGTTGGTTTGGGCACATTTCGTTGCCTGACCAGGTGGGGCTGCAGTGCTGGAGGCGAGAGCCCACCCAGGGGCTTGTGCCTCCAGCTTCACATTTGCCCTTTGCTGGGGTGAAATGTGCTTTCGGCACAAGGGGAGGATCAGCTTCACATGGGCACCTCTGGCTGGCTCCTGGGTTTCTGTGGAAAGGCCAGCGGTGGTGACTGCTCAGTGACATGAACAACATTGTCAACAAGAGGGAGGTGAACCTAGAGGAGGGCAGGAAAAGAAAGAGAAAGGTCATCTGGGTCCTGCAGTGCCTGGGGAAGGGATGGCCACAGACCTAGAGCTATCACTGCTGACTTGGATTGAGAGTGTGTGTTTACTCAATATGCAAGGCAAGAGGAAGTGTAAGGAGTTGGAGAAATAATCCAAAAGAGATAGGAAGCAATTCAGTAATGATGTATGAACTATATAAGGAAAGCCTGAGAAAAGCTGGAGTTGTTTACTCTACAGAAGACTGACACATGGTAGCCATTTTCAAGTACGTCAGAAATTGCTAAAAAAATGCGTATTGTTCTTTATGTCTGCTCCATTACAACAAGCAGGATTGGAGCAAGGGAGGTTAGAGAGTTCCCGCTGTTTTCTAATTGTCGGGAGAGCCGGGCAACTGAGCAGAGTGCCAAGGGAGGTTGTCTACTGTTTGGATTTAGAGGTTTTGGGAAACAAGTAAAGTCTTATTGATCAACAATGTTTTATATATAATTTATTCTGACTCGATGCTTATGGATGGACTAAATGACTCCTTGAGCCTGTTCCAACCCTATTTGCTGAGATTTCTGCATTGTATAAACTCCAGTGTAGGTCTGACCTAGCTGGAATGTTTTTGCCATTAAGCAAAACAAAAGGCTTACAGATGTGAATAGCAAATTACATACTGCAAATTAAAGTTTTAAGTAATTATGCATGGCCTTTTCGCATTGTATTTATACTTCATGAATGTTATTTTAGCTCACTGCGTATAAATAACAAGTTGAGAATTGCTGCCCTTAATTGAAACCATCTCTACTTTTCTATGAGAGAGATTACCATTTTTAACAGACTCTTTGTGATCCACTGGGGGTTATTGGAGGAATTTTTTGCATTGTTGCTAGGCAGCTTCCTCCATGCCAGCAGACAGACACTGCTGGATATGTCATGGCTAATTAAAAAAATCTCTGTATTTTTGAGTACACAGCAGCCCAAGTTTTTAAAGCTTGCTGCTCGGGATAAGGACAATTTAACTGGTGTGAGGACCGATGAGACAAAATAGTAGCAGTTGTGCAGTGTTCTAAAATAATTTGTTGTTTACAGACTCCTGAATCCACTGGGTGAATGAAGTGGCAAATATCTAAATATTGTTTATTTGTGAGAAAAGAGCATTGAGATGAACTATTCTGGCATTGGTTTTGTTCAGGCAATTTCAAATAATCAAGTACCACATTCAAATACAAGAACAATAAATATAAGAACGTTTAGCATGGAAGAACTTGGAATTTTTAAAGGAGCTTAAATTGTTTAATTTCTACAATGTTTTTTGCAGTTAAAAAGCTGTTCCAAGTTATTACCAGCTCCCCCGTGGCATTTTTTTTAGAAGGTTAGCCAATAGACTAGGTAAAAATGCCTCTGCAGAATGAGCTGAGCAATTTTTATAGCAAGACAGATTACTGCTAGATGCTAAGCAGGAGCAAAGGCAGCATCTCTGCCTGGACGGTCCCTGCGCAGGTGCGCTGTGATGTGCTGCTGGTTACCTGCAGCTGCTGCATTGCACATGACTGGAAGCCACCTTGTGCAGGGAGACAAGGCTGCCTGGTTCAATAGATTTAAAGCATTTCGTAGCTTTTCTTCAGGTGACTTACACAGGGTATCAGCAGGTGCAATTAGCAAATACAAAAGAAGAGTATTTGTATGATTTAAATGTGCAGAGGCTCAGTTACGATTGGTTCAATCTCCATTCACCCTCAAGAAAGTATCAGAAATTTATCATTTCTGCACAGAGGAATATAGGCCAAAGGATTAATCTTCATTTAATCTCTTAGGAAGTTACTATTTAAAAAAATTATTGAATGGCAGGCTGAGGTGCAGGGATTATAGAAGCTGAGGACACCTGATACAGATATGGAGATTTATTGGAGGGAATAGATTTAATAGGTACTTGGGTTTTCTTTTTCTTTAGAGGGATTGCTTTTAATCTGGATCTAGTTCAGGGAAATGAACAGACTGAAAGAAGCTTTAAACTGCTTCTGCAGCTAGGCAAGAATTATATCTGTAGGGATCATTGCGGAAACTTGAACTCTTTCAGATGTCTTTCACATAAGGTAGGCGAATAGTCTTAGTGGGAAGCTTTGAACTGACAATGGAAGCTGCCACCTTCTTCTCTTCTTTAAAATCTTGTTTCACCAGTTTGTTTTTCTTTGCCCTATCCCTTCCTTCCTAACTATACTGTATTTCTTCTACTTGTACATGTAAAACAGTTTTGAAGAAGACACTGGGGCTTATCATAATTGTATGGCAGTTGGTCTTTGTGCCTGGCACTGCTTCCAGGGGTGCAGGTCTGGACTGGTGACCTTTCTTTCCTTGACAAAGGTAGATTTTTTTACTGTTGTGTCTGCTACTGGCCTCTGAGAGAGGGAAGTTCTGTTCAGTCTCTATTAAAACAGGAACTCTGTGTTGAAGCAGAGATATTGTTCGTTTCTCTGGAATCCCTGATGCCTTTTAAAAATAGGATTCATGTGGACTGTGTCTGTAGAGAAGTGGTATGTTCAGTCCCAAGCCTGGACTGGCCACGACTGACACGAGGATGACCTGAGCAGTGGTAGACACAAGGAAGCTGGATGTGGCGAAGCTCACGGTGAAGGCATGATGGCTAGCTGAGAAATAGGAATAGCCGTAACCAGTGGAACAAAGGATTCACTTATCTTTTAGCAAAAAACCCAAAAAAAGTCTATCGTTCCTTGATCAGTGATGTTTTGGAGAAAAGGTGTGTGTCAGGGCTGTCTCACCCCTGCACTGCTATAAACACAGCGTGGTGCGTGGCAGTGCTTGTGCAACCCAGGGTGAAGGCATTTACACCGGGAGCCCACTAAATAATTTAGAAGCCATTGCATTCTGTAGGAGCATGATTATATTTGTCAGGCTTGAGGGATGCTCTGCAGGGACCTATGGGATTTAATATAAAATGGCTGTGATGGCTTATAGCTGCCTGGAAGCCCCTGCCTCTGTTTGCAAACTGTGGTAGCCATGCAGGAGCTGGCCGCGCTGGGGACGGGAGCTGTGAGACGGGGCCAAAGGAAGGTTTTTTTCAGAAAGCCTGGTCTGTGCTAGGGGGAACTTTGGGCTCTTTTCTGTGCCACAAAATACCTCACCAAATATCCGTGGTGGGGGAAGGGCAGGCAGACGGAGTAGAAAAGTATGACGGGAAAGATCTGTGCTGGTTCAGGATTCTGGATGTCTGTTGGATTGTCAGGAATGCTGAGCATGTACAGTTCCTGTTGCCATGAAGAGACTGTACTTACAGTCACTATTTTTAACACCCAAGGAAAAAGCGTTCTTACGATGGCATATTCCATTTTCTGTGTTCCTATAAACATACCTCATCTATCTCAACCAACATAGGTAATCTGCTTAGTGTTTATGTTATTTATTCCTTTGAATTCTGCTTAAAATTGCATCTATTGTTGCTTTCCAGTACTCATCCTCTCCTTCTCAAATATTTTTTCCTTTCTCCCTTTATTGTTCCTATGGAAAAAAAGTAGAACTCCATTTTGTGCAGGGATTGTTTGAATTTCTGAAAAACTTTTCTCAGCAATGTGACTGAGACCTAGGAGCTGGAGGATGGTTTCTTGACGTGCAGTCACTAAAGCACTGGGGATTTTTCACATGGAAGGGTTTTTTTAAAATGTATAAGTACTTTTAGTATTAAAGTGTCACAGTACTACAAAACTAGCTGGCTGCAACAAGGCTTTCCCACACAAGGTTCCAAAAGTTCATCTACTGTCTGTGCTGTTTCT
>JAVJGI010000040.1:26780205-26937714 GCA_035590275.1 Ibycter americanus
GCTCCTCTTCTTCTGGGCTCCTCAGTGCTATTTAGCTACTTAGCCCAAACAAGCCACAGCTGTACATTATCCACATCCGCCAACCCACCACCCCAGAAGCAAGCCCACAACTGTATATTATCAATGTTGATTAACCCTCTACACAGCATGAGTAGAGCTTTTGTTTGATGAAGAGATTACCAACTAGTGAGAAGTATTTGATAAATACTGAGACTTTAGAAGATTCATTTTTTCAAAGCCTGTGGTATTCATGCACTGGAATTAATGGTTTTCAGGTCTAATGAATATGTAAGGTTTCCCGCTGGTGGAAGGATGCTGAGATGTGGTGCTGGAGGAGCGTGTACATTTGCAGCCAATCTCCCAGTGGTGTCCTGGCAATGCGCTAAGCACGGCACTGTGGAAAAGCATTACGCAAGGTATCAGCTGGAAATGAGAGCACTAAAAATTGCTGTACCCAAATCAGCTCTAGCAAGTAGGGTCTTTTCATTGGTTGTAAAGCCAGAATTAAATTTATACCTGTAGTATGCACTAGATGATATAAGAACACCATCAGGTAGAAGATAACCGTAGGTGGTCCTAACTTCTCTTTTGACATGCAGGTCTGCTTGTCATGCATTTCCAATTTACCTGTTCCGCTGAAAAGTTGGCTAATGGGACTTGCTTTGCCAAGAAAAGCCAGACTGTTCCTGACCTGAATAGAAAATCCAGCAGCCCTGGCAATCTATGGGTCTGGGTTGTGACTGTCTTCCTCAGAAAAGAGAATTAACAACGTTCTCCTCTCTGAATTTTTCTTCTCCTGAGCCTCTGTCCCCAGCTATATGCTGTAATCTGCACTGGAGAGGGCTGCACTGTGCCTGCCACTTGTGGGAGATGGTGAATCCTCAGAGGTACAGGAGGAGGCTCTGGGCTGCCCCATAAGTAAGAAATGATGTGAAAGACTGTTTTTATACTTCATCAGGTTTGTTTCATAACTTTTTACGTTCGTTTGTTGTCTATTAGAACATTCTGCTCCATGAAGTGGGCTCCATAAGGCATGGTAGCAGCAGGGTGTTTGTGACTGCGTTTCCCCATGATGTTATGTTTTCATGGGTGAAGTTCCTTAAGATTCGTAAGTTGCCTTCTTGCATCCGTTCTTTCCCCTTTTCCCTTTTGTATCGCTGTGACTTATGAAAATTAATATCACTGACATTACTGGAGCAGCCAGGACCTGATAAAAGCACAGTTCCATTGTACTGTCCAGAAATAGAACTGGGGTTGTACCATTGGCCACATAATGCCCAGCAGGGCTGCAGCGTGCGGTGCCAACCTGCATATGAATTCACACATCTACATGTTTCATAGACTCTAGGTGATCATATTACATTGAGAATTTGGTGAGGAAATCAAAATGTGTAACGGCCAACATGACATAATGCCATGTTTCCAGTGTCCTAACTTGTTCAAATAAAAACCATTTGTTCCAGTTGGGTGGTTTTTATTAAATTAAAAGAAAAAGCAAAAAAACTTCCTTCAGTTTCTCAGCAAGGAAGGTCAAAGCCTTTTCAAAATTACACGAGACAGAGATATTTTTAACCAGTAGAAATTTTCCTATTTTTGAAGGCAGTAGTGCAAATTTGGAGTAAGACGATATAAACTGTAGAGTGACTTCAATGAGCTATTTTGTGACCTTGGGCTCTTCAGAGCTGTTGAGTTAACTGTGCTTCTGGTGGGCAGCTACACAGCGGAAACGAAGGAAAATATGTTGTGGGGGTGAGGGTGCTTGGCTGTTTAGATGATTTAGGGTTAGTGAGGTTGTTCATGTTGCCTTAGTGATGGCTTCCTTGGATTTTTTGGTGGCATTCACAAGAATTTAGATCAGGTTTTCACATGGGGCTGCTGGGATAGAATATGCTGAGCTGCCAATCCAACAGTAGGATGTGGATAGTCACCTGTATTTGTACTTTGCTGAACGCTTCTTGTTGCTTCATGTGAATCCTGCTCAGTTTAGTTCATAAAAACTTCTGTTCATTGAAAAAGCTCATTCAATTCAATCCATAGCCTAGATGGCCAAAGCATGGTGGAGCCTTAAACTGCTCAGAAAAATGTTTCTGGTGGTGTTACCTCATCCAGTGTCCCTTTTTCCAATATACCACCTTATCCCCCACATCCAGCTCCAGCTCAGCTCCTGAGAAATCACTGATTTGGAGCCCAGAGGCTGGTGCTGGCTGTTGATGCAGATGTACCACAAGTGTGGGTTTGCTGGTGTGGCAGAGCCAGGCACCTGGTCACTGGCCAGGGAGGGGCAGGGGGGTCCCGGCTCCCCGGGAGAAGCAGGAGCAGCCTCAGTGCCTGCCGATTGCTGTAACACAGCTCGCTTCGCCTATAAAACACCCAGCTCTTGGCTACTGTTAAGTACGGAACATTTTTCAAAAAGACATACGCTGTTTGTTTTAAGCTTTTAATTGGCTGTCATTTATAAGATTATATATGAAGGAAGGAAGAAAAAGCTTAAAAAATGCCCCAGGTTCATACTCCATAACATGGAAATATGTCTTGGCTGTTTACAAGTGCTCCTTGTTTTGTGTTCGGAGGCCGGATTTTTTACTTCCTTTTGGACTATTCTCCACTGGAAATGAGAATTTGCTGCCAAAATAGTCCACCTTTTCCTGAAAGACTTGGTATTAATAGTTTTGACAGAACATCTTGTTCCTGTGTAATACAGGAGTCAGTCTAGCAGTTGGTCCTGAACAGGGGTACAAAATGCAGTTGCATAACTCTTTTATTTTGAGATTACATATCTGCAGTTTAATAGAAAGAAGTCTGAGCTTATGCCAGCCTGCATCTCCTGAAGTTAGGATGAAAGTGTTAGTGTTAGCAGCTTTCTGTGCTTGCTTTTGTTTAAAGAAGCAAGTAATTTTTATTAAAATGTGGTGTGTGTTTTGGAGTATTTCAGAAACAGAGTTGTGGTGCTTCAAGTCCCCAGAACTTTTCTCATCCCTCCCCTGACCCCCTGCCTACATGGGCAGCCCCGGTGCTGGCTCCCTGCTGCCCTCGCACCACCTGCCTAGCCCAGCCGTAGCTCTGCTGTGGGATGGAGACTGGTCGGGGACCCCAGCGAGAACCTCTGCAGATGCTTTTGCTGAAATATCATCAAGCTTAGACGCTCTTGACCTAGCACACATAATAGGACTGATCCCAGACTTGGCTAAAAGCTCCTTTGGAAAGCCTCATGACATCTTCTAATTTATTCTTTCTTGGTTTCCATTGTTTGATTTCGGTTGCTATTTTTTGTTAGCAGTCATTGTAGCCATGTGACAGGGAATGAATGATCTTTGATAAGGGTTATTTGTTTCTTGTGGTAGGCAAAAAAAAAGCAATTTATATTCTTGCAAGACTTTTCCCAAACAGAGCTCAGTAATTAATGCTGTAGACTGTAGTGCACTAAGTGAAATGGCATTTTGTAGGCTGTGACGCCAACAGCTCCTGAATGTTTTCAGGCAGTTTTACTTTGCTCTGTATCTATGCTTCCTGGGTGGCTGTACACAATTATTACTATATATGATTTGATTTTTATAGCAATTAAACAATCTTGTAATTTAATCTGCTAGGCAAAGATTTCTCTGTTTATAGACAAAATGCTATATACTTGTGTATATATCAGAAACGTATGCTCTTCCCTCTTCTGCATTTTACAACACATTTTATGCACGAAGCTTGAAATGTAATTGTAGAAAGAGCAGTTGATAATGGCTTTAGTAGAATACCATTTTTACCGGTCCCTGTGACTGTTAAATTCTATGATGCCCTTTTTTAGATTGCTGCTTTACTTTCCCTAAATTAATGGAGTGGACCAACTGTTCAGTTTAGGCAGGCTTTAAACTGTTCCTCATATGTGTTACAGAAAACTGGGAAAGATTTGCAAGATTAGTAGAATTTCATAATCTTTTTTCACTCTTTTTTTTTAAAACCTACTCACTACCTCAGTAGCAGTACCAGTTTGGGACTGGGCTTCTGCTCTACAAGTGAAAATGAGTTCCAAAGTCAAACAGAAACCTATTTTGTACCTATTGAGTAAACAAAGGCAGAAAGAAGATACCTGGAAGGTTTAAAGCTGAGAACATAAAATTTGCTGTAACAACACAAGCATGTAATCCTTTTTCCCTATCTTGAATTTTTATTTATAGAGAACCTTTTCTAAATAAACCAGCCTGATAATTAATAATAATAAAAAACACATAAGTGTCATTTGAGAAGGGGAATAAAGTGGATAAGGGATGAGGGTAGAGAAAAACTGCATCTGGTTCTGCTGGTAGTTCTCCAGTTGTTGTGTTGGTTTTGACCTTGTTTCTGAAGAGGAGGGCGACTGGATGTGACTGCACACAAAGCAGAGAGAGGGGCAGAGCACAAAGCACGAGGCTGCTCTCTGGCTCTGGTGTTTGCAGTTCAGCTATTGCAGCTGCAGGAGGGTGATGAAGACGGTGGTGTTTCAGCACAAGTGCCCATGGCCCCACCATGTGCTACCCCGGCGCTTACCCTGGGTGCCATCTATCCCAAGATTTGCCAACTGATTTGCAGAAATGCAGAATGACTGCAGGAATGACTAATTTGTCTTGTCAAAACAGGCCAGTAAAAGCGTATTTCTCTGAGACCATACTGTAAATCAGAAGATGAAAAGCAGGGGGAAATCTCGTGCCAGGAGGTCGTGATGGGGAAAAGAGAAGCTCTAACATGTAGCGTTTTAAAAGCAAGCGACAGTGTGTGGTCACCCCTAAGGGTGTGCTGGAAACCTGACGATGAAAAGACCTGTAAGCCTGAATTTTCACCTTTTTTACTCATGCCAGAAGAAATGACATGTATTTTTTATAGCGAGCAACACCTACAGGAAAAGAGTTTGGGGTTCATAGCTTTTTGTAAACTAAACCTATGTTTGTAGGTCTCATTTGTCTTACTGTTTTTGTCTCTGCAAATAGCTGCTGAGCTGCACAGTGCCAGTGAAGCCAAATGGTTTGTACGACACTGCAGAGCATCCTGCTCCTAGGGATAAGAGTACATCTTACTGCTGATTTCACTGGAAGCTGGGCTGATCCCAGGGAGAAAACAGCAGGATAAAGTAGATCTATTAGATAAAAATGGTGCCTCTTCTCAGCACGGGAACAAAGCCTCAGGAGGATTTCACTGACCGCAGTGAGTGCATCTTCTGTTGGGTTATGGAGCTCCTTCTCGTTTGGCTGGCAGTGAGACCAGCCTCGCATTTGGGAGTGATGCAGGCTCCAGGGTAGGCTCACTCCCACCCCACCTCGGGTACCTACAGGCTGGGTGTCTACCTCAGACAACACTTGGCAGAGAAACAGGTGCTTCCCAGCCCACCAGCCCACCCACCCACAGCAGCCGGGGTGAGGGAGCGAGGCTGCCGGTGGGGCCAGGGGAGGTGGGTTGCAGCCCATCGGCCGGCGTCGGTGCTGTGGGTCGCTGCTTTTCCACCCCCATGCTGCTGAGGAACTGCACAGCATCTGCTTTAGTTTTCAGAAGTATTCTTGTTATCAAAAACTGAGTTCTGAAAGCACTTACAAAACCTGAGAATCTAATTTTTCTTTGTTTGCAGTAATTTTCAGAAGCATCAAAGCAGTCTTTGGTAGAACCCCATCCAGCTTCCTCACAACATCTCCTCTTCAGCTGAGTTGTTTTCCACAAAGTCAAGTTCAAGTAATTATTTTCTCAAAGCAGGACTTCCAGTCACTCCTGAATTGGCTAATTGCTTTTTATTCATTTTATAAACAGAGAGATGAAGGAAGCTAACAAAACTATCAGCATATAACAGACAGAAGGAAACAAAGAGGATATTTATTAGTTAGCCAATATACAAACAGGCAGAAGAAGGATCATTTTACTATGTTAATGTTTCAGCACAAATGTTAACCAAAACTTTGCTGTGTGCATCCCCAATGTACAAGTAGCTCTGCAATATGGCTACTAGGTGATGCCGTTAATGGTATTTAAAACAGTATTGCTATTTGTGAAGTTAGATTGAAGATCTCTCTAGTTAGGACCGTCTTTATTATAATTATGAAAAATAAATGCTATTTCTGTTCTCAGTTTTGGGGGGGATATCCTTGGATATCTGCATGGTCCTGCTCAGGTGGACAGGAGATGCAAAGTGGCCAGAGGTGCCAGCCTACAGGGCAGCACCAGGGTATGAGGCCACGGGCACTGCTTGGTGCCAGTAACAAAGCTCACCCTTAATCCTGAATTGTTTGCAAAGGAAATGGTTTTCCACCTCAGGAACAAGAAAACCAAGCAACTAAACAATCATTTTGGATTTATGTCGTCTGTGAAAAGTTTAAAACTTCCAGCTGCTTTTCTGAAGTTGAGAGAGGGAGAAAACACACAAACAAATGCTGCAATTTCTCTCTGGTGGAAACACGAGGTGGTGATGTGCCTGACACAGGAGGGATCCTTGTTCATGGGTGCTGAGCTGTGTGAGGTCTTAAGGGATGCAGAGAGAAAGATCCCATTTTGGTTACTGATCTCCATGCTAAATTTGTTGCACTCAATACTGCGATACCTTGCCTGTCTTGTTAGTTTAAAATTTAAGTTAAAGTGAGACTGAGTGCTTTGGCTTGGGGATATAACCTACCCACTCCTTGCTGGGGGTTTTGTGTCCCCAGAAGCATTGATCTCCTGTCTGAAACGAGTGAAGTGGAAGCTGAGTTGCTGCCGACTCACCATGGAGGTGCTCAATGGATGCAGGGATGTGGGGATGCCTTTTTTACTAACTGCATGCAGCCAGAGGAAACCCATGTGTGGGATACAACTGAGGTGGGCAGAGCCTATGCATGCCCCCCACTCTTAAACTGTTGTGTGAAAGGTAAAAGTTGGCTCAGATACACAGTGATCTTGCACAGACCCAGTGCAAAGATGTTTCTGTACTGCATGGGAGATGGATATGTGCATGCCCTGCGTGCACATCCAGAGCAGATGGATGAGCATCCAGATGATGAAGACTCGAATGTTCTGGCTGGCCCCAGACTGAGGTGAGCAACAGGGTGAAGTAACCACTAGACAGCAAAAGTGAGCCTCTCTGATCTCTTCAGTAGAAATAAGGACATACTAATGCTGGTGTATTGAGCCCTTTGAGAGCTGATCTGAAATACCAGGAACTGTTTTGGTCCCATAGCTCAAGCAAGAACTGGAAGAAGAGTGAGGTCAGGGAGGATAACAGTTACTTGGGAAAGGACAAGGCTTGCCCAAGAACATCTGTGTATGAGCTGCTGTAAATAAAGTAGGCCATGGTTTAGAGAGACATTGGTAAGTATCAGAGCAAGCAGCCCTGAACTGTTACAAGATGCAAGAAGGGTTTTTGCAAGCATCCTATAATGATCTTAGCTGCAGTGCAAGAAGTAGACTCGCTGACTTGGTCCCTTTCTGTCATACACTTTATGTTTCTAAATTTCAAGTAATTCATATAGCTACACACTAACTATGCATATATTTTTCCATGTAGTACCATACACTATGTGATTGCATCACATACTTGCTCTCTCCCTATGTGTAAATGTGTGTATGGATGTATGCATCTGTCTGTGCAGAGAGGAGGAGAAATGAAGGGTATTGTAACTGAAAATGTCTCCATGTTTATAATTAACATCACACAATTTTAACTCTGTATCTGCTTCATTGAGTGTCTTTCTTTCACCAGAAATAAATTCTTGGGTTTTGTAACACTCTGTAGCTGAGCACACGGAAAGGTGACCACAACCTGCACGACTTTCAAACAGTGCACACTGGCAAGCGCTGCTGAGTACTGTGGTTTTACATCTGTTAGCCTCTGTGAGCTTTAGATGCTTTAATCAGTCATTAGTCTAATGGGTCACTCTCATTTCCTCATCCAAACCTTTTTTTTAATTACATTTTGTTTTATTTGCACATTTACTCCTATCGCAGGAGTGGATGCTCTTTCTGAAGTGTGAATACGTCCCATAGCCATAGTTACAGAGGTGCTGGTAGGGAAAGAAGACTCCTCTGACTCCAAGCTGAGTTTTCTCTCACAGATGTTTTATGAGCAATCGTTCTGTTTCTGTAGCAGGTGGTGGAAACTGAAAAATTGGCAAAGAACCCTATTCCAGCTCATCTCCTTTGTAGCTGACCGTGTGTTCGATGTTTGTCATATGTTATTTCAGATACGGTTTAAAACAATACTACTTGTACTGAACCCCCCTCTCCAATTACTGTCTTATCAAGGATCCTTGCCCATGGGCACGCTGCAGAGAGCCTCACAGGGAATCACAGCTCCTCTTGTACAGCATCAGAACTGGGCAAAGAAAGCACCACAGATCTGAAGGTGTCCTGGCTGCGTCTGAGCAATTACTGCCCTAAAATGCCATTACATTTGTGTCTGCTGCCCTGGAAAGCACGGAGGGAGGTGAAGCTGGGTGCTTTGCCCCATTGACCCCAGATAATAATCGCAAGTCAGCAAAATATTTAACAATATCTTTCATCTGTGTGAATAGGTCTATTAGCTGGTGAGCCATGTGCAAAAACCCACTGACAGGATTTAAAGCCTATAAATGAAAGTATCAGTCTCTGGGAAAAATAAAGCTAAGTTGGTCGGTTCCTGTTTGGAGGAGAACAGGGGAGAGAGGAGATTAAAGAAATCACCTTGCAGTGAATCTCTCACTGTTTGTAGTTGCCACTAATTCAGGTTTTCATGGATTTAACTGTTGCAGATCTGAAACGTGATATGTATCATGCTCGTCTGCTAAAATTAGGTCAGAATTGAGTTTGCTTCCCTGCAGGTAGGTATTGAGTACTTACACATTTTTTCCCCTAAAAAGGTGAAAAAATGATTTCCGAGTGGTTGTGTGGTTCACTTAATGTTTGGATACATTTGTTTTTATTACAGCACTGTTGATGTTTCAGTTATTTTTATTCTTTGAGTGATGTGTTACTCCTATCCTGCTATTTCCTATTTTGTCAGCTCTTTCCTGGAGGAGGTTTCTCTGGAGTGTATTTATCTTTCAATTAGCAATGTTTTCTTTGCAGCCCTACTGATTAATTTATTTTGCCTAAGCATAAAACAAGTTGAATACGCAGCATGGCAAATGTAGGAGTGAATCAGCAAAGACACTTCAGAACATTTTTTAAGATTTTTTATCTCAGATACTTTCCTGGATTCTGCTTAAAAGCCCTTTGTTGAGCATTCCCAAGGGCAGGGTGCTGGCTTTGCAAATTTGGTGATCTTCCACCTTAGAATACATGCTGCAGTGCTACCTCCTGTCTGAGAGCTCTGCAGGGCTGTTATGGCTCTGTCGGTATGCATTGCTTTGCCATTGCACTAATAGGGATATTAATTGCAGCATGGCCATGAGCCAGTTTTAAAAACACATTTTAGTGTCTAGGCGTACGAATATGAAACCCCCGTAAGTTTCTACACATCTCACACAGGTGGGAACTAGGGGGCGGTGGTGTTTTTGACAGGTTCACGGAGTACCTATCGGAATCTTTAGATGTTAGCACCTTGTTTTCCACGCTCAGCTCCGGGGTGGTGGGGAGCCGAGCTGCTGCACAGCAGAGCTCATTCTCTTTGGTACTGTGTGTTTTGACCATCTAAGTGACCCTGCACTGGCTGACCCAACCTAGTCTTCAGCCAAGGACTTCTGCAGGGGACTGGCTTCAAGCCTTGCAGGGTTTCCCTGATTTGGGAAGATCTGTCATCTTAAAAAAATCAATGTTTACCCACTTTCATTGCAAAGGGAGCCTTGAAAATGCAGGCTGCTTGATTAGGCATGGCAACCTGTGTCTGTGGAACCTCTCAGCACCGCATCTTTCCTTAGGCTGCGCCTACAAAGTGTCCATGTACAGCCTTAGTTCCCACAGCCACTGTCTGCCCTCCTTCCCGGTCTTGTCTAGGGCATCATTTCAATATCCTAGCATTGAATAATAAAACAAAAAAAAAATTGTTTAGGTTGTTCCAGGGTCTGTGGTTGCTTTACTGGGCCTCATTTACACATACATCTTTCCTTTGAACTGCTCTGGGCAGCCACAACATTTCTGAGTCTCATTCAGACGCTGCGCAGCTGGTGCAGAACTGCAGCATGCTGGGGTGTGCTGGGGAGGCTGTGCTGGGGGGGCTGTGCTGGGAACACCCTGAGGCCAGGTGTGATGTCAATGATGCAGATATTGCTGAGGGAGTGGTCCTGAGCAGAGTCCTGTGGGAAGCCTTTGTGAAACTGAATCTGCATGCTTTGCCTGTGATACACTTGAACACAGCATCTCATCTTTTAAGTGTATGTCCCTGCAAAAGGCAAAACTTGTTGCTTTCCCATAGCTGCCTAAGTAACATTCCTATGTGATAGACCAGTGTATGCTGTGCCTGATCTGCTACACTCTCAGGAGCATGCTCTCTGCTGAGGATGGGCTTTTGAAAAGCGCTCGAGCTGCATCACAGCCAGCTTTGGCTGTGGTCTTTGTGATCTTTGGCAGCTGGCCAGTTTGCTATTTTTACTTACAGTAAGTATCTCCACTCCCCACAAGTCACAAAATTTATCTTCAAATAAGCAAGGCTCTGCTGGGTGGGATGAACACTGAAGTCTGTGCTGGCACTGTGGGCAAAAGCAAATTCTGGTCTGAAAGCTGCTCTTTGCAGGGACATCAAAACCATCACAGTTCCACCTGCCTGCATGGTTCCAGTGTAAACATCAGCATTTATCATCACCTTTATTTCTGTCCAGATTTATTATAAATAGTGGTGCTCCTTTTCTAGCACAATTTGTGCTACTCATTGTCTCTGTTTCAAAGGCATTTTGAGTAAACAACCTTATTTTAACAAAGCAGATGGAAACCTTTTTATAGCTGTCGAGGCACTGGCAGTATATACATCCCTCAGCTAGCTCTGTTCTTCAGTACTGCTCTTTGTTGTACTAAGGAAATGCCTGAAGTCACTAAAGTGTTGGATATAACCCATTCCACTTCAGAGAAGGTGGATTATCAGGGTCATAATATTGCTGAATTAGTTTTACAGCTACTCCAGAGGTACCATTGAGCAACTTGTATTGATTTCTCTTGCTGCTCATCAGGAGCTGTTATCTGAAAGCTGAAAGTAAAGCAAAGCCATCAGACTTCCTCGAGAAAGGCACTGGAAAACACCAGTGCTCAGGAATCATGTACCACCTTGTGCTGGTGCCTCTGTGCTGGCCTGACCATTGCATCTTCCCATCCGTGGGGTGATGCTCACCTCGTGCCAGAGCCTTAGCAGCAGCACTGAGACGGTTGCTGCTTTTGAAGAAGTGCCCTCTTGCAGTGCAGGACATTTGGCACAGGTACCACAGGAGGTCACGGTGTCCCTTTTTAGCCATTTCCTCCAACCCCATGGGCAGCTGCAGGTTTCTGACCTTCCCAATGAAAGGACACTCTTGCTGGGTGGACACATGATTAAACATGGGTTATTTTAGTTTCTCTCTCTCTCATTGCACAGGTCTTTCCCAGGTAGCTAACATTTCTAGCAAAAAAGACCTAGGAAAGAATACTCATTGCTCTGTATTAAGTCAAACTCTTGTTTATGAGGCAGATGTGCTGATGAAAGGCTGGCTTCAGAGCCGTGGTGTGGCCTGGGCTTTCAGAGGGACACTCAGCTTCAGCTTGGCTCCATAAGTACTGCCCTGGATGCCTGCGGATCCACCAGGAGAAGCTCTAGCTTTATGCAGCATCTGTGCGGGTGTGGAGCTGCCCCACCGCCCCCCAGTAAGTGGGAGCCACACCAGCTCACTCACCTTGTGTAAAGGCACTACAAAGTACCAGCCTTGTGTGCCTGGACGTGTTGTTTCTGAGCTGATACAGTGCCTGGGGACTCAGTGATGTTCTCCTGAGGCTGGATCCAGCATGTGAAGCCCCCTGGTTCCTCAGAGCTGACAAATGTTTTGGTGGCAGAATGCTCCTCTGGTTGCACTGAGGTGTAATCGTCTGTGCTACTTACCTGTGAGTATCCTCCCTGCCAGGGCTTTGGCCCATCCCAGTTAGGGGCTGATTAGCAGTGTGACATGGTCATGGTGTTATCCTCAGAGCCCTGTGTGTGCAGGCGGGTAGCCTGGTTCCTGGGATTTGCCCTCTTGCCCAGACTGAATTCCCTTTGGTGCATCCCAGGAAATGCTCGGGTGCCATTCTGAAGTTGCCAAAAGGGTCTGTAGCATTGCCTTTGCATGTCAGTACCTACTTAGTGGCTGTTTCAAAAGGTAATTTGAAAAGCGATGTAGCCATCCTCTGTACTGGCTCCACATGCAGTACAGAAGTGAAGGGTTGGGTTGAGACCTAGCCACTGCTGTTACGGGTATCTGACAGTGCTGCTCTGGCCATGCTTGCTTCCTCCAGGGCATGTTAATTAGATTAAATGTCATTATGTGGTGTCCAATCGAACCCTTCTTTCATCAAATTCATTTATAGGAGATAGAATTGTCATTCAGGTTCCCCTCTCACTGAGCTCTTTCAGTGATATTGCTACTTCAAACCCTATGAGAGAACCGATGTGCATCCCCGAGATCTCCAAGTGCTGGGCCGGGTCAGAGGGAAGGACCTTCTGCTTCTGGGGCCAGGCTTTTGAGTGCAAGTTAATCACCTGACCTGCACTTGTTTGAAGGGAAAAGATGAAGGGGAGGATGAATAAAACATTGTTATTTTGTCATGTGAAGTGGTTTGAGGTCATTTCAACATTTGATTTCTTGCCCATCATGGGAGCATTCACGAATTTCCAGCTTTGTCAGGAAAATATTACTTTTTTCACTGCTGATTACCCTCCTGGTGTGAACTGCATAATTTCTTACTCAGAAGAAGATTATTGTAGCCATTTATTTTCTGGTTAAAGTGGTGTAAATAAAACAATTACACTAAAATGATTGAATTTTCTCTTTAACGCATGAAGCACAGATGCAGAATACACAGTTCATTTAAAAAAATGTTCCTACTTCCAATCAAATTTATATGAGAACACAATCAACAAAAATAGACTTTTTTTTGTGATCTGTTTGCAGAGGAAAACATAACAAGGCCATATGCTGTATATGTGTCCACATTTAATGGGGAATTCATGCAAGGTAATGAGCTTCTGCTCTGTGCTAAGAGACATGGGGTTATCCCTTTATTCCCACTGAGGAGCTCTCAGTGTTCAAGCTAATTATTCCCACTGATAAAGCATCACGAGGAATGCAAGCGGCAAATGACAGTGCAGATGCCACAAGGGTTGTATTGCTTCTTTTTGAGGGAGAAATCTGGACATGAGAAGGGGGCTGGGTAGGACTCCCCCTGTGCTGATGTCTTCTGGGCTGGGTACGTGAGCAGAGAGCATCTGATCCAGCCACTGTAGGGTGGCGGTGAGCGAGCAGAAACCTAACGCATTTTGAGCACACAATTACACGTCTGCTTTATTCCTTTGATGAAGGCTTGTATGGCTTGGCTCTTCGTTTGATGTTAATTTAATTCGCATTGGCCTATTCTTGTAGCTCAGGGTAACAGACAGCAGTTCCTTGCAGGATGATAAACAGCAAGCAGCCACGCTCAGTCCTGTGTGAATCCTAAGTTAAACAGCTTCTTTGCAATTGTGGTTAGCCTAAAGATGCCGTCCTCTGGTTTCTTATAGGGTAGTTTTCCTGTAGTGGGCAGAAATACAGAATCCCTTAATACATTTTGGACCCCTCTTCAGTAATTAAGTCATGAAACGGGCTATTTGTGACAAGTTTCTGGGTAGGTGAGAAGCTGGTGACATTTTCTCTGCCTGTTAATTCTGTGAAATGTCTTCTTATCTTAAATTTTGCCAAAGCGTTTATTGGTCTCCGGAGACTGCGGCTTGTGGTAAGCTTTCCAGCGAGCAGCGCCAATGCCTCCCTGGTGTTGAAGGGTCATAAATGATCAATTTGCTCATGAAATATCTTCACTGTTGGTCATATAGGGCTGATTAGTGTGAAATAATATAAGTTATGAAGTAGAAACCCACCACACCTCTTGCCTTTCCACTTCAGAGGTAGGATATTTTGTGTTTTCCACCTGCTCAGCAGATGACCTGGAAACAAACGGCCATTTACCCTTTCTCTTGCCATAGGTGTTCTCCCTCTCCCTGCTCTCCAGCAATAACGTAATTGGATTTCTTGCTCTGAGAACCAGAAAAGCCATTTCCAAGTGAAGGGAAAATGTTCAGTTGTGGTTTTGCCATTACTAGGTACATCATTATTGTGTATTTTTCTAATAGCTGTGATCAGCTCTCATACTGCACAAGAAGTTGTACACAAAAGGTGTGAGATAATACATAACATATTTAAGCACTGTCTTGTATCAGAGCTGCAGGCCTGAAAGTCTGATGTTGGAAGGAAGGATTAGGCTCAGGAGCTTTCAATTATTATTACTCATACAATTTTTCAGTCCCTTTCCCTAGCTGTATTGGAAAAGGTAAACCTGGAGTTTCAAACCAGATCTTTACAGGGACATGTTTCATTACTTCCAGATGCTGTGTTAAATGGAATGATTTTCACCAAATCTTATTAATGCTGATGCATTTCAATGTGCAAATATGAAAAACGCAGGAAAGGAGCTGGCAGCCATCAGGGGACATGCAGGTCCCTGCAGGTTGTGGGCTTTTGCAGCTGCAAGGCAAGACCATCCCTTCCTTCCGTCACTTGTATACCTGCCTGACCCTGGGGCTGGCTGCAAGCGTCTTGCTGCAGTTACAGCAGCAGCCAGAGCCTTTCCCCAGACTGCCCAAAGGGCTGCAGAGGGAGGCTGTGCAGATGCATTAAGCAAGAGAATAATAACTTATTGTTCGCCTTGGCCAGTGAAGTTAGCTGCTCTTTGCGCTCTGCTCTGTCAGGCAATTAAAATGATGGATATAAGCGTTTGATGTAAACTCTGTTACTTACAAAGAATGTCCACACGAGCTGTTTTTTTTCTAAACGGAGTAGGAATAGAGGCTGAAACAGAGATCAGCTTTATTACTGCTGCTCCCAGGTCCTGCTCCTGACCCAGAGTGTCTTTTCAGCCAGAAAGCTTCTGTACTTTGTTTTCTCTCTGAGGTATGTTCCCAAGTCCTCTCCTGCATCTGCCTCACCTCCTGATACTGCTCTTTGACTGCAGGAACCCTCCCTGTACCTATGACATTTCTCACCTGCCTGTGTGTGACCTGTCTTTTCATGGGGGTTCCTTGGTTTGGTGATTGGACCCCACAAGATGACTTTGACTGCGTCGCACCTTCAGCCAGGATGAAGGCTTGCTCTCATGCAACATGGTCTCAGCTACAACAGGCTTGCAAGCACAGGTCTTGTCTGGAGTCGTGTTTACCCAAAAGCAGCAGGGATTGCTCATTTGCGTGGGAGGGGCACTTGAGCTACCCGCCTGCAAAAATCCAGTTTTTCAGGCATATTATCCTTTTGTTTCTTATTCCCTCCTCTTCCCCATGCACTTCATACATTTGCTGACATCCTTCCTTCCATCCTTTCTCCAAAAACAGCCTCTCACCCTGCACCCACCCTTCATAAGCAGCGAGGGGCTCTTGGAGTGCCTCAGCCTGCACACCTTCCTCCTGGCCACCCACTCTCGAACCACCCATCTCCCCGCTCCTCCCACCCTTCACACCTTCTCCTCCACCCCATCTCGGCCGGGCAGTTTACTTACTCTTCTCCAGTATTTACTCATCTTTGTTTTAAACCCCTCTGTAAACAGACTTTCCCGTTGCAGGGTGCAGCATTGCAGGCTGAATACATTTTCACCTCACATGAAACCATACTGAAAGCTCTACCCCTTTCCTCTCCGAATCAGCCACCAACTGAGTCCCAGCTGTATATCCTCCACAAACACACCACCAGCGCTCCCCCTCTGCCCCCGGGGAGGCAGGCTGCCTAAACCAGGAATAATAAGGCGAGGAAAGTAGGTCATCTGCTGTCTGAGAACATGAAACACAAAATCCAGCCACCCAGTGCTGGATGAGCACAAATAAGAAAGTTAAATCAACTATCAAATCAAACTGATACAGAGCAGAAGTTTCCCTGAATTGTAATGCAGAACGCTTTTCTCTTCGCTCGCCTCGCGGCACGGCTGCAAGCGTGGCAGACCTGCCTGCTGCAGGCAGCTCCAGCGGCTTCGGCTGGGATCTGCTGGCTGCACACAGCAGCGAGGACTGCATCACTCATCTGGATTCGAAGGCACATAATTATACTGCATGTAACTGTTCTTCAACATTGCCAGATGTGGGTTTTTTTTAAATACTTTTTCCTGCTCTTTGCTTCTTAATTTTGCTGGGAAGCATTCTGTAGCATAACTTATTTTAAATGTGGCCAGAAGACACTGAAATTTCCTATGGAGAAACAGAGGCAGGAAAGGGGAGGCAATATGCCATACACACAAATTGCAGTCCTTCTCTTCCAGCACCATCTCTCCTGGCTTGCAACTCCTCTGAGAAACAGAGGAAAACCATGAAATAGTCAGAAATGTAATAATCTGTTCAAGAAACAGTCTTTCTAGCTGCCATTACTTGGCATTATGCCCTAAAGCTCGAAGCTTTATTGAGGTGCATGTGCAAAGAGCTGGAGAAAACTGAGCTGCCTTTGACGGCTTCAATTTTACAGCCAGGCAGAGTGAGCACTGTCATCGTGTCTGGCCAAAGAGTCCCAATAATATTGGAAGGTGTTATTATTAGTGAATCAGTGAGCACTACTCCAGTCAGCCTGCCGCAAAGCTTCTGAAAAGCATTTAATGGACTTAGGAGATGGATTTCCACTGCTGTGTGATCAGTGTCTGCCTTTCCCAGCGTGTTGTTTTCTGCCTGCTCTCCTTTCTGCTTGCTGCCCCCCTTCTCTAGGCAGAGCAGCACATTTCTCCACACCTCGTCCTTGTGCCTCACTCATGCTCCGCAACCTTTTTTCTTTACAGTGTCCTCTGTGTTTTTTCTAGTTTATACCAGACCCATCTCCTTTTCGAAATGCACACTTTTTCCCTTTCCTTGAGCTAAACCCTGAGGAATAAAGGAACATCTAATGTGATGGTGCAGTGTTGTAACAGCTGAGGAGACGTGAACAGTGTAAATGATCAAAGATGAAAGGGGAAGAGAAGCAGTTGGCCTTATTTTCATGCTTTCATCAAGACTGTATATAGCATCTTTGACTTTGTATTTTCCTTGGAAATTACGTAGAGAAACGTTGACGGCATGGATGAAGTTACAGTTCCTGTGCAAAGCAGGAGCTACAGGAGATAAAATTAATGCTTCCTGCATCAAGCATTTGGCTGGAAGGTTGGTGATTCACAATTACGTTTGGATTTTTTTAATCCTAAAGAGATGTAAGCACAAGGCATGCTGTAAGTAGAAACCATCGTAATGCAGGAATAATGCAACTCCCTGTGTCTTCAGATATGGTCAATATTCTGTTCATTGCAGGTTGCCATAGAGATGCAATATTATTTTCTTAGCTCGGTGATGTGCACTGAATTCTAATACTTTTATAGGACTGGCATAAGTTAATATAAGTTTTTATGGTTCAAAAAAAGCTTTTCTTGCTCATCCTTCAAATAACATTTGAAATCAAGTGTTTGTCTAATGCACAGATTCCTCCAGTTTGACTAAAGTATGGTGACAGAAAAACATTATTATGTCTATGCAACCGTGTTTGAACGTTCTGACACACATTTTGACTTTGCTTATGAAGGATGCTGTTGCACAAAGGTGCACTGGCTTCACTGAAATGGGGAGCGAGGGGAAAGGAGGAATAAAAGCGATGGAGAAAACAAACCTATAGCTTCCCGGGTGAGAAGTGGTTGCAATTCCTTCCACGTGGCCTGAGACTACATATGGTCAACTGCTTTCCAAAAGCCCACTAACAATATTCAGTTATTGATACGAGTCTCAGCACTCCTTGTCAGGTGTCTTGGGTGCCAGCTTTGAAACTGCTCCCTGAAATTATGAGCTAGTGGAAATCAAACCCGCTGCTGCTGGAGCGGAGGGTCCGTGAGCAGTCACAGTGGTCTGGCTGGGACCCTGCAGTGGCACGTACGACATCGTAGCCAGCGGTGATGAGGCTGAGATGCAAAAGTCCAGTGTGGCTGCAGATGTCAAGCTCCCTACCCCCACCTCAATAAATAAGGAAGGAAGGAAATGTCTGTGGGCTGTCATAGCCAGAGCTGTGGTTTAGATGTATGTCTGGTGACGAATCTGAGTGAGCGGAATGTGCAGAAAGCTCAGACTGCTGAAGGAGCGTCTCTTTGGTCTGGTTTTGTTTGTTTGGTGGGGAAGGTATGTTTTGTTTACTGAAATAAAGCACACTGGCTGAACATTAAGAGGCTACAGATATCTGTTGCTGAAACGATGACTTACCCATCTGCTCGTCCCTTGTGTTGCTCACAGATGTTCTCCAGATCATTTTGGACCACAAACACAACGATTACCTGTGTCTGCGGGTGCTTGGGTCAGCAGACCTTGAGCTAAGCAGTATTAAATACTGATATTTAATTTGTCAAGAGTGATTAGAAGAGGTACAAAATTAATTTTTAGATAACATTGCAGTCACTGCTATAGCCTGAATTGCTGAAACATTCCTTGGCGAGAAAAATCTGTACATCGCCAAGCAAGTCTTTGCCCAGAAAACCATCAGTTTGAGGCTGTTGGCCTGTTTCCTATATTCTCCAGGAGTGGAAGATGCTGCAGGGAAGGGGGTGCTGGGCTTTCTCACTGGGAAAATGGTTGGTGGGACCCCTCATCTGGCAGCCTGTCACATTGGCACTCAAGCACTCATGTGTCCCATCCAGAGGCCAATTTGCCATGTGGAGGCTGTGCCTGCTGCCCAGGAAGTGCCACACCACAGCACTGGGGCTGCCGCGGGCTGGTGAGCCCAAATGCCCATGCACCCTGCCTGTGTACTTGCTCTCTCCTGTGCGCCCGGGGATGGGGGGGATAGCTGAGTGCAAGCAAGGAGCCCAAACCCAACTGCCCTGTACAGCCCACAACCACACACAAAACCTTCTGCTCCTGCTCGTTGCCAAGGGGCAGCCCTGTCTGCAAGGCCAGGGCATCACCTCTGGGAGGGATGACGTGCTGCTGGCCAGGCAGCCCGTTTCCAGAGGGGGATGTGCCAGCACCTGTGCCAGTAGTAACCGGAATTCTCCTATTGGAGCATGTGAAACGGGTGGCCGCTGGCATCTCTGAATGACTAATGCACCAGAGGAAGGCTAGTGTGTGCTGGTGTTTATAAGGCAGCCAAATGGCTCCATCTGAGCCTTCCTTGAAAGCCTGCCATGGCTGACCTACTTACTTTAAGGGCAATGTTAAAGAGTGAGGTTGCAGAGGGAGATCTTTTGGTGAACTCCAGATTGATAATTTTAAAAAATGGCATAGCTATTTTTTTGTATGGCATAGCTGGCTACATACTATCTACCCTCTAAAATCCAACTGTTACACTTTCCAGAAGGTGTTTGCTGGTGCCATGTTTTTAAGTTTTGCAAGGCTAGCCTCTAGCCGCTCCCTCCAGTTGCCACATTTCCTTGAGAAAACCCTGCTTGTGGCTGCTGCCAGGGGCCAGGGGAGCCGCCTGCCCTCACTGCCAGTGCTGACTTCCCTCCAGCTCGGAGCTGGCTCAGGAGCCACTTGTTCTTGATCCAAGGTAGGTGGCTCAAAGGACGTGGTATCTCCCACTGCTCCCTCCCCTGCGATTTGCACAAGCTGCCCCTGAGACTCCCCTGGGGACCCCACAGAAGTGCCCTCACCCCCTCTGTTGCAACCAGCTCAGCAGCTCTCACCTCAGTTGTCTCCCACTGGCTCGGAGATGCTGGGGATGAGAGGTGCAGGAGAGCGAAGGGCAGTGGTGCTGCAGGGTGCTGCGTGAGGAACCCTGCACTCAGCAGCACCCTCACGGTGGGGGGATCCCCTGGGCACTCCTGGGGGTCCCCTACCATCAGTGTCCTGGTGTTTTGGGCAACGCTACTCTGTGATCCTGTTCACATGAGTGTCTGACGTGCCATACCAGCGTGCCTGCCTTTCCCTGCCACGTGGCCAGGTCAGTGGTGCCCAGAGCTCTGGGTGCTGCAGCTAGCTGGGAGAGCTACAAAAGGTGCAGCTGGGGACTGCATGCTGGATGGAGGCTCTGCATTGCAGGTATAGATTTACCCCAAGTTAGGAAAGCATGTGCTCCCCTTCTGACCGTTTTGAGAGCAGTTCACGGGCAGAGGATGTTTCGGCAGTGCTGCCTCTTTCATCATCAGCAGGTGTATCAGGACTCTTAACATGCGAGAGCAAAACACAGCCATAGTATGAAGGTGAAGCGCCCTGCTGATGGGGATGCTGCCACGTTGCACAATGGCGAGCAGGCTGTGTACCACCCCGAGCCAAGCTAGCAAAGCGCCTGCAGCCCTTTCAGCCCCGCAGCAAAGCAGCACCTCCACCTGCCAGTAACATCTGGGCAGGTGTCAGATCTGGAGTTCAGGGCCCATTGCTCGAATACTTTCCCAAACTCATGCTCTAAACTGTTTTTATTGTGTGTATTTGGAGTAAGATAGAAAAGCTAGATACGGCGCAGCGCGGCAGATTTGGGGTTTCCTGTATGTGGCTATGAATACGTCTGCCATGGAGCTGGGTGCCCTGCATGATTTGTGAAGACTGGGAGTGCCCTACATCACACCATGCCACAACTGGCTGTTGTTGCAGCCCGGCCATGGGCTTTGAGTGCTTTGCCTTGCTCTTACGTATCTCTGCAAAGTCACCTGTGTCACGTGTGCCAGATGGCAAGTGAAAGTGACAGTCAGCGTTCAGTGGCATTTGTGTGACACGGGACATTGCCATGAGGGGGTTTCCTCCTTCCAGGAAGTGACAGCGCAGGGTGCTGAGCTCTCACTTCCTCTGAAAGTGAGCTTAAGATGCTCAGAATATTGCAGGATAGCTTTTTTTATCTGAATAATTGATTTAATAATTACTTGGTAACTATTTGATTTAATATTGAATGACTGATTGCATCAGAACTGGACCATGCTGGCTGTTGTACGACTGCCCTGGTATGCGCCAGGCTATTCCATGCAGGCTAAAGGCAGCCTGGTGAAAAAGCGGAGAAAATAAGTGTATTTTATTCAAGGTCACACAAATGTTTTGGGAATTCTCTCTCTCTCTTCTGTGTCCGAACTTAGTGTTCTCTTCCCTGAGTCAAACTTTCTGACAGTTGAGCAGACACAGTCCATGTCCTTATCTGAGGTCTGGAACATGCATATGATGAAAAGAAAATCTCTAGCCCCATCTGCAATGAAAAGTCAGTGGAGAAATTGTTTTTTTAAAAAAATATCTGGGTGGTTTTGGTCATGAGAGCATTATTTCACTGTATTAGAACTGCTGTCATTCATTTAAGTGTTTATATATCAACTTACAATTTTCCTGGTATCCTAAATGGTTAAAAGATTGGGCTTAGTCTAGACTGTAAGTATAGATGTGATGGTAGGCTTCCTGTTTCTTTAAAAAGCTTTAATTTGTATCAGCTCATTTGACTTCCTTTACAGATAATATCAGCCCACTACTTTCTACATAGGGAGTGAAATATTGGCAGTGCCTGGACACTAGTACTACTTCATATTGGATTGCAGAATTTGTTTACATTTTCTCTTGTGAAACCATCTGCTAAGAGGATTCTTGATCTTTTTTTGGTAGTAATCTAATCCAAATGGATGGGGGCTTCACAAATATGAAACCCCAAGGTGATAGATGGCATGTATTTACTACAGGGAGTTAAATCCAATTGTACTCCAAAGGGTTACTAAAGCTCAAGTATTTTAGGAATGCAAACTCAGGCTTACAAGCCCCACTGTGATCCAACAATGTATTTTTCTTTTCTGCAATGCACATTTGAAGTAGCTGTACTTTCCCCCCCTGGAGCCTGTGAAACAGCCAGCAGCACGTGAGTGAGCACAGGGCACGCTGTTTCTGAGGAGCTTTACTATGGGAAGAAGTCCCTGATGAAGGACACCCCATGGGTAGGAGCATTCCTTCTTGGGTGCATATTTTGGGACCAATTTGATTTTATTTTTCAATTTTAATTTTATTTCTTAAAATGACCCTTGCTTCGGGACTCTTCTCTCACCGTGCCAAGTGCCCTCATTTCTCGCTGTCTCTGTGGGCTTGGGGAAGAGCTCAGTACCCTGCAATGGGCTCTGAAAGCCCAGAGCAGGTTTCCTCACCAGACTGTTTCACGGTGGATCACTGTTGTAAAATATATGCTAAAGCCTGGGTTCTGTGCCAGGTGCTGCGGGCTGCGGCTTGCCCCTGCCTGCTGTATAGCGGGGTTAATGGAGCCCAGCAAAGTTTGCACTGCTGGGAGCTTGCTGCAGGCTGCGGGGCTGACTAACAGAGGCTTAGGTCTGGTTGCTTAAGCTGACTTAGCAGCATTCACTTCAGTCTCCAGTGCGTGTCAATAAAATCAGTCAGGCCTTTGTATCTGACCTACATCTGTGTGACTGCTGCAGAACTGGTACCCGCTTGCACCAAATGAGGGCTTGCACTGCTGCATGCACCGGAGAGCTCCCAGATCAGCTGAGAAGCCCAAGGACTTGGCACTTTGGATGCTGTGGGTAGGATACAGATGGCTTAAATCCTAGCATAGCTGAGACTTGGCATGACAGCTGCAGAGAGTCATCTCACCTCCTGCTCTCCCAGCCTGCATCCCTCCACAAACCCTTCCCTGAGGCATCCTTGGGTCCCCAGGGTGCATACCTGAAGATGTCTGTGCTGACCCAGGAGTGCCCATGCTAGGGAGACGGGCATCTCTCCTACCTGAGGTTTTGTTCCTGTTTGGGTAGGTGTTTGTACCTGTTGGGTAGGTGGAAGCTGAGCACTGGTTAAGCCAGCTGGGGAAAACCAGATGAAGTTAAACACATCTGTCTTTTGCCAATGGATTCTATGGGTAGAGCAATGTCCCAGGGAATAGAAAGCCTGGGTTTTACATTCAGAAGTCTTAATAAGACACAAAGCCTTGCCAGTAGGTAAGCAGGATAAAATCTTTGTAATTGCATTCCTCCTTGTAGATCCAGCCACACGTATACTGCAAAACAAGAGTAACCTGCTGCAGCCCTAGGGCAAAACTGACAAGTTCATATCAGTAATCTCTGTGGCTGTTTAGAAACACACCTAAATGCTGGCTTGACCTGGGGGTTCACAACCCAAACTAGAGAGCGGCACAGCTGGGACTACTGTGTGGTTGTTAAAATTGCCTAACATTTTCCGTTAAAGATTCATAATTTCTCTTTCTTTTGACTTTGCCCATTTTCAACTGTTGTGGCCAACATTTTGCATACCAGGTGTCTGCCTCAGGCTGAGGAAATCTGGAAAATTTCAGCCAAAAGGATGTGTTCATTTGCAGGGATGAGTTAAGAGGAACGTTCAGGTGAGATGCCCATCTGAGAAATGCTAGAAAGCTTTTCTCTGAGTGGTTCCTAGGTCCTCAGTCTGGGAGCAGGGTTTCCATCTCTGCCATCCCACCATGTGTCAGGGAGAAGCTTTCTGCCTGCCCCAGGACAAGGACTCAGATGAGGGCAAGTCCGTGCACTCACTCCCATTCCAGCAGCTGAAGCAGCTGAGATTTCCCAAGTGTGTTGGACATCTGCCTAACTCTGAGGCTGGGCAGTGATCAAGTATGTGCTGCCTTGGGCACCCCCAGTGCCCTGAAACGAAGGAGGAGAAACTGCTTTTCCCTTCCCTTCACAGCCACGATGCAGTGCCAGAGGAAGGCGCTGATCCTGGAGGAGGTGCAGGAGATGGCAAGCAGGGGGTCAGACCAGCGCACTGATTTTGCTTCTAGGACATCCAGAAAAAACACTACTGCTCCTCATCCTGTCCTTCACACCCGAGCCAGCGTGTGCTGTACCCTTCAAAGGAGAAAACAGAAGGTGCAGACACTGACCCGAGTTGCTGCTCCCTGGTTCTGCCCCACCAGCAGCATCAGACCCATGTCCTGTTTCACTCCTCGCTCCAGTCCCTGCCTTCCCGCTTCCCTATGTGCTGGGGGAGGCAGGTAACTGCATCCAGGTGTCGGGAAGGTGGCAGCTTTGAGTCTTCAGGTGCCAGGGAGCACCCCAGGGAGCACCCAGCCACTTTCACACCTCCTTTTGTGCACCCGTGTTGTGAACAGGCCATCACCAGTGCACTGGATCTGCAGTTACTCCGTTTGATGTGGGCAATTACCCAGAGCAGTGCCAGGGTGTGAGGGAGAGTAGGAGAGATGTATTTCCTAATATAGATTAAAAATACCATTATCAAATCAGACTGGAAAGTCTGCCAGCACAGACAGCAGTTTAGCAATAAGCTTTTTTTTGTTGTTTCTTTTTTTCTCCCCTGTTTCCTTGTGACTATATCCCGGCTGCAATCCTGTGTGGTGGGGTTTGGAAAACTTTGGTACCGTATCCAACTAGAAACAAATGCAGATATGGCCATGGCAGTTACGGGCTGTCATCAAGGGGTCCACCCAAATGCCCACCACCAGAAAGTAGAAAAGGTGCAGATTGTGTCAGAGGATACTGGGAAGATGCAGCACTGAAGACAGATGTCTTCTTTCTCTGCATAGACAGACGCAGCTCTGAATGCACTACTGAGTCCTTCTACTGTATGTAAGGATGCTGAATACTGCATTAAACCCAGCAAGGGAAAAAACAGGCCTTTTTTCCCCAGAAGAAGGGATCGTTAGAGTGTCCGAGGGCTTGTTCTCAGGGCTGTGCATGTTCTCACCTTCCTCTGTTTCTTTTTGATCACTTGTCAGCTTCTTAGGCTGCCCGCTCAGTCCAGCCTTGCTCATCCACACATTCCTAGTTTATCCAATTATTGTATTAGCAGCAATGAGGAAGGGCAATAGCCTCTTTTTTACCTGCTTCTAAGAGCAAATGCCAAAGGAGAGAGAGAGAGAGAGAGAGAGAGTACCTGTGGCTAGCAAAAGGAAATAAAATGGAACAAGTGCTGTTGCATGGTGAGTGTAGGTTGTTTGCAACATTCTCTAAAGCTGTATGGTAAATTACAGAATAAGCTGTGCAGGTAAGAGCAGCTAAGAAGAGGTTCCTGCTGGAAAGACTATGTTAAAGGGAAGTAAGTTGTATTAATTCAAATGTGTTCATAATTTTTTTTCTTTTTTTTTTTTTTTTTTTTTCTTTTTGGCTGAGTTGCTGATACTTTCTAAGCTGTTTCTACTCCTGCAGAGTGACTCTCTGGCGTAGATGACTTTCCTGATCAATTCCTTATTTTCGAAGGGATCCTGGAGATTTCCTGGTACAACCCTCCCATTTCTTCTTGTGCTGACCACACTTTAGAGCTGAGGCATCACCCCCCATGTCCCACTGTAACACTCACCTGCCTCAGCATTCACTTGCTCTTTGCATCATCATCATCCTCAGCTCTGGGTCCAAAAGCTGTTAGGGGATGGGAAAAAATAAAGATCTTCAGTTCCTTAACTGTACTTTAATAGCAGTGCTCATCACCAGAACTGAGATCACTTCCCAAACACAATGTAGCTGCTGTGTATTGGCCGTGCTGCTGGTGGACTTGTGGAGTGTCATGCAGCGTTGACTCTGGAATCAAAGCTATCATAGCAACCTTTGCTTATAATCCGTTTCTGAAATGTTTCACTTTGGGGTCTCAGAGCCCGGTTCTCAGCCCAGCTGTGCTATGAACAGTGCCTGCCTGGGACTGCAGGAGGTTTCAATCCCCACCACGTTCACATAATGACAGAAGAAACCTGAGGAGGTGCAGAGTAATAAACCCCGGGGCTGCGGCTCCTTCCCTGAGGCTTTCTCGTGTCCTGCCTCTGCCTTGCTCTTCTCCACCACTGCCCTTGTGGTGACCGAACCCTGCAGCCGAGGTGCCTCTGTTCTTCCCCCGGTGCCCCCTGCGGAGGTAAGCCAGCATCCCTGGTGTGCTCGGTGTGCTGCTGGGCCGCCGCAGAGGCTGCAGCTCGGGGCCGAGGTGTGACCAAAGCTTCTGTGAAGCTGTGCACTGCTCCCTCTGTGCCCACCGCAGCAGTGCCTTAACGGGATTGGCAAAATACAGCTCCTCTCATGCATTTTCCTTGGGGCTGGGACCTTTTCTGTTAGTAGCTGATGACTGGAAGAGCTAAGTAACACATCCAGGGCTCTACTGCCTTCCCAGCTCAGGTCACAGGCTTTTTACTCTGCTCTCTTTTGACCCCAAAGACATTTTACAAGTCTTGTAGATTGGGAAGTTATGGCTGGGGAGCTGGAATGGGTCCTCTGTGATTTCTGCCACCAGTAGGACTGAAAGTCTTTCTGGAAACACATTACAAACAAGGGCTGCCTAGGTGAGATGTCCAGATCTCAGAAAGGTGTAAGACACAAGTCCTGGTGGGATTTTCCAGGGAACCTTTGTAAGATCTCTTACTCGGCATACCCCAGTGCCCGTGTTTGCAGAGGGAGCGCCCTTGGGGTGACCAAGGGACAACGTGGGGAGATGGAGCGCTTGCTTGTTTGCAGTATAGAGGAAGTGTAACCTGTGGTGTGATGTAAACAAGCAGGCAAAGGGGAAGATGGCCTTTTGTTTCTGTTCTTCCAGCTGGCTGCAGTCAGTACCTTTCATTTCCATCTTACGGACTGCTCACTTCTATCTGAAAAGAAATTGAAAGCATATAATTGAAGAGCTGGTTGCTAGCTAGGTGAAGTCTTTATGCCTGTCAACTCAGAAGCAATAACTCAGCTTAAAAAACTGAACCTGAAATGCTCTGGGACAAATGATGTTCTTAAAAAACATATATTGTTTTAGGAAGCATTTTTTAATAACATGGATTTGGAAATAATGTAGAAGATGGTCTGATTCGTGGGTGACAGTGAGAATTTGCAGCTGTAGGAATGAAATCCCACAGACTGAAAATGACACTTGCAAAAAATGTAATCTGAAGCAAGGATGTGTATAAGGAGGCCAGATGAAGGCTGGGATGAAAATCAGATTTCATGTTTGATGACATCCTTAGGCTTCTATCTTTTTCAGGGGAGAAGAGACTAATGAGTGCAATAGCAACTGGTAGCTCTCTCCTGGCCATTTTAAATTATTGTTGAGCTTTGATGCTCTTAAATGAGGTTTATTACCTCTCCGAGAGTAACATACAATGGATCCTCTGCTGAGGCTTTACGTGTCTGTAGCCTTCAGTGGAATATTTCTTCAGTTACACGGTCATCAAATCGTTAATAGAGACAAAATGCTATGCAGTCGAAAGCAAACATTTTAAACCAGCTCAGCTATTGTTGAAAGATTTATTTGAAAACATGTAATTTATCAGTTAGGCACTATTTTGATTTGGACGATTTAGCATGCACAGCATGGGTCCTGATTCAGCAGGAAGATTGGTATCAGGATCTCATTTTGGAAAAAAGAACAGGTGAAGCAGTAGTCTTCATTTTTAAGCAGAAATCGCAAATATAGTAGAGGTTAATGTGACCAAGTAGTGGACACTGCTCTAAACATAATGAATTTGGGCTAAAGATGTATCTTGTCAGAGCTTTGGGATACATTGAGAGAATTATGTTGTTGGTCCAAGACTTGCCAAATACTTTTCAGACAAATATTGAAATCCTCAAGGGCCCTGTTAAACTCTCATAATTTCAAACACTCAGGTTGCATATTTCAGAGTTGAAGGTGCTTTCAATCTGATAAACACCAGATCTCTGGCTTTCTTTGATCTAAAAATAGCCTGGCTGAGGCCCCCAGCGCCCATCGCAACGCTGCTGTATGTCCCCACAGCAGCTCGTGCTGGAAGGGGGAAGATGCGCAGCCGTGCTGGGGGAGTGGGGACCCCTCTTCCTGCTGAGCAAGCAGATACCACCAACTTGCAGCTCAGCCCTTCTCCTCTCCACCGGGAAACCCAGCACTGGATTTAAGTCACGTCAGTAGTTGGTGTCAGAATGTGCTTTTTGTGGTATTGCAAGATCCCAGCTGTGCGCTGTAAACAGTCATTTCTGAGACATAAGGTTGGAAGAGAAATATAGAAAGTCTTCTGAAATGGTTTTCTGATGCGACTAGATAGGGCTGAGGATGATCCTTCTCACCAGGACGCTCTCTGAGCGTCCCCCGTGGGAGTGCCCAAGTCCCAGCCAGGCTGTGCAACCACCGGCAGCAGGTCCCACAGACATCGCTCTGTCTTCTTCTGGGCCATGGGGAACAGGAACAAGCAGAAAGTAACACAGGATGTGAGAAATACTTTTCATGGATGCCTGGAGTCAGAGCAAGGTCTCCTACTGTATTTCAGCTCCATGCCATTAGGAACCCAGCATGTGCAACCTGTAGCGTTTGCCAAGTGATGTACATATCGATTTGTGGGGAAGACAGCTTCTGGACTAGGCTGGATTGGACATTATGCTGAAACCTTGCTCCACTGATTTATCTTTGCAGGCTAGAAAATATCAGAGAACTTTCTTAACAATTTTTTGGGTTGCTACATGTCTTGAGACAGATCTGTTGGTCCCAGTAACAAACCAGGTCACAGATCCTGTAACCTCACAGTGGCTGGTCCACAAGCCCTGCATTTTTTTTCCTTTAGGTAAAAAACGTGAATTTATTTCCATTATATGTTATGTTCTGACAAGGAGATTTCCATGGCCATCGAGTCATCCTGTGGATGGCTCTTGTTTTTTAACATGTCTCATTTTGTTCTCAGATCACTGTTAAAATTGTTGATGATGATGGAACTTTGCATTAAAGCAATTTGCAAAGGACACCAGCCTGGCTGTGAGTCAGCATGTGGGTGCCAGGGCATTTATTTCTAATGCTATCCTACTGTGTGAGACTGGTGCTTGGGACTGTATTTTCCAACATCTGTGAACGTTGTTTCCCTTGACATCTTCAGTAAGTGGACCAGAACATTGTGTAGACTTGGGAAGAGGAAATCTGTACGAAGTAATTTTCCTCCAGCACTGCTGCAGAAGGATCCTTCCTACTTGTATCAGCTTCACTCAAAGCACGGACAAGAGAGCACTTCCTTAGTGTTCCTTAGATGGCGGCTGCTAATGCTGAAATAAAATTAAAAAGGGATAAATGTCTGTTGTATTTGCTAAATTGGTGCATATGAGTTAGGGCAGCAACCTGTTTTGGGGTGCGTGCCCTTGGCTGAATGGGACAGTACGGCACCAGTGCTCTTTCCTCTCTTTCGTCCCTGTGAAGCCCTCAAAGTGTTTTTCTTCAACCTTTTGGCAACTGCAGATGCCACTAATACTTTTTTCTCTAGTCAAGTGTTCTTATTAATTCTGGCAATATTTCTGACAAGACACGCATGCAAGCACGTAAATTTGCTTCACATGTTTCCGCTATGCATTTCAGCACTGATAGATGCTTGACAGTTGTATATGTACGGGCGTATGGTCTCCCTGGCTCTGTCCTAAATATGAGACTGGCACCGTGTCTCAGTCACATCCAAACGGTTGCTCCTGGAACCAGGATGTTTTCCTGTTGAGATGTTTATATGGTGCTCATCATTATGGTATGCTAAGCGCTCATTTTCAACAAAATTTATTTTCATATTATAACTTTGATTGTTTAGGATACAATGCTTGGAACAGATAACCAGATTTTTTATATGATTTTTTTTTTTTTGGTAATATCTTTGTGTTTCCTCAGTTTATTAAATATATTAATTGCAGTTGTTATTGAATCATCTTTGCTCTTAAGCTTTTTTTGTCTTTTAAAAAGAGCAAACACATCGTCTTCAAGCATTAACTAAACATGAAACATTTCGCCCCAAAGATTTGCAAGCATCACAAATTACAATTAAATAGAATCAGAGTTCTACATCAAAAACTGTTAAGCACCATAAATATCATTAATGCCATATACCACCTGCTTTTGGCTCAGGATTCTAATAACACAGAGAAGCTGTGTGCTGATGGGGCTGCCTGGCTGGGGCCGGTCATGTTCTTGTGCCCGGCTCTCCTGGCAGAGCCGAATTTGTGCTGTCACTGAGTCGTCTGGTCTGCAGCAGCTGAGATGCAGTAGGTCTACAGGATCTGTTTGCACTTTGAATTAAGAAGTCACCACCTGCTTTGCCTTGTGTGAACACCCATAGCAGAAGCAGGCTTCTGCATGATCCACCAGCGTGCAGGTCCTGCTGAGCAGAGCATCTATAGACTGCCTTCTCATGAACGTTATTTAACTCATTTACTGTGTTTGGAGGGATATAGGAGTCTTGATGGGAGACATGCAAGACCCCTCATCACTTCTGTTTGACTTGTTGCATTAGCAAAGAGCTGCAGCAGTTATCTCCAGGCTGAGATGATTGACTAGAAGTGATTTTTCACCAGGTGACATTTGCAATAATTACACGGTGCTTTGCTTGCTCAGGAGGAAATAATCAGCACGACCTTCAAAAGGCTCCACGGAAAGTGGCTCTTGTAAAAACAATTATTTGAACCTCCTACTATGACTGCTCCTGGTATAGCTAGGAAACGAGGGGAGTGTACGGTGCGTACAGTAACTGCTGCTGACTGCTGAAAAGACAAGCCCAACCAGGCGGGAGAAGCGGTAAACTCAAGGGAAATCAGATTTCCTTCTGAAATCCTGCCTGTTCTCAACATCTGCTTCTCTCTGCCAGGCTGCAGGTGGTGGAAAAATCAAAACAAGTGTATGGGGGATCAGTTCTATTCCACAGGCTGGAGCAAGGCTGTGGGTCCAAACCCCCTGTGCCAGCCTCTGAAAAAGTCACCTGGGCACCACCTTATCCCAGATTTTACAGCTGCATGTGAGACAAGCGATTACCTCACATGCTTTCTGCCATGAGGACAGACTTTCCCCATGCTGTGTCCCCTCATGCTGTGGCCCTGACAAATGACCAGTTTGTACTATGGTGAAAGTGGGGAGCTTTCAGGGGAGCTAGGGGTGGGTGGGGGGCCAGCATCCCCCATCATGTCCTGGGACACAGCCCGGTCACTTGGGTGCAGCATCCCTCCTCCATCCTGCAAGAACATTTTGGACTCCCTGTGTTTCCTCCCTTCTTCCATACCAGTGACCCTGAGGGGTGTTTTAGCCCTTGGGTGCCATGGGCCAGCCAAGGTTTCCAGCGAGTGGAAGGGTTGGGGCAGGAGGAGGGCTCCTGGGAGCTCCCCTGAAGCCTGGTGCAGCACAGGGCCCCCCTGCCACCCCCGCCAGGTCAGCCATCAGTTTCTGCAGCACAACGTTACTTTCCTACACTTTGGTGCAGCATCAACACCTTTGCCTTGCAAGGTGATTGCTACGTGACCGCTTTCCTACAGCTGCCTGCTGTGAGGGCTATGTTTTGTGATGCTGGCCATGAAGCTTTGCTCCATCAGAGCTACACATGCAGGATGAAGCCCCAAGCATCTCTTCTCCCTGTGCTCATGGTGGTCCCAGCTGAAAACCAAGCCTGGGTTGTCTGTCAGGGTGCCAGCCTTGCGGGTCACTTCATTAGGATTTCAACAGGGCTTTGGCTGCCTAAACACCCTGTTAAGAAAGAAAGGGTCCTAGGTGGCTTTTAATCCTGTCTGCTTATCCTGACCACTGTCCGGATGCTCGCTGTAAAAGCATCCCTCTCTCCTGTAATGCCTGCTGATGGACAGAGATGTTGGTCCGCGAGTGCTGGGTCTGAAGAGACCTGCTTCAAACCCAGCCAAGCCGCCGCACATGCCAGCCCACGTTTCAATTTTCTGAACTCAGACCTTTTTTAAATAGGGTAATGCCATCTGAAAATAGCAGCCTATAGCTAACTGATTTATTGAACAGCCTAGCAGAAACAGCTAGCAACAGTTACCCAATATAAATAATTTTTCAGACATCCCCACACCCACCTTCTTGCTGTCAAGCTGAGACCAGCCTGGAATATTTAAAATGGGATATATTTTTCAGTGAAATTATACTTACTTTCTTTTAATTAAAAAAAAAGACAAAATCCAAACAGACTTCAGACAAACAAATACATAAAGAATCATTCTTAAGCTGAGAGAAAGCTGGAAAAATGACTCATTTTGGGTGATCCTGAAAAGGAAGCCAGAAGTCCTGTCTCCTGTTCCAGCCAGTAAAACATGCTGTCTCATCAGAGAAATTTAATTCACTTTTACTTTAAAAGAGGGTTGCTAGATGTGTTATGTGAGCGTGGCACCAGGGCAGTCTGCTGCTGTCCAGGACCCCCCTGGCACCCCAGGATGGGTCCCAGCCTCTGTCTGCCAGAGGAGGTGCTGGGAAGACAGCCTGTGGCACAGCACCTGGCAGGGAGGAGACATCATTTTGGTTTGTCAGCTGTTTGAAAGAAAGCAGAGTGCTGCTTTGGGCCTGTCCTGGGCTGTACACATGCTGTGGAGATCCCTGATGCTGGTGCAGGACTGTGCGACGCAGCAAGAGCTGCCGCTGGGTTGCTGAGCCGTACCAGCACCTCGCTTTGCCAAACCTGGCCACGTCACCAGGTCACCCCAGCTGAGGGCAGCTGAGGGGTGCCAGGTTGAAGGTCTGGCTGAGGTACTGTGTGATTTCTGCAGCACCCATCCCTGCAGGGACCCTCCCCATCGGTAGGGCTGCTGGCTGCTGGAGAGCCAGCCGCTCGGGTAGGGGTTATAGCCACAGTTCTGCCTTGTCTTGTCTTCTCAGCAGCACTGGAGGTCTCTCTGTTTAGCTCTTTAGAGAGCAGTGGCTGTCTTTCCTTATAGATGCCTTGTACGAAAGCTGGCTGCACTCCAGCGGGGGTCCCCCGGCTGAGCCCGGGAAGCGCCTTCTCTTCTGCCTGAGATATCCCCCCTCTTCCTCGGGACTGTGCAGACTTTCTTTCACTTTAGGCTCTGCTTCAGTGAAAAGACCCTGAGGGCCCGAAGAGTTGCTTTTACCTGCCTTGCAGGTGGTGCAAAGCCCATGGTGGTGTCCCCTTGATGCCCGGTGTCCCTGTTAGTAAGACAGGCTGCTGCCCATCATTTCCCCAGGAGCGCAGCCTTGTAAGGCGAAGGATGAGCTCTGCGAGCGTGCCAATGCTTGGAGTTAAACTCCCTGTACCTTCTGAACCGGAGCCCAACCATCTGCTGTACAACTGTGGATTGGTCAGAAAAGTGCTGGTGACTCAGTAGAAGAAGATGAGTAGGGGCGGTCTATTTTTAGCTGTCAGTAAATGCACTAAAGTGGCTTACTGCTGAGTTGAAGACAGGATGGACAATCCCTGCTTGCCCTATTTAGGGAATAAATGTGAAATAGTTACATCCATTTCCAGAATCTAAATTATAGGTGCTGCTGGGGAGAAGGGTTCTGGGGAGGAGAGATCTCTGGCCATCCCTCTGCGTGGCTCAGGACAGGCTTTGCTTTGCTGCTGCAGCAGCAATCCAAAAGGCAACCAGCATGTTTGCAGAAGGAAAAACGGAGAAGGAATGTGGGCACTCACCTGGAAGCATGCTGCAGCTACCTGGCAGTGCTCAAGTCTGCTCAGTCCTTCTTGAGAAGGATGCAAATAATTGATGGGTAGCAATGAGCCCAAAGGGACTGTTAAGCTTTTCTTTTATAAAGAGGAGTGGTAAGAAAGAAAATTATAAAACAAATTTGATATATTTTTATATATCAAATAAAAAATAATAAACACATAAAACTAATAATATATGTATACTATATATATATATATATATGTATGTAAAAAAACTTCTGTTAACCTTCTAGCAGAATATGAGAATATATTCCAGGAGACTGAAAGTTTGTAGATTCGCAGCTAACGAAGATGTTTTAGTCAGCCAGCAGAGAATTAGCCTGCAGGTACAGCAAACATCAAGAGTTTAGAAAGGCTGCAAGAAGGATGAGCCATTAGTGTGTATGAGAGGACACACATGGAGATGTTAGTAAATTTTAACAAGTCCCATTTCTGCCTGAAATGTCTTCTGTTACTGTTGGCAATAACTCTGACTTTGATTGAAAAGGAGAAGAAAAAAGTAACTTTTCTTTGTATGTGGCCTCGCCTGTGCCACATTGGCACAGTTCCCTCTCTGGTCTTTGTTTTCAAGGCTTCCACACAACAGAAGAGCGAGAAGCCTTGCAGATGGGGTAAGAGCTGACATCCCGGGGGAGGATGCTGGCAGGGGTGAAGTGCTGTCCCCACAACTGCCATAAAGCTGTTTTGGGAAATGGGCTGGTCAGGGCTGTGGCTGGGTAAGATGACATGAAGGAGTGACCAGATCAACACAGCAAGTGAGCCAGATGTTAAGGAGGACAGAAAACAGGTCTCGGTAGGGCACTGGCGTGAGGGTGGCTGGGGCTGAGCCGGGATCTTCCTTTAGGAGGAGTTTGCCTGGTGGGAGCTGGGGTAGAAACTAGGCAAGACACTTGGGATTTTGTCTGCGGATTGTTGCTGCCGTTGCATCTGTTCTCTAAAAAGAGACTAAGAAAGCTTATTCCACCTCCATCTGTCAATGGCAGTGGGAAAGGCTGCTCTGCCGCAGGCACTGCTGCTCCTTAAAAGCTTCCAAATGCTCCTCTGCTGAGACGTTGTCAAGGTTTATTTCCTTGCAGCGGCTGTGGTCACAGAGCAGCGTGATGGGTTCACAGCAGTAGGAGGCAGAGCATCTGCACTGAAATGACTTCGGAACTGTAAAGTGATTAAATACACATTTTAAAACGTTGGTGGGGAATAGAAAGGAGGAGTGACCCCTAAAATGGAAGAGGATACACAGCCTCTTGGGTTTTACTCATTGTTTTCTAAGCATTAGCAGTGATTAATGGAGATTTAGGGGGATCCATGCAGGGATCAATATTCGTGGTGGTGGTGGTGGTGTATTAATTAAAAAAATGGATTTTCTCTTTGGCACTGTTATGTGCTGGAGCTGCAGGGATGGCCTGTTGACTCTCCAAGACTATTCACACACAGTCACTTGCAAATCAGTCACATGTGGCTTTGCCTAGCAGGTACTTGAGACCCACCCCTGACAGCATCCTCTCAAGCACTGCAGCAGAAGCTCGGTGCTGCTGCCCTGCCTGCACCAGAAGCTGTGTCCGAAGGCAGCTTTGCTGGATCAGCCACTTCCAACCCCATGCCATACATCTGGGACTTGCACCACTGACATTCAGTGTGGCATCTGACTGCTGCTCATCCTCACCTGCCTTCCTCTCATCACCTGTGTGGCTGGAGGAACAGGGCTTGTTTGTCTTCTCTGGCAGAGGAAGACACAGGAGGTATAGAGAAATAAGACTGTGTGTTTTCCTTATTCTATTATTGGTGTAAATGTTGGTGAAAAACCAAACACTGAATGTTTAAAAGAGTACTCCGCATGGGAGGCATTAGAACCTACATGGATTTGGTGGCTGAATCACCTGACAAAAATCTCTTTAAACTGCTGGGCCAGGATTGGAGTCACATCTCTAGGAATGCCACATAATAAAAAAATCAGCATTAAAGTTAATATTCTTAAATTTTCCCTACAGAGAGTCTGTCTGGGATTGCGTTTCCTCGTGGTCAGTGTTTAATTGCTAGATGTTCCTCATGGAGAGCTGCACCTTCTGCTTGCTCTGCGTTCCCAAAGCACCAGCCCAAGGCTGGCAAGGCAAGGCACCAGCACTGAGAAATCTTGTGTTGCTGCGAAACCTCATCATTATAATGCGCTGATTCCTTCTTTTCAAAAACAGCCTTGCAATCCTCTTCTTTCTGTGGCTGTTGAAGACACTGTGCTGGCTGTGAGCTGCCATGCCGAGCCTGGTGCTCCCTGCTGTGCGCAGCTGGAGGTGGCAGTGCCAGTGCTGGCTCACAGCATCCAACGGCTGTGGCCATCTCGGACGCGTCACTCCCATCCCTCCTGTGCATTCGGGGCATTTGGGTCTCAAAGTGTATGGGGCTGCTGTGCAGCAGACTCTGTTTGATTTTTCCCCAGTGGTTGCCCAAAACAGGACTGTTTGAATGTTTGCACTTTTAGGGGTTGATTTCCATTCTCAGCTCTGACTGCCTATACTCATTATGCCTTGCTGGATCCAGAATTAGAAAGGATTTGCTTTTCATTTTGCACTGGAAGAAATTGAACATTGGTAAGAGCAGCGATTCCTGTCCGTGGAGGTGGGGGACATGCTGTCTCCTCTCCCGCTGCTGCATCTCTCCTGGCTTCACTAGAGCTTCCATCTGTGCAAAATCAGAGAGAGCACTATGAAAAACACTGGCACACAGTAGTGGAAATGTCTTCCTCTCTGGGACTTCAGCGACTTTAGATGGAAATCTTGGGTTGTTCCAGTGCTGGACTTTGCCCAGCCCAGCCTTATAAGTCTTGATATTTTCATTCCTGTCTGAGACCCAGCAAGATCATCACACATCACATTACCCCTGAGACCTGTCTTTAGGTGTATTTTTTACTTTGAATCACTTTGAATTTGACTATTCTCTTGCATTTGTCATGGACTTGCATAGTTTGGGGTCTCTTGCACTGGAATTTTTTCACTGATGTTTTCCTCTGGCTTTAGTCTTGCACAGTTTTACTTATAAAATCTTTCATGAAGCTATCTGCTGCTGCAGGCAGTAATTCTTGTTTGTATGAATGCTGCTTGCCACAGTGGAGAAATTCCCATTGGCTCTGAGCATACCTGTTTAGTATTAAAATATGGAGCTTGTCTATTTTTGGCAATTGCCTTGCAATGGTCTTTGCTGCAGAGAAGGGATCAGTTGTCTGACTGCTGACTTTGTAGGCGATGTGCCCCTCTTTTAGACCTGGATGTTCTGTTGCAAAGCAGCTGCTTGTGGATTTGTATTTTACCACTGTCACTTCCCCTCCGTCTTTAGAGATTTGTTTCCTTCTATAGCTCTGATGACCAGCATTTTATTTATTTTTTTTCTGTTATGTGGGAAAACATATTTTTGTTGATCTGACCACTTGCACTTTGAAATGTTTTGCCTTGTTTTCATTGTATTGTTATATCTTGGTTGAGCCGCTGTGGCTCATCAGCTTTAATTGGTGAGAAAGCACAGGGTGTGTTTACTTTTCCCTGAAAACCATTTTCTGCTCCATAACAAATTTTAAAGGCCTATAAAATGCATTAATAGCCTGCCTGAATGCATCTGGTGCTGCGGAGAGCGGGGGGAGTGCAGCCTGCCCCATCACAGGGCAGTGGGGAGCCCACCGCCCTCTTCCCATGCTCTAAAGGCACCACGTGCATTTTGGGGCTGGAAATGCTCACTTGGTGGGTAACGCAGCCAGCAGCCAATCCTCTGCCTGTCAGTGGGATTGCTACTTGGAAAGGGAGGTAGAGTATCTTCAAGTACCTAGAGGACTGGGTATAAGCCGCCTTTCTTCTGGCAGCCCCTCCACCGCTTCCACTGCAGGGATGGGGGACCAGCAGGGCTGCCTGGAGGGCAGCAGAAACTGCCCTGGGGAGGCTGGTGGAGAGACAGTATGATTTCAGTCCTCCTGGGGTTTAAAGAACAGAATTTGGGGGTTTATTTTTATTTGGCTGTAGCTGAGCCTCTGATGTTACTGGTGCTGCCCGTGCTACATCTGGACAGCCACAAACTGCTTACGAAAGCTGCTCAGCCAGGGGCTGGCGGCTTTGCTCCCCATTCCCAGCTAGGTTTCCTGTCTCCCACACTGCTGCAGCCCCGCAAGCATGCTCAGGTTGGCTCTGGACTGGGTTGTGCATAGGGCCAGCCCCGCACAGGCAAGCTGCCTGCTGTCTGCTGCCACGGCAGGGCAGCGATCAGGGCAGTGGAGAAGGAGGGGCGAAATGCCTGCTGAGGATCTGCCCTGTAGAAGGGACGGTGCCCAGTTTTTGAGCCTCTCTGCTGAAGGCACAAAGATTTCCTTCTGAAGAAGAGGTTAAAATAAGAGTTTTGGACTCCTGGTTTAACGGACCGTGGACAAGCACCTTCAGCAGCTTTGGTGTTGCGTGTTCTGGGCTGAACTGCCTTTTGCAGCCACAATCTGGGTCCAAATGACCACAGCTCCTCCTTTCCTGCTAACTGATTTCTTTGTATAAATGTTTACTTTCAGATATTAAAATTGTAGTGAGTGGAAAGGTCAGTGCCTTTGATGCTTTCCTCTGGGATGCTGTTGAAGAAGTGTTTCAGCCCCTGCACACCTTCTGCTCCCACTGTGAGAGAGACCCACAGCTTTCCCAGGCAGGGCTACAACGGTCCCTTAGTGTTTCCTTACTGATTTGTCCTGGCACCAAAGTCTTCCTTATCTTCTTGAACACCCTGTCTTCTCGGGGACCTTCAAGGCTCTCAATTACGAATTTGTTTCTAAGTCTTAATTTGCTTGGAGTGTTACATGGTGAAATAGCAAAGAAAAGGCTCCAGCTGAGTCTCTCACCATTGCATCACCTAAGTGTGGCTTGCAGGAATAGAACCACATAAGGGCTCATCTGGATCCATTGAGCTGTGACCCAGGCTGTCCAGCTTTCACAGCCCTGCAGGTTGATGCAACGGGTCTGCAGAGCGGCACAAGTGAGCCAGCGTAAGGCTAAGGACAGAGGCGGGCATAAGTACATCAGGAGGGGACAGAGAGGAACCCCTGCGGGGCTGGCTGCAGCTGCTGGGCCACCAGTAGGATGGCCCAGCTGCAATTGAGCTGAATATGGATATATACCTTGGGAGGAGATCAGCTGAGAAAGCCTGAGCCTTCCTCATATGCTCCTTGCAGAAGGACAGGTCCACTTGAAGTAGTCACAGCAGGTGGCCGGTCTGCACCTCATACTGCAAGGTGTTCACCATTGCTGTAACGCATATGCTGCATCTCTTGCTCTGCTGGAAGCCCAGACAAATGGTAGCATATATGTTGGCTAAGTGGCAGCCACAGTTAATGTACCTCTGTGTAATTAAAGCACAGCACCTGGCCATGCCTATGAGGCTTGAGCAGGAGCCAAGCCGTGTGGGTGGAGGGTTTCCCCAGAGGCCCTGGCAAATGTGGGGTTGGGCAATGGATTGATTACAGCTGTGTGTGAGGGGGTTTAAAAATAACTCTCCAACTTTCCAGAGGAATGTATTTGTTATGGAGTCACTGAAAGGCTATAGTAAGAGACCCAGGAGTGAGCAACTGGGAGCAAGCCAAGAGACAGAGCTTCTTCTGGGCACAGTGCTCCCTGGAAAGGCAGACTTGGGCTGCTGAGCAAGGAACCTGCTCCTGTTTGCTCTCTGTGTTCAGGGAAACAAGAGTCTGTGTATGTTTTGTGTGATAAATAAACATTGCTGCACCAAGGAGATGCTTTACTCTTATAATCCGTTGTATTGTAGTGGAAACAGCCTGGCAGGACCACACATATTGGCTAATCCTCAGGCCAGATGGAGGTAACAATATGTTTAAAATGTTAATTTACTACTTCATTACATGTCTGATTTTCTGTTTTTAAACAAATTCCTGAGAAGGCCTGTTTAATAAGTACCTTTACTAGTGTGTCCTGGTTCACCACTTGAACCCACAAGATCTCAAGCCTTAACAGCAAAACTGTTAGCTTGGGTGTAACAGCAAAGCTAATCACTAACATATGGGAAACAGAACCAGAAAATTGCAAATGGACAAGGAGCATGGCAGGTAACTGAAATAAAGGAAAGATACACACATGCATTATTATTCTACAAGAAAAAGACAGTATTCTGAGGTTTCCACCTTTTAGACACACAGTGATCATAATTAGCTCTTCATGATGGTGATGCATTAGGGTGAAAGGGACTGCCATGACTGTGGGATTAATGCACAGATTCAGGTGAGCGTTTTCCCACAGAAGTTTCCTAAAATACATCGCCAGCACGCACTGGGATGGGAGGGAAGGAAACAGTGATGTCTGGGCACAAAACCTGTTTGGCTTCAATGGAAAGGGTTATGATCCCTCATGAACTTGGAGCAAGGGTTATGCCAAGGCAGAAAAAGGGGATGGAACCGGTGGGCAGAGAGAGGGAGATCATGGAGGCCAGGCCAGAAGGAGTCCTGGTACAGCACCGTGGAGCTGCAGGGTTTTGTAATCTTAGGGCCATGGTAAATTCCAGTAAGTGTAGACCTAGCAGCAGAGGAGCAGAAACATCCGCTGTGTGTGCAATGGAAGGTAGTTTACTCCTAACAGGAGTGAGAGCTTGCTGAGAAGGAGGAGAGTTTATTCAGATCTGTGGTTTACCCTACACAAATCCGTGGAGTCACACTGATGTGTGTAAAAGATCTGTTAGGGCCTTGGAGGCATTTGTTGTAAAAGAAGTTTTATATTTCAGGGGTGAGATTGCAGGGGTGGTCACAAGGAAAATAATTTCCAAGCAGTAGGCATTTGCCTGCACGTCTCAGAGAGACAAAAGCTCTTGTAGTGTGCTTTTGAACGTGGGGCAGCAGATGACAACTTCATCCTTTGGCCAGATTCGTGCTACAGTTTTGCCTACAGAGTTACAACTGATCAGGGAATGAAAGTCATTTTCCATCATTGGTATATATATTGCTGTCTTGACTGGATGCAGGCAAGGTGTCAGGGTGTCTGAAGGCTTTGTGCCTGCTCTTTGGGCAACTCTGCCAGAGATCCAGTGCTCCTCCTGTGGGTACATCTTACACCCCACAAGCTGGCTTGGAAAGCCATGGCAGCAAAACATCTGTGCTGTAAACTGCACATCCTTCCAGAGGCACCAGCCTCAAGCTTTTATTTAGTCTCGCATCACAGGCAGCAGATTTGCCTACTGCGATGAGACACATGGAGGCAAGGGTTTCTTGTAGTTACAGGGAAATGGTGTTCATCAGCCAGCTTCCAGACCTGCTTTAAGGAGGAGTCAACCTGTAAAGTGGAAGGAACAAAATAAGGTCACATCCTTCCAAAGAAGAAATTATTTTTGAATCTTGTATGATCAAGTAGTACAGAGATGTGGCTGTTTTTTCTTAGGTTGAGCCTTAGCTCCTGTTTCCTGGAATAAGTGCACGCAAGGAGGTCTGAGGGCTTCAAATTTACTGACGTCCCTTTTTAGGCTATAAATCAGCATTTTCATCAGCACAGCACTAGTTTTGTTTTGAGAAGAACCTTTGGCCTGTCTTAGAGCTATACAAATATTGCAGAATCATTACGTCTTTTTTCTTATTTAAAAAAGGCACTCTCTAACCTTTGCTGCATCAAAATCAGTTCAAAGATTGAGACTCCGCTGGAACACGTTTCTCCCTTTCACGGCTTTCTCCACCTTTCCCCCATATCTTGGTAGGTGTAGGGGGAGCATGAACACAACCTGGGTGTCTGCTTGCTCCCATGAAGGCTACTGAGCACCCAGCATCACTGGGTGAACAAGAACCATCCATCCCTTCTCCTTATCCTTGAGCATCCAAGGAAAGGAACATGTGGGAAGCACACCCGGGTGAACAGAGAAAAAAAACAATGTAAGATGTAGTTTTAAGACATGGGTTAGGCAGTCGCAGGGTGGTTAACCCACCCTGCATTTCCATATCCAATGGCACCTCTGCCCTAAGAGCCAGCCGGTTGATCAGACACCCAGCACGTTGGGCAGCAGATCTATTTCTAACATGGAAATAGTGGTAATGACAGGGAAAAAGAATAGGAAGGACAAATAGCAAGTTTACTTTGGGTGTATCAGTGACTAGGCATGGCATGTTTTGGAAGCATGGAAGCAAGCTGAAGTTTGAGAAGGAGTTTGAAGGCAAATATGATAGCTGCTGGGTGTGTTTTTCTGGAGTGGCCTTCATCTTATTTTTTTTTTAAGGGGAGAACCAGTAAAAATGGAGATTAAAATGGAGATTTTATGTTGGCTAGGCAGCAAGATGCTTGTTGTGTTGCCTCAGAACCCTGAAAGGGTTGGAAGAGAAAAACCCATACAGCAGAAGCGTTGCTTAAAAAAACAATTCCTTTCATGATATTTCACATAATCTGAAATTTTCCATTGCTGCCTTTAGTTACATAGAGTCCTTTCATACACCCAGGTCTGTTGATCTTTGATAAAATTGCACAAAGGAGGCAGCTCATTAATTCTCGTTCTGCACTGAGCATGTTTTGATGTGCAGATTGCTGACAGCACAAAAAATCCTTTCTGGCTGTGTAGGTAGGGATAATAGCAGTATTGACAGTGTGTACCTGCTGCAGGCAAAACACAGGGGATCCTCCGTCTCCTCGGCATGTCATCTGAGGAGTAATGACCAGGGAATGTGAAGAGTGATTGTGGAGTTGAACCTAATACAAAGCTGTCACATGAAACCCCTTTGCCAAAATGATGATACAGTTCCTGTAACTCAACTCCCATTACAGCATCTCAAGTCAGACCCTCAAAATAAACAGTAACTTTTAAAAAATCCTGCTATTACCAGCTAGTTATTGATTAAAATAATGATACATTTTGTTCTTATCATGTTTTTCAAGCTCTCTTGTGTATAGAAGGCTTCTCAACCATTTAACAATTCCAGGCATGAACAGTTTATCTGAACATTTTGCTTGCAACACTGGAGACTACAAACAAAGTGCTGTGTGTTAGTGTGGGGACGCAGAGAACAAAACTAGCCGAAATACCTCAGTTATCCAAACTGGCTGGAATTAAACAGCATAAATGAGAAGAAAGTTACATTTAATGTATCATTTTTTAACTAGAGGATGTTAGACATCAAAGCTGGGATCTTTTAAAAGAGAAATTGTTGGCAGCACTCATAAGTGTGTGCATGATGGGCATGCAGCTTTGCAGTTTTGCTTTGATTTCATTCTCTCTGCTCTGAAATCATAAAGGGACACAGGGAGAGGTAAAATGACTCCATTAGAGTTAAATGCTGGTGTTCACTAATGGAACGAAGATAAAAAGCAAACAACAAATGCATTGCTATGATGGCTTGGGTGCTTCATCATGTTAGCTGGTGTCCTTTTGTTTCTCTAAACTGGAGAAGATGGTTTCAGGCCCAGTTTAAGGTGGGATCAGTCTTGCCTCTTGTAGCTAAAAACAAGATGCCTGTGTACCAAGATGCAGAGATAGAGGGCGGCTGTGCAGGTTTGGGGTGGCTGTTGCTGAGCCCAAGCTAACCCGCCACGCCGGATCTGTTGGGCAAGCAAAGCCCATGGGTCTGTCCACCCTGCCCTCTCCCCTGACTGCCCCAAACCCGCGCGAGTACCTGCCGCAGCACTGCGTGTGCCGAGGAGCATGGTGAGAAGGCACACCCGCAGGCAATGATCCTGGTAAGGGACATCACCCATCGCAGGGAAGCGGTGAGTGCGCAGGGACCTCCCCAGGTCCCCCAAAATCATTGAGCTGGGCTGGTGGCACAAATTTCCAAACGCAGCACAGGAACGAGCTGCTTTGCCCAGGCGCTGGCTCCGGGCTGGCACAGCCCTGCGCGGCCACGGCAGCTGGCGGAGACAGACAGCAATGGTGTGCGCCTGTGCAGCCCAAGTTCCCAGCTCGGTTGGTCCAAGAAATCTTGTCTCTCCATGAATGGCAGCTGAAATTAGACCTGAGGGAAGTTCATCTTTAATGTCAAGTGGCACTGTTTCATTACGCAGATTTTTCAGAGCTGCAGCCAAATCAGTCCAGTGCTGCTTAATTGCTTAATATGATAAATCATGGCTTTTGCCAACTGCTTGCCTAATTATGTATTTTATTCATTGTAAACATCAGCTCTGAGAGGATGGAAGGGAGGCCACACAGGGTTTCTACAGCCGATCTGATGGGCTGGAGTACAGCAGCCATCTCTGAAGCTATATTTAGCTTGCTCTCATTGATGTGACTGAAATGGACCTCCAAGAAGTTATCTTTTATACCTCACTCTTCAGAATGAGGACTCTCTTCACCATTTCTTCAGAGAAGCTGTGTTTCTGAATCTATTTAAAAGATTATTCATCTCATCTCCTGAGGACTTGCATATTTTCACAAAATATTATTTGGCCTCTCTCTGCGTTTTCAGTCCAGAGTTTCAGAGGTCAGGCCAGCTTTTGGCAAGACCTGGGAAACTCCTCTCCATCTTAACTCCTGAAGCATTACCCCAAGATGCATTGTGGAGCATTTTTGTGGTTTTTACTCATGGCCAAGCAATTCTGACAAACTGGAAAAAATATGGTTTCTGAAGCCACTAAAAGCTGAATTTCAGGTCTGAGCAAATTTAACACTTTAATCTGGAAATTAAGGGATGGGTTGAAGGTGGCACGCATGATGGTGCTCAGTGCTGTACAGCCCAGCAGGGCAGAAGCCTTCTGCCCTTGGGAGCTCACAACCTGATGGATGTGAGCAGAGGGACACTGCCTCTGCAGGGCACACAGAAGGAAGGGGCAGGGCAGCAACTGTGGTAGGGTGACCTTAGCCCACCACCAAAGCCATTCCTCTTGTCAGGGTGGCTGCCCCAGAGCAGCACTGGTGGAAGAGGCAGAACCAAGTGTGTCCCAGCCACCACCCAGCCACAGGGGGTTTGCTTACACCACTTCAAAAACACTCCCATCCAGCAGTGCCTCGTGAGCAGAATACAGCTTTCATCTACAGAAAACACTACTGAGGTTCATACATATTAATGCTCATATATTGACTGTTCTTTCTGATCTGCTTTAATCGAAAGATAAGCTGAATTTTTTATCTGGTTCTTCTGCAGTAGGAGTTGAGTTTTGAAGTAGCATATTTTCCTGCTGTGTTCCAACTACATTTGAATTAAACATGGTCATAATAGTGGAGAAAGCATCAACCTCTGTATAAAATTTGTTTGTACCAAGGCGGGGTGTATAATACTGCACTTTAAAGTGGTGATCATCAGAAATAACTATCTGGGACATTCCAGCTGAGGATAAAAGCATCCAAGCCGTCCATATTAGCGCAGTAAAATGTAAATGTCTCTGTCTTGTTTATAAGCTACTGAAAATGAAAGGTATTTAAAGTCAGAGAATTTATAATCAGTTTAGAATATTTTTCCCTCTGATAGTGCACAAGATGAACTGTGCCTGTTTGCATTTTGAGGTCACAGTTCCCCTCTTGCAGACACACTATACTTTGTTCAGTGAGAGCAGGTCAGATAAATGAAGACCAGAGGTCCACTTACAGAAGTACGTATACAAAATGTGGTCATAACTGCAGAAATGACTATTAGAGTCGCACGTGATGACTGAACAGCACTGCACATAATTAGATAAATGGGGAGTTCCCTCTGGCCAGCAACTGCACGATGGATGGCTGCAGCTCACTGCACTGCAGCTGCACGGACACCTTTGGTGTCCTTTTTGTGCACATTCATTTCATGTGAACCAAGGCCACACTTTCTGTGTTAATAAATATTTTAAAAATTATTTCCATAGAAATTCCAAAAGTTATTAGATTTATTCTTGTATTTTGTGAACAACACCTATGTGTTTCCTGGCTATTTTCTTCTTTTCTCTTTTTCTCCTTTTTTCTGGAGGAGCTGAATAATTCATCTTAGGAAGAGGCACTTGGATTTTCATTTTTTATTTTAGTAAATCTGTACTTCAAAGCAAGCACTGTCAGAGGTTTGCTCGTTGTGACTCAGATTTATGGAAAAGGCACTGCAAAGTCTCTGGGCTCTCATTTTAGCATGGCCCTATCCTCATTTGTAGGTCTAATCTCAGCCTTGTGTTGTCTCAGTATAATCTAGGAAGAAATATCTTCAAACTCAGGGAATTCTGCCACTACAATCTCTAGATAGTTTGACTGAAAAACCTCTTAAGATTATGGATTTTCATTCTCTGATCACAGCAGAAATTTTTTAAAAGAACAGGTTATGTGCTGGAAATCCACACTTTTTCTTGGATTTTTGGGGGTTTTTTTCTGTGTTAAGCTCATGCTGAATGACTTAGTGAACTTCACCAAAATCACCTGAGAACTCTACAGATGAAAAAATCTATGCATTTTTTTAGCAATAAAACTGCTGATGCAAAATTCAAAATCTTTACCTTATTGATCTCAGTCTGCATTAAAAAGCAAACTATGTTTGTAGAAGAAGTTTAGGAATTTCAAAATTCTGAGTTTATAAGGTTAGCAGTCCAGTACTTCACATCAGACCCACATCAAAAGCAAGTGTACCCTGCTCAGAGTGAAGGCGCTGGTCAGCACGGATCGACTTTGAAGTGCTCTCCACTGCCAGTGACCTTCAGTTCTTAAATCTGTCCCACACTCGAGTTACTTGGTAACCTGCCGTAAACCCATGAGCCACTTGGAAAGCGTAAACACAGCAGGTCCCTAGCAAAATGTAAACCTTGTGCTTCTGACAGCACTAGCTGGAGTAAAAGGGTCTGGGGGAGTGAAGGGCTTGACCTGCAGCCATAGCACTGCCGTTCCACCGATCACCCGGGCTGGGAAATGCTGTTGGCAATGCTTGCAAATTCATGTGAAGTAAATGGCAAATACGTCCGGAAAGGCAGGATAATCATGGGTTAGTTTTGCAGGTTACTTCCATGCTCACTCTCTGTGTCCCACAGCACAGATGTAGGATTTGGGTAGGAGATGCTACAGCAAGTTATTCCAAGTGTAGCATAGAGAGCAATGTCTCACATGGAGTTGGTGAAAGTTCATGCGTCCAGAAGATCCCAGGACTGAGATGAGTTTAAAGTAGGTTAAAGCTTTAATGCTGCAACCAGTAATAGGACAGTAACTGTTTTGTTGTGTTACTGGCTTGTGGGGAACTGAAGCAACATCACCCAGGACCTCCCAGCTCAACCTTTTTTTTGTCCCATGGCAGGCAAACACCATAGATGCATCCAGTGGTTTTGATGCCTTCTGATTCACCATGAGCGGACACTTCGTCATCCAGGGCCTCAGTTGCAAAAACACATTGTTTGCTTCTCCTTTCTACAGCTTTGAGCATGGCTTATCTTTGAAGGACTGGAGAGCAAGTGCCCTGTCAGTAGTGCAAAAATTACGAGAAGTTTTGAACTTGGAGAGACCTGGCTTCATCCCTTTTCCATATTTTCCATCTCTTTTACCATTTTAAAGCCACCTTCTGAAATCTGAAGGCCACAACTATAAGCAATTTGCCCTTCAGCTGTCCAAAGATACTTTCAGCTGTGATCCTTCAGCTGGTTTAGAAGAAACTTTGGGAATCTTCTTGCAGCAGTAAAATCTTACTCAGACTTGATAAGCTATAAGTGAAAGTAGGAATAGTTCTCAAGGCTCTTGCAACTTCCTAGATGAGTCTGCATTGATGCATATGAGTTTCTTGTGATCCTGTGATCCCTGAAGTGTTCTGGTTGACCTCTGTCCTCCTCAGAAAATTAGGTAACCATGTGGAAGACAAGGAGTGAGAATGTGCATCACCTTCATGTGACTGGGGAAAACCCACTCACATGAAGCCATCACTACCCTCAAGAGTCCCAGGGATTTAGAGCGTTTTCTGTAATAACAGGCATAGCTCTTGCGAGGCAGCAGCACCTAAGCCTGTCTCCAACCTGGCCCCCATTGCCTGCAAAGCTCCCAAACTATTGCAACTGTCCACTCCAGATCTACACACTGAGCTCTACAGTTCTGGGTTTGATTTGCTGTAGGTCTCAAGGAGAGCAAAGTTTTTAATCCAAAGGATTTTCTACTCCTTTAGTGGTGTCTTATTTACAGAACTCTCATCTTCCAGCAGTCTACCTCTAGTCTCTCAGGACCAGTGCCCCACACATGACAGTTAGTTAGCCCACAGCTACTCTCTGAGCAGGAGTCCCCATCATCACTGGGATTTCCATCTCATATGGTAGCCTGGAGAGCAAGGGCATGGCTGCACCATGTAGGATGCACTCCAAGATGCAGAAGGTAGCGCAGCCATTGGCCCCCATGTATTATGCTTCCAACAGCTTGTCCATGAGAACTAAGTAGTGTGGAGCAGACAAGGTGAGAAGCCATGTAGAGACAAGATGAGAGACAATATATAACTCATCTGGAAAGTCGAGGCACTTGAGAAATATCTGTGCTGTCAAGGCCTCCATTTATAATGTGCCATACTTTCCCAGTAACTTGGGACAACAAAGAGTAGTCAGCGACCAAATCGGACCACGGCTGCTCTGCCCTATGGATGACATGCCCCCGAGCAGCCCTGGACTCATGGAGTACAAGCAATTAGCAACGACTTGTTTGCTTCTGAACAGCAGCAGGTTCTTAATCCAGCCTTTCCCCAGAGGCTGCCCCCCTAGTTGTCCACACCACAGTCTAGTCCTGCTCTTAATATAATCAGAAATTAGATGACAACTTTGGAGTTTGGTTGTGTAGCTCTTCAAGACAAAGTGCCAGACCCACAGAGAGCTCTGAAATAATACCTTAGTGTAGAGGGTTAATTAACATTGATTAAATACAGTTGTGGGCTTGCTTCTGGGGCAGTGGGTTGGCTGATGTGGGTAATGTACAGATGTGGCTTGTTTGGGCTAAGTAGCTAAATAGCACTGAGGAGCCTGGAAGAGGAGGAGTACTGGTGGAAGGGAGTACTGGGTGAAGAGAGAGAGAGGTGACTAGATGAAGAAGAGCCCAGGGATGTAGGAGAAATGAGGAGAGGCCCTGGGAGAAGCTGAGAGAAGAAGGGGGCCTGGATGAGGAGAGGCTGGCTGGAGGAAAAGCCAGGAACCTGGACACAGCTGAGGCAAGCAGCAGGGTGGACTGGCCTGAAGAGGATGAAGAAACAGCACAGGCAGTAGGTGAACTTTTCAAACCTTGTGTGGGAAAGCCTTATTGCAGTGTGATAGTTCGGTAGTGCTGCAACACCTCAGCAGCTGTAAAAAACCATTACTTCTAACTTTGCAGTCTGTGAGTTATGGAATGTTAAGTGCAGGGTGTGCTTTTGGTAGGGAGAGGCTGTTTGCAGCCTTGTCTACATCTCTCACAGCATCTTGGCAAAGCTAAACCTGGCAGGGACCACTTCAGAGGCTCGGCGTAGCTTTGTTTGGGTTTTGGCCCTGCTGTTGTCAGATGAGTACAGTGCATACTTGGGTACTTGGTGCACACCTCAGACACCCTCTCTTTTTTGAGTATTTACCTTTTAAACCCTGCTGTTCCAATACCTGTTTTTTCTCCAAAAGGTTAAGAGATCCTGCTCACCTCCTGCGTCTTTGGGTGTCTCTGGTGTTTGTCAGGGGGTCTGACAGGCTCAAGTGCACCGCTCTTCAAGGCGCAGAGGTTCGGCTCTCCACCAAGAGCTATTATTTAGGGCTCAATTAATCTTTTGTCCATGCTTTGCCTGCAGCTGAGCAAAGCTCCTTGCAGGGCGTGCTGTGCGGTGTGGCGCATTGTTGCAAGGACTGTGCTGGCCTTTGTCTAACCTGCTGGCTTGTCTTGCTCTCTCTTGGATTATCTTCTGGCCCAGCAGTTCTTATCCAGCCCTAGCTGTCCCCAGGATTTCTCAAACCCAGCAGTGCATATGGTGTTTATATGGGCTCAGAGGGGAGCGCTCTGTCACAAGTGTGTAGGGGCTGACAGGGCCCTTTGTGTCCTCCTTATGTTTTGCATGTGAATTTTGTATTGTCTCCAGACAAAGTGGAACTCGGTTGTGTGTGTTGTCTGGAGCCCGAAACACTTTTTCTTTTCTTTCTCTTAGAAATTCAAACTTGAAAAATAGTGTTATGCTCTTTTTAGGAGAAGCTGAGCTGATTTGTCAGACTCTGGCGGCGCTGCGCAGGCAGTGAATGGAGCCCCTTGTGCCTGCTGAGCCGCGGAGAGCACGGTGCAGGGCTGTGGGCTTAAGCCAAAGGCCAGCTGTGACCAACCCTGTTTTTTCTCACCCAAACTCTCCAGCTACAGCAGCCAAGGATATTTTTTAATGGGGAAACTACAGGGGGTTTTGTGGAGTTCAGAGGTGCATTTGGGGGATGACTCTTGCTCCCTTAAGGAATAACTGAAGTACATTTTGAAGCAAATACACCTCAGTAAAATGCCCACAGTGCTGCAGGGCATGGGGGAAGAGGCTTCAGAAAATTTAAACTTGGTTTGTGAAACTTTTGTTTGGTGTGGCCTTTACTTGAGTTACCAAAAAATCCAGGCTATGTGGGTGGGGGTCAAAAACGTGTTTCAGTAACATTTAAAGCCTCTTGCTTTTTTCCTTGTAAAAGTAGATTCCTCATTTGCTTCCAGGCTGGGGTGGAAGCTGGGTTAGCCCAAGCCATGGGTGGCAGCCAGGCAGGTCTCTGTGTCATTTGTCATCTGGTGCCAGCTGCAGAGCTCGGTGCATTGCTTCTCAGGTGGTGGGGCTGGGGGTTGTGCTCACCTCTTGCATAAGCAGCAAATCAATTAAATATTTAGTCAACTCAAGTTGACTCAACAACTCAAGCTCTTGAGTTTGTTGTGATCTTGTGTTTCTCTTACGACCAATTTTATGTATTATGCAACAGACAGCAGAAGTGTTTTGGTCTGATACAGCAGAGGTGAGTGCCCTTCCTCATACAGCATCCACTTGTATCTGAGCCAATTAGCTGTTCCTTTAAAAGCTGTCAGCCTTCTCTGCCGAAATAAATGCCCAAGAGAGAAGGAGGGAGGCAGGGAGCAGAAAAATGTTCAGGTGTGGATGCACATGTAGAAATACTTCACAGTGCCTTTATGGCAAGGGAATGTGCAATTTTTGAATACCATTCCCTCTGCTGCATTGCTTGTGGCTTGTTTCCTCGTATTTATATGAAGCATAGAGCTGCAGACTGAAAGCAGCAGTGTGGGACAGAGAAGCCAGCAATCTAGGAGAAAGTTAGTCCAGCTTGTGATGCCCTTGGGAAATCAATATGATGGGAAAGCTGATCCTTTCCTTCCTCCCATTTTGTAATTGCAAATGTTGGCCTCATCCTTCATGTCCTTTGTTCTCTGTTTGCTTGACAGACGAAAGTCCAGGTCCTGCTCCCCCAGAAGGCACTGGTGCTCCTGCCAAGCCAGCTTCTCATGGGTTTTGCCTCTGGGTGGGTGCTGAGCAAGAGTGCTCAGGAAATGGGATTCCCATCTGGGGTACCCGAGAATGCACACACAGTGGCTGGGAACTTGTCCTGCGCTGAGGGTCAAACAGCCTTTCAAATTCCCCTGAGGGCATGTGTGCTACCTACCCAGCAACATTCAGGAATAATACAAAATACAGAATATAAATAACATAGCCATAGGGTGTGTGAAAGGAAATCATGGGCTCCCTGGCTTGGGGGTAGAGGTTCGCCAACCTCTCTGTGGTTGTGCTCAATACCACCAGAAACCACCTGGACATAAGATTAAATGGCTCTTGTCTCCAAACTGTTTGCAATCAAAAAAAGAGGGCAAGAGACAACACAGAGACTTCTGGAGGAGCACACAGAGTAAGGATGTACTTGTGCTTGCAAGGTACCATGGCTTTGTTCTCAGGTGTATTCTCACTTCAAGGAGATGTGTTGGTGAAGGGCTGCTCTGCGTGGTCAAAGCTGAAGTTTGCTCCTCATTTTGAATCTGATGTGAATGGCTTCTCCCATCCAAAGAAAAGCCAGCTCCCTTGAGAGATCCCATAAGCACAAGGAGATTTTTACATTTTCCTGGTGCAAACCCTGTGGCTGAATACAAGGTGGGAAAGAGCAAGACCTTTTCTTGCCTTGCCACCATGGGCTGAAAAAACCAATGCTTTAAAAACAGTCAAATGACTCTTACGGGTCTGGTAAGAGACATTGTCTCTGACTGATCAGGCTTGTCTTCCAGCAGTGAGGTTCACCCACCCCAGAAGCACCCTGCGGGACAGACATCAGCCTGGTGGGATGGGACATGTCCTGGGGCATGGAGGTGATCCCCTCTGCTTGGCTTGCCATGGGCAGCAGCACTAGAGGATAGAGGAGCATGCAGCTTAAAACAGACACAAGTTCCACCAGCTATTGCCTGCTTGTCTCTCTGTCCCCTCTCTTAAACACCAGCACCAGCCCTGGCAAGGTGTATGTGATGGACCAAACCAGGCTCTGTCCAGAGGAACCCTTCCCTACCAGGCACTGCTCTCCCGGTGTTAAATAGACATCCATGAGGCATGTCTGCTGCTGTGGCTCTTTGGTTTCGTACTTAAATTAAGGTAGCTGATAAATACTATGACCTGTTTGATTTTTCTGCTTCCCTGCTACAGCACTGTTTTCTCCTTTTTTCAAAGCTGCGGTAACTCTCTGTATCACCTGGTCTCCTGAGCCAACTGCTTATTTCATCTTGGGAAGGAAATTCATTTAGCAGTGGTTTTATAATGCTCATTCTGTGCCCGATAATGTGAATAATGTATGCGCTACCAAAGCCATATGTAATTAGTCCATTATGCTACTAAACAAAATCTTAGCACCCAGGGTTTTGATAATGTCATGTAGGAAGGCTTTTGCTACTGACTTTTTTCCATGCTTAATTTTTTTGGTCATATACGCTTTTTATCTCTGGTATTGTTTGACTGCTTGGTAGTTTTCATTTCTGATGAAGAAAATCACTCTGTGAATCTGTGATAACCAAAGGCCTCTTAAGTGAGTTTCACTGGGTCATTAAAACATAATGGGACTAACAAAATAAAGAAATCCAAATACCCTCACTGTTGTTCAGATGAGGTAGCAGCTGGGTAGCTGAGTATCTGAGGCTCCAAGAGCGCCTCTGTTTTGCTAAGGAGTCCTGGAGTTCTGGCTGATGATTTTAAATATTTGGGGTTTTTTTCCCCTTAGGTTCATAAAAGTGTGCTAGCCATGGTAAAGATATCTAGTAGTCAATTTTTGTTTGTTCTCTTTCACTGGTCTGGATTCTGACATCAAGATGCCTTTGTGCAGGTGATCTAAGGCCCCTCAGGCAGCCAGCTCCTGCCACTGTCCTGGCAAGGCAAGAAGCTCCAAGAAGCCTTTCCTGATAAATCCAAAGCCATTTACACTTCCAAGATGGTCTTTTCGGCTCCAAGGGAGAGCAATTACTATTTTAGCTACATGGTCCATTAGCCTTGTTACAGTTATGAACCACACTAAGGCTAACGGGTTCAGGTAATAAAATGCACAGCCTGAGCCTCAGGAGCATTTCTGGTAGTGAAGAAAACATGAATATTTATCACGGCCCAGATTTAGCCCTTTTTAAAAAAGGGGTGGGGGGGTGGGAAGGGCTAACCATGTACCCAAGGTAAAATACTGACCTAAATGGTCAGGGTTTTATCCTGACTTTTTTGCCTTATGTTTCTTTTTAATTCCCAAACCAGGAAGGATAGGGAGGATGCTACACGCAGTTTCCAGAAAGCCCTGTGGTACCACCTGTTGGGCTCCTGGGTTCTGCCCTGCCTGCACCAGGGGGCTCAGCCGTGCCTGGGGACTGCACAGCACTGCCTGCCACTTCTGAGGCCAGAAAAGAGGTGTTCAAAAATTTTATACAAAATATTTGCCTGCTGCACAAACAGCCTGCATCTCACACTGCCCTTTGGAACAGCATGTGTTAAATTGGTTGTGAAAGGCTGAGCAGGGACAGGGAAGGGTCTTGGAAAGCTGTGGGCCAGCTGGGCACATTTTCTCCCCTTTGACATTTGGTAGCATTTTGTTTCGATCCCCAGATTAGATATTCTGGCCTGTTAATAAACTCAGGTGCAGGACAGCAGCTTGCCTGATGAAAACGGATAATTACATTTCACTCTCTCTGACCAGAATTTTGATTGCCACCAACATCATTAATAGGATTTTTTCCTACCATTGCTTAAAGAAAGATGTAATGCCTAGGAAGTTATTTAGTATGTGGGAAATGTAAGCAGGCTTTAGATCATCAACGAAGATGAGGGATAGCGAGTGACTGAGGGACAGGCATTGTGAGAGGAGGCCTGACATTTATGAAATGTCTTGGTGAATAAGCTGGTGGAAAAGGAAGCAAACAGCCAGTGACAGGCTGGACACAGCACTGCATCAGGTGGAGCTGCAAGGCACAGAGATCATTCAGAAGAATGTGGGGGTACTGGGAAATAAAATCAGACCTGAGATATCACAGAGGAAGTAATAGCATCCCTCCTCTCATCAGCAGAGAGCACAAGTTTGGGGAAGAGTTAACATGAGCCAGATGTTCATGTTAATTTATCAAATAACTATATTACAGCAATCAAATACAGATGAACGAACCGTAGCTGAATGTTGATATGCCAGGTGTGAAGGGGTTGCACTGGATTCTCAGAAAGTGCTTTTAAAAAATAAGCTTTTGGGCTTCCTTCTGATCAAAATTTCTGATGCCTGGCTTTGAACTGGCACTGGGGAAAGAAGCAGGACTAAAGGGTAAAAATGACAGGGAGCATGGTTTCCACCAATGTGTACAACTGCACAGCTGTGATGCTTTCCCATGCGTGACACACTGCATGTGGTGAAGTCAGTGTGAACCCAAACAGCTCAGCTGGCACTAGAGCTATTCGAGCCTGGTGAGGAGCTCTGCTCGATGGGCTGCTAGCTCAGACCTCCTGCCTGTGTCAGGGCATTTGCCACCCTTCCATCACCCTCCCTGCATCAAGTTTGCCTCAGTACATCTGCAATTATGCTTACAATACTCCTTATCTCAAACAGCATCTTTTCCTTATCTCTTGGCAAGGCAGATGAGGAGCTGTGTCAGTCAGTGTAATTGGTGCCCTCCTCACTTGTGCTTGGCAGGGGAAACTTCTCTTTACCAGCACAAGGAAAAGCCAGCAGTTTATTTTCTCTGTAGTGCGAGTCTCTTCTCAGAAACTGGTCCTTCTGGTACATGATGGAAGTCTGCTGGTAAAGGGTATAGACCTGTCAGCCCTACAGCACAGAGTATGTCCTGGGCATATGTGCCTTTGCTGCAGTCCTGAGCAGAAGAACCATCACAATTATTGCCATCCAAGGAGATTCTCAAGGACACGGAGTTAAAAGCTGCTTCTCCAAAGCACTGGTGGACTTTGAGAGTTGAATTTCCTTATGCTCTTGACCTCTTCTGGGTGCTAGCAGTCAGGATTACCTCTTCCATTAGGCTGGGACATGTTTTGGCCCTCCACAACGACAGATCGGGAGAGAAACCATCCATGGTCATCATTAGTTCTTCAGTGCTGTCTGCAGATCCCAGAACTTCAGATTGTGAGCTCTTGCTTTACCATCTACCCGCTTCCTGATGAAAGGCAATACTGATTTTCAGTTCTCGTCCTTTGTGGTATCCAATTAAAGAAATGCTCTCAGAGTTGCTCTGCTTACTCTCAATCAGACTTTTAGTCTATAATTTCCAGAAGAAATTATCACATTTTTTGCCACCTCCTGCTTCCCAATCTCTCCCCACTGAAGCAGCAACTGACAGAGGCTGCTGGAGCCATCTTTACGGTCAACGTGAACTGTAAAATGCAGTAGTCTCACCTGGGTGCAAAGAAGAAGTTGTATTTCAAGAACTTTATTCCTGTATCTCCTTCTCTTGCACCATATATTCAGGTGATTCTTTGTCAACAGAAATGGCTTTTGATAGGATTCCTGCTTGTCCTTTGCTATTTTTAGGATTCTGCATTCCTTCACTCACACCATTTGCTCCTTTGCCCTCTGAATGTCGTCCAAAGCCTGATGAACCTGATGAAACCACCAGGAATCTTTCCACCAGCTTCCATGAGATCTCAGACCATGTCCACCTTTTCCCATCCACCACAATCTGCTCTTGCATCCAAGCCTGCTTTCCCCATGGCAGTCCTTCCTCCTCCATCTGTCTCTCCTTCCACCCCTTTCTGACTCCCTGGCTTCCACATCAGCCCACTCACCTCCTTTGCTGTCTGCGCCTCCAGCCACTTTTTGCATCCCTCTTCCCAGATGTTGCATGATCTCCTTTCACCCCTTGCTGCAAATGGGTCACTCCCCTCTCCTGCCACCCCCTCTGTCTGTCCCTTGTCCACCAGCTGGGGCACTTGCTCCTCCTCAGCTCCAGCCAGCCATGGCCCTCCTTCAGGAGCTCTGGGGTCCTGGAAAAGAGATAGCAAAGAGACTCCCTGTTCCCATTTTCAGAGCTTGACTCCAGCCCAAGGGGGCTTGGCTGTTCCTGGGGTGCCTAGTTTCCTCGGAGCAGGTGGACGCGCTCGCAGAGAGGTCGCAGATGTCTGTGTCTGGCCGGGACGGGAAGCAGCCAGGAGCAGGGGTGTGTCCAGCTAGGACAGGCTCCCAGGAAAGCTTTAGCTGTTGAGACCTTGCAGCTCTTTCTCAGGCCATGCCAGTGTGGTTTTCCAGGCAGCCTGGATTTTCAGCTCTGCACAGGGAGGCAGCCTAGAGCTGATGGGGTTGGGATTGGCACACATTCAGCCAGAAGGGCAGGAGAGGCAAGAGTCTTACAGGAAAAATTACTAGAAATTTTAACACTGGAAAACAGTTTTTTCATAGCCTTGTTTTTGTCAAAACAGCAGGAGCAGCTTGGCTTATTTTCCCTCCAGAAAAAAAGAAATATTCAGCCTGTAACATCCAGAACAGGAATCTGCAGCCTGAACAGACAAGAGGTGCTATTCTTCTGAACATCTCACTGTGGCACCTCGTAATGAGAATTTTGGGCAGTGTTAACAATATCAAATGTACTTGGGCAACCTGTCAGAGAGATTGGATGTCAGCTGTAGAGCAAAATACAACTCCAGCCTAACTGTGGGCCTTCGGGAGGAGCCTCATGAATATGTATAAATACTTGAAAATATGCAGTGGCACCCAGTTAATTCTTCAAAATGTAGATAACTGTGCAGTCATGGTGAAGACTGATAAAATGTATGATTACTTAGAAAAGGGAAGTAACTTGTGAGCATTCAAGTTGTTAGGCATGTGAAATGATACAAGAGGGTTTTCTACTTAATAATTACATTCTTCTTCCACTTCAGTTATGGTGGCTCCACGATGCCTCCAAGACACTTCTCTGAATTTCCTGTGCCAGATAAAACATTGCTGATAAAATATTGTACTGTGTGTGGGAACACTAAAAATATCTGCGCAAGACCAGAAACAAAGCACTGCAGTAAAGAAAAGTATTTTCTTTACCATTTATCATTGGATAGGATGGAGGTAGCTGGCAAGGTGTGTGTACGGGTGTGGCAGGGGCGATGGATGTGACTGGGGGAACAGTCACCAAGAGTTTTGAAAAAGATGCAATTAAAAATCAGTTGCATTTCTGCAACTTGTATGTGCTCCCCATGCAAGGGCAGAGGAGAATCCCTTATCAGTGTGCCCTTCCCAGTCAGTGGCCAGCTCTGCTTGACTAGAATAGTTTTGGAAATGCAGAATTCTTTTGAAATGTAGTATGTGTTCAGGAAGCAATCACAGTCAGCACTGCTCCAAAGATATGCTGCAACAGTCCTGCAGTACTAAATTCTTTTGAAGACATTTGTCACTATTTGGTATAGATATTTATCTTAAAGACCTTCTTGTATATCCTGTTAAGTTACCAAAAAGCAGAAGTGAGGGACGAGTAGATGAAAATGTTGATAAATGATGCTATGGGAAGGTCAAATTACTAAAATATTCTCAGCTGAAATGCATCAGCCAAAATATCTATCAGCTTGAGCTCTGCTGAATAACCCTTTGTAATGAATTTTTTTTATCATTCCTTGCATGTTGTGCTATAAATTGATATTTTTATGGAACAATCATGCAAACCTTACAGTAAATAGAAGTTGTAATATAACAGGATGACAGGCAGCAGCTAGGAGAACATGCTGCAGTTTGCCTGGTTTTGAAGGATAACTGTTGCGACCCAGGTTTTGGGGGGAGGTTTAAGAATTTCTGCTTACTAGGTTAATTATTTTGGATCACATGCTACTCCACTTTTCTGAGGAGCTTTTGTGGGAATAGGGTAGACTGCATTTGGCTTTTCACAAGTGGGACTGAAGTGTTTAAGTTATTGCTCTGAGTGATTGCTGCCTGCCACAGAAGATATTCAAGGTTTTTCAGCTTAATGACTCTGGGAAGAGGAGCATGCCACAGCTCTCCAGGGTCTGCCCATCAGTCTGCGGCTGGGGTGGAATTGACAATCCAAGGGGCTGGGGGCCATGTACATTAGTACACAAATAAGCCACTGAAGTCGTAACAAAAGATGTTTGTGCTCCAAATATATTCATGCTCTTGGGTTTTACCACATTTTACCTGGCTCCTTTGAAATAAAAATAGTTCTGAAGCTACACGGAAGGGAGGAAGGCTTGTTCATCTTCTAGGAAACCACTCAAATGTTTGTATATATGAGACCAGCTAATACAGAGCAAAGCAATCATTATTCAGCAGGCTTGAAAACAGGTGGTTCCCATTACGAGTACCAGATGTGCCACTGAGTGTTTCTGTGTAAAACCCAGCCATCAGTCCAGGGCTGTATCACCGCTTTGCCTTTGCAAACTGACTTACATCTGTTGGGTTCGGATGGCTGTGTCTTGCATGCTCTGAATTTGGAAGACAGAAGGGGAGAAAGTCTCACTTATAAAGGGATTTCTGCCTTGCTCTGGACCATTTTACCCTTCTTCTAGCCCCCTCCCCAAACCCTTTCCCTGTGCAACTATCTGAATGAGTTTGGTGAGGTTCATTCCTTGAACCTCCTGTGCTCACTTGCCTGCCCTGGGAGGCAAGACCATGCCTGTGTGAAGCTTACCTATAGACTGAGGAGGGCAGGGTGTTATCTTGCCTTGCAGGTACTACTGGAAAACAACTAATCATGCATGGTTAGCATGAAGCCAGCCCAGTAAGCCCCTTAAGTCAGTTACCGGTAAATCAGAGTGTGTTACCAAGGTTAGCTTCATTAGACAGTGGGGTTGTGGTTGGAAGGTGCCTAAAAATGCTTCATTTCTTATTTGTGGTACGTGTGGACAATTACATTCCTGCAGCCCCAAGAAATAATGCATGCACAATGTGTATCACATTTTGTGAATCAAAAAAGTGGCCAGAGCCTAGTCTAGAAAGAAATGCATCTTTCATCTCAATGGGAAGTGAAGAGAGTACAGAAAAGAAATATTTTTCTGCAGGCTCTTAGCATTTTGACTCTGTAATTCTGCTGTAGGATTTTCCCCACATCAGCATCTTCTGCGTTGGCTGTACCATCTAATACATCTCCCATTCCCCTTTGTTCTCTGTGGAGATGGAACAGAGCCTTGGAAAAGGAACTTTCTTCCTGCTGATGGTATGTAATCCCAAAATTTGGCTCCTTGAGCTTTTCTGTCCCCAGATTCACAAGCTCTGCCTGTGCTGTTTAGAGGAGGGGTCCTGGAAACAACAGGCATGGTCATATTCTTGCTCCTGATATGTGACTGATGCAGACTGCCTCCCTCAGCATGGTGCATTTGGATCCTCAGGTTCTGGTGCACCTGGTTGCTGCCTGCCAGGGTGAGCCTTGTTTTGAAGGTCTTGCCCCTGTGTGGTTTCTGGAGATACAGTGACTCCAGGGACCAGTGCTGAGTGACATCCCTTGTATGAATGTGGCCCTGGGAATTTTTTTTGTTGGCTGATATATATATAAATCTGCATTCCCGCTTCAAATCTGCTGGTTCTAATGGTAGGAGTACCTCTCCTCTAGCCATTAACACAAACTCAGGATGCCTAAAGCAGAGATCTTTGTCTTCCCCTTAAGCAGCATCTTCCTCAGGTATTGGGCAAACATCTTCATCCTTGCACTTGCAGTCTGGGCATCATCTTGAAGTTGGACATCTCTGCAGGTCCTCACATCCAGGTGATGCCCACATCTTTCAGATTCTTTTGGTGCAACTGCTCCATATTTCTGTCTGTCTATTCTCCCTCCTAAAATTGTTATCTGGATTTTCAAATGTCTCAATTATTGCAAGGTTATTGCCCTACCAATATCCACCAGATCCTGCTATGAAGCTTGTTTTCCTAGCTCACTGTTTTGAACGTGCCAGCTCTCTATCCACCGCACCATCCGTTTCCCTCCTCTCTTACAGTGATATTCCATTCCTTTCCCAGGCATCATCTCTCATTTACTGTCAAAACATCAGTGCCTGCCCCAGCAGGATCACCTCCCACCCTCTCTCCCACCATCACTCACATTTTCAGTTTTGCTGCAAGCACTTATATGTTGCTTGTGCTGGAAGAAGCTCCTCACAGGTGTCCAGAATGCTTCTTTCTCATTCCTGAAGCCTTTCTGAGCAACCTTTTTCACTCTGACACCTGCACCCAGTTTAGGACAGGAATATGGCTGGGATGTGGAGAGGAGACAGCACTCCCTGTTCTGTCAATCAATACTTTTGCGTTGCTTCCCTGTATCTATCTATCTGTTTTTATATTTAAGGGCAAACATTAAGGCATATGAACTGGGCTTTTATGCCAGTAGATTACTTAGAGCAGTGGTTAGTTCTCCTAAGCAGAGTGTTAATACCAACAAAGATAGCAAGGAGCCATCCAAACACACCCCTCCCGTGCTACATTTTGAGAACTGCCCGTCGCTTCCCACCAGCCTTCAGCAGCAGGCTGGCCTCTTGCCCACAGACGCCTGCTCTGCAAGGCAGCAGCATCTGGTTCACAAAGCCTTCAGTTAAGATTTTGGCTGCTTACTGTTCCAGATGTATTAGCTCAGCGTAGATGTAGAGGGCAGTGGGAAGGAGAGGCATGTGTGTGCAAGCTACAAGGCAGCTGCACATCTCCTCCTCTGTTAGCATCGACCATATCGTGTCCTCCTGTGTCACACGGTGGGGCAGTGGGACTGCAGCCCCCAAACCACACGGGCTCTGCAGCTGGCCCTCTTCCACCTCCCTTGTTCATCTATGGCTTCCCACAGCCATGCATAAAGGGGGGCCATAACAGTGCTGGGACTTGTTAAAAGCATAGGTCTTAGGGCTTTCACAATTGGTTAAAGGAGCTTTGCTTTTTATGAACCAAACACTTTCTAAAGTACTTTAGCTGTGGAAACAAACAAACCAAAAAAAGCATGAATAGATAGAGAAAATAATCTCCTTTTAAAAGTTCACCCTTCTAAAAACATAATGTTTCTTAATACTAACAGTATGTGTTAATAAACAGCCAAGCATTGGATGCTTGAATAAAGTGTCTCTAAGAATATGGTACTGATAACCTTTATTTCAAAAACTTTTAAAAATACTTGATTTGTTTACATCTGCATAGATCAATAATATATTATTACATCTGGGTAATTTCTCCGTCATCACAAACCCACTCAAAGCACGAGCCACCACCACACTGTGCTACCACCCTGAAGGTCCACATGCACCCCCAGACAGAGCTGTGCAGAGTAGTCTGCTCCATTTTTCACAGTAACTGTTCGAAAATACCTCTCTCCCCTGGCTCTGAGCAGCACCTGCTTCTAGTGCTGCCAGGGAAGGCGACACCCTTGGACCAAAGTAGCAAGCCTGACTCCTCTGAGCCACCATGATCATGGGCCCCCATGGCTGAGCAGTGACCAAAACCCCAGCTCTCCTGAACGCCACTTCTGAGATTTCAGTACTGGCCTGAGCATCCCAACTCAGCCATTATCTCCCCATGGCATCCTGCAGTGCTCCTTAAATGCTCCACACAAAAGAGAAGAAATCACATTAACGACAGGCACACTAATCATGTAAATGGCTTAATTATCTTGATTAGTCCCAACTGTGAGCATAACCCAGCTTACCCTGCAGTACCTTATAGTGCAACTAGACAGGTCTGGATCAGATGGCAAGGGATGGGGTGTAAGGGCTTACCTTCACAGTAAGTATGTATTGAGCCCTCTGCTCCATGAAGGAGTTTGTATGAGGCATATGTAGAGTCAGAGGTACTTGCATTGCAGGCATGAAATGACATCTGTGTGAGGAGGGACTGAGATGATCCAGGCTCATCAGCTTGGAAATGGGGTGACAGGGGGCCATACGATGCTACTTGATCCTCAGGTGAACTACATGGAGGAAATGGATGGGAAGGGATCACTCACCTTTAAAACTCAAGTCAAATTTTCATGGGAAGTAAGTTAAAAACAAACAAACAAAAGGTTTTTTTTTTCATACCCTCATTTAAGCCAAAGATCCCAGTGCTACAGGGTCTTCCAGAGACCATCTGATACTGCATTTAGCAGAGGTTCAGAGAAATACATGCAGGAAAGGTCCATAGATTTTCATTTGACAAAGTGGGTCAGGCGTAATCCATAGATCAGAAAAACTGTCCTGCTGGAAGCTGGAGGGCTGTCCCACAGAATCCAGGACTCGCTGATTATCTAGACCTTTTAATTTTACCCTCAGCATCTCCTTCTGGTTACTGTGGAGACGGGATGGTGAGTTGGACACATCTCTGCTCTGCACCAGCATAGCTGTTCTTATGCACTGACAAAGTCATATTTGGCTTCAAAACTGATGTTAGTGAAATCTCATTGCCTTTGGGACCATACCCCTGATGTCAGGTCCTTCTGTCTCCTACAGCTTCTTCAAAATCCAGGAGGGAAAAAAAAAGGGTATGAGAGCACAAAAAGCAAAAACTAACAAAAAGCTTTAATTTTTGAAATATTTTGTGTATTTCTGCTTTATTCAGGAAAGTTTAGAACAACTGCTTAAGTAATGTTAAAACAACAAAATGCATCGAATAGATATCTGATCAATTAGATACTGGGTTTGGGTTTGGTATGGGATTGCATGCCTTAAACTCATCCTCCCGTTTTCATCTTTCAGGTAGGACTGAGTACATTAGGAGGGATTTCTCCTTTGATATTCTAAAAACATAACCTAGAAATGTATGTAAAATCTCATTTAAGGGGATATTTCTGGAGACAATGGAGCCTGATGAGATAAGACAGCGTGTATGGCTTGTGTTGGAATATCAGTATGTTTTTGATACACATACAGAGAGATTTGGTTGTTGCTTTTCCCCCCCCACCCCCCCAGTTGCCGTGCTGGCCCACACACATTCTATGGCTCCAGGAAATCAGGCATGTGGCAGGTTTCGACAGGTTTTGTCTTGTAATGGAGATTTGTTCCTAGAATGAATCACTCTTCCAATCTGAAGCTAATAGAAGTTGGTCCTGAATTTTTGGGCATCCCTTAGTGCTAACAGCCACATGAACTTTGAATATATTGCTACATAAATTACAGTCTCATATTGTACTTCTTGGCAATTGACACACAAATGAGAGAGCACACAGTCTAATACCAATTTAAAATTCCTTTATATAGCTTAAAGCTGTCTTTTGAAGCATAGTTTTATTTTTAACATCGCATCAGTTATCTCCAAATATAGACTGCAGCAAAATGCAAATAGGGGAGAGAGGATCGAGCGCTCACGTGTGGCTTTCCTGTCCCTGTGCTGTGTTGGTGCTGCTGGGAGCTGGGTGCTCATCCTGCTGCCCCTCTGGTCACCACCTAGCGGCTCCCATGTTCTCCTCTCCTTCTCAAAAACAGGGAGTAGACCTTGGCCCTGCATTTTACACCTGTCCTGCCCTGGGCCCAGCTCTCCCATCCTACAACCACATGCACGAGGTTCCAATGCGGTGCAGATGCCGGAGGGGGTGGGAGGGGGAGTGTGTGATGATATTTTGGCACAGAAGCTGGTGAGTCAGAGATGCAGCGAGATGCAATGCTCCTCCTGCCCAGGCACTGGCGGGTCCCACCCTGCTTCCCATGACAGGGTTGCCCTGAATGACTTCACAGGCAACAACAGACTTGGACTTTGACTCCAGTCACAGCAGCCTTCACTCTTCCTTGGGACAGACCAGCCGTTTGCACATTCTCCTGCTTTCTCATGCCTTGCCTCTACAGTAGCTTGTCTCTTCTCCTGGCCCTGCAGCCACAGCCACTGCCATGCATCACCCTCACACCCACAGCTCCGTGGGTGGGACACCTGGGTGCACCGCTTGGGACAGGGGCTCCTCTGCACCCCTAACCACTGTTCAGCGGAGGGGAGAACATCGCCTGTCTGCAGGCTGGAGCAGGACCTGCTCCTCAGCAGGAAGGGATGGGAGGTGTACAGGACCCAAGGAGGAAGATGCTTCAGCAGTGCCATGATGAAGGCACTACCCTGAGGGAGAGAAACCCTTGTGTGGGTTTCTTCACCAGAAGGCACAGCTTCAACGAGAGCACTGGAGAGCATTTCTCTTTCCTTGCTTGTCCATAAACTGGTGCTGGTTACCTTTTTGGTAAATAAGCTTTCAGGTTTTCCATCCAGCCGGCTTTTTTATGTCAGAGATAAAGGCTCTGCCTGAGGAGGTGACAGACCTCTGCCTGTGTCCCTTCTGCTGGTGCACAGAGATGCTGTGCTGAATGAGTGACACAAGCTTCACCTCAGCCCTGGGCTTCAATACTTGCTTTGGTATGGGTACCACAGGGACCTGCAATTGAGTTTCCTTAAGCCTCATAACTATTTGGCCATGGAATATCATAGCCTGCTTCTCTCACTTGTTTTTGTTTCCTCTTCATGCTGGGAGTGCTATGCAGTCTCATGAACCAGCTCACCAAAAAAGCAGCATCACGTAAGCTGCAGCCCCTGGTCCTGGCTTGGGGGAGTCAGGCAGCACTGCCTGGTGTGCTGTGGCATGCCAAGCAATGGCCGCATCAGATGCGGGTGGGAGGCCCAGGAGAACTAAAAGCTGTTGGGGGAATCAGAAGGGAGGACTTTTCTTATTACAGCCATGTCACTCGATGACAGCCGCACCTCAGGCATCCACCCACACTGCTTTCTACTCCCTTGAATCAGCTGCTTGGCTTGGCTCGGTATGGAAATGCTCAGCCAGAAGCTCATAGTCCATATCTGACGACTCAGAGTAAAATTAAACCACCTGGCCACTGGAGCAAGGAGGAAGGCATGGCTGGTGCCCTGTCTTGGTGGGATGGTGGGGAGGAAGGGGTCCCCATGGAAAGGACTGAAGGGCTCCAGGGAAGTCAGTGGAGCGGTGGCTTTGCTGGACACCCATCACAGCGAAGTCATTGCTGAGCTCCTTGCCTTTTCCCCCCCACCTCTGATTTCAGCTCATTTTTCTTTGCTTTTCTGCCTCTCCTACGTTTAAGCTTCTGTTCAACCTTGCACTTACCTCTAGGAATTCCTCAGCATTTGGGCTGAGATCCAGGATAGTTCTTTTTGTTTGCAAATTGATTTAGTCACCTCTCGAGTTCTTAGCATAGGTGCTGTGCATTACCTGGCAACATTAAATCATACATGGGTTCTGCCAGGGGAATTAGAAATAGATGAGAAATTGGAGATATTTCAGGAACTCTCCACACAAAAAGCCTGGGGGATCGTCATAGCACTGAAGTCTAGTGAGGATTCCTCAGTGGCCTAGTAACACAGATCTAAAAGAGAAGAAAAAAAAAAAAGCATAATTAAGCTTTCCTTGAGCTCCTCTTGTAATGGTGTTTGTGTCCCTGATGCTGCAGGCCAGTATCTCTAAGGGAACTTGCATCTCTTAAAAACTCAGCCCTGTGTGCCTTGTCACGTGGCTCTGTTCTGTGACATCCCACTCGTCTCCTGGAAATCTCTGGGGCACAGAGGAAGGCAATCTAGGGGCATGGGATAATATAGGCATTTCCAGCCCTGATCTATGGAGGAAAGGGGTCTGATCCCACCCTGAGCAGCCAGACGACACCCCAGGACTTGGGCGCATGATCTGCACCCACGCTGCTATGCATCATGAGGACATGGGGACAGCAGAAGTCCCTTCCTCCATTCTCCTGTCCCTCCTGTTAAACCTGCTCTGCAGCCTGTTTAAATCCTAATAATAAGCTGCTTGCTGCTTGCTTGTCGTTATGCTCCATCTCTCACCCACGAGCAGGGCGGTCTTGGGGATCTCCCCCCACAAAGGTCAATGTGTGGTTTGCAGCTGCTCTCCTTGCAGTGACTCTGCTGCTCTCTTGGCTCCCAGGCCAAACAGAGTTTTCATCCCTGAGAAGTATTCAGCAACCTCACCTGGACTTAGTGAGTGAACTTTTAGAATCTATTAAGTATTTTATGGATTTTACAGAATTTTAGTTTTATAAGGTAAGCCTGGGCAAGAAAAAATAGCTCTACCACCCAAGCCCAGGTTTCCCTGGGGTTTTGTTTGCAGGTGGGAGGTGGTGTTGGTTCAGCTCTTCAGAGCAGGGGGAAGGACACTCGGTGAGCATCAGCCTCTGGTTAAGCTGTCGCTGAGCGGTGGGCAGGGGAGAGCTGTCCCTGCCCCCAGCATCTCCACAGCCCTCTCCTTAAACCTCCCTCCAAGGTGATCCACCCACAGAGAGAGAGGCTTACTTAGCTACTGGTGAGTTACAGCAAAGACTTAAGAGATTTTAAAATGATCCCTGCCACTGACTGGCTGCCTCATCTGAGCAGGATATGTTTTCCTAATCACTATTAACAGTTTGTCACTTGGCATGGAAAGCCTAACTGTGGGTTCAGACCTCTGCGTATAGCCTGGATCTTGACCTGACCCCTATAGCTCTGTAGTTTTTGTAATTTTTTGAAGTTTCATTACTGGGTAATTCTGTTCTATCCTATCCTACCCTATCCTATCCTATTCTATCCAAGTGTTATGGCTAGCTATGAGTTTGCACCCTGGGCAGTGCCGCTGGCCCTGGGTGGAGGGCAGGACAGGCATCCCTTGCTGCAGGAGCCCTGTGTGGGGTCGGGGACAGAGGGGCTATGCTGCTTGTGCTGCCTGTGCTGTGGGCTGCCTGTGCCTGGCACAGTGCAGGTGCCTGATAACTCTCCTGGGGGACCTCAAGGCAGCAGAGGCATTTTCCTCCTTAATACATGCGGTTGTGCCAAGCCAGAGGACAACCCTTTTATTTTAACTGCATGAATTCCGGGTTGCAGGGGCTATTCAGTGCAAGGTGTGACTTCAAAAAACAAGGCGAAGGTGGTGGTGGGTGGATGGGAGCAGACAGCATGCTGATGCCTGGGGCCAAGGACAGGTTGCCCTGAGGAAGGCTGAAGATGCCCATCAGCCAGCGGAAGAAAAAGCAAAGTGCCTGGTGTGCCTCACCCCAATCTTAGCTTGACCTGATTCAAATAAATCCTCTGCCAGGGATTGTCTTCACTGCTGGCTTTAAATAGCAACATCTTCATTAACCTAAGCCTTCTCTTGAGCCTTGTGGCTTCTCTCTCTGCCGAGCCTTTTCTGTTACCCCTACCTCAGACTGACAGTCCCGTCCTTCCTACACCGCACTGGTGCTAAGTGCTGCAGGCTCAGGGGGATGGTTTAAAACCCTGGCATGTCATCCATGGAGCTTCGCCCTAAGAGAATTTCTCCAGCAGTCCTCACAGAGCAGCGTCAGGCATGTCTGCAAACCAAGCATTACAGATAGTCTTTTTTTTCCCCTTTCTTTCTCCGTCTTTCTTTCTTTTTTATTTGCACAGGCAAAAGTATGCAGGTGTTGGAAGAGCCCCTGGCAATACCTGGCACAAGGCCAGATTGTCTTTGAACAGGCTGCACTGGGGTGTGTTGATGGACCTGGGTGGGAAGAGCCCCATGGGCAGCACGCCCCCCGGGCAGAAGGGGCACGGGGATGCCTGCTGTCCTGCACAGGGAGCCCAGGGAGGTGGTGGTGGGGCCGGTGCTGGGACTCGACTCCTACCCCAGAGCCCGGGTGTTGCCGCAAGTTGTAGATGTTTGTGTTTTCCTCCTTTTCTTGGGTGCAAGGAGTGACACAACCTTTCCCTTGGACTTCCATGTGCATGTTAAAGACTTCCTGGAGGAACCAGTGACTTTCTCTTGTGAAATTATGCTGTTCGATACACTGCGTAGCAGAATCAGTTAAATTTGTCGGTTTCTGCTCAGGATGTGTCAGACTGATGGTTGCTTCATCTGTGTCTCCAGCCTTGCTGCAGCTGTGATGGCAGGTACGAAGCTGCCTCTGGCCCTGGCAAGGGAAGGGAGACTGGGGAGCCATGCTCGGAGTTGTCCTGACGCAACCATGGTTGAGCTCCCTCTCATGGATGGCTACAGAAGGCCAGGTTAGGCTCAGACCTTTGGATACCAAAAGTATTTTTACCTCCATCTCTGTTTACATAATATCTGCTTCAAATGGGAGTAGAAAAGCTTCCAGAGTAGAGTTATGCCATGGATGACTTTTGGGGCAAGTTTTTTGGCACATGCAGATGGGGTTGTAAAGCCTTTAGTGTCATGACTCAGGCTCTAATTCATTTAGGAATCTCAGTTGCCCAACAGAAACTACAATTTAGGGATCAGAGGTAATGCCAAATGAGCTAGGCAAAAATAAGAAACACACCCAACGGTCTGCTGAGACAAGGTGCCAGGTTATGGGTAGAATCACTGAAAGCTGTTTGTGTCCTCTCTCCCCTAGCCTATTCCTCCATCATCCCCAGAGCATCTTACCTTTATCCCCCTTCTCCCTACCTAATAACAAGGTAAGCCCAAACCCAGTGAGAAACCTGTGCTGGAAAGAGACTGGGCTCCATGTGTGTGCCAGGAAGCTTGGGGTGGTGCTCACTGGGACCAGCGACGGTGACTCTCTGGTCTTTGCTGGGAACTGCCCCAGATACACAGTGATCCCAGAGACCTCAGATATAGCACCTAATGTAAGGGTGAAAAGCTCTTCCACTGGCACCCAGTGGTGTCATGACCTGCTTCCAGGATTCTGTACTTATTGCATCCAAAGAATAAGTAAATTAATGGAAATATGTAATCCTTGAAACTGGCACAGGTACACCAGACTCCTCCTTCTCTCAGTTATTCCTCCAGGCTGATTCTCCACATCTGGGTGGCCAGGGGGATGAGCTGGGTCAATTTAAGTGTGAGATTCTTCACCACTACAGTGCCTTGTACTTAAGGGGTGATTTCATCCCTCACCAGGCAGGTCATAAAAATCACATCCTTATGGGTGGGATCTTCCCTGGGGACAGGGTGTACTGCCACTGTGTTTTGTAAAGCCATAGCCATCTTCGGTGTTAAGAACTGCAGTGGGTGACATCCCCATCTCACCCACTGGGGTTTTGTGGAGGGAGGGAAACGGTCTTCATTCCTGCCTGCACAAGCCCATTAGCCAACACCAGCAGGCAGAAATGTGGAGCCATGAACCACTCCCACCATCTCCACATGACTTCTAAGAAAGGTCCTGAAACCGCCCCAAAAGTACCAAGAGAAAACTCTGATGACCTCCAGTTAATGCACTGCAAAGGATGAACCCTGCAGCTCCTCGTCTGTGAAGGAGAAACCAAATTTCAGCACAACAATGACAGTTCACATCCACTTAGAGATCTGAGCTATAGTGTTTGTATCTCTGCTAAACTGCCAAAAAACCTCTCAGCATACTGCTTGGGGAGTACAGATCCACCTGCTGAGTTGGGTAAGTGCTGTCGGAATGGAATAATTTAATTCCTCTGTTTGCCAGAGTGAAGAAAACTAACAAAAAGCCCATTCATCTCTTTAATAAAACCTTTCCTCCTTTTTTGTAATCAATATGGGTCAGATCTCTTTTACACAACACAAGGCTCTAATTCAGCTGGGTAAAAAATGTAATGTAATTTTGAGAATCTATAAATGCTTTAAATGTGATGTAATTTAATAACGTCAATCCCGGCTAACTAGGAAGCAGAAAAATTACTTCTATGACCATTAAGGATGGCGTTTACTATTCCAGAGCAAACACCAGTAATTTTATCTCCCATATACTGGCAAATTCAATGCCTTCTGACAGTGGAGAACACATGTTCCCTAACCCTTTACTGTGCTGAAATAACCATTTAAAAATAACTTCTGAGGCGAGGCGTGATCTGATCCTTTCCATTCTTCTTCAAATACTTTCATGCCCAGCACTGCTCAGTAGGCTAACCTGATCTTGAACAAATGCTTCACAGATTTTTGGTAGTTATCAAAAGTTCAGTTTCAAGACTGGAGAGCATTTCACTCCTAAAGCATAACAAATCAGCCGGGAGAGCGTGAAAGTGACTCTGGGCAATCTCCCTTTTGTAGGGTAATTTACTTTCAAATAAGCAGAGAGAGGTGTTTATGGACTCCCCGGCATCCCCGCTGGCTCTGCAACAGACTCTCAGTCCTCCCAAGCCCCAGCCAGCAAGTCAGTCTCCTCCCGAGGACTGTTCAAACAGGTTGGAGGGTAGGCAACCCCCTGGAGCTGGCTGGGGCTGGGGCTGCTTCTCCCCCACTAGTTCCCTCCACTTGCCACATGCAGGACACCAGCAGCACCCCGTGAATCTGCAAATCCTGGAGAAAATCCACCCAATTTAGCTTATTCCCCACCACTGCTATACCAACAAGTTTTGCAAGCAAAAAGCAGGCTCAGTCCCACAACAGAGTCCAAGCTGCAGTTTGTACCCTCTTTCCTGCACTCAACCGCGGTGGGAGAAATGGAGATAAACTGCAGTTACTCTCAGGGCAGGAGCTGCCACCACCAGCACCGAAGAGATGGGCTGGAGAAGGGGCTAAAGCCTTTCCCTCCACACCTTAGAGCAGACTTCATCATTTAATTCTCTTTCCTTTATAGTTATTCACACATCCAAGGAAGACCTTAAATAGATGCTTCAGCAGACAAGGCTGCCAAGCAGCTCCTGTGTAACTGAAGAGCTGCCCAGCACTGCGAGCAGTACCTGCCTGCGACTGCGGTCCGTGGGACACAGCATCCTGGCAGGCAGGCAAGTGACACTCATTGTACAGCTTATTGAGAGGGGTTTGCTAAGTGGAGGTAATTAATGGCTGGAGAATGACATTTAAACATGTGTTTGATACTTTCTCCCAGAATTAGGACAGAATTATACTACTTTGCATTCTGATTAATTCTTTTAGCCTGCAACTGACTTCAGATTTGCATAAGCAGTTTAGTTCATGCTTTCTGCTACCAGAAGCCAAAAAGCAAGATTTTTTCAGCTATTATTTTGCTTTCAGTATTTCAGTTAATTTCCACAGTGCATTTGCCATTGCTCAAAAACATACAATGCATTGTCAGCTTTGTCATTAATGCCAGCTCAATAGAATAGTGTCAGAATGATGATGACATCTCGTTTGTATGAATTCCAGCTTTTCTGTTAAAAATAAAAAATCCTTAGCCTTATCTGTAATTTTTTCTGACCCTGCATGTTGCTCTCTGCCCTAAGGACTGCATGGTTCAGCCTGTAAAACTGTATTTATGGTTCCCCCCATGGGTGGGGGCACTCAGTCCTAAGCCTATTGCTGGCACATTCAGTGCTCACAGTTTTAAGCCTGTTTATCCAAAACAGAAGCTTTCTGCTCCCATAATAGAAGCATCACAACATTACGGTGTGAGGGCTTCAAGGTGGAGCTCACACTCTCTGCAGGCTCTCGTGGGATTCTCTGGAGTACGTGCATCTGCCAGTCACTGCTTGTCAACTAAGCAGGGTAGAAACAAAAGCACAGGAAAATTAATTAGGGAAAAGGAAGACTCACTTTCTGCCATCTAATTCAAACTCCTTGGCTAGAAGAAGAGGCCTCTTTTATTTACCCTAGCTTCTAGTTCATGAAGTGCTTCTTCTTCCATCCCAAGATACAGACATTGTTCTTTGTTATTCTGCTACCCACCAGTAAATCCCCAGAAGAAGGGATATTTTCTTCATTTGGGAAGCTGCATTTAAATGACCTTGATTTAAAGTCACATTTCCATAGGAAACTTTTGTTCTTGAAACAAGTAGCCCTTTCACCCAGGCATGCCACTAAGCCTTTACCTGCTGGGGAGGAACCAGGGAAGCATTGCATGTTTTTCTGCCAGAGGGCAGATGCTTCCCTCTAAACAGCAATGGGTGCTTGAGTGCAGACCCCCAGCTGTTCAGACAGTTGCTTGTCTGTGAATGTTGAAGGATGACCTTGTGCTTTGGGATGCTGTAGTTGGTGTTTCAGTATTGGTTTAAATGCTGCTGCTCCAGGGGTCTGTGCAGTCCCCCTGTCCCTGTGTGCCGGCCATCAGCGTCACCTTGTCAGTGCAGGACTCATGAGGGAGATGTCTCATCTTCTGGTTTTCCCATGTGTTGCAGCCTGACAGAGATGCTCCAACTCCCACCACTGGTGACAGTGACAAACCTCCCTGTTTGCTTAGATAGGTATATGGAAACTGCTATGGATGAAGGAAGTCTTACCAATAACTTCCTTGTTTTCAAGGAAAGGCAGGCTTATGTAATCGGTAAAACCAAGCTTCCTTGCTGTAAGGCTTGTCCTAGAGATCAGTGATGCAGGGCTGCGAGGCATCAATGCGAAGGTAAATTGGAGACCATGGGTCTCACACTGCTCTCCCCAGTGCCAAGCCTGAAGGAACACTGGACAACCCAGCAAATCTTTAGCATTGAAGAAGAACTTGCAAACAGCAAGCAAAGGACCTAGCTACTTGGCAAATTAAACCCTATAATTTGGAAAGAACTGGGACACTGTGGCCAGCAGCACTCTCAGAGCAGGGAAGCAAGGAGCTGGAGCAGAGGCGCAGGTGGTTCTGCAGGTCCAGTGTGGGCTGTGGGAGCAATGGGGAAGGGTGAATGTAACAGAAAGCTGAGGTGGTCTGGGAAGTATGAATCAGCAGGAAATGATGGTTCTTTTGGACATGGAGCAGAAAGGGAAAAGTATGTTCGACTTTGAGGATGAGGAAGAAACTCCTTCTTCTCAAAAACCAGAGCTCCCTCTAAGCTCAATGCATGCACTGAATAAATAGGCACCAAGATCCTCTGCTCAGGAGGTGTCAGCAGGCTGCTGTAGCGCTGCAGTTCTGCTGGTTGTACGCCCAGTATGGATGCTCAGGTTCACACCGGTGCCATCATGGTGTTGCTATCAAACACCTCTTGCTGGGCTGCAAGTCGCCTGGCAAAGCCCAACCTCAGACCCTCCCTATTGCCCCTTTAAGTCTGGATGGCAGTGAACAGGAAAGAAGGCCAAGCAAAGGTTTATCCAGAAGCTCACACTGACATTTTTATCCTGTTGCAGTCATACACACACTCGAACAGCCCAAACACGAGGCCAAAGGGCACCACAAGAATTCAAACAGTTTCAGTCTCTTCTGCAACTGTTCAGCCATGGTGTATCTCGGTGTCCTCACAGAATATTCAGGTCATAACTTCAGACACAAAAGCTCTTTCTCCCCTCTCCTCTCTTTAAGCTGCATGGACAGATTAAGCCTGAGTACAAATGTCATAATTTCTGTGGGTGAATGTCAACCTTTCCTGAAGAGCGGTGGAAAGCTGCTGGGGTGTGCTTTCAGATGCCTACTTGCTGAGCTCTGAACTTACAGTATTGTTTATCAGATTTCTCAATATTTACACTCAGTTCCCATTCCAGTAAACAGATGACATATTATCTGATACTACTGTTCAAAAACCCTGAGGAAATGAAAACCAGAAACCCTGCAGCAGAAACACACCAATGCAAAAGATGCTGAATTTAGGTTCCTTCCAGTGCCTTTTTATGCTGTCCATTATTTACAGATAACGTGCAGTTCATCTGTATTTAGGGCAGGCACAAGCACTGTCGGCAGATAGGCATTGCATGATGGATTCAGACTCTCAGTATTTTTAACTCAGAACCTGTCTCCAACAATGACAATTTCCAGATGAAAAAAGAAAGATTTCTGTAAGGGATGATAATAGGAAAGCCAGCCCCTAAATCAAATTCTTCTTTACTGAAGCAACTTGGCTTGTGACGAAGAGTGTGAGGAATATACTCTGCATTTTCGGAACTCAGTTGAGTGGAGAATGAGAAAATGTCCTTGTCTGTACATCAGTGCCTGGTCCTCTCTGAATCTCACATGGCTCTGGCACACTCCAGCATCCTGGGGCGTTGAGTTGCCCAGATGAGTGCCTTTCAATGAATGCGCTTGAGATTTTTCTTCTTTTACTAGAGTACAGTACCAGCACTGCCTTTCATTTTACTTCATACCTATTTTGCAAAATTTTTGTTTATCTCTGTTGACAGACAAACCTACAGCACCTGGTGATGCCATCGCACACGAGCTGGCAGATGGCCTGTCCTCCCTCTGGACAGTAAAGCCCGTTCGTAACAGACCGAGACAAAACCTCTTTCTTAGAGGGCATTTTTTCTGCACTTTAAAAGCAAGGAGGACAGTCCATGAAATAAGCAGGTGTTTCCAAATCTGTGCTGCCTCCTGGTTTTCACCACAGAGTTCCTGCATGGCTGTGGGGTCTGGGCAGTAGCCCCAGCCCTGCCCCAGGATGGACACGCTGTGGGTGCCCCAGGGGAGTCCGTGAACTGCACGGGGTAACACTGGTTAAAGCAGCTTCACAGGAGACAGTGACTGAGAAAGCAAACAAGTCCTGGCTGGGACAGACCCATGGTATGTGGCTTTTGCCCCGGAAAGGGAAAATCCCTCTTGCTTAATTGTAGGAAAGCTATTGTTACTTTTGTATTGCACTCTCCTGTCCTTAATTAAATTGAATAATTTTACATAATAAATTGAGCAGTGCACCTGCGGTATGCAATGTAGATTGGGAAAAATATTCATTTTAATTGCACTAAGTTTATTCAACCATGTTAATGCCAATAGCTCCATCTGGCTAGAGCAGCAAGCACCATTTGACATTTGTTTCCAGGTATACAAAGCTTTGGTTTCTGCAAACTGAGAGAAGATGAGCCATCAAAGGGAGGCTGATTGCAATGTTTGATTTAGAAAATTAATCTTAAGCGTTGAGAACACAATAATAGCAAATAAAGCTGTATCAACTTCACCTGTCTCAGAGCAATAGGGGGACATTTCCTGCATATAAATTAGCTTAACATGGAACCAGTTTTGGTAATGGCTTTAATTCAGTAATCCATGCATCAAAGAGTTAAACAAATGAGGGAATTTCAAGTATTAGATTTGATTGAATATTAATGGGATATTTTTTCATAATACAGACTACCTGCTAAAGAATTCTCTTCAAAGACCATCTTTGAGCTCAGCTATGATGAGGGGCACTGTGTGCCATGATGTAACGGGGGATAACCTCTCCTAACAGACTGTATTTGGTGTTTGTACATTTCATTTCAAAATACCCCATGTCAAGTGATTTTAGCAGAGGATCTGTCACGATACACATTAGCAAGAGAGTGACACTCCTTATATGTCCATGATGAGCAAACCCAGACCCCTTCTACTGTTATTCTTGTTTTTCTTGGTTTGTATTCATTTATTTTTTGTTAAGAGCAGAAATTTTCTTCTTTCCTGGTGCACAGAGGAAGACAAGCCATCCAAAGACAAGCACATTTGCAGAGGTGACAAAGCCATCAGTACGAGCTTACTCATTCTGCATCTGAACTTTGAAGCGTCTGCACAGCGATGAGGGCCCTATCTGAATGAGCTATGTGTTCCTTTTTAAGGGAATGAGCAAATGTAAACCTCATTAACATGAGTTACTGTTGTTAAATAGCCAGGAGATATGAAAAGAAGAAGCAGGTTGGCAGGCCCTTGTGGTTCGTGTGCCAAATGAGTATGGAATTGAAGAGGTTGCCATGAAAAGGAAACTTCTTGCATAGTGATTTACAGTGTGAGTGCTTAAGCATAAACCATAAATACTTTAGGGGTTAGGAAACACTGAGATTTAATATGTATTTCTGTGATGATAAAGTAAATTCTTCCTTTTTTAATAGCATCTTCTGTAAAGCTTCTTTTTAAAGAGGTCAGTCCACTAGATACACCGCAGATAGAGGATATGGAGAGCTGGGCTTTCCAAAAGCCACTGGAGACATTGTCCCTAGTCCTGGTGTCTGTGGCTAATCTCACAAGTATTCACACAGACTCTGCCCGAGATATAAGATTTGCAATATAAACAGTAACACGAAACAGCCTCTTTATCTGCCATCTGCTGCAGTCTCAGGTTTACCCAAAGAAAGAAGAACGGTTACAGTGCTTTGTTCTCAGCTGATTTGGTGAAAAACAGAAAACTGAGCCACCCCTGGTCTTCAGGTCCAGCATACTTCACCATGGAGCTCCTACTCTTTCATTAGAGAGCCCCAATGCATGAGAAGCAAGAGCTGAATTGCCTGTCATATATGGGACATAGCTGCAAGGCAAACAAATCCCCTCTGGCAACCAGGCTCTCCTGTGTGAGGCATTGTTCGGATGTGCGCAGGACAGGACTGTTCTGTTCCAAAGAGCTCAACAGACCCAGGGAATTAAAAATAATAAGTGACTGCTAGGAAACAGTAAACAGAGAGATGTGTACATTGCACGGCCAGTACTGGGCCAGGGCTTAGCTTCACTGCAAAATTGTATCCCTAAAGGAGATGCCACTATGGAGGGAAATGGTGGAAAAATAATTAGTGCTAATGACAGCTCAGTAAATTAAACTTGCAGACTCGATTACCTGGTACTCCCACCTTCGCGGGTGCTGTGAGGATTCCTAGGCTGGCAGATAAATGAGCCTGGAGCATCCATTCACCAGCTGATGTTTGAGCTGAGAGGTGAGGACGATACAAGAATGGAGACACAAGCCCCACCACTGTACCAAACACGGGCACGGTCCCAGGGCATCCTTTAGGCATGTGTTTTGGATGCTGGCTTGTAGGTCAGTGTGGTACATTGACCCTGGCTGGATGCTAGGTGCCTGCCAAAGCTGCTCTATCACTCCCCTCCTAAGCTGAACAGGGGAGAGAAAATAAAATACAAAGCTTATGGGTGTAGGTAATGGCAGGGAGATCGCTCAGCAATTACTGTCATGGGCAAAACAGACTTAACTTGGGGGAGAATTAATTTATTACCAATCAAATCAGAGTAGGATAATGAGAAATAAAACCAAATCTTAAAAAAAAAAACCTTCTCCCCCACCCCTTCCTTCTTCCTGGGCTTGACTTTACTCCTGAGTTCTCTACCCCAGCAGCAGAGAGGGACGGGACTGGGGGCTGTGGTCAGTTCATCACACACTGTCTCTGCTGCTCCTTCCCGCTCAGGGGGAGGCTCCTCACACTGCCCAGCTCCAGCCTGGGATCCCTCCCACGGGACACAGTCCTCCATGAACTTCTCCAATGCGAGTCCTTCCCACGGGCTGCAGTTCTTCATGAACTGCTCCAGCGTGGGTCCCCCGCGGGGTCACCAGCCCAGCCAGCAGCCCTGCCACAGCCGGGGCTCCTCTCCATGGGGCCACAGGCCCTGCCAGGAGCTGCTCCAGCGTGGGTCTCCCACCGGGTCACAGCCTCCTTCAGGCATCCACCTGCTCCGGTGTGGGGTCCTCCGTGGGCTGCAGGTGGGGATCTGCCCCACCATGGACGTCCATGGGCTGAGGGGCACAGCCTGCCTCACTGTGGACTTCACCACGGGCTGGGTGGGAACCTCTGCTCCAGGCCTGGAGCCACCCCGGCCCCTCCTGCACTGGCCCGGGGAGGCTGCAGGGCTGCTGCTCTCACGTATTCTCACTCCTCTCTCCTGCTGCAATTGCAGTTGCACAATTTTTTCTCCCTTCTTAAACACGTTATCCCAGAGGCGCTACCACCATCACTGATGGGTTCGGCCTTGGCCAGTGGTGGGTCCATCTGGGAGCCGGCTGGAACCGGCTCTGTCAGACGTGGGGGAAGCTTCTGGCAGCTTCTCACAGAAGCCACCCCAGTAGCCCCCCCAGCTACCAAAACCTTGCCATGCAAACTTAATACAGTTAGGGACGACAGAGAGAATTTCTCACCCCATGCTGTGACTCTGAAGGAGCACGAGGGGACGGAGGGGAATGCAGAGGCTGAGCTGCATCTCTGCATTGGGACTGGGATGCAGTGCCGTAAGGGGCAGCGGCAGCAGGCGGCACACTGCTCTCTGTCCTCAGAGAGGGCAGACCCCACTGCAGCATGAAGCACATGCCGGAAAAGATCTTGAAAGAGAGGAAGAAGAGGGTCTGGTTTGGATCATTGCTGTGACAAAATCTGCAGAATAGAACCGACATTGTGCCGGAGGACAAAAGCTAATAAAGCCTTGTTTGTTTGCCTCTGCAGAGCACGGAGAGGCGATGGGAGCTGGCCTGCTTCCCGGGCCTGGCGTGCCCCTGAGGTGGCCTGCATTCAGACCCAGATCATCCCAGAGAGAACGGGCACTTTCCCTGGCCATGCCAACATGCCCCAAGGCACATGGCAGCCCTGGCAGGGCAAGCAGGGCTGTGGGGGCAAAGAGGCACCCAGGGCAGAAAGCTTCTGGTTTTATTAACTTCTGCAGGGGTGTTGATGGAGCCTGTCCGACTTGTCCTTTCTGTTGTGAGACCCCTGTTCTCGTTGCGGTGGGTATTTCTCTCCATGCCCCAGCCCCAGCAGTGGCTGTGCTCCCTGGCCGGGGACACCTCCGGCCAGGATGGGGTCCATGCCCCCACGGCCGCGCAGGGACGTCGTGCCCCTTCAGTCTGTAAGTGTTTTCCAGAGCAGCTTTATTTATAGGAGAAGATGCAGGAAGGGGGGAAGATGAGTGTTTCTGGTGGCCTTGGGCCGGTGGCTGGCTGCTGAGACATTGCCCTGTACCTCAGTGCTTATTTTTGTTTAATATATTACCCTTCTGTGTTTATTTTGCAGGTGTTTATTTTGGAAAGGGCTCTGTTTACATTTCTGTTTTTACATGGAATGCACATATGGTGATATTTGCTTTGTCGGGACTTAGCATTCCTCCTCCTCCCCTTCCACCCAGCCCTCGCTCCGGCTGAGCTGCTGGTTACGGCTGGCAAGTGAAAGGTTCCTTTTGCTTTCAGCCCGGGTTCCCACCCACCAGCCCTCGGCCCCCTCACTCAGGCTGCTCAGACAAAGCGCTTCCATGCTACAGAGTCTTTTGAAACACTGCTGATGTTGGCACTCCCCACCCTCTCCACCTCCTGGTACACCAGAGGAGGACAGATGTGACATTCTGCACATATAAAGCATCTGGCCTGTGTCACTGCAAAAGGCCTTTCTCCCTCTTCTGTCCCTTCTGGCGCAGTGACCTGGCCTCAGCAGGGAGCCCCACTTCACCCCTGGGCTGTGCCCGCACAAACCTGGCTGCATTTTTTCCCCTGGTTTGTGTTGAGGTGGTGGAAAAGCAGATACATCCGATCTCCCACGTCCAGCCTGTGAAGTTAGGCAGGTGGAGCTTAACTATTTCTGCAAAGGGAAGAAAGCCACTGGAGACCTTGCACACAAGGTTTCCTCCTTGCGTGCCAGCTAAAAAAGCAGAATGAGGATGTGCTATGTGACAGCCATGCTCTTCTTTGTACCATCTCTCCCACCAAAAACCACAGTTGAAGTTTCTGGGGAACAATATTCACTCAGGCTTCACTTCTGGATGAACTCACTTCTTTTCTCCAATTTCTTTTTGCAGCAGGCTCCTGTCAGTGGTACCACTGTTTGGCTGGTGGCTGCTTTGCATTTCTGTTGGACATTTTGGGTTCTTGACCTCTTGCCCAATGTGGGGGCTTTGTTCTGCAGTCCCCCTCTGATAACATGCCACCATTCCTTGCCTTCTTCCAGCAGTCTCTATCAGGATCACTAGAGCTCTAATGATGGGAAATCCAGCCAGTCACTTAAGGGTATTGCAGACCTCTTCAGAGCAAACCCTTGGAGTGATGCTGAGGGAAGTCTTTGTGAAGTTTGCAGCACAACAGATGAATGCACAGTGACTCCTCCTGAAGAAAATCCAAGACACCTTTATGACACTTACAGGTGGATGTTGAGGTGTGACAATTAAAAACTAGATACATTCGCCTATTTTTGAGGTTTTATGTAGTCCATGGGTAAGAGCTGTTTATGGGTGTGCTGATTTGGGCTGGGATGGAGTTCATTTTCTTCACAGCAGCGTGTATGGGCTGTGTTTTGGATTTGTGCTGGAAACAGTGCTGATAACACAGGGATGGTTTCATTACTGCTGAGCAGCGCTTACCCAGAGCCAAGGCCTTTTCTGCTCCTCACCTTACCCCACCCCACCAGTGAGGGGAGCTGGGGCGCACAAGAAGCTGGGAGGCGACACAGCCAGGAGAACTGACCCCAGCTGACCAAAGGGATATCCCATACCATATGACACCATGCTCAGTGTATAGAGCTGGGGGAAGAAGAAGGAAGGGGGGACATTCGGAGTGATGGCGTTTGTCTTCGCAAGTAACCATTCCGCATGATGGAGTCCTGCTCTCCTGGAGATGGCTGAACACCTGCCTGCCGGCGGGGAGGGATGAATGCATTCCTTGTTTTGCTTTGCTTGTGTGCGCAACTTTTGCTTTACCTATTAAACTGTCTTTATCTAACCCATGAGTTTTCTCACTTTCACCTTTCCAATTGTCTCCCCCATCCCACCGGGGGAGAATGACCAAGCCTCTCCGTGCGCCTGAGTTGCTGGCTGAGGTTAAACCATGACACTGGGTTACATACACTCAAAAAGTCATTCAACTGAATGTGCATCTCTCCTACGAATAGTGTGCATGTGCATTTAATACCACTCAAGCCAGTAAAGTATCAATCTCATTTGAGTCTTTTTCCTCTATAACACTGCTGATTAGCAAAAAATGAAAATATGATGGGAAACCTCTCTTCTGACAACCTCCTCTAGCCAGACAGGACAGTGTGCCAGACCTCAGGTTTGCATAAAGCCCACAGCTCCTCACACTGATGGTGGCAGAGGACATCAACTACCTCCTAAGAGTCACCTCCTCCCCTCCAGGTGCAAGAGAAATAGCTCTGGGAAGAGGAATTGTGTTCTACCACAGAGTAAAACTGAGGGACAGATATAAACACTCTTCTCTGTCCTCTGAAGAGTCCCTTGGAAGGATAACACAGGTCTGATCTGTTTTAGCACTTCCACAGATACCTTTCCTCACCTCTTTTGGCATCTGTTGGGTGCCTGCAACCAGGAATCTCCCAGAAAGGCAAGAGGTGAGGAACCACTGTGAAGTAGCTCCTGCAAGAGACAAGGATGAATCTGGGTGAAGAAAGAAGTCTGACTTTCTGGATATGGAAGTACCTATAGCATGAGGCCAAGGTCTGGGTTTGTGTGCTTTAGGGACATGCAAGAGTGATAAACTGAGGATTGGTGGATTCTCCCTGGGTACAGGCAGAGCCTTGGACCACATGGCAAGCAGCCTCGATCCTTGCCTCACTAGCATTTGCTTCCTTACTGTCTCTAGGGCTGGTTTTCATTTATAAAAACCAAGGTCCGAACCTATGGAAGGAATTTGGCACTTCAGGTAGTTCCTAGCTGGAAAGTAGGCACACAAATCCACAATTCAGGTCCTCAAAATCACTCTTGGGCTGCCTCAGTCTGTAAGATGCCTGAGGTCCACCAGCGTCTGAGTTTTTTGCATTCGCATTGACCAGTGTCCCAGGTGAACTTGCATTGCCAGAGGACTCGTGGACCCCTGTGGACCCCCGCCAAGCATCTCTCTGGTGCCCAGAGACAATGGGCCCTTCTCCATGAAAGATCTCAGCCTTGACCTTGTCCTCAGAGCCACTCCACCAAAGCGGGCAGAGGCTGAGTTCTTGCAGAAAGTGGGGGTCCTGACACTTTTTTTTCTGCCTGTCCAGTTCAGTCCCTTTCTGTCTGAGAGGACACAGATGCTGAGCCCTCCTGGCTCAGGAGCTCTCCCACCGCATGGGGACAACTGCTCTCCTCCCCTGGGCCGGCTCCACTTTGTCTGGCTCTCGCACAGCTCTGCTGCTGCAGGAACAGCTCAAAGACCTGGGAAAACTGATGCCTGGGACTTTCGCTAATGAACCCTCAGCACTGAGACCAGGAACTATATAAAATATATATTAACTAAACATTCCAGATAATTTATATATTTTATGCCCAGTTGATCTTTAACTACTCCCAGATCATGTAAATCCTTAGAACTGGCTATTTGCAGAAGTCTGTCTGCTTGTTGACCAGCGCATTAAAACTCTTTGTTTAATCTTGCCACTGAGCTCATGAAAAAAACAGGAGCAAATTTGCATTCATCTCCCTCCTGCCCTTGTCTGCTCAGAAGAATGAAGTACGAGTACAACATCTAGGAAATACGAGAGTAGCAAGTTCAGGAATTGAAAACTATATGGGAGTTTGGAAGTGAGAGCTAGAGCTTTCATTCCCGATGTGCTCAGGCAGCTTCACACCATGTTATAGTAATCTCATTTTTTTGTGATGGGTTCATAGGTCCCCACTGGCCGGTGAAGATACTGCTGGTAGCCTGGTGCTGCAGGAGTGCTCACAGTGTAAGTCAGGGTCCTAAAAATGGTGCCCAGCTCCTTTTCAGACTGTAGTGTCCGTGCAGAAACAACACCGGGAGGGCTCTTGAATCCAAAATATGCGGTGCCTGCTTGGTCATAAAGACCCGGTGAAAATGCAGCCGTATTCTATGATCTTTCGTGAAAACACGCTGATTAGCAAAATCACAATTTCCTTGTGAAGCATGAAGTCCAGTGCAAAGGCAAGCTAATGACTGGCAGCCTGTGGCTCCTTCACTGGGTGCTGTGGCCTCCTGCTCGAGCCATTGTGCCTCTGCCAAGCCCACAGCCCCCCCAGCCCCACAGGACCCCTCAGCTTTTCCCCCGCTGACCTCCTTGCCACTCTGCGCAAGTGCCATTTGGGACGACACCCCGTCCCCGTCTCCTGGGACATGCCGGGTCTCGGGCATCCTGCTGTGCCCCAGCAATTCGGGGATGACTCCTCCTTTGTCCCAGCCCTCATCTCCCCCACGGCCACCAGATCCCTTGGTTTGCTTCTCAGCAGCAAACGGATGCTTGCACTCATTGCAAGGGGACAGACTGTCACTCTGGAGACCCTGGTGACCTCATACTGGTTTCTTTAGGTTTTGTGACATATATGGGAGTCAAAATGCCTTTAACTGCACTAGGAAGGGACAAATTGCTCTCTGCAGCTGTCTGTGACTGTAGCAGGGGCTGAGGCAGGTTGCACAGGATCTGGGCTTTAGGAGCCATGATTAAGCATATCTTATATATAGATATATACCCATACACTCACGTAGTTAAAACTCATTTCAGACCATTACTGGTGAGCTCTGACACTTGAAGATCATGAAAAAATCCTCAGAGTTATGCTGTTTCCAGACTGCAGGGATGCCAAATTCAGGATTTTTAATAGGATTTCTCATTACACGTTCTCTTTGTACTGCCTCTGCTGTGTTCACATCAATTGATTCCTTTTTATGTGAATTTATTTGCAGAAACACTTGCTCCTCTTTCTCTGCATGTCCCACCTGTGTTCAGATAAGCTGTTTTGGCTCAGAAACGGGACAGTTTTGGTTCTCTGCTTCCAGACTCGGCGCGTTTGCAAAACACTTAGTGACAATAGACATATTCTGAAGTTAATTACTGAAGAGAGATTGAATAGGGTTTTTTTTCATATTCCTACAAATATGCCCCACGCCTCTATTTCAAATATTGTACTTATTAGTCACTCAGGCCCTTATCCAACAACTTATAATGTCAGTGGAAAGGCTGACGCTGGCTGCAGGGACTGTTGGATAGGAAGTACAGTGCAATAGCACTGACACTTGCAAGATTTTTTAAGCTGTTCTCACTCGCATTATCCTGAGGTGTGGGGCTGGTCGTGTCCCTAGCTCCTTGTATAAAAGGGGAGCAGCTCAGGGCGACCCCTGGCACCACACTCTTCATTGCCATCCAGTTTCCCAGCTTCTTATTTCAGAGTAATTAAGATGTTTGGTCCTCACTGCTCCAGCAGACACTGTTCCCAACCAGCAAAACAATATAAAATAAGCACACATGAGGCCAGGCAACCTTGCAGGGCAGCTGGCAGGGGCTGGAAAACCTTTGTAAAGGCTCCTGCCACTCACCTCCCAAACACTCCTGTAAATCAGCGATTAAGTGCTCAGGCAGCAGATTAGGGGAGGTTGCTGGGGACAGCTCTCCCGAGCCACTGCTGGCAGCATGGGCAGAGGCGTGAACAGGCGCAGGCAGCAGCATGTCTCTCCTGAAAGGTTGCAAATGTGTGAAACTAGGCTCTCAAATCATCATGTCAGTTCCTGAAAGTACCAGAGGTGTTTTTTAGTGCCAGCGCAGGCTGGGTGAGAAGAAAACTGCAGTCAGGTCTTGAGCCAGCTTTTGAAAATCACCCTGAGCCAGGCACTCTCTCTGACACCACCATCACTGCTGGAGCAGGGCTTTCCTTAGCAAAAGTGCATCCTCCTCCTCCTCCTCCTTTTCCTCCTCCTCCTCCTCCTCTTCCTCTTGGCTGCCCATCCAGGGCTTCTCACCTCCTAGCACTCAAGCCACAGCACAGTTCCCCGTTTCCAGAACCAGCTGATACTGGCAGGGCATCCCTGCTCCTGATAGTTATTGAGTTGATGTTAATTTAGAAAATGTTCCTAGAATTTAGCTGAAATCTTGACGTTTTGCATTTAAAGAGGACTTGCTGTTCTGCAAAGCAGCTAAAGGGCTGTGCAGGAGCCCTTTTACACCGAGGTTGGTCCAGGCTGTGGGACCTCTCTGGGGTGCAGTAAGCTGTCCATCATATTTGGATACTGGCCTCTGAAGGAACAGGTTTGGTCAGACCCCTGAGCAGGGGGACCCACGAGGACCATCATTTTTCATCACTGTGTTTGCAATGGTGGTGGGTGCTGAACACTTGTGTCCCATGTGCCCCCAGGCTGCCCAGGCTACAAGTGTGTGGGTTATTTCTCATTCTCCCTGCCCTCTTGCTCCTATGACAGCTGCTGGCACATTTCCCTCCTGGCAAGTACTGCTCGAGGGTGGCTTCTCACTGAAAGGGGTACAGGTTCACTTCTGATTAGCTCTCAGAATAATAGTAATGCTCTGTCTAGGCAGGGTTTTAAAAGGCGGGGTGTGAGGATTAGAAACAGAAATATATAGACACCCAGCGCCTTGCAGCATAATTAAACTTCCAGTAGGGAGCAAGGCTGCTGGGAGGGGGATGCCAAACCCCCCTGTCCCAGCTGATGTCTGCGGTGCTGGACACACACATGCTGAAAACAAGCCCCAGTCTCCTGAACTGGTGAAGTATGTCAGCACAGCGGAGTTGGGCTGAAACACCTTTAACAGTCCCACTTTGAATACATTTCCACCCTTCTTGGTCCAAAATAAGTCTCTAGCTATGGTGCGCTAAGTAGTACATGTCTGAAAAGACCCATTATTTCCAAATGTTTCGGGGTCGTTCATAAACACTGTCCATATAAAGAAGTCTCTCATAAATATCCCTGAGACTTTACTACTAGCCTCTGATATGATTCATTTACTGAAATCAGGATCTGACTTGCAGCTGTAACTCTGTACCCTGAACTACTGCAGATGTAAACAGTATTTAGATGGAGCAACATTATTCTCTGGTTTCTTGAGATGCTTTCTCAGGGTTGTTTTCAGCTTTGGGTACTGGTGTGAATCCCTGCAGATATGCAATGTGTGCAATGTGCCCTCCGCAACAGCTGTGTTCCTGTCCCCCAGCCTTTCATCCCACTATTGATTACATCTGGACAAGCTTCACTGGGCAGGAAAGCCCAGTAAGAGAAGGAATTAACTCTGCGCGTTGAAGGCTCTGGCAGAAGGTAGGAGCCGCATTACAACTACATTGCATTTCTATAACAGGGTCTCTGGTGGTACCACTTATGAAAATAACTACCCTATTTAATGCTTCAGTGCATTCTCCCCTGCTCCATGGTAAAAGTCATTTGTATCGTAATGATGTGGAGGGAGCAGGGACCTTCAGGCTGCCCAAACTCCACTCTTTTTAGTCCTGTTCAGCCCTGGCTCCATGTGATGCAACTTGAGTCTGTCCTGGATCCAGTTGCTCTTCGGTACTTCAGGGAACCTCCAGTGATCTGAGCAGGGTTATTCCTTGCTTACACCCACGTAAGTAGGAAAGAACTGCAGATGATGTATTTACTTTTTTTTTTTTTTTTTTTTTTTTTTTAAGCTGACTAACAGAGCCAGAAACAGAGACAGAGTTGGTTATAGTGAAATACTAGATTTTTCCAGACTTCTGACACAGTTTTATTCTGTGAGCCCTGATTTCTGGAGTGTCACTAGACCTCCTGTTTAGTAGGATGCAGCAGGAGCCAACCTCAGCACACACACCATAGGCAGGAATGCCCTCCAACCCACGCGCTAGTGCTGGTGTTGATTCAGCTGGGCTCCTGTCCAGGAACGCTGTCTCTCAGTGCCAGGGTAGAGGATGAACAGGGAGCAGAGCCATGAGGTCCATCTCAGCAGGTTTGCAGATCTGTTAGCTGTGTTCTGACCCAATTATATTGGGTTGTACATTATTTGAAGAGAAAGTAGCAGGAAGTGCTAAGCTTTAACTTCAAGACTGAAAGGATGGAGCAGCATCTGGCACCTCAGCACAAGCTTCACATACATATTGCCCAGGAGACCTTTGCACAGCAAAACCCCCTGAGAAGAGAGACTTGAGCTGGACATGAAAGTAGACACCAAACTGAGGAAGATCATTTGCCTGGAAAGCTGTAAAAATGACAACCAACCTTTCCATTTACATTGCCTCTTGCCTCTTTTGGAGAAGGTCAGACAACCAGCTTGTGAAAGATGCCAAGGTCCTGTAGCTATTCTTGATTGCAGTAAAACCACCTGAAACTTTGGGGCTTCACCTTGAAGAGTGTTCCAGACAACATGGGAAATATTTCTCCATGCTTGATAGAGGTTTGAGGTACTCACTGAGAGTATGGTTTGTGCCAGAGGACAGCCCAGGGACGTGCAGCAGGCTGTGTGCCCCAGTGGTGCCAGCTGCATTTCCAGCATGGTTGTACTGCATCTGACTGGGGTGGAGTTAACTTCCTTAGGTCAATGCACCACAACAGTTATCAATGGACTCTGAAGTCGCTGTGCACAGTACAGGGGAGAAAATTTAGGCCAATAGCTTTCCCAAAGTGCAAAATCCTCCAGGATGTAGAGGGCTCTTCTAAAAGCCTCTGCCTTTCTTTGTGTCACCCTGGTGCTGAAAATGCTGTAGCTCACTGGAAGATTCATTTTTGTCTTGGCAGCTTGCAAGTTTCAATAATGTTGACACCCTGTGGCTTGTTTCACAGAACCTTTGGATTATGTGAGCTCTAGCAGGACTCCTAGCATGAGTAAGGCTGCAGGAGAGGAGCATGGCTTGCTTAGTTACTTTCTGCAATGGCAATACACCAGGCTGGGAACCATGTCCAGGTTCTGCTATACTGTATATTAGCAGGAATGGAAGATTGCTCCTTTTGCCCTATTTGCCAGCTCAAAAGAGATTTCTTTCAGCATGTTTGCTCTCTGAGGATGTATTCATCTCTTGTCTTACTGTCTCCCCCAAGTAGCTTTTGAAACCATTGCCCAAATCCAGTCAGACTGGCAGAAGGGTGGAAATTTCGAGAAGAAGTTTCTCCCTATTTTGTGAAAACTAGTGGCTTATTAAAGCAAACCAAAATCAACACTCTCCAACCAAAATCACAGCACAGAGAAAGACTTCGGGCCCTCTTTATGGAGTTTAATCAGTAAAGACATACTGTTCAACCAGCCATGCAGTGTGTGGTGAAGTCCACCATTGCTACCAGCATCATTTCTGGTCCAGCTAACATGTCCAAAACTGTCAACGTGGAGTAGCAGGAGGACAAAGACAGGGAGGCAGCTGAGAAACAGCAGGGAAGAACTGGAAGGATTTTGGAGCTGATTTTGCAGATGTGGGGGAGACTCACAAGCCTTGTAGTGGAGTCATACAGGACATGGAGCAGGTCTGGAGTCACTGTGGTGGGGAGCATAGGGGCATAAGACATGACTCTAGATGAAACCGGGTTTCGCTCTTGGCTCCTGGAGATAACACGTTTTCAGTAATCAGGTACTAGTGAGTGCGCTTTGGCACCATAGGGAGAAAAAAATATATCTTTTTTCCCCCCTCCCCATTTGCTTTGCCTCCTTTTGTAGCAAAATGGCTTTATTTCAATCAGTAGTGGCAATCAGTTCCTACTTATCCTAGAAGCTTTCACTGTTGCCTCTACTAGCATTATTTTCATTTTTGAGATGCATTTCTAATGGCTTCTTTGCTTTACTGGCTGTTTTAAAAATCAAAGGCAATGATCATGATAATGCAAGGCAATGACTTTTCCCCCTTCATTTCGGCCTACCCCCTTCTTTTGACCAGCTACCTTGATCTAGTCCCTATCTGCCAGTGTCGGGGTGGCACTGACTTTCTTTGTTATGTAGGTGCCATTTACTGTGTCCCCCCAGCTTAATTGCTTTATGCTCTCTGTGTTTATTATTGCTAATCCACTAAAGACCTTAAAATCCAATAAAATTTGCCCCTTGGCAATATGGAAATCACCCTCATCCAATTAATTTTCCAACACAGAATTTCCAGGAGATAAATCCAGGATGATTTTATATTGTTTTTGTTTTTGCATTGCCTGGTTATGAAATGTTGCATGACAACGGTTTAAAATTGTGACTAATTACCAGCATAGTGCAACTTGCTTCTTTGCCTTTTAGGAATGACTTCTGCCTTTTTCCAGGACAGAAGTGCCTTTTGGTAAAACATTTCAAAAGAGACAAATATGCAGACAGTTAAGTCAAATGCTTGAACTGTTTCTCCCCTTTATCATGGACTGTAGTTTTAAGGAATCAGCGCTTTTTGCCAAACACTTAACTTATCTTGGAAAGGAAAGTTTTGAGTCCCAGTCTAACCGATTCAGCAGTAGAGTGAAGGGGGAGATGTGTCATCACCTTCCTTGCATCTTCAGGGCAGTGCCTGTGGGACAAGCAGGATGCGTTTGGGACCAGTGACAGCCACTGCTCCGTACTCTCATGCCTTTTTGGAAAAAAATTTTTAGCTCAGCCACTCTGACCAAAGCTGAAGGGAATGATGCTAAGAACTGGCTTTGTTTCCTCCAGCCCAATAAGCTTCCCATTCCCCAGACATCTCCATCCCTTCCTAATTCCAGTTTGTCTGTCCATTCAGCTCTTCCTCTCTGACACTGTGACTATCTCCCATGTTGGCCACACCTTCATCACCAGATTTCATCAGCAAAATATTGCTTTTTGTGCCGCGTTAAATTAGAGCACTCCCAAGCCTGCTCCTTGAGAAGCTCTGCCAGTGTCCACTGGCCAGCCAGGCTCCTTGAGGAGCTCCAGGTTCCACAAGGTGTTGTCCACTAGCCAGTTCCCCTCACTTTACAATTCTTGTGCTAGCCTGCATCATTTCCATAATAATTTCTTCTATTGTGCCATGTTGGGTGGTTTAGCTCAGTCTGGGTAAATCTCATTTCCTTTGACTGGTAAAATCCTTTTATCAAAAATAGATACTGGCTAAGCTGGACACAATTGTTTGATAAAGATATGGGCTTGTATTATCTTCTTCTGTGTTTCTTCTTCACTCAAATTTTTGCTTTATGCTTTACATGCCACATAGACTGGATAAAGGGGCCTGTAATTATATTACTTACAGTCCTTTTATTAGAGACAGCCTGAACTACCACAAATAGAAATACCTGCTGCCAGACTTACTATTTCATTTGCCAGCTCTTTCATTGTTTTGTGATTCTTAGATACAGATCACCTGGTCTTTTGATTCAAGAACATTGAAACTCTTCAAATTTCATTCCATTTCAGGTTTGGTAATTTTCATCCCCATATTCTTAGTCTAATTACCTACCTTGTCTTTGCCCTTCTGCTCATTGTCCTTTCTTACCACAATCTGAGATGAAGCATTAAATTGGTTTTGGGACCATACTAGATCATCATTAATTTGGATGTTACTTTCCCCGCATAATAACTCCTCTCTCTCCTTTTCTTGTCTTACTGGGCTGGCTCACAGCACTTAACTGCTTGGGTGAGTTTTGTTTGTAAAGCTAACACTGTTTTGGGGCAGCCTTTACTCGACCCATTTCAAAATTTTCAGTCTCTTTTTCACCAGTTTTCAGTAACAGTTCATCAAATTCAGTATTAAGAAAACATCACTCTCCTACTTGAATCTTCCTGAAGCAGATAAAATCTGCAGCTGTAACACCTTGCACGAGAGGAGAGCGAGGAGAGCGCAGGGTTCTTGCCCTCCAGCCACATGGTAAGGCTCCAGGGAGCAGGGCAGGGAAGGAGCAGGGCAGGGGAGGAGAAGGGCAGGGGAGGAGCAGGGCAGGGGAGGAGCAGGGCAGGGGAGGAGAAGGGCAGGGGAGGAGCAGGGCAGAGGAGGAGAAGGGCAGGGGAGGAGCAGGCTGTCGCGAGCAGGTGCCACTCAGTCCTGTGGAGGATCTGTGACCACCTGGGAGAGGGTGGCTGAGGAGGACTGCATGGCAGCAGCGCTTAGACTCAGCGGGTCCGGAGCATGGGTTCTTTCATCTGTCTGTATTTGCCTTCTCTTTGTATCTTCTTAAAAAGTTAATGCATTTATAGCCTAGGAGCCATCCTCAAACAGCTGGGTGGCATTCACCCCCTGAAGAAAAAAACCCAGGGTACACTGGAAAATGCTGCTCTTGCCCACTCTGTTGAGGCAATGGAGGCAAGGGCTGGATCCACAGCACCTGGTTCTGGCTGGTCATCCCGCTCGCCAAAGCCATGTCCCTCTCATTGTGGTGACAGTTTCATGTTTGGTCCGGTTTGTTTTGTTTTGCCAGGTTTGGTTGCTGGGATTTAGCACAGCTGGGTGACTTGCATTATCCCAATCAGAGATAACGTGGGAAAACAGCCTTAGTTTTCACTTGCTACAAGGAGTCTGGGGACATCTGTTGTGGCCGGATAGGGTCATTGCAGCAAAGGACAGAAAGGTACTTCACACAACGAGGCCCTTCACTCAAAGGATGATGTAGTTCTTAGTTCCTATTAAAGACAGATGAGAGCAGTATATGCAGCAGATACCAGTAACTGGATCTTACAGAATTCGGCTGTTCCTAGCTTGCTTTCATTTATCCTTAGGGTATTTCTACATGTTTTTGACAGGAGGTTGTTGGCTTTATCTTACTTGTGCTCTACAGCAACCAAACATTGCGTTAAGTGGTTAAGTGTGGTTACCTTCCTTGCATGATTCTGGTGTGGTTTTTTTCCATGTAAACCACGCTCATGTGGCTTCCAGTCAGTTCAAACCAGGGGCAGAGTGAGCTCATACTTGCATGCAAAACATTATGTGTGCATACCTACAGAGTCAAATAAGTCAGCAGAAAGACTGATAGGTTGGGTTGATTTGTGGGAGTCTGCCTTTACGTTCAGGTTTATATAAACCACTGCCAGGGTTGGAGCACAGCCAGCTCGTGCCTGCTTGTTTGGTGGGTGTGATCCAGCCATGCCGTTGCCTTACATGCAGCCTTTCCTTTTACGAACTGGTGTGCTGGGAGAGCAAGCTGTAACACCAGGTCTGGTTTCAGGGAAAAGCACTCAGGAGAGACACAAAGCACCAGCTGGAGCCTGGAAAGGTCTAAAGCGTTTGGCTTAGTGTCCAGGATCCTAACAGACTCCATGTTTCTCATCTGTGGGAAAGAAGTGGGACATGACTGGAGAGGGGCTGTTTTGCTCTTCTCTCCCTGGAGATTGACGACTTTTGGTTTTGTTGCTGCTACAGATGCCTGTCAGTGCAGTAACTGCTCCTGCTGCTTCGTGCGCACCTCCAGTTGCCCTGCCAGGCTATGCCGGGGCTGCAGAGCCTGCGGTAAGAAAACAACTTGTGCGCTTGGCTTGGTGCAAGTGCTGTGAGCTTGCACTGCAGGTATATGACTAACCAGCATCCACACATCTGTCCTTCTCAGAGCAAGGTCAGGGACACAAGCAGGCACTGGCACTGCTGGCTCAAGGGCCAGTGAGACTGTGCTGGTGCTGGAAAACGTGAAAGTGAGAAGTGGGATGTCAAAGGGATGCAGCTGGCTGCTACTGCTGGAATCAATGCTCAGGCACGGCCAGGTCCTTGGGCAGAGATGGTGTTGAAGTAGCAGGGGTCCTCCGCATCCCAGAGTGATACCCTCTCCTGCTCCTATCCTACTCCTGTGTTTAGGAAATGTATGACAAATTTATCATCATTTACCTCTTGGGTATCAAATGGAGAAAGGGGAAAAGTGCGTGTTGTCAAGGAAAGGGCAAAGATGCCTAGTGTTAAGCCAGAAAAAGGATGCCAAAAATGCTTTCATTCCTATCTCTTCAGCAGCTACTGACACTAGGAAACCTTTCTCTATTATCTGTGAAGGAAGAAGTTAAGGAAGCGCCTGCCAGAAATGCTGTATAACGATGTGTGCAAGGCCAGTGAGTTGCCCTCCCAAGAGCAAAACACCAAGACTTTCTTCTGAGCCAACCTTTTTGGTCTGCTCCCAACCCTGCCTGCACACTGACAAAAAGCCAGGCAAAGCCTCGCTATTCAGCCTTTACCCATCTAGCGCTAAGGAGCAGAGATTAGCTGCTGGGGAGACACTGGGTGACTGGGAGGGACATGGAGATGTTCTGGTCAGGACTGGCAAGGAATTGAAGCAGAGTCAGTTTATTGTGTCCAGATTCAACCCAGGTGAGATTTTCCTGGTGGCCAGATAACGGCTGGGTGGCAAGCTGGGGCTGGACAAGGATGGGGCAGACAGTGACCAGCACAGCCTGAAGACTACCCCCCCCACCAGGTCTTTTGGGGACAGGGTGCAGGAAGCAGCCACCTTTGCAGCGATGTGCACACAAGCACTAGCTAGGCTCCCAGGAGTGGGATGTCAAACACCCCAGTCCTCTGCAGAGGAAAACAGGTCTCCAGTGCCAAGAGCTGACCTGCCTCCGAGCACCTCAGAGCCACGGGAAGTGCTGGGAGTGCAGTGTCTCCATGAAGGAAGGATAACGTCGCGCTTTCATTCCCGAGTGTGGGCAGTGAAACACAATGTCAAAGGTGTGCTGAAATTCATTTTTTAATAAATCAGGCTATTCACACACTGGTGTATTTAGCAGGAGTGTGATATAGTATTTCCATGTGAGGGTGCAGGCTGGTGATTTGTTATTACAAATTAAATACTAGCAGCTACTCAGATAAGATAAGCTACACAGAAGTGGATAGCAGCAGCTCAAGGATAGGGGGAAGAACAAGAGGGAGTGGAAGCACAGGAAAAGGGGAAAAAAAAAAGAAAAAAGAAAAAACATTTGAAATTTGCCAAGTGTGATAAACCCTGCAAAGAGATTTTGAAAAACTGGAAATGTTCCTTTTTAATATAGGTGGGACTAAAACACAAATGACTGAATTCCTGTTACTGATTTCTGTTCCTTTCTCCTTATTGGAGAAAGACTTCTTTGGGAGCAAAAGGATATTTCTATCTTGTTTCTTTGTTTTTCTGCACTCGCTATCACTGTGTGCACGGTTGGTTTCCACGATGCTGTCAGGCGCTTGGGCTTTCATCCAGCAAATACTTAAGCACATGTGTAACATCCCAGCCAGCGTAAGGTTATCCATGTGCTTAGATGACTTTGGGTCAGGATCTTAGTATCTCTGCGGCTCAGATGTGACTTCCACACAGCAAGGAGGAGACACAGAAGAGCCAGACAATTAGAAAATGTTATTGTGAGACCGCAGAGATCCTGGCAAGAGGGCTCAGGGGGTAATTTGCTACCTGAAATATTATTTCAGTCTGAGGGGGAAATCGGTAAATCAATTATTCTCCAGAAAGTGCTGCTTTTAGGCATTGGAAGCAATCCGCAAATTCAGTCCAAATGAGCCAGGGTAGGTTAAACCATACAAATAGCAGAGTTTGAAAGGAGAGGGGTGGGCTCTGCTTCCTGACTGAGTAGTCCCAAAGGATGAGGGAGGGTGACCGCCTGCAGGGCAAGCGACAGTGACCTCTCCTGCCCACACTGGTCTTTGCTGAAGTCCCACTGCAGATGAAGACCTTTGTTTTCAAATATCCTTGGCTTGTTTTAAAAATGCCCCAAACGCTTTCTTTGATCCAAAGTGCATTTTTTTCCCCCTGCATGTTGCCAAGTAATCAATTTTTGTTTGATCCAAATGACTTTTCCCTGTTTTTTTTCAGTTTGGCCCCCAGATAAGTGCACACAACTCAAGTGCATCAATTAATGGAAAGCATCCACATTCAGCAGCAAAGTCAGTCTTCTGGCTGGTCCCTTAGGAGGTACTGATCGTGATTGCTCAATGCTGGGATTTTTTTCCAGCTAAGAGTATCTCAGTTTTCATCTGCTCCCTTGAGTTTTTGAACTGGTCTCCTGCTGCTTCAGTGCCAGCAAGGTGGGATCCCTGCAAGGGTGGTTCCCAACCAGGACCCTTGCTACTGCCCAGAGGCTAAATGTTTGACGTGGTACCTAACCTCAACTCCTCTTGCTCTCCTGGCTGTGAGCTGGGGGACAGCACAGACCTCCTGACAGGTGGGAAGAGATGAGGCAGCCCTCCTGGGGGACAGGCTCAGTGCTGCAGGCTCCAGCAGTGCTGTGACACCAAGTCTGGGCCAGGGAATGGGTCCTGGGTCCTTTTAGCTGCTGGAGTAGATGTAGTCCTGGAAGATGGGCAAGGTGGTAAAAAGCAAGTTTGATCTTACTTGTGGTTCAGGATGCTTTCCCTGTCTAACCAGCAAGTAGTGCAGAGTGAGAACAAGGGCATTGCAAGGGAAATCGAAGAGAACAGGCAAAGAAAAGAGAGGATGTGGGGCCATCAGGGCCATCAGGTCAAGGTGATCCTCCCCCTCTGCCCTGGTGAGGCCACATCTGGAGTAGACAGACAGTAGTTTTGAGCTCCCCAGTTCAAGAGAGACAGGGAACTACTGGAGAGGGTCCAGCAGAGGGCTGCAAAGATGATTAGAGGACTGAGAGAGCTGGGCTTGTTTAGCCTGGAGAAGAGAAGACTGAGAGGGGATCTTATCAATGCATACAAATATCTTAAGGGTGAGTGTTAAGAGGATGGGGCCAGGCTCTTTTCAGTGGTGCCCAGTGACAGGACAAGAGGCAATGGGCACAAACTGCAACACGGGAGGTTCCACCTGAATAGGAGGAAAAACCTCTCCGCTCTGAGAGTGACCAAGCACTGGGACAGGCTGCCCAGAGAGGCTGTGGAGTCTCCTTCTCTGGAGACATTCAAAACCCACCTGGATGCAACTCTGTGCAACCTGCTCTCAGTGAACCTGCTTGAGCAGGGGGTTGGACTAGCTGATCTCCAGAGGTCCCTTCAACCCCAGCATTCTGTGATTCTGTGATTCCATTACATCGCATAGGGGAGGAGATGCAGGAGGGACACACCAGCCCCAAAAGCGATCAGCGCCCATGGGGAGGCAGGTGCAAGCAAAAGTTTTAAGAGATCATGTGAGAAGCTGTTGCATATCTCAGGAGGAAGAAAAATCAGCATAATACTGCCTAAGGGTAGGTGATGGCATTATTCAGGCTCAAATGCCAGAAAAATTGTTACAGACCAAGTGATCCTTTCTATAAAATATATCACCAAAAAGGCAACTCATGGTGCAAGAGTCTGCCGCCACCCCTCAGCAGCACCCATCAGAAGTCTGTGTTTGGGAATGGGTCCTCACTGCCGATACTCCCAGCCTCCCAGTGCTCCAGTCCGGTGGCTCTTCTCACTGCTAGGAAGGTTGCTGGGGGGAATCCCCAAAGCCACTGGTGCTGTACAGGAACCCAGACTTATTGCTTCTGAAAGGAGAATCATTCAGCCTCCCTGGGAGTAGGAATTAGTGGCATTAAAGAGCCATGACAGATATATGGAGAGCGTAGGATTTTCTTACAGTGCTGCATTCCTGGGAAACTATCTTCCATCTGATTTGACTCGAACAATAATTCTTTCACTGGGCTGCTGTCAGTGAACGTGGTGGGCTGAACCACTTTCTCTTCTTTTTATTTCAAACCCCCCTGTGCTGGTAGTGCCATGTTAGCTGTATCAAAATTCAAATGTTTTTTCCTGTGGGGTTTTTTCCACCCTGTTTTTCTACAAGAGCGAAAGTCAACATGACAACATTTTGCTGAGCCTTGTTTCTGTTTCTTTTTTATCTGTGTAACTGATGCCAGTGGAAACATTAGCCACTCTTTGAAACAGCAAGCTGCAGAGGCTAGTAAAACACATGTGGTTTGGTGTTGTTTTTTTGATATATATATATATATATGAAACATTAAAATCATGCCTACTTGCTTTTTTCTTTTTCCTTTTCTTTTTAAAAACAGTAAAAATTCGTGGATGTTTGAGGGAAGACTTCAAGCTGAAACACTTTGCTAAGTGTTGTTTTGGTAAGAGGAAATCCAAGAGTGGATTCTCAGCTGCTTACATGGATGTGGCTCCTTTCCGAGAGCGGGGATTGACACCAGGCAAGATCTAGTCTTTTGTAGGTTCAGAGATCAACCCATATAGAGTTTCTGCTCCCTGCATGTCTTCCATTTTATGGGCAAACAAATGTTATCTATTGTTAGCTCTGCAGAGCCAAAAGAAGTATGGGAGGGAAAACTGAATTGTGTCCCACCTTGTAGCACTGTCTTTATGTGTAAGTTATTACACAGGTCCCAACGCGTGTATGTTATAGGTGGCTTTAGGTATTAGAGATATCTACGTGTACACTACAATATATAGAACACATGTCACTGCAGTCAGAGAAGCTTTGGCAGACTGTCCATCACGCTAAGGGTGAGGGAGCCAGCCCATGTCCCCTGGCAGTGCCTGCCACAAGCCCCAGGCGTGGAGGAGTGGAAGGGAGGGAGGAGGTCCCAAATGCAGAACGGAGACCTTTCCCCATGAGGCACTGTGTCCCTGTAGCAGGAGGAGTGTGAGCCTTTGTACCATGGTCCCAGGTGGAAGCAGCACATTTGTTTCTCAGCAGGCTTCAGCCTTTAAATATCTTTTATGTATTTTTCCAGTCAGTGCCCGTGTCTCATTGCTTTGTGCTCACTTGGTTGATTGACACTACAGAAGAGACTGGTTTGACGTTTTGGGTTTTATTGTGGAAAGGTTAAATTAATTCAGGGAATATAGGCTTTTCTGCCACTTTTAGCAGGATTCTTTGGCTCTCTGAGGGGCGGATGCTGTTGCTTTCATTTCTGTGTCTGCGTAGCGTAAGGTCTCCCTTACCCCTAGTGCTGCAAAGCTTTGGGGGTTACAGCAAGTGCTGGGCAGAAGCAGAAGTTTCAGTCAGAAATTCAGAAAATCTCCCTGTGGAGGTGTCATCTCCAGCCACCATCAGCAGGGAGATGCAGCGAGACCTCTGCTGAGCCCTGGGAACAGCAGGGTGTAGGCTGCTATTATCGTATGTTTTTCAGAGCACTAGGCTTTTATTTTTTTCTTCACTTTGCATCTTTCAACTGGCTGAAAATTATAACCTTCACAACATATAATTAGTACATCCTTATAAACACTGTGCCTGTTTTAATAACTCCTCTGGGCTCTCACCCTGCAGCAGAAATACCCCGTAAAGGAGAGTGAAAGGGTTATTTTTATGCTTGGGGCCAGAGGTGCTCTGCACACCTGTGTCTTATGTGGGAGCATACTGATGTATGCACACAGACCTACCTGGGAGCAGAGCAGATGCAGACCCCCCGGGTGGCTGCTGTGGGGAGCTCCGGGGGACCCTGCCCGGCTGCCTCCGCCAGCCCTTTAGGGCATCAGCAAAACCGCTATTGAAACGTTTTGTGACCATTAAAATGCATGTGCTGTATTGTCTGCTTTTGTGAAAGGGCCTTTCAAAGAATCGAACCCCTTAAAATCTCCCCCAGGTGCACACATCTTTGACAGACTGACAGAAAGTAACGCACTGCGCAGTGTCGAGGGGTATCTTTTTAAATCGCAATCCCAAACTTCCCGTTGTATTGTACAGACGTTGCCATTGAGTGAAAAAATACTTCTGTATGTGACGGTACGACTCTGTTGGTGGGTGTTGACATGAAGTTTCAGCCTTCTATACTGGATTATTATATGTGATTATATGTAACACGTAGTAATCAGTGGGATTTTCAAAATTTATAACATTATTCTTGTTCTGTTAAATGGTCACAGGTTTCTCAGCTAATTGTAAATATTTTCTTTTTAAGGCATGAATTTTAGACAGTGGGGGTTGCCTTGTTCTGTTGTAATAACTCATTGAGCCCTCTTCACTGCCTTGCACTGAGGCCTGGCAGGCAGGTCACGATCCCAGAGGGTTTTGCCCTTAATATGAACTGCCCAGGAATCCCCAGCGCCGCGGCAGCGCTGGAAAGGTGGGTTATAAGCTGTGCTGGAAAGAGAGATGCATGTCTCACTAAATGCTTCATAAACCAGCGTTGGCTGTTGTTGATGTTGAACTAAATATCCCAAGCGCCTGGTGCTCTCACACTTGGGAGATGGATGCAGGGAAGGGTGATGGGGCTCAGTGGTCCCCCCACTGCCTGCCAGTCCCATGTCCCCACCATCCTCCCTCTGCTCTGGATGGGGGGAAGCCCTCCCCAGCACCACTTTATGCCCCATCCCAGGTTGTCTTTTCATTTTTAATATTTTCTCTTTAGCCTGTTGCAAAGGGGCCAAAGCCCAACTTCAGCTGAGGATGCCCTGGTGTTTGCATTTGCCAATCCCATGCGGCTTTACATCTGCTTCCACTTTCACCATCTATTGGTGTTGGCTCCTGATATTTTGTATCCTGGGCACCAGTTAGTGCACCAGTCACCATCACTGACTCAGATAAGCACAGGAGTATTTTGTTGCTGACACTTTGCCTTTCCTCCCTGCTTCTTGGAGATGAAAGTCTCTCCCTGCTCCTGGCCTCTCCCATGTCCTGCCCGTGGTACATGCGTGTGCTGCCGGCTCTGGTAAGGTGATGTGCAGAGAGAAAAAAAAGGAAATTTGAGGGAAGGAGTGGATTTTAGCTGGAGTTACAAGGAAACCTGAGACACCAGTGTTGTGTCTCTGCCTGCAGGATAAGGCTGCAGAGGTGAGAGTTGGAGCCAGGCGGAGGCAGGCACTGCTTCATCCCCATTCCCAGGACAGTTTTCCAGGAGCAGCAGGAGAAGCGTCGCAGGCAGGTGAGCAGGAGGGGCTGGTGGCCAAGGCTCAGGGACACAAGGCTGAGCTGGCCAGGCACCTCTGGGGTCCAGCCTGCAGCCCCGCATGGCTGCCGCCCCACCTTGCCTTGGCAAGGACTGCCGCTGCCTCGCCCCGAATCTGGGCAGAGATGCTGGCAACCGAATGTGAATCTCGGTGGCTATGAATAAAACCTCAGCTGTGTGTCATTTTGAAAGACCCTAATTTTAGCTAGGCAGTGCAGCGCCTGGCTGCACATCGCCGAGGTGCCCCAGTATGCGAGGAGGGCAGTGCCTTTGCCCCTTTGCTTGGGCAAACCAGGCGTATAAGGGGATTTTTTTCTGCCGGAGGCTGGGGATGCAGGAGGAAGAGGAAGAGGGAGGTGCGTTTTCTTATGGGGACAGGGTTAAGAGACTGTTGGCGATGGGACCAACCCTCCGGCACAGCCAGCTCTAGCCAGCCCTTGGTGTTTGGGTTGTCCGGGCGCCCGTGATGGTTCCAATGTGCGCGCAGTATGACAGATGACCTATTGAAATAATTTCAGAGCAGTGCTGGGGTTGCCAGGACAACCAGTGCTCCCTGGGCTCGCGCCTGGCCATGTGACAGCCGCCTTGACGTCAGCTGGAGGCAGAGCCTGCGGTTTCGGCCGCGCAGTCAAAGCCTTGTGAGAACCTAGTGGATGCTGGATTTATCCCCGCCGCCGCCGCCGCCGCTGCTGCTGTTTCTCAGGGGCTGCCAGAGCATGGACTATTAAAAACTTGCATTTCTGCAGTGTGAGGTAACCGTTTGCTTTATGTTCTCGTCAGGTATTTTTTTTTTTTCATCCTCTAAAAGAAATAGAATAGAAAGCAGCTTATCGTGACTGATATTCTTTTCACTTGTTTGTTTTGGCTAGAAGTTTGCCTTGATGAACAAGACCGGCACTATCAGATAAATGCAAAGCAGCTTCCAGTTACTAATTCTGTGTGCAGACTGCAAAGCAGAGTTAAATTTAGATTAATGATCCATGAAAGGAGAATAAAATGATATTGTTCTCATCTGACACTTTAGGAATATAAATGAACACTAACAATCCTAGGCTAATGCATTCGGGAGTTAAAAGAAATTACATCTAGGTATTGCGTTGATTTGGGCATTTCTACAGCTTTATACCTCTGTTGGGACTTGGAGTTTTTTAATCCTGCCTGATTCAGGCGGGTTTGTACCCAATGTGTGCAGTGAGGGAGAAGCCAGCAGCTGATGCAGCTAGGAACAGCTTGAAATCCAACTCCCAAAGTTCGAGTCTTTAAATCATCTTTGTTCACACGGAGTCCCTGCACCCTGCACACTCCCCAGGCTTTCTGTCCCTCTCCTGGGGCACATGGCACTCTTGACTGTATAGTGTTTACAGAGGAAAGGATCAAGAGCTTCCTGAAAAATTATCTGAAATATGCCAAGAGAGCAACATTGCTGTAACACAGGCTTTTACCCTTTTTCTCACACGCACACACATGGCTTGTTTTTTGCTTTTGGTTTTTTTTTCTGTTGTAGGTTGAGAGCAGTTAGAATAGCTAAAAAAAGAACTGCAGCATGAACAGCACCACAGTAATTGAAAATGAAATGCTATTTGGGTCTTTTGTAAAAAGAAGAGAGGATTGGGGTCTGTTTCTGTATTGCACTTACTCCAAGGGGGCTGTTGTGGGGAAGGAGATCGCAGGGTTCAAGAAGTTTAGTGCTACAGCCCGAGTTTGTTTGTGTGGGAACATATAGATTCATTTTAAGAACAGATTACAGCTGAAGCATCGTGTCTGTTGTTTCCTGGAAAAGTATGCTAGATCATTCTTATCTTCTCTAATTAAATACTCCTATTCCTTTCCTCCCAAAGTTCAAAGGGTTTATTGATAATGGTAATGGTTTTCTAAAGCAGCTGCCACTCTGAAACAATCATGGAGCTACAAAAAAATGTCAAACATGGAGCAATAAAAGATTAAAAAATTCTATAAAAATTATTCTGATGTTACCAAATGCAGCAGAAGCAATTGTTTCAGAAAGGGAGCCAAGGCAGAGATTAAAACTGAAGGCACTTCTGTAAGGAAAGTTATGGCTTAATCCTCTGGATTTCACTGCATTTGGCATTCTTAACAGAGCAACGAGGATAAACGCATCTGAAACCTCTAAAACATTTCACTTGGTGTTATCTCATCTGTTCTTTCCAATTTAATTCTTGTGCCTAAAGTATCAGTTGGGGGGGGGGGGAGGGGGGTGAAATATTTTAGATTTTCTTTGTTAAATTGTTCACCTGATGCCAATGCATCAGTGCATGAGAAACTCGGCTGGCTCCTCATCAAGGTTTACAGGAGCCTCGCGTCTTCGGTGCAGAGGCACTAGCACCCCAAGTGCAGTCTTTCCGTGGGGAGTGGGCTCTTGGCTCTTGGCGTCTCAGGCTGAGCTGGGCACAGCTGCTCCCCAGACAGCATGGGGAGCCGTGTTTCGGCTGTGGCCCCCTACCTGCATGTGAGTCTCCCCGGTGTCTGGGCGGTGGGGTAGGAGAGGAGGGCAGGGGGAAGCAGTTGATGTGACTCACTACGCTCCGAGATCTGCTTGTTCACCAGCTTACTCTATGGGTGCATGGAGTACAGGGACAGATTTGCACTGAGCAGCACCTGTCATTCAAGAAAAGTCATTCACCTTCACATCTGGAGGATTTGGCTCCATGTATAACTGCAGTCACCTGCCAGGTTTGACTTGAGTCGTCAGTGTGGCAATGATGCCCGGTGAGGGCTGGGGCTTCATCTCATTTATTTAGGCTTGAATACAGTGTCCTGGTGCGTTTGATGCCTTGAAAACACCTGCAAGGGGAAAAATAATTGATGCAACTCCTGCTCAAGAGCTATTCATTAGCAATATTTTAAAAATAGGTTCATCATCTCCAGCTGGGATGGATATATCTTGCTTTAGTGATACTGAGCAGATCTTCAAAAGGCACTAACTTGACCTGAGAGAGGAGAACAATAAACTGCTTCATGCTTTACCAGAAGGGTCCTGGCCATATTGTGGCAGGAGGTCTGAGAGGCAGCGTTACTGGGGAAGTTGGTGAGTGCCACTGAGGTTGCATAAGGATGTGTCCTGCTTGGCAGAGTGACCAGCTCTTCCCTTCCTGCTGAGTCTTTGGGGGATTGGGATGTCCCGTTGGCCTGGACTGCTTTGAGCCCAGGCGGTGCGGATGGCCAAGAGGCAGGCAGGCAGGCAGGTCACAGGCAATGCCAGAGTCTGCCACTGGAGGAAAAGGCAGGGGTTCCTCCTCAGGGGAAGGGCAGGGGACAGTGTGTGAGGGTCATTTCAGGGCTGTGTGCCTTTGCTCAGTGATTTCATGCTCTCAGTATTGCTGGTCAGCTCTGTACCAAACCCTTTCAACAAACACTTGGATTTTACCTTGGGAGTGCGCGAAGTTGCCAGCCAACGTAATGCTAAGCATCCCACTGCCTCTGCCCTGCCGTGGTTTCAGCCACCATGAGAAAAACAAACAGCCTGTAGGTTTCTTCCTATTGCCGAGAGAGGGGGAAGGCAGCGGCAGCCCATCCCTCATCTCCTGCCCAATGCCACAACCCTGAGACTGGCAACTTACTTGGACTTGAAATCCTCTGACATAAAGAGAGAAAAAATGCGATACACACAGGCTTGGTGACAATCCACCTTCTTCTGGGGAGGCCAGACTGACCCTCATACTTCCCATCAGCCTTCACATAATTTGCAAAGACACCCCCTTGCATGCATGCGAGGAGGAGATGATCTCTTCCAACAGTCTCCTTGTCCATGGAGAAGGGCGAGCAGACCAGCAATTCCTGAGGAACCAGAGCACTTCACCTTAGGAGAGACCTTGGCTAAAAACAGGACCGAGGTATCCTTGTGTCACTTCTCGCGCAACTGGATACAGCCAGGGAAATTAAAACCAGACGCGAGCTGTTGGTGCCTCTAGCCTGGTAATAATAACACACTCCAGCCTTTGGTGTGCTCTACCTTGATCTGGTGGAGTTGATGGGCAATGACAATCTAAATTTAGGCTAGCAGCATAATACAACCTAAAAAAACCTTGCAACGCAGAGCACTGACTCCTTCCTGCATTTTTCAAACAGAATAAGGTTTCTGACATCTTTTTTAAGTCCTAGCCGCTACTCAAGGTAATAATTCAGGGGGGAATAAAATCCCTTGTATGGGGAGGGGAATCGTCAGACATTGGGAACTGACATAGCAGTATGGAGTTTCAGGCTCTTAAATTACATATTGCAGAAGTTTGTTTCTACCCTGCTAAAAATCATTACATTGTGCTAATTTAACATCCTGCATCAACATTAGCAACAACTGGTTTAAATGATAGCTGAGCTGCAGTAGAGATTTGGCATTTTAACCAAGAGTTGCTTTTCCAATTAAACGCAGATGCCATGCATATGGTACTCTGAATGTAAAAAACAAAAGTTGACCTGATTGTTGGTTCCAAGCTAAAGCAACAAAAATCCTAACTCTGGAATGTTTTTGGTAGTCATATTTTAGAAATAATCTTCCATGGTGAGCCAAAATCTATGAAGACAGTTATAGTCAGATAACAGTTAAAAAAATAGACTATGTTTTGGCTGTACTTTTGCTGCTGTTAAATTTATCTTCTTAAATAGCAGGGAGTATGAATTGAGGTTTCAGAAACAGTAATTTTGTAATTATTTTACATGGATTGAATTATTTTGTCATCAAATTTGCATTTCAGACAGCATTACAGTATGAAAATATAATTAGAAACTGTAATTCAGGAATTGCTGAATGTGATATTTCCCAAAGGGAGCACTGTAAAGAAGCTGCCCTCACTACAACTTTAGCAAATGTTGAAATCCTATAGGTGGAAAATGTAAAGGCCGAGTTGTAGAGTTCCTCTCCCTTCTGCGGTCTCCACACACTGTCAACTTTCTGCTGAACTTCATTTTTTTGTAAGATTCATTTCCACAGAAACATCTAATCATTAAGAGCTGAAGTGCTCAAATCCTGTTCTGCTAAATTTCAGTCTGGCTGTGCTGATAGTTGCTGAATTGCTTTCAGCCACAAAATGACACTGAGATAATGTAAGGATCTGATTTACATGCAAAAAAGCCAAGAAGCTTGTAGTTTGGGCTGAAATGCTGGGTTTAATTTGCTCGGTGCCCGGAATTCGCAGCAATACCTCCTCTCACAGGAGAGAGCAGAGGATGGGTCTCCGTTTAGCTCTGTTTCTCTTGTTTTGTAATTCAAGACTTTTTGCTGAACATGTTCACAGTGTTGTGCAGAGTTTTAGCTGCATAAATCTCACCAATGTCCACCCTTACTTTTTTTACTATTCTTGTTACAATCTTTGGCTTATCGTAGACACGTTAGGTGGAAATGAAGACATACTCTCTTTTTAGTTGGGCTTGTGTTGATAAACCCTGTCCAGTTTTGCCTGAGACACCCACTATTTTGAAGAGCATCATCCATGGCCAGTTTTTCCCACCATCTTGCTGGGGTGTTGGACAGGCCCATATGTGGAGCAAAGCCTGTGATGCACAAAGCAAAGCTGGCATTGGGAGGAGGCAGAAGCTGAGTGTGGGGTATGTTTGATGCTTTGATGTCCCCATATATCTCTCACATTCCTGCTGAGAGACAGACACAGCGCTCCTCCAGTCAGGGCAGGGCAGGAGAAGTGTTGGCTTGTGAACCCAGGACTGCATGAATAAATGGGGTGGCTGGTGACATGGTTCCTAAGGACGCAGGGACACTGTCACCTGTGGTGTGCTCTGAGGAGCAAGACCATTTTTGTGCCTGCCCAGGGCCACCTTCCTGCACCCACCTACACCCTGGCACTTTGTCTGAGCACACGGGAGGACGTCTGCCCCGTTGCTCACATTTCAGGCGATGCATGTCTTGCAAGCTGGATCAGGTATTCGCAATGTGAGCAAAGAGCAGGAGCTGCAGGACGCTGCTGCAGATGACCCGAGAAGGTATTTTTGTCAGGGAGGGTGCAATAAGCCAGACTGGCTCTTTATGGATGAGTGGCCTTGTTTGGGGAGTCCTCTGTGAGTGCCATTTGCAGGTGGGCAGGTCTTGAGCATCACACCCATATTTTTGTACATTTACTTAGAAACTCCAGAAGAGCAGCAGTGTTTCAGCCGGCTTTGTCTGTGCATGGAAGCAGGTGCACACTGGGGCTGCAAGGCTTTGAGACAGGTTTATGCCTGCCACATTTGTTACAAAGCCTCTTAGTGTGCTGAGTTTCACTGTTGAGAGAGTAGGACCTTGGGAGTGGGTCAGAGCCAGGCTGGCCTGCTGCAGGGGCACGATGGACCGGGTGGGATGGGGCAAGTGGGCGAAGGAAAGCCCTGAGCAGGACGAAGTGATCGTGTGATAGCAGGATGAGGCTGGGGCAGGCTTGCTGCTGCTTGGCCATTCTGCTCTCACTGTTCCTGCACTGCTGGGTTTGCCTCATCAGGGGCCTCTGGCAGCATTGCACAGTGTCCCTGGGCATCTGCCGTACAGGCCAGCCAACACTCCTGCCAAACGGAGCTGTCTGAGGGGGTCAGGAAAGCAAAATGTTTCCTACATTAGTAGTGATGCTCTGGCATTTTGCTGCTGTCTGATGTATCAGTGGCTAAAAGGGCTGCTCTCTCTGCTGGATGCTGGGTTCAAAATAGGGGTGGAGAAACACTGCGCAGTCAACCCTTGCACAGTACGTGCTACTGGAGGACATAGATTTTGTCTTTAAGAGCTTTGTGTTTGTTCTCGTATTATAGAAGAGATCAGGTTTTGGAGACACCCAAGATTAGGTGTATGAAGGTTTTATTAAGATGAGCAGGTCAGGTAGTTTACAGGCTTTCACTCCAGAGAAGACAAGTTAAAGCTGATGAAGGTCAAAGTCAGCTTCTTTCCTCGCTGAATTCCCTCGCACCTAGAGCAGGCAGATTCCCTGATTATGCCTCACACAGTCTTTCTGTGTCTCCTCCAGGACTGCAAAAACACAATGGATCCAGGTCATTTGCAGTGTCTTAACTTCAGCTGAATAATACTCAAAGAGACTTCAGCCATGAAGCAATTCAGCTCTGAGAACCTTTAAAGAAAATATTCTGCTTATATTGTGTGCATGTTCCTAATGGCAAATCCAAAATACCAGGGGGAAGCGAGCACAAAGCGGTTTATTATTTCCACAACTGCTATATGCTTCCTATCACAACAGCATTCTTTTGTGCAGAGTGGCAGCATGATTGCAGAGTCCTCTTTAACTTTACCATTTAGCAAGCCCAGGTCCAATTAGAGCAATTATATCTCAGCAGAAACACTGTCTGTTTTCCTCTGGACCTGTCTGTCAAGCGTCCTATTCAGAGCTGTTTATCTTGCGTGAGGTTTTTCACGTAAAGTCGTTCTGACCCTACTAAAACAGTCTCATCTGAAGGGTAGCCTGCATTTTTGTAGACTTATTTCACAGCTGATGTGAACAAGAAGAATGCAAAATTATGGCTGGCCAAGGACACTCTTTCAGCCTAACCACGGTCTCCTCTTGTTTGAACGTTATTGCTGATTTGACACAGCACACAGATTTCACTTTCAATTATTTCACTTCGCCATTCACTTTCAATTACATTACTGCTAAAAACTGAGTACATTATCAGAATTTGCAGTTCTTCCTTGCTGCTTTGGAGCATTTCCTTAATCAAAATCCCCAACATGAGTTGCAAGACATGTAATGTTTGATGGCACATCATGTTAAACCACTTACAGCTCTGAGGTCTGTGTGGGACTGTTTGGTCTCTGAGTTATTGAAGAGCTGCTGGGCAGTGGACACTTCTGCACAAAGACTATCTACATTTTGCTTTACCTCTAGCATCAGAGTCTGATGAAGGAGCTGAGTGACTCCTGCCAAGGAAGTGCCCCTTGTCCCTGCTAAGGTAAAAGCTGAGAAGCAAAGCTGAGTGAAAGGCAGAAGTGCTGGGGCTTGGGAAGGTCAGGGGCAGTGAAAAGAGGAACGCTCCTCTTTCTGAACAAAAAGTAGATTTCTATATTTTCCTACTTCTCCTGGAAGGGAAAATCCAGGGAACAGTGTTTAGAGTCTTCTTCCAGAAACAAAATTAACTCTTTTATGACAATTCAGAAATCATATTGCCTGTGAGAGAGCAGCCCCCGTCCCTGCTGCTGGCTCCATGGCATCCATGAGATTCCCAGCCAACACACACAGCAGCACTCGGGCAGAGCAGCGTCGCTTTAGGAACTGAAAACACGAGCTCAGACCTTAGTCATTCTTTTTCCAGCATCATCAAGGCAGCGGCTCCACCACATTTGTTTGCTCTTTTGCCTCTCTTCTGCTAGGTTTTAGCCCATGAGGGAAGGCGACTGGTTGCTTTTGTCAGGAGGACCTGCAGAGTCGCCTGCAGTGGTGGCCCAGATGTCACCTATGCCTGCCTTTGGTGCAGGATACCACGGCCAGGAGAGCCATGACAGTGCTGACCTGAGCTGCAAAGACACCTTGCAGACCTGGTCACACTCGTGGCAAGGATAAATGAGAGCTGATGATACAGTGGTATAACATACTCCACACCAGCTCCGTGGGGGTCTTGGTGAATTTGTTAAGATCAGTTTATAATGTTCACCTGGATCTGCAGCCTTGGCAAATTCAGTTTCTTTTCTTGCAGCAGTGATGGCCTTTTCTCTGTGAACCACAGGCAGTGAGCTGCTGTGCAGGGTTAAACCCCCCTACTCATCACATCCACATAATGCTTGTGCTGCCCTAATTAGAAAAACACTATCTCAGAGTTGCTAGGTGAACAGTTGGACTTGATGATCTTAAATGTCTTTTCCAACCCAAATGATTCTATGATTCTATGACAAAATGTGACAGAAGCCCTAAGCAGGGTGACTGCTTGCCTGACTTTTGCTCTTTTTATTAGACATGGGAACCCTTGCAGAAACCCCCACCTCACTTAATTCAAAGTATCTGATTAAAAATTGAAGTGTATTTCACTATTAGTTCACCATGTGTTCAGTTATTAGTTCACGGAGGTATTGCTACCATACTGAGAGCCTGTAGTAAAACACACCTTCCCTACACGTGGCTCCCACCACGCTGGCAGATGGCACTCCAGGCAGGGCAGTGGAGAGGCAGCTGGGAGAGAAGGGGTTAAAACAAGCCACGGTTACCAGTTTGAGGCATTTTCGAAAATAGCAGCTTTTCTTTTGTTTGCTGAATTCCCCGTGCTTTTCCAGTGCTGTTCCCGTTATTCATTTCTTTCCCAAAATAACATTTTTAAGCAGAGGAATGGCTTGAGCGAGGAGAGGAAGGGATCTGCAGCTGGAGCCGGACAGCTGCATGTGCTCCTGTGTCTGCACCAAGGGGGCTCCAAGCTGCCCTTGGTTGCTAATGCCAGCCTACCAGGCAAGCGGCAATTCCCAGTATTTCAGCCATTTTTGCCTCCTTTCCATGAGCCTGGCAATTCCTCCCTGACAGCCCTCAGTGGTGCTTCTCGGGGGCAAGCTTTGGGTTTGCGCAGCTTGCAGCTGCCCTTGCAGAGAAACGTTTATTTCAAGGGGGAAGCCTGAACATGTCCGCAGGGCTTCCAGCTACACAGGGGATGCACTTATGGCCAGCACGGTGGGAAGGTGCCCTGGCAGGCAGTGTGCTCCTGCCATCCAAGGCCTTTGTAGCCCAACTTGACCAGAAGTATGTCTTGCTGGTGGATGCTCCTTTGAAGGAGAAGGAGGGGAAGCCTCTGGGAAAATAAGCCCAAGAGAGCTTGGCCCCAGGACTGGTGATGCAGGCAGATTCCACTGCTCGGGGATGCAGACCCAGCCCTCGGGCTTCCTCAGGTGTCCCGTCCTTGAATGCCGACCAGGGGAAGCGGCTGCTCCCAAGGTGCTCCCTGGCAGCACCCAGCTGGGCTGGCCAGGGACACTCCTCTCTTGTCCCTCACGGTCCCGCATGCAGCCAAACACACCAAGCTCCAGAAACAGGTGCCAGCAGCCTTCCTTTGGGGGGGACGGGGGGACGGTGGAAAAGAAGCTCTGAGAGGAATTAAAAATTAAATGCTTACAACAGCAACTTGCTGTCACCACATCCCAACAGTTCACCTTTGATGTGGCTGACTGACCACCCAGGTGCTGAGTGGGAGGAGCATGTCATCCTCACTGCCCTGGTGGGCTGGAGACCAGCTATCCCTCCCACGGCCCTCGTGGGGGGATGGAGAGGAGCTGCCCCCCTCTGCATAGGGGAGTTTCGGCACACAGGACCCCCCAGCTCTGCCCCTTGGGAGTCAGCAGTGCCTACCTCTCTGTGGAAATCCCCAGAGTCATACTGAAAGGCACTGCATGAGAAGGTGGCCAGACCCAGGTGATTCACATGCTGCTTGGAGAGATGCTGCTGCTAAACATGGGATGCTGGGGAGCTGGACCAGCCACGCCAGAGCCCTCTCTCTGCTCTGGAGTCTGCAATAAGCCCAGCAATGGGCTTGCTTTGTGCAGGCAGAAGCTGAGCCCACATGGGCTGACATTTGACATGCAAGGGTCAAGCCTACCAAGGTTTGTATTTAGGGGTACAAGGGCTGAGCCCCACTAGGGCTGACATTCAGGGGTGCCACTGACACATATGTGAAGAGCAGTGTCAGTTGCAGTGGAGAGCAGGACCCACATATACGCAGCATGGGAGCAAGGTTCTGGGCTCTGCATTGCTGTCAGAAGAGGGCTGCCAAAATCAGGCAGAAGCTTTCGTGCGGAGCTGTGATGGAGATGCCCTGGCCCCTGCCTGCTTGTATCACCGGAGAGCCCCAGCACCTGGCAGGCATCATCCCCCAACACCCTTCTCCCCCACCAGGGCTGCTATGACCACTCCACCATTCCCACCTCCCCTAGCCCTTTCTGCTTCACAGAGCCCACAGCCGCTTGCAGAACATGTCCCAAATGATGTGGGCCTTGGGTCTAGTTCATAATCCCCTCTTGATACCCCTTTCTAGTAGGTAAGAGCTTACTTCCCCCAAACATTTCTTATTTTAGCATTAACATTCAAGTAGGCGAGAAGCTATTCAGTTTCCTGAGGTAATGCCTGTGGCTGTACTATGAATGCTGGCTGTGTCTGTACTACAAGAAACAGGGAGCATCCCCAGCACCGGAGCACAGGGATCGAAATCATTCTCTGTCTGGAGCAGTCCCTCTTCCAGTTTTGCTGCCAGCCAATTCATATCCTCCCAGCCGGTGCCCAAGCCCAGTCTAGGACTTAGCCTATGCCACTGGGCCATTCCCATGGAGCAGGTGGCACATGGCCACTCTTCAGGAGGACGCAAAGTTCAATCATATGGATGAGGGAATGGCTGTGCCAGTCAGCCCCCGTGCTGGGGAATGCACCCAGATGCATTTGCTTCAGTCACAGGTGATGTGGTAAATGTCACTGTGCATAACTGGGTGGGAATCCTTGGAAAAAAGAACCTTAAAAATAGAAAAGTATTTTTTTCTGAAGCCCAGGGCTGGGGAGAGCTCGTGAGCTGCAAGCTCTCGCCACGGCCACCAGCAGGAAGCCAGCCTGCTGGAGCATGACGAAAAGGCTGGCAGCTCCAGTCTGTCAAACAAAGCAGTGGGTTTTTAATAGGACCAAAGCTAAGGAAGCGAGGAACATGGCTAGAAGGAAGGATTAAAAAAACCCTCTGGTCTATAGAGAAACAAGCTCTTTACTCAGCTGTCTGTATAGAGGGACATTATCACATATACTGTTGACCTGACTCTGTACAGGGGTTTCTTTCCCCCATGTGTGGGCTTGACGCTGATTTTTTATCATTCCTCGGCGGACACGCTTCATCCTGCCTGGTTCAGTTTTAATCCTTTTCTAGCTTCTAATCCTTTTATTTTAAAGACGTGAAAATTGCAGAGGTGGATATCCAATACTGCACCTCCCTTGCTCCTCAGTTTCTCCAGGATGAGTAAATTTTTATCACCTGTATTAACCTTCTCAATGAGAGACCAACATGATCCACTTTTCTAATGCTGTGTTGTGCCTAATACCTGTTTTCTAAACCCTCCCTTGCCTGAAGTGAGCACTGCACGCTGCGTAATGGCACGGCCGCTCCCTGGCTGCCACAGCCCCCCTGCCCGTGCCGGCCGTGCTGCGCTGTCACGGATTTCATGTTTCCCTCTGCAAGAGGGAAGCGATATCCAGGTGCTCTCTTCATAAAACTCCAAGGCTGAAAGAGGTAAAGAAGCAAAGGAGATTTCTGAATGCAGTTTCTCCCAGTGCTTCTGTGTTTGTTGAATTCAACCTTTACGGTTTTGGCCTTGGAACATGTCAGTGGAGTTCAAGAGAGCCAGGGGAGCATTTACCGATCTCCTTGCCTGCAGCTTTTCAGGCAGGTTTGACTGATTGTTTTTATTACTTCCTCTGTTAGACATGGAGTGTTTTCCACTTTCCCTGGATTTCCCGCTCAGATCCGGCTGCCTGTGCCTCTGTTCTGGTGCAGCAGCCTCCTGTCCCTGGGGCTGTCACTGACCATGTGGCCAGCGGGATGGCATTCACCTTCCACCTTGCTGCATGCTGGAAATGCAGCTCATTTAGCAGCTACCGAGCAGAGGTAGGGTATGTCATTTGGTAGAGGGCAAAATCTGTCACTCTGGGACTCTTTAGGGTGGGGTCTTCATCTAAACTCCTCCACAGACTCACTTGTAACCCCAGGCGAATCACTTCATGCCAGTGGCCATCCCAGTCAGACGAACATGACCACGACTGTGATGTCTTGGCAGGCCCTTTCATGAAAGCTGTCAGGTGGCACTTTGATATTATTTACAGCTTTACATCAAAGCCCTGCAGAGCACAAGGCTGTTGGTGTGATTCTTCAGAACAGTAGGGTTTAGTCAAGCAGGACCCCAGTTTTTAGTGAAGCAGGACATGGGCATGACTGCATGGAAGTGTAAAGTTTACCCTTTCACTTGCAAACAGAAGTTGCTGTGCTCATATTGCTCCAGCTAATACAGGGGGTTTAGCAAGACTAGCATTAAGGCATTTTTTCAGAATCACTGAATATGTTTTAATCCTTATTAACCTTGACCAATTGTCTGCCAGTGAACTCATGGAAAGCTAGGTATAATTAAAGATCTGTCTTGCACAGCCTGCCATGCATTTATAGCTACTGCTCTATCTAGTGAAACAGAAATACGTCTTTCTAAAGGAAACTTCAACAATAGGAAACATTTCTTTCACAAAACTGAACAAAAGTGTTTCTTCCAAGCATCATCAGATAAAAGCAAAAACTTTCCTAAGTTTCTAGTTCCATTAAGCACCTGGCTATAATGTACAATTCCTTGACTTTGTTCGGTTTTTAACCAAAATGTGATCCTGTTTTAAAGCACAGTTGTTTCATCTGGTAATAAAAGCCTATTCAACCACCTGTGTGTTTCGTCAGTGTTTGCATTACTTGTTCTGTATCATATTTTGCGTTTTGTTTCAGTCTTCCCACTGAAGAATCAGTGTTGTCCAAATTGCCACTGCTCAACTGGACATAACTCCCTATTCCTTAATACTTAAAGCTGGTTATTTAATACTGCTGGTGGGTAATTTTGATCAAGATTTCACAGCATGCTAAATTTGTCCACGCAGACAATACAGTGACAGGCTTTTCTCCCAGTTATTGCTGAAATCCCCCACCCCACCCATTGCAGAGGTTTATGGTCGCTGCCTCTCAGGCGTCTGGCACAAATGGAAGCGGTACCATTGTGCGACGGGCTTGTTATTTCAGGCATTAGCCTTGAGAAGTGCTGGGTAATTGGATGGTTTGTCATGTCTGTTTAAGCACATTATTCCTGAAACTGCTCCTCCTCCAATCAATAAAAGACTCCATAAAATTGTTTAAACATATTAAGAAAAATGTGATTTACTCCAGGAATCTTTATTGCATTTCATTATAAGCCATTGAATCTAATATACAAAGAAGATCTCTTTAATTATAAGTGGACAAAGGGAAGATCTACGCTGTGTTCCCACTAAGCAACTATCAGCAACATGCACCTTCTCCTTCTAATGCAGTTACATAAACTAATTAAGTTTGGTGGTTTTAATGGGAACAGTGGTTAAGTATATTGCACAGCCCCCGAGAGAAATTGGCATCAGATGCATTTGTTAGGTATTCTGATATCTGTTCTCAGCTATTTTAGGAAGCTCATGAGATAGCCAAAATGTGGGCAGAGGCTTCAGATGATGGGCTGTTGATCTTCCCATCTCACCTCAAAGCAGTTTCACTGTGCTTGGTGCTGCCCTTTGGAAGCCCACCAGATAGCAGAGAACTGTGGTGTTCCTGTCCACTTGCAGACCCATGCATGGCTAGTTTTTGTTTTACAAAGTGAAGTGCCTTGGTGTCATTCACTACTGTTTTGTACTTTACTGCTATTTCAAATCCTGGGTAGACAATTTTCAGAGGAAAACAGGAAACTCGGTTCAAGGTGGTGTCTTAGAGCAACAGCTCCCTTCCACCTGTGTTCTTCCCCGTGAAGCGGACAGTTGACCACTTTCATACAGGTTAACTTCTTGACATTTTTCCTATAAGCGCCTGATGATAGCTAAACAGCAGAGTCAAATGTCTCCTGTGCCCTGCAGCATCCAAAGTATCTGTGTTACTTACTGCAGGAGCAGCCCTCCTTAGAATTGTCAATTATAGCATTTGAAACATAGAGAAGATACATCAAAGGGTGAATATTATGTCATTTTGCTACATGAAGTACTTTCCATCCATGAATATCTGAAGATCCTTTTTCTCCCTGTGGAGGAATGGGTGTGCTGAGGCTAGCGAGGAAAAGAGACCCAGCAGCAGAGCGATACGTGATGTAACACTAGGGATGCGGGATGGGGAGTGCAGGGATGCGGGGCTGCAGAGCCTGAGCAATGAAGCAGTGTCTGTGCACCCTTCAGGTGCCGTGGTAGCAGCCCCGTGCATTTAGGGCACTGCTGTGTGAAGGTGATAAGTGGAGGGGTTCCTCCATGTCTCTTATGGTGTGGCCGGGAGGGGAGCACGGGGCAAGGTGTCCCCGCCCCCCGTCACAACTGAGACAGCTCTGGGCATGCCGCTGAACAAGAAGGATGGCCGTCGGGAGATGTAAGTGCCAACAGTCTCTGTGCCCTGGTAGGGTCGGGCAGTGCCTGATGAAAGACTGTCCTGTACTGGTCCCCCCATGAGTCCCTGCCAACCCAGGAACCTTACAAACTGGCCCCACTTGGTCCAGGAGCACAGGACCAGCTGATATGAAAAGCCATACAGGTGTTTCAGAAATCCTTTTCTCTCTCTTACTGTGCATTGGTTCAATAAACACTGAAATGCAACCGTCACCCAGTAATCTTTGTAAAGTGGTCAAAGGTCTTCAGATGAAAAAGCTATATGGTATTAATCAGTTATTGTGTTCCCTATAGGAGACAAAGGGATTGCATTAAGGAAGAAAAACTTTGTAGAAAGCATGAATTGCTCTATCAATACTGAAAAGAAACTGGGCACACGATTAATTTTCAAAGAAAATAGGAAACTTACTATTTCATATTCATATTCTGCTAATCCTCTTGACTCCAAGGTTAAGCTCAACCAGCTGTGAATCTTATTGAGGTTACTTGTAAATCTTAATTTTAGAAGTTCTTTAATTTTCAATTAATTTTTTTTTTTGCTATAATGATATTGCTGCTCCTGGTGCTCTCATACTTAAATTGACAGAGCTGGCCAGCTCTCCTGACCTGTCTGCTGCATCCTGGCACTCACTGGTCTGCTTGTATAACCCTCCGCTTACATTCCTGCTGCTCCGCATTACTGATGTGCAGTGGTGGGAGGTTACATACTGCAGAGGAAGACAGAGATATTGTAAACACATTTACTTGATGTTACTGCCTTTGGCTCTCCTCTTGGTGATCCTTTGTGTCAGAAAGACTCTGCTCGCTATAAGAAGCACGCTTGGTTTTTAGCATGCCATTTCTCTTCCAGAGAACCTCCTGACTCACCCAGTCCACTGCAGGTATCTACATCACGTAGACCCTATGCATGGATTTTTCAAACTCCATGAGCTACGGCCATTTGTCTTGTGATCCTCGCAGAAGGCTGCTCCACAGACTTCTCTGCTCCAGTGGTTAGAGATTTGCTTCTCATTCCCAGTCAAAATTTATTCATGGCTAGTTTACACCCATTTGTTCCTGTGCCAGCATTGTCCTTCAGTTTAAATAGCTTTTCTCCTTCCCTAGTGTTTACCCCCTCTGATGTATTTATAGACTACAACCATATCCCCTCTTGGCCTTTCTTTAGCTAGGCTAAACAGCCGAGTGCCTCTGGTCTCCTCTGAGAGCACAGGCTTTCCATTCCCTTATTTGGCTTAAGAACCCTGCTCTGCAGCCACTGTGGGCCAAAATCCCTTTTCCTGAGCACGCTTTCCTGGCCACGTACTACAGTAATCCAGGTAAGCCCTCGTATCTCCAAAGCCTTGTACAACCTGCTGTGTTTTCATTGATAGCAATGATACTTTTCCCTCCCTGGACTCACCAGATCAGTCTCAGCAGGTTCATTAGGAAGCATCATTTGTCTCCTGCAGGTCATATCATACTGGTGTTTTCCAGTTACCTTACAGTTACATAAAACCTTCAGCTCTTCCTCCCGCTCCATCATTTCTAGTTAAAAGCATCAATTCTTCCTACTGGTCCCTCAGAAACGGCACTTTGAAATAAGGAGTTCCATCCCATTGCACTGTTCCGGTACTAAAACCATTCCATTCTTCTTGTGCGGCAGCCTAGCTATCCAGCTGACAGCACCTCTCACCTTGGCGCCACCAGCAGCTGCAGTGCTTTGAGATTATGCATCATGACTATCAATGAAAATGTTAAACAAGATTCATCCCAAGACTCATCTTCAAAGAGACCTATTGCAACCACCTTCCACCTGAGACCTCTGCTTTCATTTCAACCCGTGATACTTAAAGAGGAAACATCTGTTTGACCTTGTCCAGCGCATCCCCCCGCAGGAATGATTTGCTTTGATTTTACCTAAGTGGTTTTGAATTAACCTTTCTACCTACATCTATATATCATTAGAAATGGAAGTTTACGCGCTTGTTTGAAAGCCAGGGCAGGCAGACTTTCTACGGGGCTTCCATATAAGGCCAGTTCTGCCAAGAAAGCTCAGTTCTAACCTCTAACATTTCTACAACTTCAGCCTGAGATCTCTCTTCAGCAGGACTTGCCAATTGTGGTGCTCAAGACGGGGTGTTAGCAGACATGTTTTGCTCTGCTTCAGTCTCCCAGCGGGTTATGAAGCCAAATTCATGATTCAAATGACTAAACTCATTATTCAGGCTCAGTACACTTTTTTATGGGAATTTGGAATGGGGTGAAAATTCTTTTGTGCTCTGGCCTGTGTTCCTCAGATTTTGGCCTGCAGAGGAATAGCGAAAATGATATTTGTAACCTTTACATTCAAAATGGGTGAGACTATAAATATCTTGTAGTCCTAAAACAACATTCCTGCTAGTTCTTCAATTAAGACTGCAAGACTTCTCCCTCAGTATCTCCCTGCCATTCCTCACAAAGATCTGACTGTCTTCTTTTCTTCTTTGTGCCAAAGAGTTTAGAGACTTTTGGAGGAGTTGGTGGTGACATCCCACAAACCAAAGAACAGAGCTACTTCTCTTTTAGGCTCAAATAAAGCAAGAGAGGAGAAATTACTGAATATTTGGCTGGCCTTTTGATGACAGGAAAGGCAGTCCTTGCCCTCCTTCCCTTGAACCATTCAGGTTTTGGATATCTCTCAATGTTACCAGCTAGTTCTTCTGAATGTGTTGTATAAGTGAGAGCTGAATGATTCTCCCTTTAAAAAGAAGAGGAAAAAGCCATCAGAAACATCAAATCAGTCTAGTTAAGTCTGTTCCCTGCATTATAATTTAGCTTTTTTATTAACATTAGAGTATTCTGTGATCTGAAGAATAAGCTTTCACCTTTGCATACTGAGGGTTGGCTGACAAGCCTTCACCTTGTGCCTGCATCTGAAATGTTGTAAAGCCAAGGACCAGGTACTCCCATGACAGTACAGACTTCATCTTATTCACTTGGTGGACAGTTATTCAGGCTGCAGCTCTAAGAATAATTGATTTGAGGATTTGTCTGCTGAGCAATCAGGCAGAAAAGGCTTTAATTTGGCATGAGGTTGCATTTTCCAGCTCTTTTTGCTAAAATGAAGGAACTCCGCAATCACAACAAATGATATAATTGAATTTGACACTGGACATTGAACAAATGGAGACTGTGTTCTCCTCAAGCAGTTTTGTGAAACTAGCCTCCAGTATTTCTATTTCTGCCTGAAATCAGCCCATGAATTTGGAGTTTCCTCAGTCACTCTCTAGGCTCCAGAGATGGTATTGACTAGATTTCCACAGCTTGTATGGACACAGCTAAATTTAGGTTTCTGAATCTGGAGTTAGATGCCCCCTGCTTTCTGTAGGTAAGTAATGGGTAGAGTCTGATATTAAAACAGTAACCTCCTGAGCTTCTGTTAAAGGATATAGCTTGGTAAAGGTTGTTTCTAGATTCAAAGTATTTAGTGTGTACCTACCTGCACACATGCTCTGACCCAGTCCAGCCCCCTTGCTCTATTTAGGTGACACTGGGGGCTCTGGCTGTGAATTTCCAGTGGAGGATCCCTTCCACCAAGGAAGCTCCCTGCTGATCTGAACCCAGCAAGGGGAACACTTTTGCTGTTCTCTGCCTTTCCTGTCAGTACAGGGCACAGGCTGAAGATGAGCAGAGCCAGACAGATGGGTGCCCAACACATACAGAGCTCGTGATATCAGTCAGAGACATTCCTGGGAGCTGCAGACCCCAAGCCACTGCACAGGCTGGTGCAGAGTCACAGTGTGCAGCCAGGTGCCCGGAGCCAGATTTCTCCCCCTCACCTCTCCTCTCCTCTCCTCCCCTCCTAGAGAATTGTCTGCTGCTGAGAAAAGTTGCATGTAGGAAACATCCAAACCAAAAGCATAGGGAGGGACTGTACCAGCCTGCAGCTGCTTAGCATCTCAAAGGGAAGACTGAATTCTTTGTACCTGGCAATCAAGATGCAGGCAGTCACTTTATTGACAGAATTAGTTCATATTCCAGTCCATCATGTGTACAGATAATGCACTCTGAGATTAAGCTACTGTAGCAATAAATTTGCTAACCTAATTTTAAAAGATAAAAGCTCCAGTGAAGTGAGGCTTCATGGTGCACTCCACTCCATTTGATTTCAAACGCTTCGGAGGAGCCAGCAAGAAAGCCCGCCCTCAGGTAGCTGCCCCGTGCCTCCAGCCTCCTCGTCCTCAAGCAAATCTTCCAGGGAAGGAAATAGAGCAGCACTAAAACTCCCCTCCCTCTGGGTACCAGCATCTGCTGTCACTCTTCACAGCTCATGTGTAAGGTCATATGGAGCAGGGCTTGGAGAAGCCCTTTGAGCAAAATAAGGAGTGCTGTCCTGAATCAGGAGACCTGCCTCCCCTTGCCCCCTTTCTCCCCACTTCTGCAGTGGTTCCTGGCTGCCCTCCTTTCCCCATGAGTTTCAGATAGCAGCGAGCACAGCCAGCCCAGCCCCTAGACATCTTACTGGTCTGGAAACAGGGACATCCTCTGAGTACTGGTGGCACAGGAGATGCTGATTCCCGCAGGCTATTGCAGCTCAGCAGCCAAAAGTGGCACCAGAAGGAGGAGGGAGAGAGAAGCCTGTGGCACAGCAGTGGTGGGCAGACACCTCAGGGCTTTGTATGTTTTTCAGTGTGAGGGATGGCTGAACGCACTGGGCATCGCACAAGGTTGGATGGTGTCTGGGAATTGCTCAACACCTGCAAGCCTCCTGTGGCAGCAGTCTAGGGATAGGTATTGCAGCCAGCAAGGAAACCCCAGGATCTGGGCATTTCAAGCTGAATGGCAGCTTGGACCTCAGCAGAGGAACCGCTGAACTTGTCCATCTCTGCAGCCTCAGAAATTAGAATGGCTCTACCACGGTGTGGCCAGCACCTAGGGAAAGAGGTGGCTGCATGGGCATGGGGCAGCTGGGCAAAGAGGCAGTCAGGTGTTTTGTGCCCCCTGACCCCCAGGGTATCACAAGTCTTAACAGGTCATTGATTTTCACTCGTGACTGAGCTGCCTTGCGTTGCTAGTGGGACCAGAGTTTCTTTTGCAACTTAACTGAATTAAATTTTTCTGGCCATGCTGCAAGGATGGCATTGTTAGAAACCACAGGCATGAAGCCCATGTAATGCTGGTGGCAGTAGCTTTATTTCTTTTGGCCATGCCAGGGGAGTTTGCAAGCTACACCAAACTTTCCCTAGCATTTGGTTGTCTTTGTATTTGAAAAGGCAGTATTTACATTGCAGGTTCTAGCAGTGTGCTCGGTATGTGCTAGTTTAACATAATTAAGGACATAATCAGGACAAAAAGACATCCTGTGTGGGTTATGTTGTTTTCCTTTATGAAGGTCCAAATGTATGATGCTGCAAATGGTGTGCTAAAAACATCTGCAGTAAGCTGATGGTGGCAGCTTGTTAGCTTGGAACACCCTGGGAAAAAATACACACTACTTCTATATTACCAAAATCCAAATAAATCAGTGCTGTTTGTGCTGTTTCAGTGCTTACAGTGCACTGCAATTCAAAGGGAAATCACATTAAAAATGTGATGTTTTCAGGCACTCCTGCCCTGTCCATAATTGTTACCCGTACAGAAAGTTACTATACCCTGTGTAATTGCACTAGCTTCACAACTGGCCCCCAGCCAGCAGCTGGGGTTCACCCCAGTTCTAGATGTGAACCTCAGACAAGGTTTTCAGGAAGCCTTCAAAAATACCAGTCGGTGATTTCAGTAGTGTTCACCAGGACCTGCTCCCCAGGCCCTCTTTCACCTATTTATTCTCAGATCTTTTAGGCATTTCACTATGTGCAATTTCAAAGAGGAGTGTTTGCAATTTTTTTATGAACGAAGATTGATATTAGGCATTTGGGTGGAAAAATGTTTTTTGCCTGGGCTCTTTGGCCAACATGCACACTGCTTACAAGCTCCTGTTTGAACAAGTTGTCACGCAAGTACATAAACCACTGCACTCAGAGAAGCCCCTTCCTTCGCTCCTGGCTCTTGGAGAAAGTGGTTTCAGCCATCCTGCACAGCTCCTGGAGGTGGTTATCATCTCTGTGTGCAGCACATCTGTACTATCCCCCACCACCTCTGTCTCAGCTTGTCCTGCCTGTCCTGCTGTGATTTTCATTTTGTTGGGCTTCGTTTGATTAATGACCTTCTTCTCCACTTGCATGTGCCTGAGGAGCTGAAGTGACTGGTGGGATGCAAGGTGGAGTGGATTATCCAAGCCACAGCGCCTGGGCAGGGCAGTGTTAGAGGATACACTGGAGGCAGTAGGGCAGCGAGCAGGGTTTGATGAGGGCAGGTGTTTTTGAGGAGTCTCATCAGTTCTCCCTCAGCTAAGCTGGAGGTGTCCAGGCTCAGTTCTTTGGGATCCTCCAGAAATGCTGCTTGCAGCTGCTGGGCTTCACTCTGGTGTAAACAGCTACTGCTTCACTGACCTAAGGGAGAGAGACAGCTGCACGATAGGGGAAGATCTGGCCCACTTCCATCATGCTACATTGTCATTTTCCACAAAAGCATTTACCAGCAATTTCTCCAGCCCGTTGCCAAAAAAAGAGCAGTTTTTCTTCCTTCAAATAAGAGTGAATGTAGGACTCGAGCCACACCATGTTCTCATACATGGCAGTTTCTCACAATAAATGTGCCACATGCATAGGAAGAAATCATAATAGAGGGACAAGCACACATGTCAAGGTTTTGATTGTAAACTTCCAGCTCTGGAAAGGAGATGAGAAATCTTTATGTTGAATTATAACTGTAGATATTTCCTTTTTCCTAAGCTAGTGTCTGTTACCATGGCCACAACCTACAGAATTTTCTGGCTTTCTTACAGTCATTAATAGGAGTTAAAAAGAAGATGGTTAATTACATTCTTCTTATTCCATCCGCTAAGGTACAGCTGACATTTTATAAATCTTCAGTAAAAAAAATCGGTTTTTATTGTTTATCATTTTCCTAAAGAAAAATAGCAGAAGTTAATTAATATATGCCAGCTTGCACTTTGTCTACAACTTCTAAGTAGAGGTGAGGAAACCAGTTTTTTGACAGCTTAAAGGCTGAATATTAGAATGGTATTAGCAGCAGTCAGTTAGATGAAAACCATGCTGAAGAAAATAGACCAGAAACTTCCAGGTTTTGCCCTGGCCACCGATAGCCCCAAAGGACTGAACATGTCCTTCAAAACCTCTGTTTTCCACCCAAAGAAACACTGGTGAGCCAGGGCCCCTCTCTCCATGTACTTGTACATCACCAGCAGATGCCTGCACGGGCCCTGCGGGAGCCCCTGGTAGCTGCCCAGGTGCTGTGACTGCAGGTATACTTCCAGCATCCCCACTGTGCAGGCAAGCCTCTGGGATTTATTAAAACACGAGACCTCACAAGAAGCTTCTTCTCCACCACATCGTGGCACTTCTGGTTTGTGAAGAGACAGTAATTACCAGGAGATTGCTCAGTCAACAGGACTGCAGTGGATGCAGTGCCCTAGGTCTCTCATGGACTCTTCTTGGTCTGTTCCTCTTTACCTAGTCAATGTTACCACATGTGTCACAGTATAGAAGATCTATTCATTAAAGCTTTCTGGACAGAGAAAACCGAAGGTAGGGTTGCCTAAGTTCAACACTCTGTCTCTAAATGGTGGTGACCCCAGCATGTCCTGAGAGCCTTGGCATGTCCCTGTGCGTGCCTCCCCACTAGACTCTCTCAGGCCAAAGGAGCAACTACTTTCTGGATCATAAGAAAGCTCATATATGAGGTAGGTGCTGAGTCCTATTGAGACTGGTATGTAGCTTGGGTTATGCTGAGAAATGTGATAAGAAGGCAACCTCTGGTGTCTGCATGCTTCCAGGGACGAATGGCTGCTGAGCAGGGACTCTTGGCTGTTTGGCTTGAGCACGTTTGGATGGAAGGACTCTACTTCTCATCTCGCTCTGACTTTCAGTGTCTAAACTTATTTGGGTCTGTGTCTTGTTGCTCTGTGCCTGAACTCTTCACAAAAGCCTTCCCTGATGGACTGAAGTGTTGGGAAGGTGAATGCCCTGGAGGAGTGGCTCCCAAGACGTGAATTCAGATCCGCATATTAAGGCTGCTCTCCCATTCTTTGCTGAAGATAGTTGCTCTAGTCCAATGCTGTTTAATTCCCTCTTTAGTGTTTTCTTGACTTGGAGGTGCTAGGTATCACCTTCTGATGAGTTATGAGATTTCATTGTTTTGCTGTTGTTGCCCGGCTCCTCTTGGTGTTGGAGTTTGCTCTAGCTAGTACTGCTGCTAACTTGAAGCTATTCATGTACTAAGCTGACCATAATCTCAGCAGCAATTATGCTAATGAACACTGATTTAAAGATTTTGCAAACCAGGGCAAAGGACAGTGCTGCCTTTCCCTCAACAGCAGAGTGCAGGCTATGGAAGGAGACCCAGCATGGGATTCTCACTGAAACCCCAAATGGAAACAGAGATGCCAAAAGAAGGCTTTTAGGTCAGGGTCAATGACTGCAGAAAGTCCCACAATGAGAGATGTGGTCAGTGTATAGCAGCTTCTCACCATCCTTGCTACCATGTAGTGCTTACAGCATCTCCACTGCACAGCTGTCTCTGGGAGGGCAGGGGAATAACTGACCGACAACAGATGTCCCTCTCAGCAGTGGTGGGGAGCAGGCTAGCTGCCCAACAGTCCCTTCTCCTTTGACCATGCGAAGCTTAGCTGTCACGTTTTTGCCTTTATTTTTGGTTATGCAATTATTTCACTAAGTTGCAATCCATTTTGTTGCTGCAAAAGCTGCTTTTGTCTATGTGGTTTATGTAATTACATGTCCCCTCTCATTATTTCATTCCTACAGTGCACTACTATCCAAAACTCTCATTTTCCTACACTTTTTCCCATTCACCTGTTTCTCAGAGGCAGTGTCATTTCCCTTGTGGCAGTGGAGCCAGCTGATAGAGGGCTTGAGCTTTGGGCTTTAGGAACTGGTTCTTTCTGCAGCAGTAGTACAATTCTACGGACTTATCTTACAGAACACAGTGAAAACTTAATACCAAGCTACCTAGCCTGGCTGAGTTAGTGTAGGACAGAAATAAAAACACAATCTCCCTGGAGCAGGAGAGAAAGCAGGGGAGGGTCTCTTCAGTGGGCAGCACATTTTTAGGCAATCCCTTACTTAAGGCACATTTTTAGTTTGCAGTCATAGAAGAGAAGCAATTGCCCAGCTTCCAACATCTGCTTCACACTCCATGCATGAATGATCACATCTCTCACTGCAGCGGCTCGACAGACTTGCAGCGCCAAGGTCACACGAAGGTGCAGTCCGTTCTGTGTAAAGCAGCTCTGATGGCTGACCTCAGATCTGTCCCATCTAGCAGATCTGAAGGACCCATCTAGTTGTCTCCTCAAGGCATTCACAGTTCAGTCCAGCATCCCAACTCTGCAACCTGCTGCCCACTCTGGTTCATACTAACCTATCTGGTAATCTAATCAGGGGGTCTCTTGGTTTATCCTCTTGAAAGTGTGACCGTCTTTCTGTATTATTTAAGCTAATGTTATATATATACACATATGCACACATATATATACACATACGTTGTGTGTATATATATATAATTCATACATGTATATATACATGTATTACATGAAAAGTTAAAAGTTAATTTCAAAGTAGTTGGAAAAGCTGAAATTTGGGTGATCTGTGTTTTCACCTCTCAGCTCCTCTGTCTTGCACCTATTTTTATATAATCAGAGCATATATATTCATGCAGTGAGATGCGCCTTTCCTTTATGCTTTATTTTTGTGACACGCCTTGGAAACTAGTTGCAAGAATTCAAGAGGGAATCTCTTTGTGAATGAGCAAGATCGCTTTGGAGAGGTGGAATTTACTTATAATTCAAAAGCTGTGTACCCCTGAACCTTTTATTCAGTGTTCCTCAAACCTAGAGAGAGTCTTTACTTGCAAATTGGCGGAACCTCCCCTGCACCACACCACACTCCCCCCACAAACCCTCTGAGTGTTTCTGTGTGCGAGCCATGCAAGGGGACTTACATTACTGTCCTGTCAAGTGCAACTTTGCCCGTTTACTTGAGTATGGGTCTGTGAATATCTCAAGAAATATCCGGAGAGCTTTCTGTTTCGAACAATCCCATCTATGTGTCTTTCTCAGAAACAATAAGATGCATCCAGACATCCTTGTTCCGTGGTGATTACAATGTACCTTTCAGTAGGGTGTCAGCATGTTTGTAGAAGATCATCTCATCGAGGAGCCATCATTTCCTCTGTGAATGAGATACTCTACGCATTTTTTCAGTCACATTTTAATTAAATATGTTTTTGTTATCAGCTAGCTTTGTAATTGGGTGGGTTTGGAACATAAAAGAGCTGCAGAACTCCCAGATGAAAAATTTGATTTCCCAAGCAGCCATTCAATGGAGACAAGAGTGGTAATCTGCTAAGATAGACTTCTGCAGAAAAAAAATCAAGAGAATAATGCTTTTTTGTTAGAGCCTACTTTCAAAGTTCATGTGTTGCATTTTTTAGGGAACAACATACTGTTGAATTCAGTGATGATATTTTTGCCCCTTTTCTCATCGATTATTTGCTTTGCTTAAATTTGGGTGTTAGATCTGGCAACAGTGTTGGAAAAAACAGTCTGTGCTTTGTGTATAATGTGTGTACATGTAATACAGTGAGATTATATAGATTTAAACAAACTGTTCTTTCATCTCTGTGACCATTAGTATGTTGGTAACTCAGCAGATATCTATAGAATGACTCTCAGAAATGAGAGACAGAGCCATTCCAGCATTGTATCAAACCTCTGTCAAATGTAGGATTTTTTCGTTCTCCAAAATGTAGCTCCTGTCATCATTTCTCCAGTCCAACTACTACATACAAAGGTTGATTTGTTTCAGCATCTTACATTTTCTGAGGAACAAATGATTTAATGACAAACCTGAGCTGCCCAATCATTCCTGAGCATCCTTATTTGCTTTGGGCCCACTTTAAAGCCGTGCCTAAAAGGACTCGTATTTATTCAACAAAAAGCAAAATTAGATTCTAGGTGAAATGTGTAAAATACTATGATGTCCATGCTTGTGATTCCAAGTGGAGCTGGGCAGCACATGCTCTGCTCAGTGTAATGCCCCACGTGCCGCCTGGTGCAGAGGGCATTTGGAGGTAGGTCCTCAAGTTGTTGCTACGTGTTTGGCCTCGGCAGTCCAGTTCTGCCTGCTGCCCGGGGGCAGGAGGAAAAAAATCCCCCCTATGTGTGCATCAGTGAACAACTCGAACCTCTTAGCAGATAAGATGCTGACAAAACTGAGCATCTGCTTGGCTGTGAGGTGTTTAGACCTGTTACAACATTCAGGAGTTGCCTCCTCCATTTCTTCATGCTATACTTCATTGTCATCAGGCAAGAATTAGGTAAGTGAACACGTGTGCATGGATTACCTGCACATATAGTGTAAAACAGGTGTCACCATGATGGTTTAAGAGTATAAGAGATTTGTAAGGGAGATAATATTTATTAGATTAGTTTATATATATAAACACACACCTATATATTATTTATATATACTGTGAAAAAATAAAATGTACCTTCGGTGTATACTGGTGAGTGTTACGGGCTGGCATCTACATGGAAAAATTAAAGGATTACAGCCTGGGCTGGAGTGATGTCACACCTTGAAATAAGTTTTTTCCTGAGGTCTCCCACTTGGCTTCAAGTAGCCTGCAACCTCACCCAATTCATCAGCAGAAGTCAATTGTCCCAAGAACCAAGATTGTCCCAAGAACCAAGAAGCATCAGGTGAAATCAGGCCTTGCCAAAGCTGCCCAAGGTCTTCAAAATCAGTGGGTTCCAGACCTGTTTGTCACCAGATGTGATACAGATCTTCTAATGCATCTTCTGCCTCCTTTAAAATTAAGAAGATGAGACTGCATATGGTCTGCAAGTCAGAATGAGCTCACAGGGACCACTCAGAAGTACAGAGATGTATAATCATGATTAGGAAAATGGTTTTTTGTGTAACAGCCGCTCTAACACTGGCTGCGCAGCCCGGATCCTGAAGTGAAGGCCCATATAGAATCTTTAAGATGAGCCTGAGGTGTCTGATAGAGACCAGGGTCTCAGGTCTGGCACCGTCCGTGGCCCACCACAGTACACCTCTCACCACACTTCTACTAACCTGCTGCTTTTCAGGTGCTAACTGTCTATCCTGCTCCACAGAGGTTAATGACCACCTCCCCTCCACTAATATCCCTCCTCTCTGCTCCAAACATGCTAATTACCCTTTTTCTGTCATGCTTGCAGTTCATTAACAGCAGTTAATTTACAAGCAGCCTGTTTCTCTCCTGTGCTTAGCTTGGGGCTCACTGCTTTGTCAGAGCTGCTAAGGTACCTGTGAAAGTCCATTTATTTTTACCTCATTATGCAGTCAAAGGAAAGATTATGAAGAGGTTTATTTACAAATACGCCTTCTTAACAGTGTTTTTTGACTGTTCTCATGCAGTTCTGCAGTATTTATCCTTTTCTGTCCTTACCACGTGCAAAAGAGGGTGAGGACACGCAAACTTTGTGCTGTTGAGGTGAGGGGTGGTAGGTAAAGGGTGGCATGTGGGGCCTTCCAGGAGCACTAATATAGACCTCCAGCTGGAAAAGAAACCCATCATTGGATTTCCAGGTGCATATCTAAGCAGTGGGTGGAGAAGGGTGTCACAGCACTACTAAACTACCAAGCTGCAACAAGGCTTTTACTGACCCATACCAACCCCCTCATGTCTCAGCACCACCATCAGTCCCACACAAGGTTCCAAAAGTTCATCTACTGTCCGTGCTGTTTCTTCATCCTCTTCAGGCCAGTCCACCCTGCTTCTTGCCTCTGCTGCGTCTGGGTTCCTGGCTTTTCCTCCAGCCAGCCTCTCCTCATCCAGGCCCCCTTCTTCTCTCAGCTTCTCTCAGGGCCTCTCCTCATTTCTCCTACATCCCTAGGCTCTTCTTCATCTCATCTCTTCACCTGGTGCTCCTCTTCCACCAGTGTTCCTCCTCTTCCAGGCTTCCCAGTGCTATTTAGCTACTTAGCAGAAATAAGCCACAGCTGTACATTATCCACATCAGCCAACCCACCACCCCAGAAGAAAGCCCACAACTGTATATTATCAATGTTAACCCTCTACAGAAGGGTACACAAAACTTGTTTGGAAAGACCTTTTTTTTCCCCTGCATAAGCAACAGGGAAAACCTAAGTGATGAGACTTGCGTTATTCGATAGCAGCTCCCCAGTTTCCAATTTCGTGCTTGAGGTGGCTGCAACGGCTGTTGTGCCCGGAGTCTAGCAGACTATGTCACTGCCAGTGTGGCTCCTCACCTCTTGGGCAATACAGGTTTTTTACCGCTCAGTAGCCTCATGCAAAATGTCATTATGGCTGAGCCAGCAACATGGGGACTGTCCTCTGTGCGCTCATGTTCCTGGTGCCTAGCAGTCTCGGTTAGAGGCCCTAGTATGTCCATGGCCCAAGTTCCTTTGGAAGGTTATGTAGATATGTGGGCAAGAAGACTGCTCTCAGGTCTCTTGTGAGAGAAAGCAGGATTTATTCAGGGACTGGGGGTTGGGGTTTACCATAAGATGCTCCCACCCACATAGCACTGGTGCACACTTTTTTCTGTGCATATATAAAATCCAGAGTACAGGGATCCCATTATTTAAGTGAAGTACATGTAGTTGAACTTTGGCCTCTACTGCTTTGACTACAGCAGAAAGCAAGGGTCTAAAAATAAGGAAATGTTTGCCTCTTGGAAATTTTCTAAACAATTAATCTAAGAATTATTGATGTTTCTAATTTTGTCAGCACAGGGAGGACCATCAGTCACACTCAGAAATGCCAGCTCTTTGCTGATAACTCATAAAGTGGAATGGCTTTTTAATGAAGTTGCCAGAAGAAAAGTTTGCTGCCAAAATCAAGGATATTGCTCTATCCCACTCCTACTTCTTCATCAAGGAAACTTCCAAGAAAATTCTGGCCTTCTCCCAAAGTTGCTGTGTGGTGTTTTCCTTTTTCCTCTTTTTTTTTTTTTTATTATTTTTGAGTGCCTCAAAACCAACTCCAAAGCCAGCTTTACTGCCAGCCTTTTAAAAATCAGAGGAATTACAAGATATGGTGATAAGAAGTTTCACAAATCAGTATGAGATCACTGAAACCAGTTCCCATCTGATCACAGCTGAATGAACGATGTGTGGGTTTGAACCGTGTTCATGATATGATGATAGCTACATCTTTCAATTAGGTTGAGATCAAATGGATGTTACTAAGTGCTGGGTGGTAAACTGTTAATAAGTGACTGTTTTATCATCCTGTGGAGACTAATGTGAAAACATCCTTATTTTAATTTAGCTGAGTGATACATTTTAGAGCACCTTGCAATGAAATATATGATGTTTCTTCATGAATGGCTCCCTTTCCTTGAACATTCATTAAAAAGCAGTAAGTTCCTCATGGGGAACATCCTTTTAATAAAGAGAAAGCAAGTAGAATATCAGAAGTTTTATATATATATATATTTGCATAGTTATCAATTTCATAATCCTTCTTGGAGGATTCCTTTGGCTATTCACAGGAGTGAATTTCTTTGGCAATTCACTGATTTAAGTGACTTTACACTGAATTTATTAGAACATGAAGGTATGAGACATGTTTGGTGGAACAGGATGTGCTTTTATTATCGAATAAATTATTTGTGTGGTGATTTTATATGGCACTTTATAAACAGTGAGCTGGTTCTTCAGTGTTCATCCTGTTTCTAAGCAGTGGAGCATCACTGGTTTTCATAACATCGGTAACAGAGGCAAGAATTAGGAAATATTTGATGCATAAAGTGAGAGAAAGCGTGGAGTGTCCAGGGACTGGGCTAGGACAGAAGTTATTGGTGAAGATGATGTGGAAGAAAGAATTGTCAGCTGAAGTTAAGGACGTCTTAAAAGCTATATGTAACAAGCAGTGAGAAGGAGACATTTCAAGTACAAGGCTTTTATTTTTATAAGGCATAATACTGAGAATGTAAGAGGTTAAGGTTACTGTAGAAAGAATGGGGCATATGGAGCATACTGAACAAGAAAAGAAACTGGAACAAATAATGCCACAGATAGAGATCTCTATCAGTGAGATTATGATTACATAAAAGCGTACCACTGCTAAATGGATCTGAAATGTTTGCCATCATGTAACTGGTGAATCTTCCATTAGCCACAGGCAAACCCTTCTGATTATAGTCAGCATATCACACATTTGCATACGTTTCCACTCCTTTCCATTTCTGAAAAGTATTGTTTCCCAGGAAAAAGAATCAGATCATCAAAATCTGAATTTCTAGTCAAATGCTGGTGATGCTGCTGCTCTGAGTTCAGAAACTGCTCTTGATAATGGCAGCGCCGGTACTCTACCATTGAGACAAAAGCAGAAAGGCAGAAGTATGGTGGATGAAATGGTAACAATTTGCTAGGAATTAGATACAGAATAAGTCTTTCTTATCTATTTCTTTTGGGTGATTTAATTAGAAAGACACAGGGATTAAGCCATAGATGGTCTCCTTCCAAGATTTCCAAACCCTGCTGCTTCGGTCATAACAGATCTCATTGTCAGGATACTGCTTCGGCACAGTGTACAGTGCGGGAAATGCCAATACTTGGAAACGTTTGTAGTAGGAACAGAAATACGGAGGAAACAGAGGAAAAAATTAAGACAAATCATATGACATGGACTTCCTCAAATATAATAGAAAAAGTATGAAAGATGGGGTTTGTTCTAGGGAGCTAAGAAATAATAGTGAAAAGTAAGAGATAAGGGGAAAAGAGAAATAAAATATCAAAGAAAGAACAAAGTTTTACACAATAACACAAAAAATAAATGTCCTAGGAAGTGAAAAATGGGGAGAGGCACTAAACATTGCATACAAGAAGTCTCAGAGAAGCTGACATCCTGAGAACAGCAAAGAGGCAAAAGTAAACCAGCCTAAAATTGTAATAGTATCAGCATTGCTATTTATTTACAGTCACTAGGAAGTGGTGAAAAGTGGCATTTTATTCCATGTTGTACAAAATCTGGTTTTCCTAAAGTCAAACTTTGGAAAGGAATTTTCTGGTTCTGCCACTTCTACTTTTCTACAACGATAATACAAATTGTTTGTTCTTCACATGAGAAAAAAGTAGTTCATCTGAAAACAGTTATCTGATGAACTTTGTTTACTTCCTCAGAGGATGTTAATAGTGGAGCCAGAAGTACTATTAACCCGTTCATTTGTGGAGTAGTTCGTCTTAGTTGAATTTACAGAAAATTTTCAGTAATGGCAGAAAAGTTTTCAAACCCGTAATTTAGATTTCTCAGTCTAGATTCAGTCCTAGATTTTATACAGTATTTCTCACTGCAGTTTGTGTAATGTTATGAACACATAAATAATTTTTGTTGAATTCTTGCAAACAGTTTTTATTTTTTTTTACTACAGTCTGTATTATGACTATATGATAGATGCCATTACAAAGGTTCCTTTGTAAAACAGTATTGTTTATATGAGTGGCTACTACCTACACTTAATATTGAGAACTGCTACGGTTTTATTGATAACAAGTAATAGTAAGAACATAAAGATTACACAAGCATTTGTTTATATGTGTGTGTGAGAGATGGACAGAGAAGCACAGCAAATTATTTTTGCACTTAATTTGTAAAATGTTTTTCTATGCCTCTTAAGGGAGTTTTCTTAGCGACCTTTACCATGTTGCTCAAACTCCCAAATTCATTTCTGTTGAGTAATTTCTAAAATCAGGCAGCACACTGTGTTATGCATGAAATAGCAGTCGGGTAAAACACGGGTCTGTTTTTCACAGCGGGCTGTCCGGAATGGATGTCATTCTGACTTTCAAAATGGATACAAATCAAAATCTTCTTCCGGTAACCTAATAGATCATATCCAAGTTAAGTTTCCCATCAGGTTAGTACACAATCAATGCTCAGAGGGAACAGAAACCAGCATCTCCACATTGAGCGCCTGTTGCACACCCCGAGATCCAGCCCTTCTAGGTCAGCAGCCCACATAGAGTGGGGGGAAGCAGGTACCCTGAGGTGGCTTGGGTAATCATCAGATTGTTAGGAAAAAGAGGACATGTCATCGTCACCAAAGGTAACCACAATCTTGCCCACAGGAAACTTTTAAAGGGGCAAAGCAAAGTGCCTGAGCTGCGGTCCATGGCTGAGCCTAGCAAGCAGGCTGCATCGCTGGACCAGCTGGGAGGCAATTATATGGTTTTCCTGTACCTCATCTGCAGCATGAAGAATATATCTGTGAAGACAGAGCTTTTAGGAAAAATAACAAAGGCATTGTCTTAAACCAGAATTAAAATGTTATTTTATTTCATTGGTGCTAAAGTGCTTCATGTCAATAGGACTTTTCAAATAGAATTCAAATCATGATTCAGCTGGATGAAGTTATCTTTTGAAAACAAATAGATTTATCATCCTATTAATGTTCAAAATCAGACATTTATCATGTAACAAATATTTTATTTAAATTATCAGTTTAAAACTTTTGTAAAATGAAAGTAGTTTACTGCACTGTAATTTGGGAATTACAAGTTCCCTTCAGTTGTAGAGGCTGTAGGCTGTGCCATATGTCACTGGGAGCGTGTTTTCTTATACATTCACAGGAAAATCTTGGGTTTGAATGACGAATTCCGCGAATTTGGCAAGACAGCATGGAGAATAAAATGGAAGTGGCTAGCCTCAAACTTCCCTAGACAACTAGGAGCTAGAAACTTGCTGTATGTCACTGACTTCCATGAGCAATGCTGAACAGTAGAATATCACCCTGTTCTCAGCGTTACATTCTGCCCTAAGTCATTAATACAAAGCAGATGGCTTTGTTGTTGATTAGAGCTGGTTAGAATCTGAAATTCCCATTCCAAAGGAAATTTTGACATTTATGTTTATTTTCACTGCAAATTGGAACAAAACATCAAAATTTCCCGGTGGGATGTTAAAAATGATCTGGAAACAACGAGTTATTTCACTTCATTGGCAATGAATTGTTTTCTCAATAATGTCAAAACCATTGTAGTGCTAAAATTAACAACTCATATAAATGCCAAAACAAAATTAATAAAAAGATAGAGCCACACTGAAACATCTTGCTTTGTTAAAAGGAAAAGATGAAACTGAAATGATAAATTCTGACATTTTCCCAGAATTTGTTTTCTTGAACGTGGCACATTTCCACAAAACATTTTGGTATCAGCTAAGCTGCGTTACCTGATGGAGATGGGTTCTACTAACAAAACATTCACCCAGTGCTATTCTTCCAGGGCCAGTCATTCACAGACTCTTCTTGCAAGTTCAAGGATGTAAAAATTCTGAGAAGTAAGACATGCACAAAGAGAAAATCAGCGCTTTATCTGCAGTTTAGAAACTTCTTTGAAAACTGCTTTAAAAAATTCCTACGACTCCCACAAAATTCCTGTAGTTATCCATATCACCTTTTACGTTAGGTCCCATGTGTTCAGGCGCACTTGACAATGCTAGGTGCTGGGCACGTCCATCCCTGGCATGGACCTTCATATTTATGAACTTGTAAACTGTGACATTATCTTAGTGCATCTTGTTTCCATCTCCTTAGCAAAACTCTGGTCCTGGCTGCCAGAACCTCCCACTCCCACCCTCCTGTTGCCTACTTTCCCAGAGAAATTTCCACTAAATTTCGTCAATACGGAACAAAAACTCACAGTTACTCTCCAGGTAGGAACCTCCACCATCATTCCTTTCCCCATCACAAGAACATCTTTAAAAATACTTAGTTTGCCAGTTAATGGCTCTGTTTTTTCCAATATCATGCTTTCATTTTATCTGTCAACACCAAGTCTCTGCTGTGGGATAGGAGACCATCTGTTAACAATTTTTTTAAGGGTAGAGTAAAGTCACTCTTTGGAAGTCACATGCTATTTATTTACAAAGATAAAAAAAAAAATCAAAATCATGAATTCACATCAGCTTCTTGTGTTACTTCGTGCAACAGTAGCTTTCTACATCAGTTTCCACTACCCTCCACGGAGATGTTGCATATATGGTTACATAAAAGGACCGAACAAGATGTAGGACAGATTAGAAACCTGATAAACTTGCTGCTAGATGAGTTCCATGACTGGTGCGTTTGGGTGCATTGGGGAAGATTATGTTTCTATCGGTGAGTGCCTTACACAAAAGAGAGAAGCACTTCAGAAGAAAAGAGAATAAATCAGGTTTGACATGGCTGGAGATGTGAGTATCAGGATAAAGACAAATTGCAGTGACGCAGGTGTGTAGGAAGGCAGGCTTTTCTAAAGCACTCAGGCCCCCGTTAGGTACCAAAATAAGTGGTGTTATTTTCTGGGAGGTCTCAGTTTACTGGATACAGATGCTTTTTGAGAAGCTGCCTATTACACAGCTGCCCAAACGGAAGATGTGTTTCTTTTGAGAAGCCCGAGTTTAATTGTGGGTGCTGAAAAAGGTGACCTTGTGCATTTTAGGAAATATGGTCCAGAAAGAGATTGTTAAACAGAGAGATTTTAGGCTCAAAAGTTGTTTTCATAATAGGAGACACAATAACTGCAGAAAACCTGTCCATCATTTGGATTTTGATATACGGTCTCCTTTTGAAAAGATGCTGCTAGATAAAGTCACCTCCAGCTGGAACAGGCTGAGAGATTTTGCCAGCTCCCCTGCTGTTAGCTTAACACCCATGTTTATGAATACTGCAAATGTCCTGTGCTTAGTGAAACAGTTGCACGGAGTAAAATCTGGAAAAGCAGCCTCCTGAGGGCAGATGTCCTAATGCACTCTGCTACCAAAGTCTCTCTTGCCCTTTATCATATAAAATTAGGCAAAGACAAACATACTTCTACAAAAATACTATTTCCATAGAGTTTGAAGAAATCAAATATATAAATATATATCTAATTCCTGAAAAAGTCATCTGAAGTCTGCCAAGACAAAGAGTTAGTTATTTTAAAGACCTTAGATGATTCTACCCAGGATTAATAAACAGATAATTTTTTCTTAGCAAGCCTGTGGTAAACTGTTTTTCCTCAGCTCTTCACAAATGAGTGATTATGAACCAAAAAAAGCACATGACTATTGGTATGATCTTTATTGTAATGAGCACGTAAAGAATGAGGAAGAAATGAAATGAAATAGTGAGAGCCCTTGGGAGTGTGGGAAGAGGGCTTAACCAAATCTGTGTTTTTCCCCCCTTTTGTCTGGTTTCTGTTGTCTTTTTCATTTCCTGATGTCTCATTAAGCAGGGAAAACAAACTTGTTACTTTCAAGCTGTTCTGGGTGGGTGAAGCCTTTGCTGGTCAGCCCTGGGGAATGACTGACCAACACTTATTGCATCATTTTTCACACTGGTGATAGGGTGGTGGTCCCCTGCACCAGTGCCCAAAGCACTCCAGGCAAAGCCCAGGGCACTGAGAAAGGCTGGAGGGGCAGACTCCCCTCCATGGGCACAGGGGAGCACAGGGCCCCCTGTGACACCCACTTACATCTTGGTTGGTCACTGTAGGATCTGGGAACGCTGATTGCTCTATATGGAGCTCCAGCAGTCCCTTTGCTGGCTGTCCTTACTGCCTGTCTACCCCTGCACGAGGACAGAGGTTACACCTTAACTGAGCAGAAAACCTTCCTGAAGGTGCTTAGGTGCACTCCGAGGTGGCAGAGATTTTGTGCGAAGGCGGATGAGCTCCACCTGCCCTGCATAACTGCCAGGCTCCCCGCGCAGCAGTAGCAGCAGCAGCAGCAGCAGCAGGTCGCTGATCACCAGTAGGTTAAGAATAGACCTGGTTGATGTCCTGGCTCGATCAAAATCTGATGGGTGGAAGTGGAGCAAACGGAGTCCATTACATGAGCAAATGCAGACGCTCCTCTTGGATGGGTAGATATACACCGAGTTTCAGTTAGGAGCAGTTTCACAGACCAGCTCTGAGTCCTAAAAGCAAGGCTTTAAGATGGAGAGAGTGACCGGCTGTGAATGCAAGAGGAGTCGCTGCACAATACACCACGCTGTGCAAACCCACGTAGTGTGCTTTTTTGCCCCAGCTCCCAACACTAGAAATACTCATGCCTGGTCATTTTTCTCGTACCACACACTCAGCCTTACAGGAAAAGCTGTGGAAACAAGGACCTTTTCTGGAAGCCGCAGTGATGCTGGAGGCGATGCAGAGGTGAGGGAGTGTGAGGGCATCACCACTTAGGGTGGTCCCTGCTTAGGGCCAGAACACTGCTTACTGGTCTCAAAATTCCAGCCAAGACTGTGGGCATTGCTGAGAGTAACATGATAACCACTAGGCTGTTATCTAGCTAGCCCACTGATGCTGAAGACCCTGATAGTAGCGTACTAGCATTTACCGACAGGGGCACTACCTTTCTGCTGCTTCTCCCCCTTCCACACCCACGCCAGCCCTCATTGCTAGAATCCACAAAGGAATCACGATAAAGAGAAACAGGAGATGGTGTGGAGCAGCTGGAGCATTTCTCTGCCGGTGCAGATCTGAAGGGATAAGAGCCTGGGCTTTTGATGTTCGATATCTGTAAGAGCCTCCAAGTTTGAAACATGTGAACTCTCTGCAGCTGCTCCTGCTTGGACTGCCCACCTCAACTAAAACACAGAGCTATAAAGGCTTTACTTTTATTTCTTGCCTTCCGTTTCTCCTGGGGGGCTGTAACAGGAAAACACAGAACAAATGCTGCCAAAGGAGCAATTAGGGGCACCGTTTGTAGGGGAAGGGTCCCCAGCAATGGGGCTGGAGGAGCAGGAAGGTGACACAAAACAGAAGTGACTTGCAGCAGTGAAAACGTCAGGAACTGGAATCAGACTAAGAGACCAACACAAAATGAGTGAAATTGATTGTGACGAACAGGTTATGAAGTACCAATGGGTAGCTGGATGGTACATGTGTCCCCTGTTACTTCTGTTGACAAATAAAACATAAACACTGAATGATGATTCCGTCCACACCCTTTCCTCTGTTTTTTCCCCCTTCATTTCTTCATTATTCTTCCTTTCTGTTCTTTAATGTCAGCTATAGTTTTAGCCAGAAGTTTTACTCCATAGTATATGTTTCAGGCATTGGGTACTTGTTATACTGCACTGCAAATCTTGTGAATATGGATAAGAGAATGTCAGATTTTTTTAATGAATTTTGCTCATGCATTCTATCCATTTTTTTGCTGATTGCCAACATAAGCAGAAAAATTGAGGATGGCAAAGCTCAAAATTTTATTCTGCATGTGTTTGGGTTTTTTTGCTAAGTCCCTCTGTGATTTTTAGTAAGTTTGGTTTTCTTTCAAAAATCTGTTTCAAGACACTGCTTTTAAAAAAATTAAACAAAAGACTTTCTTGGCAAGTATTGCCACACTGGTTACTCAAATGAACATGTGAAAACAAACTAGAAATGGCCAGAAGGAAACAAAGTGGCTGCTTCCAAGAGCCTGCAGGGTAGTTTTCTCTGGGACCAAGAAGAAAAAATCTCTTGACCAGGTAGCACTTTTGCTTCACAATGTGAGGGTAAAACCCAAGAAGTTATTCTTCCCAGTGCTGCTGCTGCTCTAACCAAAAGCACTGAGTCCCACAAGTGGGATCCTGCACTGGCACTGAGATTTCCAATGGGCGAGTGGAGAGCAGCACTGGAGGTGGCTCTGAGGTTGTGAACATGAGAAATGAGAGCAATGTGAAAGAAGAGCACTCTGCCTGACCTGCGCATCAGTAGCTCAGTGAACCATTACAGAGTTGGGGCACATCAGACATCACTGAACACAAGACGTTCCTGCCTTGCTCACCTGAGTCTCACTGGAGAGCTCAAAGATGACAGACAGCGCATTGCCCACATTTACTGTTGGGTTTTGATTCATGATTCATGATCGGGCCATGGCAACACTGGTGTTCCAGCCACAGGGAAACAGCATACCCAGATGGGAAGAGAATGTGTCATTTGAGATAGCTGCTGCTTTGAACCATCTCATTACATAGCTTGTACAGCAATTAGCAGTATTACAGCCTGAAGGAATAACCGACCTTATGAAGGAAACTTGGCTTTTATACCAGAAGGCCTTGACTTTTGTAAATGCACATACCTTCCCCCATTCTGTAAGAGCATGGACAAGGTGGAACCAGAGATGCATCTGGAAATGTGCATACATTGGATCTCAAATTACAGCAGAATTTGCAGAGACTGCCATGTGCTGTAATCGGTGAACTGGTATTTGCTATCTGAAGCTTTACCAAGCAATGCTAGCAGCTGGCAGAGGAGGAAGAGAATAGCTCTAACTCTGTGAAGTGTTGAGAGCAGGGCATAGTTTTGGCCTGGAAGCCCTGGGGACACATCCCCAGCCGAAGTCCCCTGCTCTGAGATGCGCTGCAGTCTGCCCCTGACATCTCCCCCTTATCACACGGTAGGGGGATGCCACGCTGCAAGGTTTGGTCAACCAGAGGTTTGGTCAAGCAGGACAGAGCAGCACCCTTTCTTTGAGCCTGTGGCAGAGCAGAGTTACACAGTGACAGGCAGAGAAGCAACTGGAAGGAGTGGCAGAAAGCAACGGGAGGAGAATTCAGCTTGCTGGAGCCCAACATGCTGCACTGCGGAGGCTGGTGTGCAGTGACAGGAGATGACTACTGGTGGGTAGGACAGGAAAGAAAGTGAGATCCCTGCCATATCCAGATGTGTAGACAGCTTGAGAGATAGATGGTATGTATGAGTCCACTTGTCACATGTCCAGGTTTTTAGTAACAATCAACAGTTACTCTGGAGGAAAAATGACAGTGGTGACGCGGTGGGTGGAGAACCACGGGGTCTGCAGAAAGCACTCATACTGCGGGCAAGTCATTAGGCATTGCCACGGCGGGCTGACTCATGCTGGAGCGCTGCTTTCCCCCAACTGTCAGGTAGGAGCGCTGGTTTAGAGTGATGCAGTTGTCTTGCTCAGCCTTTGGTTCGTTCCAGCGGTCATCAGGACCTTCTTCAGCTGCTTGGCAGAGATTCAAATCCCATGATTGCTAGTCTCAGGGAAAATCTCAAGTTATGTGTTAGAAATGTTAAAGACAGCATTGCCCCCATAAGTGGGAACAGGTCAGACCGTGTGTGTAAGAAACTAAGAAACAGCAGTTTCTGAAGACAAACAATAAGGAGGTGGTTCATCCCTGTTTTCTGTAATATTACACAGCCATAATACTAGTCAAGTAAGCTGGTACTGGTATGTCCACCACCCAGCTGCCTCTCAGCTGTGCTGGAGAAGTGTCCTGCTCTTTTCAGTGCTGTGTTACTGAAATTTTCTCCACCCGCGCCCCAGAATTACTTCTGTGTACACCCTGTGGCTTTAGGACTGTATAAACCAGCCGTGTAAAAGGCTTCTTGCATTGTCCAGTGTTATCTCTTTACCACTGAAAGATTGCTCCCTAAAGCTGAAGGTTTTTTAATCTAGCGCTTTCTAATTTGAAATTGTGGAGTAGCACTGAAATCACAAAATAGAGCTTTCATTGTTTCTTTCCGAAAAGTTTTCTGCCTTTATTTTTACACAGTTGGTCTCTGTAGCCAAGCCTATGGTGCGATTTGCCTTGCTATCGCCACTGGAAATGTATCAGGCAGGCCTTCTCTTCAAACTGATTATTTACACCTTTCAGGTGCTTTGTACCCTGGTAGCTATGAAGTACACAATATTCTAAATTCTCCATTTTTAGAACAACACTTCTCTGAACAAGTGCCCCTTTCTCATTATACTTTTTCTCAGCAGTGGACTTTCTTTTACATTTAAACCTAAATCAAAATTAAAAGTAAGATGTCTTGTTGTCTTTGGCAGACTGAGCTCTATCAAAAAAAAAAAAAAAAGAAAAAGAAAAAAGAAAAGAAAAAAAAGGTTGTCTTTATATGATGGGTGTAAAGTTTGAAGAGCAAGAGCGTTGTTAGAAATGTGTTGCTAGCACTTGCTTATTATAGCAAACCCCCAACGGAAAAAATGACTTTGATTTCTTTTAAGGAAATATGTTTAGATGTTTGCATTGCATTCACACAGCAATGGGTTAGCTGCATGCTCTAGCTGCTGCAGCATCCCAGGTCCTGCAAGGCTGTTGCTTAAGCAGGCAATTATGTTTGCCTTATCCCGAGGTTTCAGATCGAAGTAACAACTGCAAATGAGCAGCAGCAAACTGCTAATAAGAGACACACGATAGAATAAGTGTTCATTGCCTTTCTGTCTGGTCAGTTCTGCCTGTTTGAGGAGAAGGCTATAACGGCGTTGATGTCCTGTCTGCAAACAATATACTGCACTGCAGGGAAGGTCAGCCAGCGTGGTGTCAGTTGCTGGTTCATTTATTTATTCTCTTAGATGCTGAATTGTCACAGCCCGTTGTCTGTCAAACAGCTGTCTTCAGTCTTGTCTTAAAAACTTAGCACCTAGACCTGATTAGAGCAAGCTCCAGTATTTACTTTATGGAGCAGCCCCTGTACATTTCATACAATAATCAGTGAACAGATATTCTTTCCATAGCAACCACAGTGCAGCCATGCTTTCCTTTCGGATCTTCTGCGGTTGTTGGCTGAAATGGTATCAATCCTTCGAGCCATAAACACATCACATTCTTTTACTGAACAATATTGCCTTCAGATTAAGACCTTAATATTTTTGTATGTCATATAGAAAGTCATTCATACATATTATGTCTAACACCACTGTATCAGAGGAAGAAATTGTAGAAATGCAACGAAACGTAATCATTAAACGCTTAATTTGTCTTTGTTTTGTATACCTACAACATCTGTTTCTCAGTATTGTCAATATTTTACTTTCCCACTGTGATTGCCGTTCATTATTTACTTGCTGAATTTCAACATTTAATCATTTATTAAAAATTTGAAATCTACAGAGGTGATAAAGTGTGAAAAAATGCCTAAAATCAGATCCAATTTTGTTTTATTCTGTGTATCTATTGCTGTCATTGTTAGCTGACATTCTCTTAGCCCACTGTACTCTGCCCATAATCTAATCTATCCTGAAGAGGCAGGCATCAGTGTATGAAATGATTATAAGGATCTTCAAGTGTCTTCAAGGATTTTCTGTACTTGGGCTGCAAAAGCATTTTGATCTGCTGTTGATAGAATGGGCACAATAAATCCCATCGTTATGGTTCCTAGAACACCACCTATTAATAAGGAACAATCTGGAGGGCAAGGAACATGATACAAATTCATCACAAGTGGATTCAGAAATAATCCAACCGGTTTTGACTGCATTGCCTGGCATCACAGCAGCTGTGACTTCCAACCCCTTGCTGCAAGTCACATATGGTTAGCTCTCCCTTTCTGCCTGGAGAACACAGGTTTTTCTGGTTGTGATGTTTTGCTCCTATCGATGCACTGCACTTCAGCTCTTCTGAATTTTTTATTATTCGGTAAAAAAATGTTGCACCTGCAGCCATGTGCAACTATAAAGGCATCATTTTTGGGGCTGAAACACATTCTTTCTGGCTGCCTCTTGAAGGTCACTGCCAGCGTGTTACCTCACTATTATGTTTTTCGAAAGACTCTGGACCGGCAGTGTGCAAGCTGAGTTTTGCGCTCTCAAGCTTTTGAGATACTAAAAAGCAGCAAGCGATCATATCGCTAATGCCAGCTCGCTCCTACCGCAGCTGGCTTGCACATCAGTCAGATATCTTCCCTTTCTACACTAATGGTCTGAAAAGCGTGCAGCCCCTGGGGCTGTGGAATAGTTGCCGACCATGGGTGTGGGTGGCTGCTGCCTGCTCTGGGGGTTTTACTGGTTTGTTTTGTATTAAACTGGTGCTGCTCTTAAACTAAGCCTGGCCACTTCCCTTGTCCGGTTGCTTTTCCATCCCGCTGGCAGACCCTGCTCGTGTTGTTTTGCCTGACATAAATCCGTCTGGCTGCCCTGACGTAATCCGTTCACTCGGCGAATTCCCAGGTTGTTTATTATGGACCCCATCCAACACCCACTGAAGGCAATGCAACCTTCAGCTGCCTCAGCAGCTGTCAGACCAGGCCTATAAAACAGGGACTTTTTGGCTAATTTCAGTGTATTCAGAACTTGGATTACTTGAAAACTGTACAGTACATTTGGATCAGGAGGAAGGGAGGAAAGGCAATAGAAAAAATTGCCTTTGAGGTCGCATCTTCCACTTTCCAAGTGGTTTGGAGACACTTTGGAGGAAAAGACATTGTTTGGATGAAGGTAGTCACCCAGGCCCCTGCAATAGTCAGGAGGTGAAGGGGGTCCCGCTGGGCAGGACTCCTCACCCCTTCCAGACTCCCCTCTGTGAACAGGGGAGCCTATTCTCCATCAGCTGTGTAGGCTGTGAGTTTAGACTAGACATCTAGTTACCTAACAGCCATCAGTGGATCCTGTGGAGACACAGATAGATCTACGATGGATCTCACCATTTGACCCTTGAGAAATAAATCTTTTTGGTTATTCTGTCCAAGAACACAGGAGATTAAGGAGTCAGTCTTCTAACTGCCTTGGGGAGTTCAAATTCACCTTGGGGAGAAGGGGAGCTTCTTACTACAGAAAACAATCAGCATTAGCCCAGGGGAGCCTCAGTTTCTTCCTCCCAATGCCAAAGAGACAGTAGATTAGCTTCAAATAGTGGTACATTTCTTGCTAGCTGCTTCTGACATGTAATGATATTGTATTAGTCTTCATTTTTTAAAAGTATTACCTTGGTCTAGAAAGGGCATTTTATTGAATGCTCATTAGCCACTCCAGGCATTGATCATAGATCCATCTCTGTGGCCCAGAGACTCCATTCTGACAAGAGTGTGGAAGTCTTGTATAGATTATTTTGCAATTCTACTCAAGTTATTCATACATCAGATTTTAGTTGTGACTGTCATTCGCAAGATACATTCTCAGGCAGGTTTTTGTCGATACAGAACAGCTTCCCACAATTCAGGTATAATGCTAAGCTTCCAGTAAAACTGATGATGCTGCCTTTTGGAGCCAACACACTCAGGCTCCAAATCTTAAACCCCAAAGGGCATCAATCATTAGTAGATCTGCTGCACAGTGTAATATGTAGCAACTTGCCTTAAATAAAATATAATTAAGGTGATTTAACAGCAGCTGTATCCAATAATATTTCTTAATGGTTAATTTAAGGGAAACGAATTTCCAGTTTTGTTGTCTGGGTACTTTTGTATTCTCCTCTTTTTATTTAAAGATATTTTTTTCTAAGAGCTGTGACCACCCGCATTACTATTACTTAGTAATAGATCTGATTTCTGGCTGCAGGGAGAATTAAAAAAAGACAGTGATAGTTTGGGGTGGGGGAATCCACCTTTGATAAAATCTTTTCAGATTTCATCTGCATTTTGAACTAAAACAGGAGTTGGTCCATGCCAAACAAGAGAGGCAACTTCTGGGTTGCTCTGTTTGATTCTGGCTATAAAGATGTATCTAGAAGGGCTTTGGAGTTCCTGTTTTCAGTGTACACTGCAGATGCACCTTGATCCCATTTTGGAGCAAGACCAAGCGAACATAGCCCTTTGTAGCAACCTGGTTTCCACCAAAGGTACAAAAAAAAAGAAATCAATCGCATTCAGGTCAGGTCCTTGAGACAGCTGGGTGACTGGGATGGAGGGTGTGCTGCAATGCAGCTACCAGTCAGCTACACCTTGCAACATCCATTGCTTACCTCATGATTTCAAAGGCAAACTGCAATAAATTCAATGTAATTACAGTTCTCCAGGCTGTGAAGAGGCAATGTAATCAACGTGTAGATTAGACCTTGTTAGTTTTTTCAGAGTATACTCCTAGTGGTAGACACTGTCCAGTTTCAACTGATTCCCGAGAGTGAACTCTCATTAGAAAACTCACAATCCAGCATACTGTTCTTCTACAGCCTCCAAGCTAATAGATACTAATAATTAATAATAATAATTCATATGTGTTCGGTTTTCCCCTGCAGGTAACATTTTGACACCAATATGGGAAAGCAAAACAGCAAACTACGCCCTGAAGTCATGCAAGATTTGCTAGAAAGTACAGACTTTACAGAACACGAGATCCAGGAGTGGTACAAAGGCTTCTTGAGAGACTGTCCAAGTGGACATTTATCTATGGAGGAGTTTAAAAAAATATATGGGAACTTTTTCCCTTATGGGGACGCTTCTAAGTTTGCGGAACACGTATTCCGCACTTTTGACGCCAATGGAGATGGAACAATAGATTTCAGAGAATTCATCATAGCCTTGAGTGTAACGTCGAGAGGTAAACTGGAGCAAAAGCTGAAGTGGGCATTCAGCATGTACGACCTCGATGGGAATGGCTACATCAGTAAGTCAGAGATGCTGGAAATCGTGCAGGTATGTGCTGCTCAGAGGCACCCCTTGGCCTCCCTCCTTCCAACCAAATCGTGAAGCAATATTGCAATGAGACAATGAATGAAAAAATCTGGCAGCATTTGGGGGTTTATGATCTTGGTTCTCTGTATAACTGCTTGAATATAAAATGTTATTTCACTTGGCAAAGATTGTGTCACAATTCAAACTACAGTATTTGATAGCCATTGCAAGATTTTCCTGAGCAACATGTCTCATGGGAAGTTCTCCCTTGGAAGTTCTGTTGGGCTGGAGCACAGCAACTAACCTGCAGATAAATGCGATTCTGTCCTCTGGGAAATCATGGTCAATTAACTACAATTAATTACAGTTGGACCAAGTAGGCATCTTAGATAAACCCAGTAGTGTACTTTAAAGGAAGGCAGGTTTCCTCCACAATAAGAAACAAATTTACTTTGAAATCATGCTGTTATGAAGAACCAGCTCACATATTTTAAAAGGTGTCTGTCTGCCTAATTCCAGTGAGGTCTGCATACTTAGTATCATACTAGCTGTCTTCACATTAAGTTGCTAGTACAGACAAACCTTATCTGGGTAGACAATGATTCCATACATGGCTTCTTTGGATGTGTTTTTTTATGGTGTTAGTAGGAGTCCCACCTCACTTCGGCTTCCTCTAACATGTTTTTACCCTTAAGGCACATCACTCTACTGAAAGCTTTAAAACATTTCTTGATATAGTAGTATATTTACGCAGCTTGAAACTGTATAACACAGAGCTGTTCAAAAAAAAAGCAGCCTGTTATCAAGATCCTTTCTTTCCCTGGAAATTTTGAAGTGCTGGCTATGTACTGTACTATTCAGACATATTTGTGCTGGAAACCAAGGGAAAGGAACACACACAAATTACAGGCTGTAATGGCAAACTGTGTATATGGAGTCAGCCTGACACATGGTGCCTTTGTCTTTTGACCGGGGCTCTTCCCGTGCCCTCCGAGCAGCAGCTAACACCAGCCCTTGCCCTGCTTCAGCACGACCAGATACAAAGCTCAGCTCCAAATGTAGGGTTGTTGTGTCATCCCCCACTTACCCTGGGGTTCTGTATCTGTGCTAAAGAGCAGGGTTGCATTCAGACGCAGAGATGTCCCCGTCTCTGTGCCATGACAAACCCCATGGAATATTTGCATTAGAACGTACTCTGTTCCTTACACATCTCCCTCTCCCATGGGCAGGGCAAACAGGCTGTGGATTATTGTTTTTCTAGCACCAGTTCTCCTTATGAGAAAACACAGAGAATCCCAAAAGAACTAAGCACAAAGCAAACCCGAGCGGACAGCTGCTCCTCAGGAGGAGGGGAGGCCCCAGGGACCGCAGCAGGACCCCTTGCTGCTCTCCTATAGCCCCAGAAAGCCTCAGCGCTGAACAGCAGCACAAACTCCCCAGACCAGAAGATTTACAAACAGGGAGAAAAAGACCACAAATGCGTTCATGTCAAATTTAATGAAAATGTCGGTGGCTGGGTTCTCTGTAGCAAGCCAAGCGAGGATCAGCAAAGCTGGCAGCTTTTTCCCGTTACCCCAGATCTGCCCACCAGCACGTTTAGAGGCTCAAAGGCTCTGCCTCCTCCTCATATTCATGTTGGTACCAAATCGTAGCATTGTCCTTTACAACCATGATACCATCATCAAGTGAAACAGCAGCTTAGGGATCAGTGTAGGGTGACATTTTGTCAGTTTGTACATCCAACCCAGACCAACACTTTGACTGCACAAAGCCCTCAGCCTGGCACTCCAGCCCTCCCACTGCACTGCCTGGCAGGTTTGGCTCTGTCCTCCTTTCAGACTGCACCTGAAACTCAATTGAACGATGCTTTCTCTCATTTACTCTCACCCCACATTTTTAGGGGCCACATAAAAAGCAATTGGACAGTAAACAGCCCAATAAACCTGAGCAAGTCACTTCTGTGCCATGGATCATCAGCAGTTTTTCCAATCAGGAAAGCTGCCCTCTCAGTGATGGAGCTTCCCATGACGCAACATGCTTGTAGATCTCACCCTGTTCTCTTCTTCCAGTTTTTTATGATCACAGTGATCTCCCTGTATCGCAGGGGTAGGATTTGTTGCATAGCCTCTGAAAGCGTGTTCAGCTGGTATGTGAAACTGAAGTAGGTGAGCACATTTTCTTGCTTTATAGAGGGGTTCCTTTGATGTAGAGTGATTAGACTTACAAAAAAACAGCTAACAACTATCACTTTCATTTACAAAAGATTATTATTTTTTAATATGGAAAGACAGGATTCTGTATCAAATGTCTTCCTGGGGGCCCTCAGCCATCACAATCTTTCTGATAGTGAAAAACAGAACTCTGTTATATCTCTGATACGCGTCTCAGAGGAACCTATTACAAGTCTCGTATCTAGCATACATTTGCATATTGATATAGCAGGATTTATTATGTTTTCATTGGGATTTTTGCATGAGACAATACCTCAAAGTGAATGCTAAAAGAAATACCATCAATCTACAAGTCTTAGTTTTACAGAAAAATACTGCCTGTGTTACTGTGGGATTACTGTATCTTAAATAACATAGGGGCAAGGCACGCTTTTCTTCTTTTTTCAGCCTGTTTTTCTTTGTGCTTTGAAAGTCCTCCCTCTGTAGTGTTTTTCACTGCTGTGCTGGTGGTTACTTGCATTTCCTTTCTCGTGCTCTGGCCTAACCTAACACCGCTGCAGGCGATGCAGGCATCGCACTCTTGCTCTACAGTGGCAAGAAGGTGCTTGCAGTGACGGTGACAGCAGCAGCAGCACTGCAACAGTGGAGCTGCTGGCTAAGATGGCTCATGGCCCACAGGAGCACCTAGCAACTGGCTAGCTGCCAAGGAGATGCATGTGAATGGTCCACAACAGCTTTTTGAAGCCTGTTCTCTCCGCAGAGCAGTGGACTAGAGGACAAAGCACCTTCATTCCTTTAAGCTCTGTTAACCATGTACACACAGCCTAACCCAGACGCACCATGCCTGCCCATGAGCCTCCCCAAGAGTCTTCCTTAGAGACACACATGAGCCATCCATGTGGAGCTGGCTGCACAGTTTGGAGGATCACATAACTTAAAGGACTTTAGTGGTGGGCTGACGATTGCAGAGCCTAATGCAAGGAGGTCCATGGGATACTGCTACACCTACCGGGCACAGCACATCTGCAAAGTACTGTGGGAAGATGCTTCATAGCCTTCCCTCTTAACAGACCTCACCACAGATCCTCTCAGATTCTTCTGCCCTAGAAATGCTTTTCATGTCTCCCATATGTTTACCTATAATCTAAATAGCCCAGTCCACCCAAAAATAGCTGCAGACCAGCTAGAAGAGTCTTGTTTGTTCCCCTTGCTGGAATGGGACATATTTGGTGAGAGTCTCTTAAAATAAGAGTTCAAGTATGAGATGGAAACCTTGTTCTAAGGATACATTTTTCACCATATGGCGTCATAAGGCATATTAAGAATAGTGAGCTGAGAAACAAGAATAACACTTTGAGTTTAATACGAACAGAGCACACACGTTTCACTTGCTGGGCTGGTTTATTTGTAAGCCAGGAAGAAACAGAAGCTGGTATGGGAAGAAGCAGAAGCTGATACAGCTCTCAGTGAAGACAGTGTCAAAAATCCCCATGAGACTGAGAGGAAAGCAATTTTTTCAGGCCAATTATTCACTTCATGAGACTTTTAGCTGTCAAAATTTATTTCAACAGAGTAAAAAGGTTTGACTGAAAATTTGTGCTGTCATTGCTGTCATCACTGTAAGGAGCTTTTTGACACTTTGCCAAGTATAGCAGGGAAGTGCAGCCCCCACCACGGTTTCTGGCCCCAGTGCGGCAGTGGCAGCCAGCAACTGGGGGCAAAACCTGTGCAAACAGGCAAAGGGGTGAGATTTGCCCTAAATCACCCATTGCTGCTCATCCACATGCAGGTGGAAAATCAAAGGGGAGAGCTCAGCAGGGAACCAGTCAGTTCAGATGAAGCTGGAGCCTGTGCTTGCTCCAGTGATGCACACAGGGCTCTGGAGGCACTATTTTTTGGTGTCATTCAGGGACATCACGGAGATGTAAGGAGCCCTCCTGTCAGAGGTCCACCTGCAAAAGCTGCCCTGACTTAGGTGGCTGCTAATAGATGACAACCTCCAAACCTCCTGCTGAATGCCACCGATGGCTTTCAGCCCAAGTGCTGCGAGGCCAAGGAGCCATACTCCGCGTGGAGTGAAGCTCCTGCAGCCTTTTGGTCCCGGGTTAGAGCCCAGGGTTAGTACAGCCCAGCTCCATGTAATTAGCGCATGAAACCAGCTTCCTTTCAAAGCTTGCTCTTTCAAACACGCAATAAAGAGCTCTGTGTAGCTGCATTGCATTAATATGGGGCAAGCCTCAAGATTCTTAATCAGCTTTAGCTGGCTTTTACTTTAGGAAAACTTCCCACTGAACTTCTGAGTAAGGCCATAAGAATTTGTCCAGAGTAACCATTTTCAGCATGAAAGGAATGCTTACTATGTTATTCCCATCTGGCTTTCCTAGAATATCTCATCTGTTATTCCCTTCACATGCCTCTGAAAAGGACTCTGTAGGATGAAGTCATCCTGAAGTGCTTTCTTTTTCTTTTTTTTTTTGTCCTAAAATCTGCATATTCTTACTATGGTTACTTTGATCGGCGTAAACATGCCTGCAGTCCTGGTCCGGGGCATTCCTCCCACACTTTCAATACAGATTCTCTGCTTTGCCGTCCTCTCACCCGGAGTGAATGACCCCTCAGCCTCTCTTCCTACCCCTGACAAAAGCCAGACAGCTTAAGATGCTTAAACACTGGCAGATTTATAAGCCTCATCTCTGCTTTGACCCCTGCGAGCCTTGCATGCTGATGAGGATGAGGAAGATGTAAATTCCCACTGCCCACCCTCTCCTTTTTTTCCTTCCCCTATTGCCTCCTTCCCCCAGCTCCTTCATCCCTATGCTCATGTGCTTGCATGTTCATCCATTCTTCTGTTCTCCTGGTTATCAGATGATCACCGTTGTGTGGACAGCATCCCTGGCTGTACTGAGGCTCTGCCCAATACTCTGGCACCCTAATTGGGAGCCTTTGGGCATTCCCACAGTGCAAATGATGATGATGATGATGACGATGAAGTCAGTGATTAAAAGGGTGCCCACCACTTTCCCATTCAGCCAGCAGCTGTTCATCCTGAAACATTCTCCTCTGTTCCCCTGCTTGGATCCATAGCCAGCATTACAGGCTTATGGGAGGGCAGACCAGAAAATCCATGGCCACAGTGCTGGTGACATAACTGAGGGAGGAGATGTTTCACTGCCCTGAGCATAATCTATGAACAATTAATTAAACAGACAAATGCCTTTCTTGGTGTGTAATGTGTTTAAAGTTATTTAAAGGCCAGGAGATGTGAAAGGTGAGCTTCTGGTAGAGGAGAAGCCAGCAAGATGGCCAAGTAAGTGGGTGCTCCCTAGTCTGAGTGTAAAATGTCTGTGCTGCTTAGTGGCATCCTCCAGCTGGTGAGTCTCTGCTGTTACATTCCTGAAGCCAGCCCTTGGGGACCCTGGGCTGGATGATGGGAGCGTGCTAGGCAGAGTGCCTTCATGAATGGGAAAGGGGAGATCCAGTGAGCAATCCTGGCTTTGCGCCAAGGACCTCCCTTCCCAGAGCAGGAGAAAGCAGAGAACAAATAGCTAAAGCCATCATATCTGCACTAAGTTAACAACTGACCACTGCAGACGCTCTGTTGGGTGGGAAACAAGAATTCCGATCTGTGGAAGAAAGCAATCCACATCTACAGGCCAGGGCTGGGGGGCAAAGTGACTGCCCAGTGCAGCACCCATCAGCCAGAGGCCAATGAACTGCAGTGGGAAGCATAAGGAATTGGTTGGACCAGGACAGCGCTGCCGTAGGCTGGGATGTGCTGCTTCTCTAAACAGCCGGGAGGGTCCCCAGAGGCCACCACCCTGTAGCTGTGTGGCTGCTGCTGTTCTCCCAGCTGTGTGGCACTGTAAAGATATCTAACACAAAAAACACTTGTTTACTGGTACTGCATGCTCACATTTGCAGGCAACATTCAGATAACCAGTTCAGAGACAACTACTCATCCTTGTTTTAAAATTAACATCACCCCTCTTTTAGGGGTGGCTAGTACCATACGTGACTAATGGATTTGTCGGTGCAGGGAATAGCTATGGGTGGCACCAGTGTTGTGTGGGACCAGAACATCTGCCCTCTGTGGAACGAACTGTGAATGGGGATTTGAGCTGTGTACACACACCAACCCTCAAGGAAAAGGCCACGTCCTTGCTGGTCAAGTCTTCATTATCTGCGAGACATGGCAAATGCAGGGAGTGAGTCACAGCCCGCCCTGCAGGCAGGATGCTGACCAAGGCAGGGAGAAAAGCGAGAAAGGAGATGGGGGGAAGCAAAGGCAGGTTGGGGGGACAGGGGTGGTGAGGATGGAGCCTGGGTGGCTGAAGCACGGAGACACACCACAGTGCACGACAAGACCTCAGTGGTCTTACTGTTCCCCCCGGCACTGGGAGCCTCCAGTGCCTAACATGCTGTACAAGTGGTAAATTCATCTGAAGACTTGTAATAAGGAAAAATGTAACCTCGGTCCAAACCCAGATTGTGTTTGGCCGTGACTAAATAAGGAAACACAGTATTTCAAAAGAGCGTCCCACTGAAGAGGACAGCTGCATGTACTGGTGCCACCCGTTCACCTTCAGCATCCAGAGAGCAGGTCCCAGTCGATGTTCCTGGGATATTTTCTGCCTATTTCTGTCACCAGGAGATAATCATAGCCCTGCATTAAGCTAATGTGTTTCTTACCAGCTCTTTGCTCCTGTCATATCACACAGGCAATCTATAAGATGGTTTCTTCTGTAATGAAGATGCCAGAAGATGAGTCGACACCAGAGAAGAGGACAGAGAAGATCTTCCGCCAGATGGACACCAACCGTGATGGTACGCATCCTCCAGATGCAGGGGCAGCCACCTCTGCCCCTCTGTTGGGTGGCTGGGGTGTCCTGCCCACACAGGGCAACCCCTCAAAACCACCACTCCTTCTTCAGCCACCCAGGCAAAGCCACCACTGCCCACAGCCAGCGGGGTGCAGGCAGGCAGGGCTTTGCCTTGCAGGTTGCTTTCCCAGGGATTTTCCTTGGGGTCCCTCAGCTTCCTTCCTCCATGCTTGGCAGGTGTGCTGCGGCCACCACGTGCACTAAGCAAACGTGTTTCTTTTCCAGGAAAGCTCTCTCTGGAAGAGTTCATCCGAGGCGCCAAGAGTGATCCGTCCATAGTCCGTCTCCTGCAGTGTGATCCCAGCAGCGCCGGGCAGTTCTGAATCTGTTCTTTGAATGAATTATGTATCTGCTTTTTTTTTTTTTCCTTGCCAAACAACATTCATGGTAGTGTTGCCTCTGTATGGCCAATTATGCCTTCATTTGTGGCATCTTATAGCTTCTTTTGTTGTGGATTAATTATAAGAATGCTGAATTGCTCTTAACAATTTGTCCAGAGCACAGGCAGTACTGTTTTAAACAGATATTGTGGTGTTATCACTGTTTTAAAGATTTTGTTTTGGGTTGGTTTTTTTTTTTTTGTTTATTTTAACATGTCTGTTTTGGAAAGTACACATTGTGAAGGAGTAAACCAACAACAAAACCCTTGGCAGCATGACACACTGACAGATTTTAGATTGCTGCTTTAGTAGCTAAGTATTCACCCACAGGACCTGAAAGTGTAGTAGAGGTTGAACCAAAGGGGTTGTGATCGGTGGGGTAGGATTCACCTGGAACCTCCTGTCCTGTCCAGGAGACACCAGTTAAGGTCACAGACAGGATCAGGAAAAAGTACGAAAGTGCAAAACGTTTGCGGGGTGTATCGCCACACCTCTGCTCCTATGCCTCGTTGTTTCAATGCTGTGAACAATTTCCAGGTTGTGAAGGAGAAGGAAAAAAACAAAGGTTGACATTTTTTACTAGGTTTACAGTAGTTGATTTCACATGGCTTTATCTGAAAATTCAGCAGTTTGCAATCCTGATCCCCAAATCCACAACTGACGATACCTCTTACCGTTTGGGATCAGCAAAGGCAGACACAGATACGGAAAACTGGGTCTTGACAATGAATTTAAGGGAGATACATGTTGAATGTGAAATTTTCAGGTTAGTAGTAATAAAGCAGTTTCTACTAAGGAGAGTGGGCATTCATGTGAGGAACTCACGGACACCTGCAAGCAGCTGCAGCTGAGGCACATCTGCTGTTCTGAATGCTCTTGCATAGTGTGAAGTTTTGGGGGTGTTTTTGTCTCTCTCTACATAGCTAACAGAGCTTCTGGGCCTGCTCTAAGGGGAAGGCTGTCATCAGAACTTGTTTTAGACATAAAATTGTAGCATTTATATTTCATTTATTTTAGTAAAGTTCAAAAAATCTGTACTGAAACGAGGAAATGGTACGCTTTATGGTATATTTATATATATAAAAATTAAAACAAAAAAATGATCAGCTCTTGAGAGAAATGTTGAATGTTTATCTTTTCACCTAGATGCAGGAATTCTGAAATTTGCTGCTGCAAAACTTTATCCTTTGGTCGGAGTTGCTGTATGCAAAGCTAGTATATATACGTGGGATTTCTTAGGGACTTTACAAGTGCTGCTGCAATGGAAAAGCTTTAGCCACAGGAGGCATTATGCTGACTAAATTGGCATTAATCTGTCATTAGCTAAAGTCTGCTCTGTGATCCTGTTGGAGAGGTACCCATGTAGGCAGTGCACGGCATTGGGAATTCGTGAGCTCGTTAGAGTAACCTTTGTCTGACAGGCAAGGCTGGCGTTTTGTCAAGTGACCTTGTAGATGCTAATCCCCAGTAGCCTTAATTTAAAATAAACTAAGTAAAATAAGTCTGCTTTGCAGATGATGATTAGCTAAGTACTAATTAGAAGTCATGAATAAGTAGCCAAGTATGAATATTTTTTTGATGAATACTAGCTAGCACGTACAATAACAGAGAGAAAAAAATCCTAGACTTAATTTTTCCATACCATTTGCTTTGCCAGGTGTGAAGTGCAGAGCATATTAAAATAAAATAAAAATAAACTGAAATTAACATTGCTAATCAGTTGTACTATAATTACTATGAGTGGCTAATTACACTCAATAAATGTCTTCAGGCACACACCTTTGTCTCAAATGATCACAGAAATCCAGTTGATGATATATTCCCATTATATTAATCAAAATACTGAGCAGAGATGTGTGTGGGAAAATGAGAAAGCAAAAGATGCCCAACCACAGGCACAAACAGATTTTGATACCCAGCACTTTTAGCTGTTACAAGCACCACTGGCAAATCTTGAACCAGTTCTTCCAGTTGATGGAAATGCTCCCTATCTCTTTCTCCCTGATCTTCACAGACAACCTGGGCAAAAATCTAACTTTGAAGGAGAGCCTGTGCCTACCTTCTCCATGGTCATATTTTGCTTTACCTGGAGAGCTGCTGGCCCTCTCTCCTGTATCTATCACCTCATGTATATTGAAAGCCATGTTCCCTCTTGAGCACCAGTCCCACTGCTCCAGCTGCTCCCGGGTGCTCCATCACCACCACTGCACGGGCAGGACTTGGTGATGGTAGAAAAACCCTGCCAAACTTGTAACCTACCAGCTCGCTGCAGGCACCCAGATCCACAGCAGCCCAGCCCTACAGAAGCTGGCATGTGCTGAAAGTGAACTTGGATACCTTCTACAGTTCCATCTTCTTAATGTTGTGAAAGCAGCTGCATGTGACTGCAACTTTTAAAACATTGCCTTTTATTTAAGTGACTGCACTCATCTCTTTTTAGTTTTCTAAGGTATTTCTAGCCCCGAACCTAATCTCTCAGTAGGTTTGGGGCTTTGAGGCCAGACTTGCTTCACGTGTTAATACTGTACAACGCGTGTTTGAAAACACAGCCTGTGATATGACCCCAAGCCGGCAGAGATGCAATTCATCCAACAGTTCACAAAATCTGGAAGAATTAGCCTACAGCTCCAGAGGACATAGCTGGAGATAAGATTATTCTATAAACATTTACAGACTGAACTAAGGTTATTCCTTTACCTGACTACCACTGATGATTGGTATGGTTTTAAATTACTAACTATCCCTTTCTTTCTCTGCCTCTGCTTGTACTTTAAAAGTGATCCATAGCTGGAGCTGTGATAGGAACAGCCGCAGAGCGCAGCACAGCAGGAGAGCAGTGGTGTGCTGTGCCTCGGGTTGGAATTTTCTGCTTTGCTGCCATTCACATTTGCGATCATAACTCCTTCATAAACCTTTTGAAGACAAAATGACCTATCCTGTATAAAATAGCACAGCAAGTCAGACACTTTCAAGCCATCAGTCAGCAGTATTTCCCTGCATGAAGGATGGCAGACAGCACACACTGTTTCACATCACCTCTCAATTTTGTAGATACATTCTCCAGTCTTACTTGCATGTGAAAGAGGTAACCTTCACTCTCATGTTGTCCAAGTGAAATAATGAGTACATCCTACATGTAGACTGAATCCATGGAAAATGCCAGTCCCATTTATCTGGCATTCCCAGTCAGCTTGCCAAACTCTGGGCCAGAAGATGGAAAGTGAGGACTATGGCTTGCGCGATCTGCAGCAGCCTGCCTGTTTTAGGGTGCTTTGAGAAGGGAAAAAGGACGTAATGCTTGTAAAACCAGCATGCATGTGGTTTTGTAAGCAAAGGTTGGAGAGGGACTATCTATGTTTCAACATTATTTGAAGCCCTGTGAGTTCACAGCAGTGGATGCTCCTGAGGTACAAGGAGCTGTGCTTCTTCTCTTGCTGTTCTTAGGAGTTTGTAGGATTTTTGTCTTATTGTTGGGGCATTTTATCCTTTGTTATGCTCTGTTATAAAGCATGACCTCCACATTTTCTAGACACTACTGCTTAAAAGAGTAAGCCAGAAGTCTGTAACTTCTGTAGCTGCATGAGGTCTATGTGCAGAAGTATCGCACTTTAGCACACTAAGTGGTCACGTGTGACTGAGTCCCCATGGTTTAAAAACTGTTCCTGGAGGCTGAGCCCCAGGGCTTTTCAGTGTGTGCTTTCTTCACTGGTGGCAAACTGGTGCAATAATGTGGCTTAGCTTAATTTTCTTTCACTGCAGACCAGGCTAAGATGCTTTACCTTGCATTTGCTGTGGGCTGGAAGCACACACATGGGCGGAAACCTCGGTTCAGCTGACTCATGGAAACTAGGTGAACTGTGGTAACTCGATGTTGAGCCCTAATCTGCAGACTAAGCCAAGATGATAACTTGGCTGTGGCTGTACATGTCTCAGTACATGTGAACCGGGGAACACGGTGACAACTGGCAAGTCCCTGGGGACACATGGCAGTGGGGAGGGAATCTCCAGACTCAGAACATGCCCTAAGCTCAGCTGTCTCCCTTCTTTTAAAGCACTCTTTTTTTTCTTTTTTTTTAGCAGCACTGGTGAAGATGCAACATGATAGCAATATAGCACAGTCAGGATAAAGGAGTCATCCTTCGAAAGCATTCCCTTTTGAAGCTTAGTGTGCAAGTGCCAAGTGACACAAGCAAAAGGGAGGGCTGGACAAGACCTCCTGAACACCCACCACTGCCAGCACCTCCTTTTTTCTTCCTCATGGTGCTCCCTCCGTTTCCTGGCGAGGCGGTCCATGGGCTCAGGAGTTAGGTGTCAGGTAACTGGTGCAAGACCGCTGGAGAAGAATTTTTCACCTGCCCTTTGCACAAGCATTTGGATGCATTCTTTGCTCTGTGTCTTACTGGATGGTGTCTCAAGTAGGAGGCTTAGAGTGGGGGAAGTCAGTTTCCTTGGTATCACAGGCAGAACTTGTGCTTAGAAATGCAGAGGGACTTGGCAAGCATCAGACAGCCGAGCAACACCTAGAGCTGCATGTGGAGTTTTCCATTGCCTGTGCAGTAGGCAGATAAGATACAAAGCAGTGATATGTCAGGCTCGTGGTGTGATGTGCTCTGAGATAGGGCTAGAGCAGAAATGGCACCTCCTAGCTAAGCAGCTCTGTCTGCTGCCTATTCAGTCAGAGGCGCTGACAAAACACACTTTTAAATACCTTCAGCATGAACAAGCAGCTGCAGAGGTAGAATAACTCTGCTCTTTCCTACCTGTAAGCAACAGAGCTGTCTGCCACGCCCCAGCCAGAAGTCGAACAAACAGCTCCCTGGAGGAGCATAAGGCATTTCCTAAGTGTAACTGAGGGCAAAACGTTGCCTGCAGGAGCTTTCTTCCCAGTCATGGTAGACAAAAAGGGAAAGCTCCATCTGACTCTTAAAGCCCAGGTGCCATTTTGCAGGCTGAGGAAGGTGAGAAGAACAGCTGTGTTTTAAGCAGATGGAGGGAAGAAGCAGCAGGGTTGGTAAACTGGGATGGAGATGGAAAGCAGTGACATGGGAAATTGGGACCATAAGTAAGGGGCTGCAGAAGCCGTTAGGTGCCTCTGGCATTCCGAGCAATAGAACGATCATTCAGATGCAAAGTCAATCTCTTCACCCCTTGCAGAAACCATCCCTGGCTACCACGGATGTCTTGGCAGCATCCTTTATTCCAGCCCGGCTTTTGCTGCTGTTGCTTCCAAATCATCCATACTGATAAGTTGTTTCAGGGGTGGGGATTTTAACAGGATAACATATAAAGCTTTTCAGATACATTCTCCATATCTTTACAAGTAACAGCTGGAAAGGCCAGATGTGAGTGGCTTCTTGCAATGTACAGATTTGATTTCCTCATTGCTCCCACAGGTCATGTTATTGTAATATGTATAGTTGGGATTAAGATATCGCATGTAAATTGCTGACCAATGCACAATAAAAAAGGCAAAAAAGAGCTTGGGCTGTAGCAAACAATGTGAAAAGACTAGAGAAATGAAAAATTGTAAGAGGCATCACTGCCTTTACATCAGGGTCTGAATTCACAAGGTAAAAGCCCCTTAGCAATAGTCAGCACAGAATAGCTCCTCTGCACCAGCCCAGACCGTGGGACCTCCTGGGCTGCTTCATCCCCATGTCACTGTGTGCTGGAGCTGGGGACGCTGTGTCCCGCCACAGAGGTGACATCTGAGCTTACTCAGCCTGCTGAGTGCTTCCCAGATCTCAGAGCACACAATGGCCACCCTCTCTGTAGTGTTCCCTTACTGTGCAGCTGAAAAATGTCTTAGATCTTCCCCTCTTGCCATGCCCTTATAGCAAGGATGTTCTCACCTTCCCAGGGAGGCAGTCAAGGTGTCTGGCTCTCTGAGGCTTTGCGCCCACCTCGGGGTTGCCATCCTTACCCGCTGTGTGAAGGAATAACAAACACCAGCCCTTGACATCTGGAGGAGCCAGGCTTAATGCACTTAAATGGAACAGCTTCTGATTTGGTTCCCAGCCTTTGGCCCTCCTCTGTGTACTTTGCCAGCTGCACTATTTATTTCCTATTATTAAGTAATGGCAGTATTAAACATTTCAAGAACACAGTGAACCTCTGGAACAATGTGGTTTTCATTATCATGTATGTGTTTGTTGATGCACCGCAGACTGAACCTGAGCAGTGCTCGCCCTCTGCTCCCACGGTTGGTTCCACAGAGAGCTGACTTCTTTCAGGCAGGAGCAGCATCTTCCTGTGCGTCACCATTCAGTGTGCGGTGCCCCGAACTGCCTGGAGCACCCAGATGCTGTGGACCAAAAGATAATTTTGGCGCAGTAATGTCAGGCAGAAATTCTTCCTGCCATCTGTCAAAAGCACGTGTCAAGGGTGTGAGCTCTGGTTTTCTCCTCCCTGGGGACAGGGGTTTCAGTGGTATTCGGGGCTGGCCTCGTGTTCCCTCACTGAACGGGATGATGACAATTAGTAAACCCACCTGAGAAAATCCTCTTAAATTCTAAGCTTCATTTGTGCTGTTAATTGGCTGCACTCGGAAGATTAATGGGTCCTATGCAGTTCTTCAGGGGAGAACTCGTAGTTCCTTGCCACCACCACCACCTTTTTATGTCCTGTTATTAACTTATTCCCATCTCCAGGGCAACCAAATAGTTTTTATTAGCATCTGGGAGAAAAAGAAAAAACAAAAACAGAGTTTCAATCTGATAAGGATTGAAGGAAGCTTACTAAAGACGTTGTGCTCCATGTTAGTCATATGAATGCTCTACAAGATCATGTTCCTTTGGTATTTTGTGTTTAATTTCCTTATTTGTGTTTTAGTTGTGTTTGTGATTTATTTATTTATTTTGGATCCTCTTAGATTCAGCCCTGCCAGTCGTTTAACTCATACGCTAGTAAAAGTCCCGAGGATCACAAGAGCAGAGCTGCCTGAGCAATTGCTGCTCAGGTGGGCTCACTGTGCCTAGTAAAACTGAAGTGCTTCATTATATGTTAGGGATTATTTTTGCTGCATGTTTGCTGCAAGGACACAGATTGAACTTCATTTCAATATGCTTGTCTCTTCCACTTGCTCACTTCAATTCTGTCCAAGTGGTCTTGTAGTTAATGTTTGTATATTCAGTTCTATTTCACTCTTGAACCCAAGGTGACCAATATCGGTCTCTTCTGACACAGGTACTTGATGCTTTTGATTTTTAAATATTGCTGAGTGAATGGTGTGATGGATGCAAAAGTAAATAATTATACATTTTTGTGCTGGTTTGGGCTGGGATGGAGTTCATTTTCTTCACAGCAGCGTGTATGGGCTGTGTTTTGGATTTGTGCTGGAAACAGTGC
>JAVJGI010000040.1:26937792-26952034 GCA_035590275.1 Ibycter americanus
GTGGGCTGGGGGGCACAAGGAGCTGGGAGGGGACACAGCCAGGAGAGCTGACCCCAACTGACCAAAGGGGTATCCCACACCATACGACACCATGCTCAGCATGTAGAGCTGGGGGAAGAAGAAGGAAGGGGCGGGGGACACATTCGGAGAGATGGCGTTTGTCTTCCCAAGTAGCCATAAAGCGTGATGGAGCCCTGCTCTCCTGGAGATGGCTGAACACCTGCCTGCCCATGGGGAGGGGTGAATGCATTCCTTGTTTTGCTTTGCTTGTGTGTGCAGCTTTTGCTTTACTTATTAAATGGTCTTTATCTCAACCCACGGGTTTCCATAGAATGACAGAATCTTTTAGGTTGGAAAAGACTTTTCTTACTTTTACTCTTCTGATTCTCTTCCCCATCCCACTGGGGGGGAGTGAGTGAGCAGCTGTGTGGGGCTTAGTGGCCAGCCAGGGTTAAACCGTGACAATTTTTTTGTGTAAATTTGGGCAGACATTTTTGATGTTGTAGAGACTAACAAATTGAGCTAAACCATGGCCAAAAGCTGAACAGACCCAAGTGTCCAGTTCCCATTTAAGTCCATGACCATTCCACAGGGAGAACATCCTCATCTCTGAATCAGGATGTTTCTTCATTGCAGCATACAGTCGAGATACCAAATCTAACCTTAAATAAGCTATCACAGGCAGACTAACTGCAGCAGCATGGAGTTCAGCATATCCTGTGTCTTGGCAAAATTAGGTACCTCTCTAGATGAATGCTTTGTAAGCAAACCTGCATATCCTAAGGAAGACTTTTACAACTCAGAAAAGAGAGGGATGACTATGAATTAAATGAATTTGGTCCACATATTTTTCTTATGGCTGTCTAGAATTGCTAGTGTCTTGTGTGTAGTTGCCTGTAGCTATCGTGGTGTGCTGATTTTTCTCCCCAGTTCTGTTGTAAGCTCATCTGGTGATATTCTGAGTCTCCAGCCAGTTCTCAGCCAGGCAAAGCCCACGGAAAGGCCACCGGGAGGTGTGCTGCCTTCGCGAAGGACTGAGGGCCACCCTGGGGATTTGGCCCTGTGCTGTTGCAGCCTTTGGGAGCTTTGCAGAGCGATGGGTTAAACCTACCCAGTAACATGGAAGTAGACGATCGGGCCATCAGAGGAAACAGAGAATTTGGCGGAGGGTTGTGTCTGTGTTTTGTGCCCCCCAGCACGCGCACCATTCCCCCTGCTATTAACTTCCAGCTAGGACCTTTCTCGAGCTCTTAGTGTCAGAGTAAAGTTTTCTTATGCTGATAATGTATTTGTATTATGCAATGTACTCAGAAAAAACCCAGAAGATTATCTCTCTGCAGCTGTCCTCTCTTCTTGAGAAGCTGTTCTCTTCTGTACATATGATATGCAGAATGTACAGGAGTCTTACCAGCATTGGTTTGCATTTTTAAGACTGTTCTAATTAGTGTGTGATACTATTGTGTTTTCGTAGTGACATCTTTGATGTAAGATGTAAAAACTATTTAAAATTTTTTTTTTTCTTTTGGTTATTGTTCAGCTTTTAGAGATAGCACCAAGGACTGCATGTTCACTAGAATCAGTCTTTTTCAAGGGCCGTCATAGCTGCACATAGGCACCGGCGTTTCACCCGGACCACAATACTTGCATTCTTGTTTTAATAGGGGTCAGTTGTGAGCAGAAACTAATTCTTCCTGAAAAGTCTAGTTTTCTGTCTTTCCCTCTCTCAGACTCAAGCTTCCCCCTCCTGCTGTGTGCCAGTCCCGGCCCCAGGAGGAGACCTGGGAGCAGGGTCCCCTAAGCCGGGGCACACCGCTGGTCCCAGCGTCAGGCTCCCTTACCCCTGAGCTCACCCGCGGGCACGCTCAGCGTTCCTTGGGACTGCTGGCTATACCAGGACAAAACCAATGGGTTCATATTTTAAGACCATTTGTGCAAGTGAATTTAAGATTAATTAACTAAAACTTTGAGGAATTAAGCAATTAAGGAAAAGGAGACCCTGAGTGGCAAGTCTGGGGTCAAAATCTTACTGGGCTGCTTAATGCAGCAAGAACTTGGGGTCAGTCCCTAAAAGACAGGACCATTTCGGGGGCTTAGGTCTACATTTCTTGTTGGATTTGGAAAGTGAAGAGGTGCTCAGATTCAGCCTTTCAGGCAGTGCGGAGTTACTCAACAGATTGAGTCTGAGAGAGATTCTTCTCCAGATCATGTCCTGGGCCAAAAGACAAGACATGCTGCAGCTTAGGAGTTTTTTGTCATTTAGGGTTTTTTTTCTTTTTAATGGAGAAAGCAGTACAAACTGCACCTGGCAAAATGACTGACTTCAAAAGCATGTTTTTCCTTGTTATATAGACACTCACATAACAGCATTGTGTGGTTAAAAAGGCGCATTTGTGGTAGTTTCTTTTTCAGTGCCAAAATATATAAGCAGTATTGTTTCAAGGGAAATAAGAATTTTTTTACTGTATTGTTATTACTGTTGAACAAATATTGTTTTTAAATGTTAGATTTTGAAGACTTTTGTATTGTAAACTGTTTTGTGACATGGTGCTTTTTCATACTGGAATTACTGATTGCACCTAAATATGAATTATTTTGTTTTCTTATATAAATATGTAACCTTGATCAATCTTGATGAAAACCAATGTATGGTGGATACCAATGGTTCAAACAAATTCTCCTACTGAAATCCCCTAAATGTTCTTTCCTACTAATAAACATTCTGCTGCAGCTAGCTGTGATGTGCCGTGTGCTGTTACTCCCTTCACTCCGGAGCCTTAAAGCCTCAGGTAGCCCCGTGGCGTGGAGAGCAAACCTTGAAGACGCCTTTGCCCGCTGTCCTCAGCCCCCAGCCCGCTCACCACCAAAGGCAAAGAGGCAGCAGCCAAGCAAGCCACTTTGGAGGGCTTAGCAAGGGCTTAAGCCATGCGTGGGCGCTGCGCCGGCACATTGCAGACAGCTGGGCTCTCCGCTGCTAATGCAGTTCTTCCTCCAGCAGCTAAAGTCAGCAGTGACTTTATGGGGTGAGATAACACAGAGCAATTTATCAAAGCAAAGGGAGGGCAGCACAAGGCTGACAGCTCCGCTCCTCCAGCGCGGCAAAAGCCAGCTTAGCTGGCTGATGGCAGCTTTCCCTGCCATAGATAAATCCCTCTCCAGGTTTAGGGCATTTTTTTATCCCCGAATGACTAGCACATCATCAGGTAGGATGTGGGGAGGGACCGCAGGGTGATAGCTGTAGTTAGTTGCTCCAAGACATGGCTCGTGGGGCAGTGGGGGCTCCTGCCAGCCTCAGGCGGGCTCTGGCGGTGGCTGGCTCACACTCCTGTGCATGCTCCTTAAGCTCCTCAAACTTTTACCTAGGTTAAATGTGGAGCTGGGATTAGCACCCGGGTGATAAAAGTAGTTTAAATCCTGCTGGAAGGTAACTGAAACCAGTGCCTATTTCCTTTTGAGAGTGAAGAAAAAAAAACCAGCCGACTTGTGGAGCTGCACATTAATATACGCTTGAAACAGGCTGGAGCCTGGGTAGAGCATCAGTTATATCATCCAGGTATCCTGTGTGCTCAGGGCACCTCCAAACAAGCTCTGTTACACCAGCTTCCAGCGTGCCAGACTCTCTGTGATATACATTCTCCTCACTCCTCCATTAGGGCCATAATATGATTTAGCATTAAGGTGTAAAAAAGGCTGGGGTGTAAGGAGCTGCTTATTTGCATAGGGATGCTAAACCGCTCCACTCGCCACCTTTGCTGGCCCGTGCACCTCACTGTGCAAAGGCCGGGGCTTCTGTCCCTGGGCAGGGATGTGTACGGACTCCCAGCAGAGCCTGGCTTCAGGTGACAGCCACCGCCAGGCACTCCAGCACGTGTGGCACCCCAGCAGCCCGGGACCATCCCTCCCACCACCTCGGGGAGGAGGAAACTGAGACTCTGAGACTGATTGACTTGTGAGCCCTGGATATGGCCCTGTCTGGGAAAGAGCATGCTCTGGAGTCTATCATTGGTTTCACCAGCACAAATTGAGCAGAGAGCTTGGGAAGGTATTGAAAAACACAGCTTTGCTGTTCTATTGAGTCACCTAAAGATGCAGTCAAGAGCTAGAGTGGTGTTTTGCTTCCCTCTTCTAGGAGATGGTCAGTTTTTCTTAAAGACCTTCGTAGGTCACCTTGCTATTGAAGTTCAATAAAGGCAAGTGTAAAGTCCTGCACCTAGGGAGGAGCAACCCCATGCAGCAGCACAGGCTGGGGCTGACCTGCTGGGAGGCAGCTCTGGGGAGAAGGACCCGGGAGTTCTGGGGGACAGCAAGGTGCCCATGACCCAGCGGTGTGTCCTCATGGCCAAGAAGGCCAAGGGGATCCTGCGGTGCATTAGGAGAAGAGTGACCAGCAGGTTGAAGGAGGCAATCCTCCCCCTCTACTCTGCCCTGGTGAGGCCACATCTGGAGTGCTGGGTCCAGTGCTGGGCTCCCCAGTTTAAGAGAGACAGGGAGCTACTGGAGAGGGTCCAGTGGGGGGCTACAAAGATTATTTGGGGACTGGAGCATCTCCCTGATGAGGAAAGGCTGAGAGAGCTGGGCCTGTTTAGCCTGGAGAAGGGGAGGCTGAGAGGGCTCTTATCAATGTGTACAAATATCTTAAGGGTGAGTCTTAAGAGGATGGGGCCCGGCTCTTTTCAGTGGTGCCCAGCAACAGGACAAGGGAGGTTCCACCTGAACAGGAGGAAAAACCTCTTTGCTCTGAGGGTGACAGAGCACCGGGACAGGCTGCCCAGAGAGGCTGTGGAGTCTCCTTCTCCGGAGACATTCAAAACCCGCCTGGATGTGATCCTGTGCAACCTGCTCTGGGTGAACCTGCTTGAGCAGGGGGGCGGACCAGCTGGTCTCCAGAGGTCCCTTCAACCCCAGCCATTCTGTGATTCTGTAAACTCTCAGCCACACCAGAAACAGCCCAACCCTTGAGCACGCTGTGGGTGCAGCAGTTCCCATTAGCTGACGTGCTTCTCCTCATTCCTCCATGGCCTCGCAGACAGAGCACTTCCAACCACTTCACTGTTCAAGCATGCACATTTTAAAAGCCACTCAGTAAAATGACTTTCTATAAAACACAATCAAACATCCATCACAGGCAGTGCCCAGGAATGGTCCTGGCTGACCCCACTCTGCTTGTCCAGATAGCGTCCCTGGGGCCTGGCAAAGCCCCCAAGAAACTCCTCAAAACCTGCTGGGCTGGGGAGCCACAGTGGCAGGGGCAGCACCTTGGGCTGCGAGCTCATCCATGGAGGTACCAGCACCAGCAAGCTGCAGCCAGTCCCACAGCTGCCATTAAATATATATGTACACACATACACACACAGAGCATTATTTTATACATACAACTTTTGGGTTCTGCTGTATGGTGCTGACTGCAGACAGGCTGGTGACAGAACACAGGCTGCACTGAAAACCATCGTCAGGGCAAAGAGCACGTGGTGGTAGGGGTACAGGTCTCTGTGGTTCTCAGTGGATCTGGGAAGACCTCTTCTGCTCTTGGTTAGTCAGTCATAGTCACCAAGCTACGGAGTGCTCAGCGCCTGGCTCTCCTGCTGTATAACAAACAAACAGGTGACAAATACTTATCAAAATTATTAGAAAATGCCAAGCACACAGGGAAAGCTTTTTTTTAAAACCTTTGGTGGCTGTGAAAAGGCTGTTAGAGCTGGACACAACTGGACAAGTTTTGCTTGGACGGGGATGGGGAAGGGCTGGAGGAAGCCGGGCTCTTGAAGCCAACGCTCCGCTAGCCAAGACATTTCAGATGAATTAACTTCTTTCCTCATTGCCCAGGTGTGGTCTCTGCTTGACACAAGAGAGGTCTCAGGGGCTGGCTCTTGCATGGCAGCTTGTCCTGCTCAGGACTTGCCCTCGGCAGGAGCACTGAACTTCTCCACACCATAGTAAGACAGGGATGCCCCACCACTGCTTGGGCAGCCTCCCTTTGCTGAGGCAAATGCTTTCCCAAGCAATTTCCCACTTACTTAGATGTTCTCACCTCCTGGATTCTTGTTTGAAAAGACAAGTCAAATGGTGGAGAATAAAATGGTTGGTGAAAATGTTTTACCACAAGATGCATGGCCAGGTATGCTTCAGTGCTCTGGTGCATGCAAGGCACAGCTGGAGCAGGTGTGGAAAGGATCTCATCCCAGGTGCCCTGGACTCACAAAGATGTTAGTGCCAGTGCTTCCAGCTGGGTTCCCAGGACACTCCACGTCACAGAATTACACAAGTGTTGAGCTTGGAAGGGCCCTCTGGAGGTCATCTGGTCCAACCCCCTTGCTCAAGCAGGGCCACCTAGAACTGGTCGCCCAGGACTGTGTCCAGGCAACTTTTAAATATATCCAAAAATGAAGACTCTACAACCTCCCTGGGCAACCTGTGCCAGTGCTTGGTCACCCTCACAGTAAAAAAGTGTTTCCTGATGTTCAGAGGGAACCTCCTGCACTTCAGTGTGTGCCCGTTGCCTCCGGTCCTGTCACTGGGCACCACTGAAAAGGGCCTGGCTCTGTCCTCTTTGCACCCTCCCTTCAGGTATCTGTACACACTGATATTATCTCTCTGGAGCCTTCTCTAGGCTGAACAGTCCCAGCTCTTTCAGCCTGTCCTCACAAGAGAGGTGCTCCAGTCCCTTCACTAGGTTAGCAGCTCTTCGTTGGACTCTCTCCAGTATGTCCATGTCTCTCTTGTACTGCAGAGCCCAGAACTGGGCACAGGACTCCAGGTGTGGCCTCACCAGCACTGAATAAAGATCACCTCACTCGGCCTGCAGGCAATGCTTTGTCTACTACAGCCCAGGATACCATCAGCCTCCTCTGCTGCAAGGGCACATTGGTTCAACCTGGGGGTCCTTTTCTGCAGAGCTGCTGTCCACCTGGGTGGCCCCCAGCACATACTGGTGCCTAGGGTTGTTCCTTCACAGACACAAGACTTTGTACTTCTCCTTGCTGAACTTCGTAGAGTTCCTGTTAGCCCATTTCTCCAGCTTGTTGAGGTTCCTCTGGACGGCAGCATGACCCTCTGGTCAGCCACTCCTCCCAGTTTGGTGTCATCAGCGAGCTTGCTGGGGGTACGCTCTGCCCCATCATCCAGATCATTAATGAAGATGTTGAACAGGACTGGACCTGGTATTGACCCCTGGGGTACACTGCTAGTCACTGGCCTCCAGCTAGATTTCACGCCACCGATCACCACCCTCTTGGGCCCAACCGTTCAGCCAGTCTTCAATCCACCTACTGCCTGCTCGTCCAGCCTGTAGACCAACAGCTTCTCTGTGAGGATTTTACGGGAGACAGTGTCAAAGACCACTGAAGTCCAGGTAGACATTATCCACTGCTCTTCCCCCCCTGTTTATCAGGCCAGTCATCAAATCCATGTTTCGGTGATGATTATTCTTTTCAGTCTCTGCTCTTGTTTTCTCGGTAGACCGAATTTCTGTTTCCTTCTTTTTGAAAAGTTTCCTGGGCTCAGAAGCAGGAACTCAGCCCCCAGTATGTAGTAATACACACTGCAGCAACAGAAATATTATCTCATACATAGGAATATTTATTTTTTTCCTTCTTAAAAATGTACAAAAAATAAAATAGCTGTATTTACAGTTTATCAAACCCCTCTCCCAGTTGCAACACTATTAAGTTACATGAGCTATTTTCTTAATATAAAAGCACACTATTTATACATAGAGTTTCCTTGTTTGCCAGAAAAAGGGCTTGTCACAAACTTTGGCACAAACATTCTTGTTTGTATCTTGTCTCAATTCATAGGAAATGGAAGAGCATATAAACATTTCATAAGCTTTACATTTTAAAAGTCCTAAGATACTCCTTTCCAGTTCCATATCAATCAATATACAGGATCTCTGACAGCTAGTTTAGTTTTTACTAACTGTTTGAATTAATTTACAACATTTAAACAGTTCATGGCCTGAAAGAGGAACATATACAAGACAGACACTTGATCTCTGAATTTCATTGGCAAAAAAATTCATGAGAGAGGACACGTGGGGGAAAAAAAATGTTCTTTTCTTTGTAGTTTATATTCAGTGGTAAAAATCCTCCAAAATGTCTTGACGGGGATATCACTGTACATTAACAAAGTTTTGCTGGAAGGATGCACTTCATTTTGGGGATATCAGCATCTGACTGTGTAGAAAGAAACTAAAATTTTATATTTGGGGGTTTCATAATATAACATCAAATGGACGGACATAGTGCCAAATCTGTAGTGGGAACCAAAAATAGAGCTTAGAAGCCTAGTCTCCTTTTGCACACCTCTGTCAAGGGTCTTTTGAAACACAACATCTACAGACACAACACTGCTCTGATTCTTCATAGGGAAAATCAGTTGAGCAGCAAGTCACCCTTCAGGCTGCACTAGTTAAGATTCAAGACTGCTGTCTTGAAGAAGACAAGGAAATGAGCTTTGTTCCTTTAAATAAACAACCACAGCCACAGAGACAAGAGGAGGCAAGGCAGATATTCCTGTCCCCTGCTGAACAGTAGCCAAATCTTACTTCCATTTAACCCGTAATATTTGGAAGATCCAGCATTAATCGGTATTTTTCATGAGACAAAAGCAACATGTATATTTTAAACAATATACATGCAAGCACTTCGTACTCCTCAAGACCTTTGAATCAAGCAGGACATGAGGCAGGCCACTGCTTCAGAAGTTTGCATTACTTGTACTAGCCCTTCCCCATCACTTTGATAGTCTGGTTTTGACCAACAAGGTGAACCCTGACAGCTTGTAGCTTGCCAAGACCAGCATCCAAGGTTCAGTGCTCCTACAGCAGCTGGTGCTGCAAGTACAACTAAAGGGGTGCAGGGTGATGTGCTCTTTGTGATGTCTTAGGTGCTTGCGATGCACCTGCACCTGGAGCAGAGAAACAAAGCCCTCAGACCCTGGCAGATGAAGTTAAGGGAGATCATCCTTAGCTAGATCTCGCTGATGTTTTAAAACAACCTTACCATCAGTGTAAATCCTACTCATCTTCCTCAACCCTGCTAGCTTCATTGAGACTGTAAGAAGGAACTAAAGGAAGGAGTATCAGCAATCTTATATCAGGAATTCACACACTTCAAGATGTATTTAGAAAAGCTTGCAGTTAATCCTGGAAGCAACTTTCCTTCCCTGGACAGTGCCTGACTGAAAGCTCCTAAAATGGCAATGGAAAGATAGCTCCTTAAGCCCCAGTATTTCCTAGAGCACGGCACTTCTCACTGATCCTACACTGCTCCTTGGCGCAGGATGCTGCAACATCCAACAGATCCCAGCTTATACGTAAGACAAGAATGTCCCACTAACCTGAGTGCGGGTGCAGCACATGCAGCACCCCAGCAGCCCGGGACTGTCCCTCCCACTGTCTGTCATTCTCTGTGAACCCCAAATTCTCACTGTCCTCTCTTAATGCAGCACATCCCAATCCAGGCCAGCCCCAGGTGCCACAGGAATTCCAGATAAGAGAGCTTGGATGGCAGGTTTGTTGGGGGCAGAACCAGGGCTCAACTCCCATGTACATTTATTCCTATGCTTCACCTGCAGCTTCTGCCCAGACAACACGACCAACTGAGAGACCCCAGCTAATATCCTTAGGATCCCAAACACCATCAAACAACAGAGAAACACAAGAACTAACACCACTGCTCACCAGTCCTGTGTGACAGTTCCTAATGCCACCTGCCAAAACTGTCCCCTTTTTTCTTTAGGGAAAAAGTATCTGGGCTAAGTCAGCACAGAATTTTTATCTCAGCCTGAGCCAAGCAGAAACAAATTGAACACAAAAAATTCCCCTGTATTGCCCAGATGTCTGCTCTTGAGCAGGGTAGCAAAGGCATCCTTGCTAGAGTACATATTTATAAAAAGATAAGGGAATTACTACAAAACTGCATCAGAAGGAGAAAGAGCACATGACAAAGGAAGAGGGAGGGAGGGCAACAGAACAGACACTTTGCTTTGCATAAGTGGATTCTGGGTATGTTAGCCCTGATGCTAATGGTCTGAACCTTTTACAGGTTCTGGTCCCACAGAAACTTTGACAGGTACCTAACATTTCTATTTGAAGTACAGATTTTAACACAATACTATTGCTAATGAAGTTAAGAAAGTGTGCAAGAGCTTGCACGACAATTCATGCAAAAATATGACCAAATCAGACTGGTCAGCTATCCCAGCTACTTTGCTTGAATGTAAATAGCTCCACACAGCTCAAAACACTACTACAGAATGAGGCCTGTTTAACTAGGCAGTGTTTCTTTACACCATTAACGACCAAATAAAGATTTTGTGACTAAATGAAAAAAATATTTCAGAAGGAAAAAAAAAAAAAAGAAACTCTAAAGGTTGCATGTAGGAAAGGACCCACATTTCTGTCTGTCACATGGAATCCATGCACAGTGCATAGAGGATAAAATGCTTGCAGCTGAACTCACAGGGTTCTACGCTGAGTGAGGAGCTCTCACCAATAGCCAGAGGAACTGGAGAGGAGAGGGAGGTGCTGGGTTTGGACACACCAGGGACATTCAGGCCTTGGAACCCTTTCCTGGGGTGATTTTATCCTGTGTGACTCTCTCCACAGAATTCATGAGACAGGGGTGGAATTTGATGGGATAACGTAGTTCAGCTTGGGTTCAGATCCAGCCCTTGTGAGAGAGACCTGTCTCCACACGTCAGTTGTGGGATATTCAGTCTCCACTGGTAAAATTGTTCCAGTTTCGATAAAATATTTACAACAAGCCTGGGTTTATACTGCACCCAACTGCCCTAGGAATCAAAACAGAATCATTCAATGGAGATAGAAGAGCAAGTACCCTTAAGAAGAAGAGTTTTAAGTCCTGTTTCTTACAACCTAGAGGAATGCTTTAATGAGCAGGCTGCTGCGGAAAGCACCTTTCCCTCCACGGACTTGAGAAAAGCCCACTTTGAGAGCCTCCACTTCATCAACAGAACAGGCAGAAGTCCCTTCTGTACCTCTAGGCACACCAGGCAGCAGACACATGGTGCCTCTTGGATTTGCTGACAGCTGGATGGGACACTCAGGTATCTACAGCTGGGACTTGGGTACCTACGGTGGGTCCCATTGTGCCAAAGCACTCCAGACCTTGCAGCATGGTTTGCTCCAATATTTCAGTATAAAACTTGGTGGGCAAGGGTGGAGCATATGAGCGCAGGTGCAGTTATCATCTTCTCAGTACACACTCCTTAACAGATTGCAGCAATCTAATCCTCTAGGAAAGATTCTGTTAAACCCTAAACCCAATACATACAAAAACATAGTGGCAGTAAACATGCCCAAATACAGTAGTTAAAATATATTATTGCATATTATAAACATTATATACAAGGTTAAAATGGTTTCTTTACCATTTACTTACAAGTGACATTTGTAGCTGAATGCCTTACTTACAAGTCCTCATTGCTACATGCTGAGAACTACCAGAGGTATTTGGCAAGACTATACACTATAGAGAGATACGGATCAGTCTGAGCAAGTGAACTCTGTCAGCCACTTTCCCCATCTTTAGCACTGCACCAATTTTTTAGCAATGACGGAGAACTACCAGTAAAGTGATTTACACCAGATTTCTGAAACTAGACCAGCATGGTTCCATAACATGTTTTAGAATGAGCTTATCCACACTGAAGTATGGATTAAAATGCTGCATTTCACATTTGCAGTGGGTCATCTGGTTACAAATCTGGGGGCTGGTAACTGTTTGTACAGTAGAGAGTGGGGAACAATAAATAAGGGACCAGGTTAACATGAGTGGCCTTGTGCTTGACAAACCCAAGTCTATATGCAGTGGGTGCACATGTGCAGAATGGACAGTATTCTCAAAGCAGTCTTGTAACAGTTTCTCTGATCAATGTCTGTCAAGTTCCCGGGGAATCCTCTGCTTTCCAAGAAGAATGAAATGCTGTGGTTCCTTACAAAAAGGCTCTGTCTGAGGCTAGATCTCTGTCAGTGTGATCTTGAAGCCTTCGACCATGCTCTCCATGTGCAGGATGAATGTGTCCTCATTGGAGTAGTGCTCAATAATGTTGTCATCCATGTTTACCAGGATACTGGTGACAAAGGCAAAAATTATTATTTTTACACACCAGGACACTGAAAGGGAAAGCCATGCGCTCCACTGCCATGTGCTCGCTTCACTACAATGCAAAAACAGACTCCAGCACATGCCAGTACAGGGACAATAGTGGGAATCATCACCAAGATCTGCCCCATAGTCCCTTACAGTCTTTGGATTAGAGGCTGCTCCTTGCCAAAGTAGTTAAGGCAAGAGACATGCCAGTGCTGGGATGTTAACTCGCTTAAGCTGCCTACAAGGTGAGCTGCAGTCCAGATCCCTGGCAGACACAGCCAGCTGGGGTTTCCCATGCCCGGTGTTGTCTCCCTCAGGAATACCTCCATGCTACTCCTCAGCCATGCTGTGTGAACTGCTGCACCTCTGTGGTGTGAGTTGCTAGCACAGGGAAGCAGTGTAATTTGTGCTTTGCACACAGCTCACAAGCCTAGAGCTCAGCTTAGATGTGAGAATATCAACAACTATTAGAAATGTGTATGAGTGCTTTCCTCGCACTTTAACTTAGGGTGTTTCTTCCAACAAACGTATCACTTGGAAACAGTGTTAGAAAGAAGCAAAACTGAGAAGTTTCACCTGTCTTCTCAAAAGCTAAAGAAATCCCCATACACAACAATGCCCTAAGCTAGAGTTACAGCTGAAAATAAACTACTGATTTAAAATTACAACACCACAATATTATGGTTATTTAGAAGTAAAAAAAGTTAAAGTAGAGAGATTTAGATTTATAGCAATGAGTAGTAGCCGAGCTATTCTAGAATCAGAGCTGTGATGCTCATGTCTAAATTTACTCAGCTGAAACCCCTGCAGCAAACGCTGCCTGCCTGCCTTGCAGATTCAGACAGTGGCCTACTTCTTTCTTAACACTGCAGGGAAATTCCACGCCACACTCACAGCAAAGGCTGCACCTCTCCCATGCTAGCACTCCACAACATTATTAAGCATATAGTCTACAAAACACACTTTATCCAAATGCATCTTCCAAACACAAACTCTGTTTCTTCACAGTAAGCCTACGAATACCGGTCAGACAGACTGGAGAATAGTGTTCTTTCCTCTGCCACCCCTTGCTGTCTCCGTAGATATTAAGATTTCAAGCACATAGGCATGTCTCATACAAGTGTTTATATTGCTCAACACCATGAGGCCCCAAGCACAGTTGGGATCTCTGAGTATTCCTAAAGGATCCTGCAATAACCCCTAGTTAGTTAGTTTACTTACCCCTTTTTGCTCTTCTTATAAAGTTTTGCAATCTTTTCAACCGGCAGCCCGTATTTCTCAGAGATCTGAAATCATAAAAATAAAAGAAATATCATTAATGAGAAATTTGAAATTACCACCTTTCTATTTACATAAGGCGTTAAAACACTATCTCTGCCAGCTTTGACAGGATAGCTATACAGAAAAGTCACTCGCAACCGTACCATAACTTCATTTAAGGATGATTTGGGGATGAATAATCCTAAACATCTTGATCAAAAAAACACAATCATTTCCATCCAGAAAGTTGGAGACTATAGTTTTCATAGGGTGTGAGTCATCAGAACTGCCTCTCAACATCTCCTACTGCTCCGCTCAAGGAGTCAACACTCTCCCCAGCTTCAGATTTCACCAGGGAATTTCAATCTGAGCAGCTGCCTTTCTGCCACTTCTTATTCTAATTTTCTGGGTTCATGGAAGCAAAGGCTTCCACCAGGCAGAAGGCAGATGAGTAGCAACACAACAGGAGCTGATAGATTGATGGATCAACAAAAAAATATGCACATTTCTATTCCTCAATGGCATTTCAAGGTTTGTTAAGCTAACAGGACCCTCCATAGTACTTGGTGGACAAAAAACTCAGCATGGCCCAACAACATGCACTTGCAGCCCAGAAAGCCAGCTGAATCCTGGGCTGCATCAAAAGCAGCATGGCCAGCAGGTCGAGGGAGGTGATTCTTCCTCTCTACTCCATCCTTGTGAGACCCCTCTGCAGTGCTGCATTCACCTCTGGGGCCCCCAACATAAGAAGGTCATGGACCTGTTGGAGTGGGGCCATGAAGATGATCAGAGGGCTGGAGCCCCTCTCCTATGAGGACAGGCTGGGAGAGTTGGGGTTGTTCAGGCTGCAGAAGAGAAGGCTCCGGGGAGAC
>JAVJGI010000040.1:26952134-27015603 GCA_035590275.1 Ibycter americanus
TGGAGCCCCTCTCCTATGAGGACAGGCTGGGAGAGTTGGGGTTGTTCAGGCTGCAGAAGAGAAGGCTCCGGGGAGACCTTACAGCGGCCTTCCAGCACCTAAAGGGGCCTACAGGAAAGCTGGAGAGGGGCTTTTTACAAGGCCATGTAGTGATAGGATGAGAAGTAATGGCTTTAAACTGAATGAGGGTAGATTTAGATTAGATATTAGGAAGAAATTCTTTACTATGAGGGTGCTGAGGCACTGGAACAGGTTGCCCAGAGAAGCTGTGGATGCTCCATCCCTGGAAGTGTTCCAGGCCAGGCTGGATGGGGCTTTGAGCAACCTGGTCTGGTGGAAGGTGTCCCTGCCCATGGCAGGGGCGTTGGAACTAGATGATCTTTAAGGTCCCTTCCAACCCAAACCATTCTATGAACCTATGGTAGTTCTTTTGTCTAAAAAGTATCTGCAAGGTACCTTTTATTGTGGGAGGGCTACGAACATGCCACACACAGGATTAGGAAGCTTCTATATCATTGGGGAGGAGACTCAGTCTAATTACTAGGGTGGCAAAATGAGAACACCATTTGGCTCACAAAACATCATCTGAATGTCACAGAGGAGTGTGTTAACAAGGTAAAGAACTTCCAAAATAAACCTCGTGCCAGCTACTCAAAATGATAAAGCAAAAACTACAGGAAAAGTTTTGAAGGATGGACTACTTAGCTGACAAATTACCAATACTAACAAGCACTTCACTGGGATGCTTTGGCATTGCTTTGCAGCAGTGTATTGATAACTATTTTGGATGTCCGTTCTGCAGTGAGCCTGTGGTGTGCTCATGGAGACGGTGTCCTTGAGACTTTATCTGAGCCAGCTTTCCTTTCCAAAATATGACTCTTCTTTGAGGGAACACGCCTCATAGCCCATACTTTAGAAAAGAGTTGTCCCAAAAGGCAAAATAATTACAGAAAAATTACTTTTTGTCAGTGATTATGTTCTGTGGTACTCTGCTGCCAACCAAAGCAAGTTTCCTGCTCTTCCCAGGTGAAATGAAGTTGCAGCTAAATAGCTGAGTATTTATTTTCTGCATTAGAGAACTGAAATGCACAATTAAATACCCATTTAAAGACTGCCAAACATAAGTCACTGTAAAATCCTTTCTTTGTGTTTGTGTTCAGACTTTGTTGGAGAAAAAGCGGTATTTTAGAGAAGTAAATTAAAGCAATTATCATGAAATAGAAAATGGAAAGAAAGCAATGGATAACCTCAGCACCAAGGACAGATTCAAACAGCCACAGGTTGAATCCCAAGCACTGCTCCCGTTCAGAGAGCCAGGATTCTCTAAAAGAAAGAATTAATTAGTCTATACTTGCCTACATCACCTACACTTGTACAGTTGCCATCTTACCTAAGATACAATTTTGTACTTAAAAAGTATAGCATAACTCCAGGATTTTGGAGAACTAATAAAGCTTCTTTTACACTGTAATCAGTTTTCTCTGACCACAGCATACATCTGTGGCTAACAGAAAGGGGAGGTTGTAAATGAAGAGTAACTGATAAGGTACACTAGACCCATCCACCCCCCAAAGTTTTGCACCTAGCAGAGAACAAAATACAAATTAAATTGTGGGCTGTATTCGCTACTTCAGTTTTACTTGCACCAGCATGTTTCACTGCCCTTTTGGATATGGTGCTGGAGATACTGATGGTAGTCCTGGTTCCATGTTCTCACCTGCCTTGGGAGAGGCAAAAAGGCTGTGCAAGCTCGTATGCTGTGGTCACACTCTTCCTGCTGTGGGGAGCGGTCCACTTTGTACATTTATGAAAGAGGGGCTTCACCCCACTTGTCTTCTATCTCACACAAACATCCTCACCACTGGACTATAAAGCCAATCTTTTTCACTCTGAGCTCTATGTAGCCTATGCAAAAGGCTCTGTGTATCCTGTGGAAAAGCTATGTAACCATGTACACCGGGTGGAAAAGCATCCTGAAAAGAAGTTCCATAACATACTCAGCTTATTTGGAGCAAGTTCAAGTCTTTGCTCCAAACAGGGCAGAACAAGGGTGATTTGAACCCATGGTTTGCCATATCCCTGTGTGGGATAACCTGTTCCAGCTACTCTCCATTGCAGATGTGACAGGCTGCCCCACCTAGCCTTTGTGAATGCCTGATCCAACCTACGCACATAAATCCAAGGGAGGACCCATGGGCAGGATACCCAGTAGAAGGAATCACCCATCTCTGGCCAGAAGCACTTGTGCAGGTACTCACATCTTGCCCTCACTCACACTCCATCCCTGTCTACCACCGTCTTTCCAACTCCCCCTTCCTTCGATGTCTCATCCTGTGCTGCCCATGGAGGGCAGCTGCCTGTCCCAAGGCTGGTGACTCCTCTGGGTAAATCTTGACTGTTTTAGAGAAGTTCTCAGAGAAACTTCCATGTTCTCCTTGTATTCTTGCTAGCCCTCTAGCTTTGCTTGCCATGAACAGAATGTCAGATAAGCAATCTGTTGTATCTGTGGTTTTGTTGTACCCCTAAATTTAAGCTTTCATGTAACACAATAATAAAAATGGCTCCATTTCATCAGATTGTTGAAAAAATCCTTCATAACACCTCTCTGGGTTGTTAACTCTGAAGCCTAATGATATTATAATCATATAATGATATTATAAAGATCAGTACTTGAAGACACTTTTCACTGACTCCATGCAAATAACCAAACAGGGAGAAACATTCCTGTGCCAAGGAGGTCTAATGGCAGCTAATACATAGCATTCTGCACATTCCTGCATAAAACTTCCCTAGGATATTTGGGATACCTAACACACATTCCAAGTGTTGCTCAGTGTGGTTTGGGCCTCTGGGACACCACTTCCTATGAAAACTATGAGATGCAGGGCTGAGAAAGCCTTGTGCGTCACATTGCTTATGTGTCCTGGTTTCAGCAAGGATAGAGTTAATTTTCTTCCTAGTAGCTGGTGTAGTGTTGTGTTTTGGATTTAGTATGAGAATAACGTTGATAACACACTGATGTTTTAGTTGTTGCTAAGTAGAGCTTACCCTAAGTCAAGGGCTTTTCAGTTTCCCATGCTCTGCTAACAAGGAGATGCACAAGAAGCTGGGAGGGCGCAGAGCCAGGGCAGCTGACCCGAACTAGCCAAAGGGATATTCCATACCATAGAACGTCAATGCTCAGTGTAAAGTGGGGGGAGCTGGCTGGGAGCTCCTGCTCGCTGCTGGGGGACTGGCTGGGCATTGGTCAGCAGGTGGTGAGCAACTGTATTGTGCATCACTTGTTTTTCTTGGGTTTTATTCCTCTCTCTCTCTCTTTGTTATCTCCCTTTTCTTCTTCACCTTCTTGGGTTTTATTCCTCTCTCTCTTTTTGTTAGCTCCCTTTTATTCTTCTTCTTCTTCATCATCATTATTACTAGCTTTATTTAATTTATTAAATTGTTCTTATCTCAACCCATGGGTCTTATCTTTTTGCTGATTCTCCTCCCCATCCCACCAGGGCAGGGGGAGCAAGTGAGTGGCTGCGTGGTACCTAGCTGCCGGCTGGGGTTAAACGATGACACTACGACAGGTGTAGGATTTATATTACATGCAGGGATTAGTGGGCTTTGCAAAAGACTTCCAGCTGACTGAATAAGCACATTTCTCAGGAACCCCTAAGGATTCAACCAATTATACCAAACAGCAAGCTGTAGAAGCGAGGCTTGAAGTGAGAGTATAGGACAGCCTCCCCCTCACAGGCTCAGAAAACAAGTCTCCAGAGAAAATGTGCTAAGTCCTGCTGCAGAATCTGAGAAAGCCAAGAGCTAGCATCTGCTAGGGCATCTCATTGCACCCCCTCTTCTGAAACACACTTGTAGCCAATTCAGGGGGAACACCACTACTGCCAACTTCTATATAAAACAAAAAGATTTCTTATCTGACCTCAAGCAGGCTACAATAAATTTTAAAAAGATATCTTTATTTGGACAAATATTTTCCTTTATCATCCCCATTGCCCATTTTTCAACCTGCTGAGCAAAGAATTCTTTCCTTCCCTTAGGATGCCTGAACAGTAGGACAGCCTTCAGAGTGGCACTGAAATAACAGTCTGGGTGTCCCTTTAGGCTGCAGTCCCCTGACATGGCAAGTTTGTCTGTAGCACATATCTGATTGCACAAGCCACCAGAAATGCTTTCTCTGCTGCAGTCAGGAAGACTGAAAGGGCAACATGTGGGCTGGTTGAGGCATGTAGGAAAGCATCTTTTTCAGCTTATTTCTATGGAATGGTCTAGTATGTTGCCCTACATTGGTTAGAAGGACACACGCATAGACGGGTATCTAACGACCTTTGGTCTAAGCAAGCTCTATTGAGCTCAGCTGTTACTTTTTAATTTTAGAAAGACTTTGGGAGATGCTTGAATTTCCTAATTTAGATTGCCTTCTGTAATTTGAATAAACATGTGATTCTGCAAAATCTAAGACTGGGGTCTTTGGACTAACTTTGGATCAGGCTGAGAGCACGATTTAGAGCTGGTCAGTCACCACTTATGTGTGATGTTTTGTGACGGGCAATTGTTTCACTGTTTTCTGTTGATCAAGACCGACTAGTGTAGGATGCAAACATCTTAAAAATCAAGCATTTGCATCACTTTCCGAGATGTGCTGTATCTCTGAAACCTGAGACCTGCAGATATTTGCCAGAAGAAAGAAGTCTCAGATGGAATCTCACTGTTCATTTGGAATGGGGGTACACAAGTGAATAAAATAGGCATAGTATCTGAGAAAACAATCTCATTAATCATGGGAAGTTAGGAGAAAGCCACAGACCAGGAATAGTGATTAACAAACAAACAAAAAAGTATAATCCATAAACAGAGAAGAGGGTACGATTCAGGATCTTTGGTGTTATCTTTCAGATCTGGGGCTCTACAATATTCAGAGCTTCAGTTTCTAAGTTCTTAGTACTGAGTTTAGAATTGAGTATTTAGGATGTGCTTAACTACAAAATTACATGATTTGCTGAAACAACTGTAGTAAAGAGTATTTAAGAATATGCAGTTTGACAGGTTTTTGGCATTGATTTATCCACAATATCCTACCAAAGCAAATTAAAATTTTCTGAATATGTTCCTTCCAGTGAACTGGGACATTTTACAACAGATCAGATTTCTCTGGTGCCGAAAACATGCCACCGAGTCAGCAGCTGTGCTGACAGAGGTATGCAGAAACCTTTCCTGTCTCTGCACCAGCTTTGTTTTTATGTTACACAGTGGCTGGAGAACAGGCATGGAGAGGCACAGACTACTGGAGATAAAATAGTCATGTTAGCTTGAAGAACTATAGCATACTATTAATTTCCTTACAAAGACAAGATGAAATCATGTTACAGCTCATCATGAATCAAACTGCAGCCTCTTCAAGCAAAGCCTGGCTTTTATGACACATGTGTGTCCTAACAACTGAGCTGCAGTCACAGCTAACAAACAGTATCTGCACAAGCACAGTTAGGACATCCCTAGAATGCAGCTGTCTCTCCTCAGAGATACCCTGATCTGAATAGGTGCTTTAAACAACTTCACTAACCCACAAATCTTTTTGCCTTCTGCTACTGGTCAAATACTGACCAAGTAACTCAACCTTTACCACATTTGACATGTCCAGTACATGCAACAAGACACTGTGACAGTTTTATGAGAGTATGAATAGACATACTTCTAGCGCTCAGCTGAGCTCTCTAAGGACCCTTTCATTCATTCCCATCTTCTTTCCTACATGTAACCAAGGCTGGAAATCAACTCTTCGTCCCACATGTCAGTCTCACATTAGTCCCCCCATCAAAGCAGTGAGACACGTGGTTGCTTCTTGACTCTTCCCTCACCAAATTTCACACATCTACTAGCCATCAGCTCATATAAACAGGATTAAATGTGGAAATAGCCACTCATGATCACAGCTAATGGGTAACAAGCCAAAATTCAAGTAAAAAAAGCAGCAAGGAGGCAGGCTGGTACATAGGTCACTCTAGGAGCGAGGGCTAGAGAAGGAATTTGAGACAGGAGGTATGAATGACTAGTCTGCATTGGCTCAGCAACTGCCTCATGCTAGAACAGCAACTGCGCAAAAGCCATATGAAATTCACATGGAAACAGTGCATCCTTGGGCCTCTTCTTTAAAAGATGGCTGTGAACACACCAATGGGCGTTACAGGAGAAGATTCAACAGGCTGTGAATCATCAGTTCAGAAAGAAGCATTACAGAAAATGGAGCCTGCCAACTCTCTGCTTCCCTGACACTGGTTAATTACCACCATTTCTCAAGGCTCAGGTCTCCAATAAATCAGCTCTGTGACACTATTTATCCCAGCAACCTGCTGACAGCACTGAATTTGGAACGTGCCAGCATTTCAGATGCGTACTCCAGAAAGCCTTTACAAAATGCTTTAAATGTATCTGAGAATAAATTCATCTTTATATTATGTTTTATCTCAATAATACATTGAAAGCCTCAAGATTTTCTTGCCAAGACAGACAAACAACATGGGGACATCAGATACTTACCGCTTCCATCAGCCCCTTTACTGTGGGTGATTTCAGCATCAAAGCATCAAACACCTCATCTGTCTCCTTCCTCACATACAAAAGCACTGAAACAGAAAAAAAGTCAAACTTGGAGCAGGTTCAGTCAATTGAACAGACGAAACAGCCCACACTGAATAGAAAAACAAATATTAATCCGTGAGAGATAAAATGAAGTGCTGAAGATGGTTTGCACTTAAAAAAATATGTACTCTTGATATCGTCAGTGATCTAAACATGGAAGACACATCATAGTTGCTTTGAAAACCCCCAAAGAAAATTCAGCAAATTTAATTTAATGTGAGGAATCTATATCTTCCAGAACTTAAACCTCCATTTACTGAAATAAGAGAAACTAAAAAGCACTGGGGCCCTGTTCCTGGGTCACAGGACAAAACACAAAAGCTAGGTCTTCCTAAACCTGTGTCTCAGCTTGCACCCCTCCAGGCTTCATCCAAAAGTCTGGGAAAGAACATTCAGAAAAGGCAAGTCTGGTTTGCCTTTAGCTGAGCCTTTGAAAGCAAAATCAGCAAAAAGGAAAAGGAATAGTTCCTTCTGACATTACCACATGGATGACTGCAAATGGGCCCGGCCAGTCTGAAAATAAACACTGGAAAGAACGAGTCCAAAGTCATTTGAGACGTTACAGGGGAGACATTCATAAGCACAGCTGGCAGGCAGGCAGGCATTTACCTGTGAGCCCACCCCTGCTCAGGTACTCAAATGCCATTTGTGCTCCTGAAAATCTGCTCCTTTCCCCCTCAGATGTCCTGCCAGGTCTTAGTGGTTCACAGGTGCCATGCCCTGCCCTCTCTAGCTCTTGTTCTCCCCTCTCTGACTCGTACAGGTTAAAGGAGAAAACTTGCTGTTACATGGCAAAAGCAAAGCAGACAGCTACAAAGCAAACAAACACAAACACTAGAGAAGTGTTTTAGGCATAATCTCACATGACTTTTATCAAAGTAGCAGGTTAAATAAGATGTTCTGCAATTAATTTTGTTCCCTAAATAAACTGCCTTTTCAAATAGCAGCGCTGCATGTTAGGTACAAAGACACATGCACTGTTAGGTACTTTATGTCTGTGTGACAAACTACATTGGTAATTATCTTTTCTTTTTCTTTTTTTTTTTTTTTTCTTTTGAGGGGGGGCAGTATAGACAGAAAAAGATATCTTTTGAAACTGTTAATTCTTGTGGTCCAAAAGATATCTTCACCAGGTAGTTCAATAGATGACTTGCAGATGAACCAACAGGTATCTGGGATTTTTCATACAGATGGTATTTTTCATACAGAAGCAATTACTTGGAAGCTAATTCTCAGATCAAGACTGTAGCAGGGTACTCAGGCCCATCTGCAGAGAATTTTAGCTTCTTTGTCCAGGTTTTGAAATGATTGAAAAAAGATTTGAAACATATGCAGATCAGTCCCCTGTCTTGGTCTACAAACCAGACACACTGGACAATGGTGGGTTTTTTTAATTCAGAAGTATGAGTCACAAATCTGCTACCACAAGCACACAGTCACATCCTTTTCACCTACAGTCCGGTAATTCTTTGGGACCTGCCTGAGAGTGTCCTTTTAAAGGACTTAGAAGCTGAGATAACTTTGAGTCACAACCTCAGTAACTGTTAGAATAAAAGAGAACAAAAAAAAGTCCACATCAGTAGTTAAATTTTAGTAGGTCCAATATGTTTACTTGCATGGGCAAGCACTCACTCAAAGTGCTTATTTTACCTGTACTAACACTTCTATTAATTCAGTAATTCTTTTCTTGTGACTAAAGGGCTGTCTTGTAACTCCTGGCTTTTCAAACATCTGGAACTCTGCCAGCCTTAACAATTACAAACGTATCTGAAAGGAGCAAAAAAATCACTTCGTCCAAGGTTAAAGTTGGGGACATTATACAATCCAAGTGCTGAGCTTTAAATCTCTCTGTTGTGCTTGGCACATCAGGCAACGTTATGCTGAATGAAGGATCCACTACCAGGATAACGGGGAACTTGAATCACTATTATACACACAGAAAGCCAGGATTAGTAAACATATGGGGGGTTGCGGGTTTTTTCGTTCCCCCAATAGGTGTGACAATCCCAGCTTTTGATTCACTAGGGCACTGACTTCTGGTGACAGTGACGCTTTAAGAAGCCCCTGGCTCATCCCTGCCCTCAATGCTCTGTTACTCTGGCCCATCTCAATGAATTTTCCTGGATGATGAACTCTCTCAAACAGCAGATGTGAGTGAAAAAACAACCCTTTTTTCTGAGTCGTGCTTCAGACAGATCAGGTCCCTGCTTCAGCGTACAAAGCAGCCCCACAAGCCTTCGTGCTTGCATAACTGGGCTGCACTGGGCTCAGCAGCATTGCCACGGAATGCCAAGCCGTGACTGATGATGTGACACAACTCATACTTATGCCCTCTGATCCTACTGTCACCATGTTCATGGCATCAAGACGAGCTCACTTTAATAGTACAGATTGCAGTATTTTGGAGGGGGTAGAATCTTGTACCAGGCAATGAGCTATTTTTGACTGGAAGTTAAAAGACAAATTCAGATTTACACTACCTGGCCTTAGTTCTTAACTTTCTTACCAGCACTGAAATCAACTGTAGCCCCTAATTCTCTTTATATGTTGCAAAGAACTGCAAAAGATGAGAGTGATAAATTTATCTTTAGTAACTTAAGAAACAGCCCTGATTTACAAAATTGCAGAGTGGCAACCTAGCCCTTGCTGAAGGCAAAGGAGGTTGTTGCACCTGGGAGATTTTTGAAAGCCAGGCCGCTTAACTGAGGATTTAAGTGTGAATGCAGAAGAACCATGTTAGATACTTCTTTTGAAAGTATTAACAGCTTGGCTTTCCTTTCTGCCAAGGCGGAAGACGAGCAACAGACATGCGGCAAAAATGAAACTAAGGTCAAGATGGGACAGCAAGACTTGGGCCACTACAAAGGTCTGAGCCCAGGCATTACCGATGCTCTGACTGACACTCTGTGAGCAATGACTTCAGTCTTTAAGTGGTCTGTTGATGGAGATGTGGCACATTTTGGTCAAGGAAAGTAGGGTAGTAGCTGTGACCTGGCTTTTCTTTCCTACATTTGGAGTTTCACTAATTGCCTAGGCACAAATTCTCTAGGTGACAGAGTGAATGCTGTCCTTCACAGAGATGGATCACAAAACTCTGACTGTTATGAATCCAAAATGTTTCAGGGTAGTTTAACATGACTTTCCTGAGAGACAAAGCTAGCCAAAAATATGACTTTCTTCAAGCTGAGAACTACAGGACTGGAAATCTCCCTGATCTGTAACACAGCTGCGGGATTTATAATTAATGGAAAACTCTAAGAAATCTGAAAGGGAAAGTGATTTGAAAACTCTTACTGAAAACTCAAAACAGGAAAAGGCCACAAGTCTACCTAAGTAACTAACTGCATTGCACACTTGATACAGCTTAATGTACTTTACATTTCTGTGTTGGGTACTTGTACCTCCCTTAGAGGTCAAGGAGATGAAAGAATACTCCACAAAGACACAGCTACCTGTGTGAGAACATGAACCTTGCTTTACCGATGGTCTGCAAACCCCTTTAGAATTGTTCTCTTGAAGGTTGCCCCTTAATACTTTTGCTTCCACCAGACAACATTACAATTAGCTCCATCAGGCAGAGGTGGGGCCACATACCGCCACTTCAGTTCTTCAGGTGGACTTGGACCCCTCACCGGGTGCTGCTTACCCGCACTGCTCTGATAGTGAACCACCTTGGGATTCCACTGCTTTTAATGCATATTTTCACATATCAGACCTGCTCTCTCTCTCAGACATTAGATCAGTACCCCATCTATACCCACTCTCTAGGCATTATTGATTGATTCTGTGATACCAAATAAATCTGCAAGGAAAAAAAGCTTCTAGTATGGCTAAACCCGGGAAAAACAGCATAACATTTTAATATGCAGTGACTCCCATGGCAAAGACAGTATTGTCAAATAGGCAGATTCAGCTGAGCTGCACTCCCTCAGCACAATCCCAGATGCAGGGTTCCTGATGGCAGGAAGTTCACCAGAGCAAAGGCCACACTGGAAAAGGCTTGGCCTCCAGCCAGCATAAGTCCAAGTTGCAAGAAACACTGAACAGGAAAGGGATGTGAAGAGAGCATCCTCCAGCTTCTCTGGTTCCGTGCTTCTCCTGGATTTAATTACTTAACATAGTTTTGTCACCAGTTGAAAAACATTTTTTTGCTTTCAAATCTTCCCCTTGAAATGGTTGTGAGTCCTTGATGATATTAAAATAACTTGCCACAGCAAAGGACAGGAATAATTAAAGCAAACCAATACCTCCTTGCAGGCAACTCTCCAGGCTTCCAGCTGGGAAACCCAGGTGAAATTGCAGGAAATGACAGTTCTTTGTGTAGCCCTTGTGGCTGTTCCCTTCTGCTTGATGGAGCCCTGATAATGTGAATTTGGTCAAAGCCTTCAGTCAACCAGATGCAAGTCTGTGGTCACTGCTGACCTCACATAATTAACTGAAGCTTTACATAAAAGAAGAGTATGTCCACATTTATTCCAGGAAGGTATCAGTCTCCATCCTGTAATCTTGTATGCTTCCCCTGGCTCAAGCACACCACCCTAACCAATAGAGAAACTTTGCAAATGCAGACTCATGGGAAGTTGTTTCTATAAAGCTCAGATGAATCTTACAAATGGTGCAGCTAAGAACAATTGAGCTCACTTTCGTACCTTGTTGCTTCGTTCTGAAACAAACTGATCAGTGAACCTCACAACATTTGTAAGTTTGACTTATGTAAGTATTAAGTTGGTCAAACCCCTGGAGTCTCCAATAAACTTATATGATAAAAGTCATGACACTGAAAGAATGGCAAATATTCTGCAAGGTGTCTAACTGTGGCAGTGTAGGAAGTTATCACCCATAGCACTGCACTGGAAGTGACTGTACACAAAGCAGATTTTGTGGACAAAACCACCATCTGTTCATCCTTACCTCCAGTGCAAAGTTTAACAGCTCTACCTAAACCATCGCTTCAATGTCACTCAACTTAAGTTTCACTGTAGCAGACTGGAAAACAGGAGTTGATACAGCACATGAAACGCAACTGTAATAATATTCACTCAGGACAGTAAAAACAATTAAGGGAAACAAGCTCCTAAAGAGTTCAGGTCTGCTGAAAGATGTCTCTCCATGCCTTATATTTCTTAATTGGTTAGGAGATTGCTGAGATTTTATTCAGCCTAATCCAAGTCTGCAGTCAGCAGGAGCTTGCCTGTGTAAGTCTCTGTATTTGACCCAGTGCATCTTGCATATTTGCTTGTGATCCCAGCCAGAGCAGAAAAGATGAGCAAAAGTTAAAAATAGACAACCACAGATTTGCTACTGGAACATTTATGAACTATGTAGCCTGGCCAAGGATCAAGAAACTTTCTAGCTTTTTTGTATTTTATATACACTTGTGTCCTGGTCCCTTCAGGGATCAGCACAGTCCTTTTTTTTGTCCTTTTTTTTTTCCCCCCTTTTCTGCTTTTAAGTCATTACTAGCATTTGTTAAAATGCCTCTTTGTATACTTGCCAGTGTAACGATCTCTCCTCCCATCCACCCCACATTTGCACTAGCATTGAACAACAGACTTGGTCCAAGCCACACCAGCCCTTCCCAGCTTGAGGGCACAAGTCCCACAGTATTATTTTTAACTGCTAAGAATTGACTGTTACCTCTTTTTAGGCCTTCTTCTTTCATCTGTTTCAAAGGGGATGGACCAAACTCCTCCTCCACAGGCCGGAACATCCTTTTGACCAGGACACTGCTACTAGAAAACACACAACAGGGACTGTGTCACAGTAAAACTGTGCTCGCAGCAGGAGAGGAGACAACAGCAGCAGTCATGACTCACTTTGGCAAAAACCCCACTATCTACTCATGTATCACAGACCAGAAACTGCAAGGATTTAGCTTTTGATGCTTATCTGAACTCTCCAGGCCTCTCAAATTGCCCAGACTGACTGGCTGGGACAGGTGACAGGAAAATAGCTCCGATGTTACATACTATTTTGAAAACCCCAAAGGCCTTTAACTGTTTAAATATTGAGGAAAGGGGGTTGGGGAGGAAGAAACAGCTAAGGAGCTGAACCCACTTTTACACATTGATTCACCTCCTCTTTGGGGTCAAGGAGACAGCCTCAGGAAACACCAGCAATATTTCTAAAATCAGAGACCATACAAGTCAGCAAGCTCAAATGGAGTAGCACTTTGGGCCAGATCCAGCCAAAGCTGCAACACGCTCCGCCGGAGGAGCTAGGAGCTGAAGGCGCTATGGCTACCTCCCCCCTCGGTGTAGCTCTGGCAGGACTCAGTGACTCCTTCTAGTCTTGGAGGAGAGAACTGAAGCCAATGCGCTTGGTGCAATAAACCCCTTTGTTTCTCGAATTCCACTGTGAGCCTTATGAAGAACATCAGCTTCATAAAAGAAACAAAAAGGGCCTCGTGTTTTCAAGTCAATGTTCGCTGCAGGTACCCAGCCATTCCCTACCACTGGCCACTTTTTGCAGGCTTACGTGAGTGCAGTTGTCTTATTCCAAAGCCTCAGATCTGAGGGCGCTCACTTGGGATTCAAGCAACTTATATAAGCACGGGGCTTGCACACATTACAGTTAATACTGGCTGAACTTCAGCCACACATATTAAAGCCCTTATTTCAGGACATCTCTGAATCTTCTAGGGACTTTCTGCAATTCTTCCAGTCCCTCCAAAGCCAGATAGGGGTGCTCCCATTTCAAACCTTCCCCCTTCCCAGGATTTCCCATCCTCTTTCTGCCTTTCTGGTGCTTGGGCATTCTCTCTGCAGTCCCTGTATTCATCACATCCACACATGCACTGCTAAACGGCTTTCAGGAATGCAGTGAAGTTCAGTGCTTCGTTAAAAAATTCCTGGTTTTTAAATTATTTGAGAACTCTTACACATATAAAAGGCACTTTATTATCAAATATATTGTCCTGTCCCTGTATCGAACCTTATGGCTCTTTGAACTGTTTTACTTGAAAATGTAATAAAAAAGATAGAAAAAGTAGCCAATTCATGTGAAGGAAAAGAAAGTTACCATAAAATAAACCTCCCTCTACCAGTTCCACATATTATATACACATAACGCTACTGTTAGCAATGGGAGAACATGAGGGAAGGGGGGAAAGGGGATCAGTTTATCTGATTCCATGTTTTGTGCCTGCTTTCTATAAATTTGAACTGCTAACTGCAAAGCTTGTCAAACAGTAAATGTCTTACCCTTCTCTCTCATCATCTGTATTATAGTAAACCTAGAAGGGTGGAAAAAAATCAATTATTCCCAAAACTCAGACACCTGCTTAACAGAATAACTTCAAAATGGAGAAGAGACAACAAATGGTTTGCAGTTTTTCGTATATTAGGAATCCTTCTCCTTCTATAAAACACAAACATCTCTAGTTCTAATTGTCATCTGGAAAAGGTGTGGCTTAGAAAAACTGCTGTTGAATACCACCTAATAGAAATATATCAAAGCATTTTGACAGACATTGCCCTCTCCCCTGGTTTATATAATTTTCCCGATTATTTTATAATCCTCTAAATCAGATCACTACTCGCCTAAATTACCCCTAATACGATTTAATCCAAACACTCACAAGCTTTTGTATGTATCTAATACTGCCTGAAAATCTAACCAAACTATGAAGACCAACATTAAACTACAGGCCTAATGGAAATACAAATACTAATGGTACAGCTGAGCTTTTTTGCACAGGCTGTGGGCAGAAGCTCAAGTCCAGATCATTGTTTTATGTAAACCAGTACAGCCCACATCACTGGGACCGGACCAAATTTACAACAGCAGCAAATGTGGCTGACAGTAGCAGGGGAGGTATAAAATCACAGTCTGTTGTCAAAGGCTTTACAGGACAGTAAGCCAAATTCCTCATGATGTGCCTGCACTGCAGGTCAGCACCAACAAGTGTACCAGCATCGCAACTGCTGAGTTACTGTGCAAGCGTGGGGCGAAGGCAGGGCAGCAGAGCCCTGCGGTCTGCTGGGGCAGAGCAAGGCATCTCAGGCAGGTTTCCAGCACTCGTGCTGGCAAGACTCAGAGCACACTCAGCTCTCGCTGAGAGCCTTTGCTTCTGAACCTGTACAATGAAAACACCTCAGAGATGTGTGTGTGCAAAGCTGAGGTCTGTAACTCATTCTATGACCAGGACCTGAAAGTGACTACACTTACCTAATGAAACATTCATAAATAATAAATTCTTGTCATAATAAATCATTCTTATATTAAGTAATACACAAAACAATTGAAAAGTTTAGAATAGCAAGAGTGCCAATACTGCAACCTATAAAGCAGCAAAAGACAGGGCTGAACACTGCCCAAGAGCTAGCAAACTGGGGTATCTTCCAGTTAGTTTAGAAAATTTACTTATAGCATTACACATACTAAGGAATGCTTCCACCTTCTCCTGTTTTGAGACAAATCCACATTCTGGTTTGAAAGCCATGAGGACAGAAGGTACTCAGCATTGATATGTGAGTGGGTGTCTTTCCAGTTTTGGAGAATAAGTCAGTGACAGCTGCGATTGCAATGTCTGTGCTCTTTGTGCTTTGCTCTACCACAATTCTCACTGCTTTAAAATAAACTACAATTCCAACAGTGTCACTTAATCTTCATTATTTTAATATTCTGCAGCAAGGTGCATATAAAATTTCCTCATTTACTATCTGTTTTTATATACATAAAGTTTTCATTCTACTCCCTGAGATGTTAATAAATAACAGATTCATATTCCAAAAATCGTCACAGCTAACCCTCCAATTCAGGTTTGCAATTTCCCAGCAAGCCATAAAGTATGTCTTTAAAAAGTCAAGTCAGCAAAGAATTCCTCACATTTACTAGCAATTATGATTTCCAATATTGAATACTAACATTAGCATGACAGATTTTTACTTTATAGAGTGAAAACATTTTCTTCCAAGGAATTTCCAGATCTCTAGGTGATGCCAACAGAAAATGGGCTGTGGTGTCTAGAGAACCTGCTCGTGATCTCCTTACACGTGTAAGAGCTTGGTCTTCGTTTTCAGTTTTCACAGGGAGGGGGATCTCTGCTACCACAAGGTGGCGCTTCATTTCATCAAGCCAAACAGCACATTCAAAACCAGATTCTTTCAGTCATAAACCAACCTTCCTATTTCAAAATTTTTTACTATTTGTTCCACTCTTTCTTCCTAGCAAAAGATTGGCAAAACCACAACAAACCACAAATTAGTCAGACGTTAATGAAGTATAAATTCCTTTTTCACACCCAGAACTCAGAAAGGCACTTGTCTCTTGAAAGGTGTTTTTTTAAATGACTCATCAAGAGCTGCATTTACCAAAACGAGAGCTGAAACAAACGACCCCAGGAACAGCGAATTATTTTCCCAAGACCTGCCTCAGAGCACAGGCAGCCAGAGGGCAGGTGGGCACCAGCTTGTCTCATTATCATGTCCTACCTGTCCAGTTCTCTGTAAATTTCCAAAGTGAACATCCGGTATGAAGAGAACCGGCTGGGAATCCAGGTCAGCCATTGTTTTGAAGAAGGTGATATCGCTCTTTTTTTGCAGAGGGAGTGCACTCAACTTCCCTTCAGCTGCTAGGAGGATCACAAAGCAACACGGTTATGAGAGAAAGCATGTTAAGTGTGACTTAGCCCCAAACCAGAAAGGCCTGTCTTACTCACAGTTATTACACGAGGCTTGGGATGCCTGGCCTTTGCCTTTCTTTCTGTTCTGCTTCCTCTCTTCATCTCGGATTTTCCTTTCTGCTCCCTGATGCAAAAGAGACAACCCACAGATATTATCCAAAAAGCAAGCACTGTGAGCATTGTACCCTCCGATGCCTGGAACTACACTGACAGACACATCAGTAATGCTGAAACAGAGACTGGTTATCCCCATAACAGATAAATCTGTCCAGATTGTTAGGAATGTGCCAGCTTTGGACTGATCACCCATGCATGCCTGAAACTCATGCTGGCACATCCAGCAGTCCCCAGGGCTGGAGACGGCACAAGGAACATATCCACATGCTGGTTTGGAGGAGACAGGATGGACGGCTCAGGCAGTGTGCAGTCTGCAGCAGGGCTGCTGCCAGCACAGCTTGCACAAAGAGCATCACAAGCCCAGTGCCTTTGCGATGGAGGGAGTGCTCACGCCAAATACTTTGCGTATGTACTGACGTAAAACACCTGCAGGAAAACACCTGCTATTGTCTTAGATCATGTCTGTGCTAAGCTTTTCTCTAAAGTCTCCTCCACCCACCTTGTCTGGGGGTGGCATTGCTTCACTGTGGCCAGCTTTGTAGAGGCCTTTGAGATTTGCCAGTGCAAGAAGGCTACACTGACCGCTTGCCAACAGTGCAAGGGCTCTTACAGAAAAATACAGGCATTTCAAACAGGGAGAAACCCTCCAGAAACTGGAAAGCGATGTAGCACTGCCCCATTAGGCCCTAGGAACTCCTGGGAAGTTACAGGCTTCTGTTATGTAAATACATTCTCAACAAGTTTAGAAAATAAAACTTGTTATTGACATAAAAAGCAGCAACACCTCCTTTGAAGTTCTCCTAATTTACTTTATAAATATGAATAGTCATGTTGTGATGGGTATTAAAGTTCCATATGCTCCCAGACAGTCAGCATGCAAAATTAAAGATTTTTTCCAAATTAAAATTAGAAGTTCCTTTAAAAGAAAGGGGGGAGGGAGGTAAGGGAAGTCAAAAATATCTATTCAAGATGGCAAAATCCACACATGAGCCAATGAACCAAGCTTGAAAAGAATACAAAGAAAGATGTACTCCTGGCTGTGACCCATCAATAGACTTTCAGAGGTTGAGAGAGGTGGAGGAAGAAGCAGCTCTATAAAAAACCTGACGGTGTTTAACAGAAACATTGCCTCCAGACCCAGGTCCTAATCCAGTTGTCACTGACCTCAACCACAGAACCCAAGGGATTCAGAGTCACGCCCTTATCAAAATTGTTTCTAGTTGTACGTTTGTATCTTTAAAGGCCTTTGGCAGAAAGGAGCAACACTACGCTTCACGGCCGCTGTCCTGCAGAAGGCACATCCCTAAGCGCCCTGTGCTGCGCAAAGTAGCTCTGCCAGGCAGCCACAGCCCTACCTACTGCTCACTGCTGCCGCTCTGCTGCTTGCCGGTAGCAGGATGAACCATGAAAGTAATTTCGCGCACAGAAGCAAGCATGAGTTTCCTCTTGGGAAAGCAGAAACTGAGGAGGACTCAACCTTTAACACACAATAAAGAATACATGTTTTACTGATTTTTCTTGGTAAAGCTTCACAGCTTTGTCTTCATTCATTCAAGGCAAGACACCCCAAAGTCCTCTGGGGTGCAGGGAATCTCTGAGCAGGGCAGCCATTCCCACCCACCAGTGCTGATCTGTGCCACAGCCACTTTACAAATTCAACAAGCGCAATACCCACAAAATTACCTACCAGCCCTTCTGAGCTAGGAACTTCCCACATGGCACAGTGCAGGGGCCAGCCAAGCCTACATGATGTATGTCATGGTTGTAGGACCATAATAAGATTTTTGCATAGCAGAGCATTTCTGTTGGACAGTTTTCACAGCTGAGCCATCTGATGCATACCTAATCAATCAGAGTTTGCATATCTCTTTAGGCAGAAAAAGAAATAACCCTCTCATAGGGGACTATAAATTAGGCTCTGATCCTTCAAACAATTGAACGAGTTTTTCATTTTTTCATTGATGTCTGTACTTTGGATAAATGCAACAAGTACTTCTGCTACTAACCATTAGCAAAACACAGCCTACGAATTTCAGCTGATTCAAAATACTTTTTTTCCATGTCTTCAACTCATTTAAGCTTACGTCTTGCATTCTAGCTCCAACCTAGCAAAACCCTTACCATTGTAAGGACCACTCCCCTCACTGTTATGAAGCTCATGTGTACACCTGTTTCTAGTTCAAAGCCAAAGCGTTCCACATAGGGCAGGACAGGCCCATAGACTTCAGCCGCCTTCTCTCTAAAGCTGAAGATTAACAGGCAATTAGAGTTGCTCAATACCCTAAGATAATCTATTTTCTCTATGATGATCCATACTGAAGACAAGAAGGCAGGAACTGGATATATTCCAAACAACATGCAGTTTTTCGGAGTAAAGAGAACTGAATTGATTTATTTGATTTTAGAGCAATGTTATGGTATCTGCCAAGTCAAATGCTTCTGCTTCTTTTCAGCAAAGCTAATCACATACAGAAAATTAAAATATCTCTGAATCTCCAGTTCCTTCACACTCAGCGGCTAAAGCATCTTGCAATATATAAATATAAATAGGCCTGGTGGCAAGTTTCCCTGACAACCTACTTAAGGAATAAAAATTATATTCTCTTATCATAATGCAGCATCAGTGATCTGCACATGATAAAAAAGACTGCAAGGGCAGAGAGAATTAGCACTGTGAAAACAAGATGTGTACTGTAACAGTTGCTTTGAAGACTACCTACTGGAAAATATACACGGACAAAAGATTGGAGAATGAATAGGGAGCAAGCACACAATTACAACCTTTGCAGCCTTTATCTCCATACTTTTATGTCACAAAGCACACACTGGATCTGAGTTGGTGTTCCTCTCTAGTTTATATGTAAATGAATACTAAATTGAAGCAACTGCCTGAGTAAATACTAAAATATATATAATACACACCACTTAGCTAAAAGCAGTTTTATTTCTTCAGGGATACTCTTTCCACAGCAGCTATACTGTGTTTCAGCTAGAGGACACTAATTTATCAGCAAATGTTTTTCTTAAAAACTGGACACATCTACCTGTGATTTATCCAAGTTAATATACAAACACATCGACTTGTCCTAAAAAGGCACCATCACTGCAGAAAAAAAATGTTTGCAACAACACTGTCAGCCACAGAAACATTTTTGCTTCCACATTTCAAACTAAGATACATTTCAGTACTTGGGCAGGAGGAATTTACTGTGCAGTTCTTCTGATCCAGACGATTGTAATAAATCAGGCACTTTTCTCATCAGCTTTTCTTTAGACTGGGACACAACGGTGCACTTTTAAAAGGTGTTAAAAATATAATAGGCTTGCTGTTTTTTTAAAATGGCCCCGTAACACATCTTTAATTGATCATGACAAACTGGTGGGCAATAACCGCCTCAGCCTTTCCCACACGGGCAGCAAACCCTGTCTTTGTCACCAGAGGGCGAGTCGCAGGCTCGCAAGAGAAACTGAGCCAGGACCCTCCATCTAGCACAGCCCCGACCAGCGCCAGGGCATTCTTTTGGCATCTTGGAAAGATGAGGGTACCCAGCCCCACCAGCTACCTGCCTCTGAGTGCAATGAATTCTCCCAGTGCCACCAGCAAGTGGAAAATCTCCAACCACTGATTTACTTACAAAAGCACCATGACAAACAGATGCTGCTAAAGATACAGCAGCACTAGGTGAGGGGCAAGCAGGCCTCCGTCTCTTTCCAAGTGTCAATTAGCACAAACTGTCATGTGCATTGACCTCAATAATTTTCATTCATTCAACTCATTTTCAGCCCTGAAGTAAGTTAAAAAGCTCTCTGTGTGTGTATGCATGTATACATTTATATTATACAGATAAATATCCCGTTATTGATACCCTTGAGCCCTCCAGTTGCCATTTTCAATATAGTTTTGATGTGGATAACACTTTAACTACCCCTGTGATCTTTTCTTCTACTTTGAGACAGTTTTGATTAAAAGACTCAACATCAATTTCCTGCTTTCTAGTCTGGATATTTGAAGTACCAATTAAGCCAATAGATGCAATGAACATGTATTATTCAAGATATCCACCAGTTGTGTCTACAGGTCACCCTTGATGAGATTGTGCTCTGAATTTCCTTCCTTTTTTTCCTTTTTTCTAATTGCTTTTCAAAAATAGGTAGATGAACATGACTTGTACTTTGATATTTAATGAGCTTTTAACATCCAGCTGTAGCTTGAAATCTCTAAATATTTGACATTCAAAGTTACAATTAAAAGCCTAACATTTTGACTGCAAGAAGACCTCAGTGCATACATTTACATTCATTACTTTCAAAGTTTTTGCTCCACTAACACAACTGACTGATTAGCCCTCAAGATCCTGTTGTCAAGACAGCAACAAGGGAACGAACTGAAAGAGAGGAAGGAGCAGCAGCATGGAGACCTCGAACAGTTGAACTCTTACCCTTTCCATTAAAAAGTTAATGCTACGCATTGCCTGGGGCATGGCCTTTTGCCTTTCTATTACCACCTGTAAGACTGCAAGACTAATTTGGATAAATTTCCGAGTCACTTAAATAGATGTAGGCTCCTGAATCCCTGAACCTTGACTAGAATCCAGTCATCAGCTCCCCCCTGGAAAATCTTTCCCAGCTGGGATAAAGTCATTGGCTGTCAGGTGTTAAACACAACTGAAACATGGTCATGCTCACATCTAAGAATCATCACTGATGTAACATTTCTGAGCAACTGTTTCTACTGGGTCATAGATACAACTCACCATGACACTGTCAGACTCATTGAGACATGATCTATGTTTTGATGCTGAAAAAATCTTACCAGTTGCCACAAAGGAGTAGGGAAACACATTGTAAAAGAACATTTTGCAAAAGAGGGAGTGAACACACACAAAAAAAAAAAGTTACTGAACTACAAAATGGAAATGGCTAATATATTTTTGCAGTTTACTTTTAATAAGAAAATCCAAGCAACATAAAAATCTCATTGAAGCTTCCAAAGTAACGGTTTAGAATCAAGTGGGGAGGGAAAAAACATCAGCTGCATCATCAGGACTCGGTGTTTTCCACTGTATCATAAGAGAGCTTAGCAGGCCTTTACTGAAAAGTGCATTTCTCTGCCAGAGACCTCTCCACAAAGCTTACACATTACCTATCCCGGCTGTTAAAGCCAGAAGGAATAACATCATCAGACTGGCACCTGCATGAACCTATGGTCAGCACTGACCTTCCAAGTAGAGATCTTTACGTTTGTACTTTCTATGATTTTTTTGATATTCCTGTATCATGACCTCTAACATGCTGTCCTTAAGCAGTCCAACTATTGCTCACAAGCTGAGGAATCAGGGCCAAAAAGGCTGCAAAGCAGTAAGATAATCTGTTAATAATATATATATATGATAATCTGTTAATATATAATATTGCTGGTCCAAATTCTACCACAAAATAGAATTTTTAGGGAAAGAAAAAACATTTAATTAAGTCTAAAATACAGCAATAATAAACTGTCTAACAAGGTTACTCCTCTATCCATGGTAACTGTGCTTTCCACTTACCTTGTCACAAAAAACCTTGATCTGGCAGTAGGCTCGGTGGATGGGTTTGTTGCTGCGGTTGTTGTAGCTGTAGGTATCGATCTGAATCATCAAAGGAAGCCCTTTCACTCCTTTTTGTGAGGAGAAGTCTGTGCTCAAGCAATTCACTGTGATGAAAATCTGTGTGCCAGAGAGATTACTTTAAAAATGTGGTGCAAACAACTATTAAACTTCCAGAAACACATGACCACAAATGGGAAAATAAAAGCAGATGCCCGCCCGCCTGCACACACACACACAGCCCAAAAAAAGAAAAAGTTTTTATTCAGGTATTTCAGGTATGATCCACACTCTGGCACTTTATACATTTATTCTCCACTTCTGTCCTAAGTCCAGCAAAGATGCTCCCACGCTGGGAAGAAGGACAGATTTTTAAGGCACGTATTGGTGCTTCAGTTTGGCTCAGGTGCTCACATTTGAGGTGAATCATTGGATTGTCCCAACTGACCGCGCTTTGGTTCACACCAGAGAGCTCAGTGTGCATGAGGTGGATTATTTTTGGAAGAGCCAGACCAGAAGATGTGTCCTAGGGGCACACCTCACATACTCCAGCTGCTAATGGTTGCTCAGTCCATGGGAACCGACTAAAGATAATCTGAGATAAAACCTCCTAAAATGTGCCTCATGGGTGTCAGGTCTTTAGCCCTGACTTGTTTCACACTAAAAACCTGCTCTGTATGTTTGCATTATTTGTCAATATAGACATAGCAAGATCATCTTGCATTGTCTTTTCCATCTGTCTTTTGGTCTGGCTCATTCTTCTGACAGCTCACAATTTAAATTCGGTGTGGCCAACAACAAGTCCTACTCTTTTTGTTATTTTACAAATTCTTTTCACATTCTCATCAGCAGTACCCCTTCCTCCACCCCATCAAGAGATACTCCAGATCTTCACTTCAAGGGTCCTTCACCACCTTACTTCAATTTAAAAAATGCATTTCACCCTGTCTTTCAAACTGGGAAGGAGTTTCTCAAACATTTATAAAAATATTTCCTACCTCTTCTCAAAAGTCCCCTTTGCCATGTAGCATCCATGCAACCTGACATTGCCCTCAGCTTCCAGCACACACACACGCGCCTGCCTTTACTTCAGAAAACCATGATTGTGCTCTCCTTCTACGCCCACTTAACATCTGTTGATAGCCACTAGTCATCTCCTGCCCATTCATCTCCATCCGTACCATCGGACAAGGTGTGTCTCATCTGCCATGTGTTTGTACAGGACCTGGGAGAAAGGTCTCCCACCACCGAGTCTCCCCAAGGACTATTCTGATGCAAAGCAAGCATTGTGAACTGAAATATCACTGATATCTTTCAGTCAGGGCAGTGTGCCTGAAACTTGAGAGACAAAACTGGATTAAAAATGCAGTTATTCCTCCCAGGGAGGAATATGTGCATTACATAGTAATTTGGGGCAATTACAAATTAACCCGATTCTACTTTTTGCTTTTCCTCACTTTAAAAAACAACCAAAAAAAATCAACCAACCAAACCCCAAAACTGTGAACTAAGGAAAAGGACAGAAAAACCATCAGTACATTATTTCCTGAACCAGGAGGATGTGAAACCTGCTCCAGGAGAACAAGCACACTGGGGAAGGAAAAGATCCCAGACAGACCTCGTGCAGCCAGGCAGGGCAGAGGCCAACAGCCCCTTGGGGTCTGGGAGCATTCAGGAAGGGAGAGCACGAATGAAAGTTTTGAGCGACCAGAATGCAGCATCCCTAAGAGAAAGGCAGCTGAGAATAAAGAAGGGCTCCGGCAGGGCTGTTGGGGGGATACTTTACCCTAATGGCAGAATTTAACATTACAGTCGGGGTTTTTTACGAGGGAGCCAGAGTCGCTTGTTTGCCTGACTGAGCTAATGGCCCCTCCACATTTCTGCTTCTGATTGTATCACTGAGCTGCATTTACAAATGGAATAGTTGAACTTTAACTGCGGGGAGAGGAGGGAGGCGCTGGGGGGGGGGGGGGGGAAGGGCCCTAAGTGAAACTGATTTTGAAGCTGATAGTGTTATTTCTGTTTCAAATTACAACCTGGTCTCCTCCAGCTCCAAAGGTAAGCATGGATACCGGTCCACATGCCTTTGAAATGTGACGGCCTGAATTTCCATTTGCCTTCAGACTCCTGTACAGTGTCAGGGCAATGCCTTAAAGTGTGTGTGAACGCAGAGCAGTGGAATGAGGTCTGGCATCAAGCAGAATCTGGGCTTGCTATATTTTAGCCCATACTTCTGCACTGGGATTTTCCAAACTGCACGTTAAAATGTGAGGGTTGGATGTGCAGGCTTTGCATCCACCCAGCAGTTTGTGCATCTACCACCTTTGCTGCACACTCAGCTGAGAAGTAAAAAAAGATCTTGTCCCACCTTAATCAACTACATACACTGTGTGTCATCTCTTCCGCTGCCTCCAGAAACAGAGTAGAGTAGGAGCGGCTGGGGAAGGCAGACTTTATCATTTCAAGAGTCCCCATACAGCAATAACGGATTATTCAGCATGAATAATAGATTGATGCTGTAAGATTCAATATCCTGCCCTGACACTGCAATACATCAGGATCTCTCCAAGGAGCAATGACTGTATGTTCATGCGCATAAAGTGTACTATACTTTCTGTCATATAATTTGCACCTCGCAGATAGACAGATGGATTCAAATCAACACAGATCATTTATTTTTTCGAAAAATCTTGTCTCCACACAATCCTCTATTAGCTTTCCTGTAAAGCACAACACTGACTTTGGATTTGGAAAACATAGGGGGAGTGCAGAGGGAAGGGGAAGAGGGCATCAGTTCTGCTACTTGAGTTGATTTTAGGAGGTTTTTTTCTTTGCACGACTGAAGATCTGCAGCAGTTTTAAGACCACAGTGCAGCAGGCTGCTGTAGTGAACAGGACCCTGGGGAACGGTCTGGACAGTTGCCTTGCCTCTACCCCTGCTCTGATCAGAGAAACCCTCACCTCCCCAGAGCAGTGGCCGAGGAACGCTGCCTGCTCTGAGCAGCACTGATTTTGTCTGCCTGTCCAAGCACTGCCTGCTTTGCCCTTTACAACCCTCATCTTTCCCTTCTTTACAGCTCCTGTCCATAATGCAGGTACTCCCACTCTCAAGGAGACAAGGAGCAAAACAACCCCATGGGGAGCCATAAAAACATGAAATCTGGCTCTGCCTCTCTTGGAAGACACCCAGGTTTAAGAACCTCCTTGCACTGTTCTCTTCCATAGTAGTTACATGGTTAGAAAATGTAGAATTAAGTAGAAATGACAGTAGCAGGAGTGGAAATCACTGCTTTTTTTCCCCAGGGCCCTGTCTACACTTGACTTAGAACTATTTTAATGGATGTGACTATGGCTGTACCTGAATTAATTTACAAACCTTTTTTTTTCCCTGTGCAAACTGGATTTTAGCAATGTTCTGCTATCAGGAACACATTTGGGTTGTTGTTACAGTGATGTCTTTTTTTTTTTTAATGTCAGCATCTCTTAGACTATAGCAACTAATGACAGAGTTGCACCCACCCAGACTCCAGCTCAGGCACGCCATTGGCAATGAAAAACTAATTTGGAGAAGCATTTGGTGCCTGTGAAAGTTTCAAAAGTGGCCTAAGATAACGACAACTCTTCTGTTTGTTATAGAGCACGTCTAGAAAAAGCACTCGCTTTCAGGGAAGGCGTTCCTCCACAGTGTAGCTGTTATTATGTGAATTACTGACTGTTTGTTAAATACTGCAGCATAATTAGCGATGTACAAGACATAAACACAGTAACCTGCCTTAAGAGAAAGCAACGTTCAGAAATCCATTTCCCCTTTTATCATTTAATCCAGCCAACGTGACTCCTGCCGCGGTCTCTCAATTTACACACTTTAAACGTCTACAGTTATGAAACTTCTAATATAAGCCTTTTATTACTATTTACGTTTCTGGCTCCCATCCTCTCAGAAGGAGCCAAGGACAGAAGAGAGGGAAGAGTGTGTTATACCACAAGATCAGAAACTTAAAGCTATTTCTCTACTGAATAATGGCAATACATAGAATCAACGTATGTCTGGGTGATGGGTCTTTACAAAACCCTGTTTTAGAAGGGTTCATCCTTCCAGACTGTAACACCAAAGAGTTAAATGATTTGTCTCTCAAATGACTAACATCAATCCCTCATACACACAAAAAGTGTGGTTTTACAGTTTCTCCTGCCAGCCGTTACCTTATAAATCCCATACAAAGGTAGGACCTTTGTTTTATTTCAATACAAATGTCTCCAGCAAATGTTTACACTGCTCTTTTGAAGCTTCCTCAACCCACACCACACCCCAGCAACTACATAAAAATGCCATTTGCCTTGAATCCCAGATGCATACTTACCAAGCCACTTGTATACACTGAAATTTCAACATTATTTGCTACCACAGGTCAACTCGTCTTTGATATATACCTGTCTGTGTGCATGCCTGGCATACGTACATACATATATATCACACCCGCGCACACACACACACACAGTGTATTAAAGCAGCTGCCAAGTCTAATCCTACATAATTTCTGATAATAGCTCCCCAAAATTAAGTATCTTTTCCTCCAACCTTTAAATTTAAAAGAGTAGAGAAAATGTTAATTTCCTCCCTAATTAAAGGAAATGTGGTGTAACTTAGGAAGGAAATTAATAATTAAGAGCAAAATAATTCTTATACTAGCCAAAACCTGTCCTAAGTATCACTAGCAATGTTAAAGAAACATAGATTGTCACAATACAAATCACTGCTAGAGACTGCGCTGCTCTATAAGCTTGATTTTACCATTGTGCCCACAGGAATCATAGCTCACTTCAGCCCACAGTACCTAATCCTGCAAATCACTCACTCATTGAAAACAGCTTATTACTGTATGGCCTATGCCAAAACTCATTAAATAACTGGAAAGGTTCCCAGAGGCTTCAGCATGCTTTGGATTAAAGATCTACATTTCAGTTAAATATAGCAGGACAATGACTGCATGCAAGTATACACAACCACTGCACAGCACACAACTACTGTACACACCAAAAAGCATGTGCCAGCACCTGCCTGAATAATGTATCTGCCAACACGTTTGTTTACCACACATCCAAGTTGCAGTGCTTAGCAGAAATCAGTAACTTCTTGGTATCACTGAAAAGTAATTTTTGACTGCTTTAAGGCGACATTTTTCACTGAAGTCACACCTTTGAATTTAAGGTTAAAAAGTACTTTCCATAAAAATATACAATTAATGTATTGTTTCAGAAGTAACATCATCCTAACCATTTTAAATTAGCAAAGTCTTAATCAGAGAGAAGACATATCTCAAAGAGTTGGCATGATTTATGACAAAGAGATTCTCCTTCGACCAGGAGAGTTCTGGTTCTTAATTATCTTTCTTGCAAACTGACTTCTGTCAGCAATAAGACTGCAAGCAGGCAGATGTACACCTATTAAAACTGAAACTGAGCCCTCTGTTCAAAAGCCTCCAGTAGAACTTTGTCAACCAGCCAGATGCTGCAGCAAAATCTTCTGTAAGGCAACAGCAAGGCAACTACCTACCTTCTAGCATATCATAAAAAGACTTTTAAAAGATGGTTAAAAAGTCAGCCAGTTCTGGTTAATCGTTCTTTGTTTCCTCACCTTTTTTTAAAAGAACTCCCTTAAAAATACCAAACATAGCATTGAGGTTCAACCAAAGGGAGCTAACAAATAACCTTGCCCATAAATGTTGCGTATTTATACACAGAAGTAAACATGGGCGTGAGACAAAGATGGACTCTACAAAAAGTGTTCTTCACTTCCTATCTCTGCTTCCTTATTGCACAGTTATTTTTGTCTCAAGGAAGCATAAGGAAGAGTCTGACATGGGTGTAGACCATTCCCCTCATTTCTCTGTATCCTGCTCTGAACCACAAGCCCCATGGTGACCTCTAGACAATGGCCCCAGCAGAAAAGGATGTTGTTTTAGAAAAATGTAAGGATGTGCTGGGCCCAACTCTGCTGTGCCAGAAGGCAAGGGGACTGCTGCTGTTGAGCAGATATGTAAGAGGAAATGCTAGCAGAGTGGTGTTTCTGACTTTGGTGCTGTTCCCTTAGTCCACGGAAAGCAATGGTGAGATTATTCCACAGTGCAACACATGCAGTACAAGATTCCCTTTTCCATTGACTTCCTCTGCCAAGCAGCAGTCGGAAGACAAGAGAACAGAGAGCTGGAGCCAGCACCCCAGTTCCCTTCACATTACTGAGGCAACAGAGGCTTCTGCCTGTACTCTCTGAATGCCTGTTTCTTCCACATAAGATCCAACTGAGATGCTGCCTTACAAACCCTTAGCAGGCTCACTGTTAGCAGGCAGATTCTGGCTGTCACACCCGCGCTGTTATTATACCCTCATCCTGAAGGGCTTCCAGCAGGAGGGTACTGCTCTGCTTGTGTGTGGGAGGAGAAATCTGGCTTTAAATCAGCTGCCCTCCAGGTGGAGTAGGAAAGAGAGAAATCTAATGCTCGCAGGTAAGTCTTCCTAGATGCAGGATTTAGTCTCCCAGGAGAGACAGGGATATTCGGTTAAGTGACTTTTGGCTAGGTGATTTCTGCTTGTGTTTGATTTTTCAAGATCGCTCCCCTGTGCACTTCCAACAACTGGTCTGTTTCCTTTATTTCTTCCCGGGCCAGTAGAGCGCTTCATCACATCACATCTCAAAGGCCCTGGAAAGAACCGCTCTGTGCCGCTTTTGTCTGACTCGGAAGAGAAAGGTCTTTGTGCCTGTGAAGTTAAGTTTTAATCTTGAAATTGTGGTGAAAAGGGAAAACAACACTGAGCAGAAACAATGGAGCCAGTTGAAAGATCATCGTTCAAAAAGCTTAAGAAAAGAGAGTCTGTAATTAGGCCTTGAAATTCTTCATCTCTCTTGGATGAGGTAATTGCTGGAGAAAAAACAGCCTTCAGTGACGTACCTCCGAGTCCACAGTTTTCAAACACCACAGGGGCATCCTATGGGAATCCCCAGACTCAGCACAACTGGTTATCATATTAAGACTCTCCAACAGAAGCAAGCGTGTGGGGACGTGTACACATGTGCACGGAGGGGAACACTACAGTGCATGGTGATAAGCTTTCAGGTACAACCTGATCTATGCTTGACAGCCCAATACCAAAGCATGTTATGAAGACTCTTACTTTTGTAATATTTGTAAATATTTGTAAAAATATCAATACATTTGCAGTTCAAGCTCCTAAAAGATCAGACATTTGATAACTGTCCCCCAAAATAAATATGCGTAAGCCAATTTGCATTTGAATGACTACTTCCTGTAGAAACACAAATGGCTTTCTTCAATTTCACTCCTGACACTTTTTTAATCCACCAACAATAAAAGAGTCATTATTTTAAAATCTTACGATGTTGTATTTCCAGCTATCATTGCAACAGTTGTGTTCTTAATGTTCTGGCACCCAAGGAAAGAGCAATGTGAATGGTGTGGGATTAGAACAAAATGACCAAGGATAACATCCGACATTAGCGGATGTGACTTTCTTGCTCCTAGGCCAACGTGGTGTCTTGGCTAAGTCTGGCTTGCAGCTGCAAATGCAAATGTATTAAAGAACTGCCAGCCTTGGCAACAGGCATGGTAGCTGCCAGTGGGATGAGACTGCCATGCTCTAGCCCTGGTAGCGCTTCTATAAAGGTCTTTGGGAAAGCCATGTCAAAGATCCCAAACCTGTATGTGCTGTATTTGATTGCGTAATGATCACACGCACACAACGGTCATCTGTTGTGACTGCAGAGGACAACATACCGTTGTATTTTAAAACAGAATCACATAATAGGGGAATATCTGCGGCAGCGAGAATGTAATCATTGCATGAGTAAATACAGCACCACTAGCGACTGGGCCAAGTACAACTTTGTTTACCAAGGCTAGCTTTTGAAAGAGCTAGGTAGTTTCCATACCTATTGTCTTTTCTTTAGCACACTGTCCATTTAAAATGTGCATCAGAGATGAAAATCCCTGTCGCTAAAAAATCTCAGCACCTTCAGCCAGCAAGTCAGGACAGTGAGTGTTAATGCTACCACTCCATGCTCAATGCAATCTCTCTCAGGATTCACTAGCTCAATGCAAACTGTCTAATACTCTGTTAGAAATGCAGCGGGGAACCATGTATGAAGATGTCTCTGTATCTGAAAGACCCTTAGCATTACTTTAACATTGGGCAATTTGTATTCGACATGAAAACAATATCAGGACTTCCCTAAGCTCAATAGTGTTTGCTGTCTATTACTTCTACATCCCCAAGTCTTGCATTACCCCCACTCATTTTACACAACCTATTTCTATTTCCCTGGTTTGCTTTCCAGGGACGAATAACTTCTTATAATTACCAGCAGCTTTTCATTTCTCTTACACTAGTCCATGCAGTTGAAACACTCTGCCACCCTTTGGATAACCTTATCTATAAGAAACTTGTTAAGGTGCCCTGCTGTCCTGGTTTATAGGTCCACTGTAGCAGTCAGATGCCTGAATGCAAAACCCTGTATGTGAGGGTATCTGATGATTTCGGGGCGGGGGGGGGGGGGGCAGAAAGAAAGATTGCACCAGTCCTCAAAAATACATTCACTCCCAATTGCAAGGACAGTCTGTATAGCAGTATAAAAAATAATGGCACTCACACAAAGGAAGGCATAGTCTATCTTAGAATATTGATTATTGGAGATGTTAATAGTGTAGACAATTCTTTATTTAGAAAAAGAAAATATTCACACCTTCTGTCCTACACTAACTTTGCAAGTAGGAAGAAAACTGAATGTTTCTCAGGCTGGGCATATTTTAAATGGAAAATCACTGAGAGGCCACAAGTAAGAAACTACATTGTGAGAGCCCTGCAGGCTTTCCTCAGAGGTATGTCTCTATTTATCAGTGATACAGGTATGAACGCAATATCATCTCGACAGCCATTACATACCGTCTTGCCTTTTACGGATAGTCAGAATCCCTGGGGTCAGTGAAAGACCACCCTTTGACTGGCTTCGCAGAGACTGAGCTCACTCACCTTCACCTATCCTTATTATTTGTTTAAAAGGAGAGAAGTGTATAGTGAATAAGGATGGATGGTACTTATAAAGGGATACCATCTGTGTGGTTTTTCCTCACCTTTGCCTCCTCATTGACATCCCAAGTAAAGGACACAGCATTGAATGCGATTTCTTCAATATTCCCAATGGTATTAAAACTCTCCTTGTAATCAGCTGTAAGAAATAACAAACAAACAAACGACTCATGAAAAGGGTTTGAACTTTTCTCTTTTACAATTAGTAGTACATCTGCTTTTTCAGCCAAGTTGTCTAATGCATCAGAACTGCCTCTTGTATTGTTTATGTTGAATTATTAATAACCTTAATTGCAAAGAGGTAATATACTGCAGCTTGAGTCTTATGCATAGTGCATCACTAGCTAGTGTTCTTGCAAAATATTGCTTGCTCTCAAAAAGGAATCAGTGTGACTGTAGTGGGAATAAGTGGGTGCATTCATTAGCTTGGCCAAGGAATGGCCAAAACTGGAAAATTAACTAAAAGCTATTGAAACATTTAAAGGGACTGTTCAAACCTTGACATAAACAAACAACATTATGGTAAAGCCTAAAGAAGGTTTCTAAAAGGCTAAGAGCTATCACTGGAGGAAATAACCAGTAGTGTACATTTCTTGCCCAGATGTTTCAACTTTCCCAGGAATTACTGCACTGGATGCTGGATCTCTTATCTTAAAAAAAAAAAGCAAAAACCAACCCAAAAAAACCCCCCAACCAAAACAAAACCCAACCAACCAACCGAAAAAAAATGCACCACACAAAGAACCAAAAACACAAAGATCCTCTCTTCAAAGTGTGAATGATATTAAAATAGCAAACAAACAAACCTGAAGTGTTTTCAAATTGTCTGACTACAAAATCTGCACCCTCTTCTCACTTCTTTCTAAAGGGCTGATAATGTTATCAATAAGCTAGCATTTCAGAAGGAATGCAAAGCAAGACGGAGGAAGTCCAAATTTCAAAGATGACCCAACCCTCCCCCAAAAACAGCAAGGGTGGGAAACCACATAAAACAGGTAACTTCCAGGTCTTCTTTATAATCAAAGAGGAACAAGCCCCCTTTTTCTCTCCCTTTGCCAGCCAGTTTAACACACTTTCTTCTTTTTGATGACAGATAGAAAGACCAGGTTTGTAAGGAGGCAATATCTTCTTGATTAAAGGAACTTCCAGATTGTTCATGCAAATGCATCAACTCTCTCAGAGACATATACATTTCCATAGAATCCCCTGAGGGCTGTAATTGGACTCAGTGCCAGAGGGCTGAGATTATGTCATGCAGCAATCTTGATCTAATGCTTGCCCAAATGTGTGCTTCAGAACCACACTGATTCTTAGCTTTGTAATCAGTTATAGAAAGAGTATGGTTTTGTATTCTGCAAATGAGACACCCAAATGGTTTCAATATTAATTTCCCTTGCCCTTCTAAAAATAAACAGTTGATCTCTAAAAAATAATTCCTAGGTAATAACTGTTTTAAAATAATTTATAACAAAACTATTGCTGCAAGGAGAATTATGTAACATTTGAGACATACAATCAGTATACTTTTCTCTCATCTGAAACAGCAATGCTGGCATTTCACTGGTCAACTGAAACTGTGTGCCTGGGATACACGAATGATTTTGGATGCAGTAAAAACTCACTGTTCTGACCATAGGAACAGCACAAGATATTTGGTGATGCAGCAAGTGACACTGTTTGAGAGGGCAGGCAGGTTTTTCATCTCCATCATGAACTCAGATCTCCTCTCTAACTGAAGTCATTGGCTTCACTATCTAAATTCAGTGTGGGAATGCAAATAAGAGGAATTAGAAGACACATAAGTAGCTTAATATGCATGTGCACACATCCACCCACCCCTAAATCTATGATTCACCAGAAAGTGCCTCGTGCAACTGACTGCTGCATATGGGCGTGCTGTGTAGGTGCACTTTGGAAAGACATGAACAAGACGTCTTGTAAAGACACATGTTTTCTTCTCCTAAAAGGCTGTCAGAACCTTCCATTCCACCAACCCTTCCCTTCCCCCAACACATGCCTCCGCTTCCTTAATTGCCATGGAGTGACTATATGACACGCTGTTTTAAAAGCAAAAGTGCATCCTATTCCCTCAATTCACAGGTAATTAAAGACGGATTAAGAAAGCATTACATCTAAGGATATCTGAAAGTTGTTAGTGTGACTACTATTTGTCCTCTGCTGCTGCTGTGCATTACCAGAAATAGAAAACTGGGGTTCTTCGACATGCAAGAAAATGGCTCTATAGGAATTATTTCCTCTTTTGTTAGGTAAACTGCATATTAAACAATGGCAATTTCAACATTAAACACTAATCATTTGCATGCATTACTTACCATTGTAGTAGGTTTTGTATTGTGCACATAAATAATACAAAATATCCTGCAAAAACATATGGGCAAGCCTCTGGAGCACAAACAATCCCAGTGTAAAGCTTCCACGCCCACTCTATGTCCATGTTTGAACATGTTCCAGTGTTTGTCAAACTATGGTACTGATTCTAAATAATCAATGTTTGCTGCAATCTAACACTGTATTCTTTATTTGACATTATTTTGAAAGAAAAAGCTAGTGATCCAATGTCACAGCACAGCACTGTGGAAAAGTCAGCCTTTTCTTTTTCCCCCTCACTCCTGCCAAAAATGGTGGAAGTGCCTTTCTCCTTCAGAGAAATCCGTAACAGCACATAGCCTAAATTCTGGAAAACACCTTTGCTTCTTGCTTAATAAGTGTCAAGTCCTCAGGTTCATTCCTCAAGCACTAAGGACTTGCTTACATGTAAGTACATGCCTATCCTATTAATATCAAAGCATCTTCAGACCCATTACAGCATCTAATCCATTCAACCATTCTTCCTCCCAGGAGGTGCACCAGCCAGTACACAAAACAAATTAAAGCTGTGACCCCTGCATGTCTGGAGTGAGGGAACAAGTCACTCTGTTTCCTCTGATCTCCAGAATATAATCGCAGGCCAGAAGGCAGATGGACAGACCTGTGCCACCCGGGAAAGCAGCACAAGCAGAGCCGTCACCCCTGTCTGAGGGCTGAATAGCTGGACTCCAGAACTGGAACATCTTGAATTTATTTGATTCTCTGCCTGCTAAGGACCAAGCCACGCTCTAGATTAAAAATACATTCCTAAACAATTAAAAAGGATGCACAGGTGTTAAACATATGCTACAAACATTAAGTTAAAATAATATTAAGTATTATAAACATCTATGGAACATTTTACGCAGATTTATGGCTATTCACAGATAGTTTTAAAGGAGCCTAATAAACGATTAACCCTTTATATACTGTTGATAGTTGGAGTAAAATCCAAAATAAAAGTGGGGCTACCAGCAGATTGCCAGACCATCCCCTGAAGATGGGGCAAATCTGATACACACCCCTGTCCTCAGCAAGCTTCTTTTGCTGCCTGTTTAAATGGTTCTCCATGGCATATCCTGCCATTTGCTAGTCTCCCTCATAGACACCTAATTATCTCTGTTAACTACACAGGGCCTGGACATTAACTCAGTATTCCTTTATGGGAGCCCTTCAAGGATCTTAATTTTTAATGTAAAGGGAAATCTTCACAGAGCCACACAATAATTTAGCTTGGAAGGGACCCCGAAGGTTACCTGGTTCAACTCCCAACCTACTCCCACTCAAAGCAGGGCCAACTTCAAATTTGGATGAAGTTGCTCAGTTGGATCATCTGATGATAAAACTGGAAGATTTTGCTAAATGCAGCTTCACGGGAAATGTGGTTGGGAGCCATTCTGCCCTAATAAGCCCAATATCCACAATCTAAGTCCCAAAGAAAATGAAATATACTTCAGAAACACTGTACCTGATAAGAGCTAAGGCTGTATTTCAGTTGTTCTCAAGAAAACACTACCAAGCAACATCTAGGTCTTCCTTCTGAACACAGAGGTGAACTGCGCCCTTACAGTTCTTACGTCTGACAGGGAGTGCTCTATCAGTAAGTCTTACTACACTGTGCTTTGCTCATGTTTGCAGTCCAAATAAAGAAGACATGCCAGAGTGCCTCAAAAGTCAGCACAGACCTATTTCATCTCAAACTAAAGGAAACATAAAAGACGTTCACTTTAACACAGATAAACAGACAGCACATGCACAGCACTGCATTTTGCACAGCACTGTTTTACAGAATATGCATCATAAGCTGACTCGTTCGGGTAAGGGGCCTGAAATGTGCCAGTACACCACGAGTGCGGTGAAGTTGGAGGGTGTTGGCACTGCATTGGAACACACTCCTCAGCACATACCTTCAAAGGTATGAGCATTAGCACTGCAAGCTTGTAGCAACTAGCACAAAAAAACAGGCAGCCTTCAGAAATAGCTGTGACGTGGCATACTTGCTCTTTTAACATGTCATGATAGGAGTCATTTGGTCTGGGGTGGAGGTTCTACTGCCCTAACTACTCCAAAGGGGGGGTGGGGAACCACCCAGAAGTTGGGGAAACAGTTAAGCCAGAACTATGACGCTAAGACAAGAGGCAGAAGGGAGATTCAGGACAAGCTGCTTTGACCAAACACGCTTGACTACGTAATGCCAACCACAGTGGAGGCTGCAGCATTTGAAAGTAGAAAGGCACAGCATGAGTAGGACCACTTGTCGACTGATTGCCTGATCGCCCTGTTCAATCACCCCTGAAGTCTTGCAGTGCTCTCTCCAAGTAACCCTGCTTTTTTTTCCCCCTCTGCCCCCTCTCATTCCTGTCATTCAATGGTTTGGTTCCCTCAGGCGGTCAAAACAAGATAGACTTTGTCTGCTTTGGTCTTGCCGACTCCTTTGACTGGAATCCGCTGCAGATGGCTGCATGTGTAAACTGCACGTGGGAGGGGAGAAGCGCTTGATGTCTAGACACTCCCACAGATTTCAACTTCAGGCTCCTTGGCATCAGGTACGTGTTCTTCCTCTGCTAAAATCTCCCAAGCATGTGGATAGGGCAGTTGTGGCTGAAATGGGCTTGTAAATACCTTAGATGGGATGACTGGTAAACAGGTCTCTCAAGATAGCACACTAGAGCTCACTTCTCCCTCACTTCTCTCTGACACCAAGACTCAAAAACTGGGGGTGTAGGAGTTCTGTGCACTCCTTTGCTGTCACCATAACTATGGCATCTTCACTCTCAGGCTGCACTTACACATCAGATTAGCTAACATAACTGTTAAAGTAGGCTGCTATTGTTACTGGATCAAAGAGTGGCTCAGCCTTTGAAAAACTAAAGGAAACAAACGCTCTGCCACTCCTGAGGAGGTGCAGACCTTGACTTCCCAGCAGCAGAAGGTGGAACACCACTAAGCACACATGCAGGGAGCAGCTCTTCTTTGTGACTACTGAGGACCATTTCTTCTGCATGGTCTCCATCCTGCTTCACAGTCTCCACAGCCCAGCACTAGCAGGCACGAGCCATTGCTAAAAACTGTGGTACAAGCCTCGCAGCCATTGTCAATATATACAACCACACCCCTGTGCAAGATACAGAGCTTTCCACATTCTGCAACCTTCCCCAAAACATCTGGAGATCTTCTTACACTCACCAATGTCAAGGACCCTCTGTTTAGCTGTGTGTTGCCGAGAATGCCAGTATTTCCAGTATTTCAGTTGTTCGTCTCTGTTTTTATCCTCACTGAAAACAACCATGACCACACTCTAAGAAAATCAACACCAGAAGTTGCATTAGTTAATATAATTAGTAGTCAGAAACACAAAAATTAAAATCTCCCATATGCCTTTAATGATGATCCAGTCACTACCCTCCCCCAGTACTTTGATTGTAGAAGATTAAAGGCTCAGGGCAGAAGAAATGTAGTTTTAACATAGTGCAAGGCCTCGGATTCTGTTCTTGATAGTCCAAATAAAATGCAATCATATTCTTAGATTTAAGAAGTCTTAAGTTGCCTTAAGTAAAAAGTCATTTCACAGTAAGAGGATTCCCAATTCCAATTCTGATCCAAGTCCAGTCCAAGTGTTGCAGTTCAGATTCCCTGTCATTCTGGAAGATGACATTACACTGTAAAGGGATGTGTTGTTACGGAGCTTAGGCTCACTGGCTAAAGGCGGGACATTTTCAGTTTTAGCATGCATAGTACAAATACCCTTCCCAGGAGCAGCACGCTTGCATACATGTATTTAATGACAAACGCAGTGTGACTGTTTACTGAGTTTTGCTGAGCTTTTCAGTTCAAGTTCTGAATTCCCTTTGTTAAACTGTGTGATTCAAAGGAAACAGATTGAAAATTTATGCAAAACTTCACATGGGTAATTAAGGCTTTTTTAAAAAGCCCTGCTGTAGGCAAGCAAAACAATAAACACAAAACCATGAAAGAATGCTCATACTAGGTATACTGAAGTGAAAAGAAATCACAGAGACAAAAAATTCACTTTTAAATACCCTCTTTTGTTCCCATTCTTCCTTTAACCCTAGTCACTAAGCTCATAAAAAACACCATCAAGCTGTTCCATAAGCCGAGGAGCTGGTTCATGATTGATTCATGATCTGTGTCCCTCCACCAGTCACCACCGCAACCTTTCACATGCTCTGTGACCTTCTCCATTCCATCTATAAAAGGCTAACGTCGTTACTGCATCTTCCATGTCTAGGTACTGCGTGGGCACAAGGCAGTGTAGGTCGTGGATGAGTCCTGAGTTATGCATATGCATAGTGGCTGGCCATCAGGTATGTGATGGCTGGCCAGCTGATGCATCAATCAGAATTGGCAGTGCAGACTGTAGCTTTTCCACTGAGGACAGCATTTATCTTTTTCCTCTTTGAACCACTTACATGGAACTTGTAGAGGTTTAATACATTCAAAACCTCTTGTGCCTCTGTCAGGTTGGGATGGAATTGGCAATAAATTCAACAGTCGCTTGGCTGGGGGCCTGACAAACAGAACATGATCGTGAAAGTTGTGTGTGGTTTCACAATCTTCTGTAAACTGTACATCCTCCAAAAGAAATGGTCTCATCTCTCCTTTACAATTTCGACCCTTTTGTTGCCACAGCTTCAAAACTCGTGTGACTGTGCAGTGAATGAAACTTATGAGGACTGGTTTTCAGCCAGATCAGTGAGCTCCTGCCTCCTGTTTCAGCTGTGTAAGTGCTAAAGCTGGCACCACAAAGAGAGAAAGAACAGGTAGCTGGCAGGGAGAGAGACTTTTCAGCAGCAGAGAAGTCTTACATCAGGTTTGGCCAGCGACGAAACAGCATCATCAGCCTCACATCCTTATGAAACCAGGCTAAAAATTAACTGCTATTCAGGTTTACAAATCATTGCCTCTCTTTAGAGAGAGTCTCTCTAAACTTCGTGTACGACAGAAACATATAGGTTGTTGTCTGCTTCACTGCTCATGTTGACTTTCATTGGTTCCTTTGACTAAAGTCACAACATTTTTACAGTACTTCATTTATTTGGATGGAAACACTTTTGCAGCCTCATACATATGCAGCCCTTCCAGCTTCAGGGTGAAATTTGCAGGGCAGCAACTCTGAGGCTCATTGTTCATTCCAAGGTTACTGGGTTAGGATTTGCTTACTCAAAAACACTACCAGGGAAATCAGGAGGCCTGTTCACCAGGCAGATGTTGCCGAGTACCCAAGCTCCAGCTCTATCTGCAGAATCTAAGATGCAAATCATCCATTTTGTCATACTTGTGGATATCAAGTGAAAGCTCCACTTATATGATGTAAATGATTTAAAACTTAGGGCACAATGGATGGCTTCAGCTCATTCACATTTTATCTGAAATGCACCGGAAGGCAGCTGCTGAAGTGCACAAGTGAGTGAAGATGGACTTACACATAGATGTAGCAGTTCTTTGATTTTTTCCTTTAATCGTGCAATGATAAGTTCACCAATGTCAAGTGCAGTATCTGTGCAATTACCATTCTGTCAAACCATAAACTGAGGCAGATACGTATATAATTAACTCATAAGATAAAGATCACACTTTGAAAAAATTGGACCCCAAAATATTTGAGACCACCATCAATATTACTCTCCCACCTTTACACTAGGCACAAAAGTAAGCTTGCTCTATCCTCTCCCACAAGAAAAAAAATAATTAAAACCCAAACAATCACAACTACATTTATCTGCAGGACTCCGTTCCCACCTAGTAAAGAAAATGGACTATACCCTGACTTTGCTGATGGGATGCCGGAAACATTTGTTGTCACCCGTCTCGCTCAGGGTGATGGCATAGAACTGTCCTTTGTTCAAGTAGGTCATGGGCCCCTCCCCTTGCTTTTGACGCAGAGATTTGGTAGCTTCTAGCGTATACTGAAAAGTGCTGCTGAAAAGACAGGAAAAGAAACACAAATAAAATCCATATCACTTTCTCTTTTTCTCTTTGTCCCCATTTATTACGTATTTCATGCATTGTATAAGCAAGGCATAAGAAGCTAATAATAAAATTCCAGGGAAAGGTCACACAGGTATTTAAAAATGCAATTTTCTTTTTTCAAGTTCATCAGATCTGGCAATCAAGCGTAAAACTATCTGGACTTTAAGCCTCTTGGATCAAAGACTACATCTTTACTTCCTCTGAAAAGAATCATCATGAAGTACAAGACTGCGTACCCCACAGTGAGAGTGTCAAATACCAGGAGGGAATTCAGTATGATTTGCAGGAAATCAGCTACCTCCACGGACATTTAAACTTAGAAGTGCCACAGAAAGAGAAATTAAAAAAAAAAAAAAAAAAACCACACAAAAAAAACCACAATAAAACTTGTTGCAAAAGATGGACAAAGAGAATGGCAAGCCCAACTACTACTTTCAGCACAGTGCAGAGAAGGAATACAACCAGAAGGGACAGTAGGTTCATTTGTTCAAAGGCAACATGCAATCAAGGTTTTTACAAGCTTTCTTTTCAAACTTAATCACACAGAACAAAATACCTACATTTAGTTGCATCTGCAATCAAGTAACCTCCCTTTAGAAAAAGAAAAAAATTAGAGAAAAAGAGTTTGCTCTTGTGTTAGAAGTCAGATTTTAGAAAAGACCCTCCTTCACAGAACTTTCCACCTTTAAAGCAGTTCTCAAAGAATGAAAAGTTAAAGCTCCATTAACGAGTGAACTGTTAGCTGAACACAATTCTCAAAGAGCCTCTCTTCCAGCCACATCCTCCAATAACGCGCTTGAACAATAATCCAATAAAACGATGCCTGCAGCTCCTCACATTCTCTTAAATGAAAAATAATGTTAACCTTGCAGAATAAATCTTCTCTTCAAACTGCATTTGGTCAACCACAGGAAGCTTAATGCAAGGAGTCACTTGCAAGATGTCCTCGCAAACTGGAGATACAGGGGAAGCATTTTCACAAAGGTCCTAATTCAGCAAAGTATTTAAAGCACTGCTGGAGTAGAACCAAAAGGATGAATATGTTGGTCCAAAACAACAGTGTATCCTTAACTTTCTAGTCCAAACAAATTCTTAATCATCATAACACTGCCACAGCAATACGGAAATAAGGGGAAGACAAAAACATTTTTAACTATCCAATGGAAAAGGGGGGGGGAAATCATTAAAATGCATGAATATTAATAACATTTAAATCCCCACTTGAAGGTAGAAAAAAAAAATAACCCAATCCACGATCTTTCCATCCAAAGGAAGACATTTCAGACAGTTTAGTATCAATTATTTAGTTTAGTATCAATCATTCAATCAAATGAAGACAATTTCTAAGGGTTTCTTAGCTTATAAATGGAAATCCAGTGGTTCTTCTAGTTGTTTAAAAGTTACAAATCAAAGCAAAAGTAAGTAAAAAGCAATCACTAACCTATACCTATCCAACCCACCAATGGCAGTACCAGCACTTCCCAACAATGTAGTTGCTGCCAACACAAAGGCTCTTGCACACAGTGGGAGGGCAGCACCAAGGGTACTGCGGTCCCCTCCACTGCCACCCACCGTAGTGTGCACTGCCACAGTCCCTCTGTCCTGTGTGCAAGGGGAACAGAGGCTCTCTCAACACTGGCAAGTGGGATGTCCCTGTCCGAGTGGACCAAAAGAGCGGAACCAGTGGTGCTGCGGACCCAGCATCCATCCTGCTGCATATGCTTGTCCTATGGACTGACCATCCATTAGTGGTGGGTGCACATCCTCTGATTTAGTGTCACACGAAGGGACTGCAGGCTGCAGGCTGCAAGACTGTTGCATGACGTATACCAAAGCATGCTGAGTGCCCTGGGAGATGCACCTCACCATCTCCCACCAGACAGAAAGCCTAACAAGGATGTGTGCTGAGAAGGGCTTAGGATGAACCAAAGTCAGACACACAGTGTCTTAACAGAGCTGCCTACAGTCTGCCACATCTAGTCTTCTGTTTCCTGGCATTCCATATGTTTCAGAAAGATGTCAAAAAGTGTAAATCCCAGGCACACTGCACCTGGCCAATTTTGCAGTCTCTCTGTGGTACCACTTGGGAATTTTCTTTTTGTTCCCAGCTGGCAATCAAAGTGTGCCCTGTAGCAGGAAGATTACTATTACCCTTAAAACCTATTGCAGTCACTCAGATGATTATAATACTATTCTGAATCTCACCACGAGTCTTAACTAAAGCCCCATGTAGTCATTAAGGGATCTTCCACCAGGCTTCCAATTACTTTCATATTCACCACTTCTTTTTTTTTTTTTTTTTTTTTCAATCTGAAGTTTTCATTTCCAAGTACCTATCACTTCCAAGTAACTCCCAGGAAAGATATATTTTGTTTTTCTTAATGTGCATTTGGAGGTTTTGTTCTAACGTGGACCTGGGCCATAGCGTGAAGGACTTAATGTCTGAGGATTGTTAACAATACCAGTGCTTCACGATTCCACTTTATGTATATATCCAGTATAGTAAGTGAGCAGTCTTTGCTAAATATCTGCTTCATATATACTGTCTATGTAATGACTCAGTTCTGAGCTGACTGCAGTTAATGATTGTTTTAATATTCCTCCGAAAAAAAGATCAAACTGTAAGGAACCTCCACTACAGAAGTAGTCATATGCCTACTCCAGGAAAAACATGTAGGCATGTTCCGGTTTCTAAAGTGAGAGTAATCTCTCAGATATAAACAGAACTATTCACAAGCATGAAATGAAGCATCAGCTTATAAGCTTTACTGATCACAGTCTTTATTAGTTAAAGGGACTCTGCAGTGTTTGCCTGTTCTACGCACACATTTTTTTGTGCTTAGGGAGGACACTATTCCTTTCAAACTTCACTTTTTTAAACTTTTTTTTAAAAAAATTTAACACTTTTTGGAATTCTTAGGGTTTTTTACACAGTTTCTAATAGATACCTCATTTACATTATTTTATAGGTAAACATGAAGTACAACAAGCAGCAGTGTAAAAAGACAGAGGGTTTCCCGTAAAACCTACTAGGAGTAACTAGGAAAAAACAGTCGGGGAAAATAAAATGGGAAATCCATAAGGTTGGTGGAGCCTGTTCAAGCATCCTGGACATCTGACTTGTGCATCCTGCCATCCTGAAAGGTGGGGAAAATCTTCCATGACCTGGCTGTCAAAGCTATGCCCTGTTACCTGGGGGCCCTCTCTTAACAGTTTTAATCTTGCATATCTCCAGGCTTCAGAGGAGTTACTAACTTAAAACAATGCTGAGGTAAGATAATAGATGACGACTGAAGCTGATCAGATATGAAAGCTAACGTGCAGAAGCAGGGGAGAGTGATGCTGGGAAGTATCAAGGGAACCCCGCAGGTGCCCCCAGGCGATGAAAGGGAGGGTGGAAAGTGGACACAGGCAGCCTCTCCTCGATACATTCCTACGTGATGCCAGTCAACACATTCCAAAGCTTACGCCATACCTTGTTTGTTCATAAATATATTCTTCAGCCCCCACTGACACACTGCGATACTTCTGAAAAATAAAAACAACAATTCAATATAGTTTGATACAATCAAAATGTAAATACCAAGAAAAGTAGAATTATGTTTATTTAAGGACGCATCAGAAGAAGCACTCAACCACTTAAAACTCAAAATCCCTAGAAACTGGAGTGGACCCTACACGGTCTTTACACTAGAACTGATAAGAATCATTCATTTATCAAGCTTTTTTGAGTTTTTCGTAACCTAACTGCTACAGGAACGTAGCTGAAAAACATCTTCTGCCCTACAAACTCCTTGCCTACACATTAGTATCTTCTAAAACAAGTCTGTAAAAATGTACCCCATCTCAGAGATAAGTAGATTTTCAAATGAAAACATAGTTCTCCTAGAGACTTCGCTTTTTGTTTTGTTTGCTTTATTTAAAAATATGTGTGTGGTCAGCTGTCCTTAGGGCCTACAATGAAATGCTGACAAAAATTTAGATCGGTATACTGTCTATTTTGAATAGGAGTTGTGACGTAGGCTAAGAAGTATACCTTCAATGTAAGATTCTGTTTGAGCAAAACGCACACTTTACCAGATGAAAGGAGACCAACAGTCACTCTTTAAAAAATTAAAACACATCTATCAAAAAAAAAAAAAAAACATCAAGAGGTGGGATTCTGAAAAAATGAAATCTTTTGCACAGGCTAAGCAAGGATTTGTGCTCTGTCTTCCTGAGCAAATGAGCCCATTTGTACTCTACTGTGTAAGCTTTGCTGCTGCTTCTTGGCTTGCCTTTTGCCTGAAACATATATTTGCTGATGTCTCTCTGATTCACTGATGGATCATTACATCTAATCTCCAGAATTTCTTTTGTGATCGCCAATTAGCAATTAAAAGCTGTTTTGTTTCAGAAGCGTCAAGTTGAGCAATTTTGAAACAGTTTTTAATTTTACCTTATGCACAACTGTGCCACAACAAATATCCAGTCAGATACTAGTTAAGTGCAAAGGTATTATGTACCAGTTAGGAATATTTCCTCAAGATCAAAAGTCAAGGACCCATGAGCAATAGAACAGATAAGCTAAACAATCTAAAAAATCTAACATCTGAGGGGTACTACAATAAAGATGGTCCCATATCAACATGCATGCTAGAGGCTGACATTGTAAAAAACATTCAATTCACTTACCTATCCTCAAAAATTCTGTCTATACTGTAAAGGACTAACAAATAAGAATATGAAAGAGATGAGAAGGGTATACTTATATAATTGTTAAAATTGTATCCAAAGAATATAGCAAGTGATTGACCAAAGTGTCCACCATCAAAGGGGTCTACAAAAACTCAGCACTCCTTCAGTATAACAGAACTAAGTAATTCAATAAACATTTAGAAACAATTTCTAAAAATGTATTCATGATCTGTTTAAAAATTGAGCAGCTATCAGAGTAAATCTACTGCAGCCAAATCCAGCCATTCTCACCAAGTGCATAGGAAAACCACTAAGAACAACTGTATTCCTACTTTAAACACTAATTTAGCACAAGCTTCTCTTCTGGTATGTTCTGACATTTTACCTTATGCTCTCCCCACATCTGCTTCATACAGCTATCCCTACACAAACAGCACATGGCTGGACAAGCAGTCAGAGCACCACAGGGGTGATGCACAGTCTGGGATTCGGGTAGCTGAGGGGAAAAACCAGACAGGCTAAGTGTTGAGTGAGGCTGTTGCAGGGTGGGATAGTGCTTCCTGCTCCCACGCCACATGCATGTGAGCATTTGGGGCTGGAAGTCCATTAACAGTGGCACACACCTCACCTAACAGCTACAGATGGGGACCTAGTTAAAGTTAGTTGTTCAGTCTCCCTGTACAGTTAATAGGGGAAGTGAAAATGCAGAGGAGCAAGTGCACCTGACAAACCATTCCACCCACTTTTGGCAATCAGATTTGAACTGCCTCCTTCTCCACAGCCTGCAGAGAAAGCCCAGATGACAAGTATCATACCCTGTTATTAACCAATCATTTTAAAAAACATGTAACAAAATTACCACAACATGGAGTTTGGGATGCAAAAGTATTACCATTGTGACAAGAATTACCATAACATGGAGTTTGGGATGCAAGGCCAACATACGGATGTAAATTCCCTTTCTACCTCCAAGTCAAACAACTTTGCACGTTCTGCAGCACTTTGCACAGCACAGACTGGCTGTTCGGGTAGCTCTCAACAGCGCGTCCCAGAACAAGCCATCGTAACGGAATCACACCACTACAGTACCCTAGGGAAAGCCACTCACATAAAGAGCCATTTACGAGTAACAATGAAAAATAGCTGAAATGATGTGATTTGATAATGCAGAGCAGTGCTTCTAATCCAAGATTTGATCTTGCTGATTTTTCAATGGCAAGCTAGATTTCTTCATTAATTATTCATTTAGTTGACCTAAATGTGTTCTATATCTAAAAATGGATTTCACTTCCAGACGTCCTGACCTTTGATGCTTGTGTGGAGACAATTTACTTTTCTATAATACACATTCACAAACACACAGCAAATTTCTTATATATTGAGTCAGAGTAACTCAGCCTTAATGTAGCTTGCCTTGTACTTTTGTTACATTTACAGTTTCATAGAGCTGGAGAAGAAAAATCCAAGGACAGGTTTTACCACCTAGTATCTCTAATTATCTGCAGAGGTACTGTCAGCTTTAAATAATTTTTACCTTTCTACATTTCTGGCTTGTTTGCATTATTCTGCAGCAGGCAAAAGCAGCCAGAGGATACTCATCATATTAAAGCTGACTGTATAATTACTTTGCCTCAGCGTAACTGTAAAATAGTTACAAGGTAGCCCCTTGTCTCTCTTCTCATTCCCTACATACACATGTACCTCAGTCTTTCCCTGCCTGTAAAATTCTCCATTCCTCTCTAGTCACCTCATTCTGCTACTTTTTCTCACTTGCCCATGTTGCAAAGTAGAGCTTAGTGTAATAGACAGCTTCTGAATAAATTACTTAGGTTCATCTAGCAGCAGAGGCTGACACTGCTCATTTGCACTTTCAGAAGAACATTGAGAATTTCCCAGTTACAAAGTGGCTGCTATTTCTTACTGTTATGAATAGGTTTGAAGGCAGATCTTGTTAACAGAAAACAAATCCTCTTTCAGAACGGCAACTATCCTCTACTTGACACAATATCCCAGAAGACAAAAGATCAGTATCTCTTATTCTCAGAGTTTCCAATAAACAACTTTAAAACTGTGTTCTGAAACCCCTCATGATGCTCCTTCATAATCAGAGCACAGACTGAGAGGAACACAGCCCGGAGCAGAGATGAATTTGCTGAAACAAGCATCACTGTCCTAATGGCTCTTGTGGACAGCTCAGATCTCCTTAGCTTGTTTACAGCTTTTTATTGAGTTCTTAGATGCTATTTAAGGTGAAAAACTTACTTCTGTTCCTCCATCTTTGAAGGTGTCGCTGTATGTACTGTCAGGAGTACTGCGCTGGTCATCTTTGAGATAATTTGTGTGGGGAGCAATGTTGGACACTTCGTATGGCTCAAAGATAACCCCTCGGTGCTCCTCATTTTCTCCTCTTGCATAGTGTGCTTGTGGAGTCATAAAAACAGGGGTGAACTCCTCTGCTTTAACCACAGTCACTCCAGTCCCCGTGATGGGTGTTGAGCTCCCAGACACATTTGTGTTGTATTCCCTTTTGGACGACTCCAAAGGGTCTTGGTTCAAGGAAAGGTTAACCGGCACCGTCTTCAGGACTTGCACGCGGTTCTCTCCCCCCCTTAAATTACTCTGAGCTTCCGTGGTATTAAGACAATTTCTGTGAGACAAAACCAAAAAGTGTTATGAACTGTCCTGATAGAGTAAATCTCTTCCTTAAACAGCTTAATGTTCTTAGATGGCAGGGAAGGAGATCCTTCAATTCTGGTAAACCGTTGCCACAAAAAGTAGTAGATTAACACACACTGGGCAAAAGACATCATGAGGCAAGCAGAGACTAGGGAAAGATCTTTAACAACTAGGGAAAGATAATATGCTTGATTCCACCTATAATCAGTATGACTTGTTAAAATAAATTCTGAGTGTCCGGGGTTGCTTTTGCCTTGGCTTACAATTTGGATGCAAAATCAATCCACCAGTGCAACAGCCTTTAAGCACAAGAGAAGCATAAAGAGTAAGGCGAGGTATGGATTACTCACAGCAGATAATTTGCATGTGAAATAGGCAAAACATCACCAGCAAAAGTCATACACTGATGCATGCTCCTTCAGGCTGTTGACAGGCCACTACTGTTTGTGGAACTCTGGTACCAATGCTCTTATGAAAGAGCAAGCCCGGGAGTCCCACTGTATAGGAGTAGATCAGTAACTATAGCGGCTGCAAGGTAACCTCCAGCAGCATTCCCACATCTACCCGTGGTTGCTGTTGAAAGCAATGTGACTGCTGACAGTAGTTGCGCTGACATAAAATTAACTCATAAACCTTTTAGGAGGTGTAACACACTGCTTTGTTTTCAACCCAGGAGATATGTTCTGACATTACAGTTCCTCTCTCTTGGCTTTCTACCGAAGGCCAGTTTTGTCAATCACACTCAACTTAGGAATCTCTCTGGTGTTCACAGAAGAAAAACTGTACCTCAAAAAAAGCTTCATATTCTGTTTTTAAACAGTGAATTCATATTACTACCTATTTAAACTTTCACCTTACACAGCTAGTGGAGACCATCTAAGTCTGTCCCAAATTTGCTACATTGAAATAAACCTTGTGTAGCTGCCCTCCCCTGTAATTTTACATGAAGATACCTTCCCACATGTAAAAAGTTAAGTTTTTTCTACATAAATATACCTCTCTCTTGCCCACAAGTCTTAGTGAAGGCAAGAGTCAGCTTCCTCTGACTCTTCCAAGTCACTTTTAGCCTACAGAGGAAGGCTGCAATTTGAGATGAATGAGAAAAACATTCTGAGCTACCTATTTTAAAGAGTTACTTTCTTTGCTTCTGGGCAGACCCTAAGTTATGTTAAATAAAACTGTATATATCAGGTTACTAAGGCCAAACTACTCACTTTTTTGCTCTAGAAGTAGTAAATTGAAAGAAAAACAGCCAATAGCCAACTCTCAGCATAATCTGATTTTACTAATCTCAGCAGTAGCAAAACAACAAAACACAAATAAATCATGAAACTTTCTACTACTTTGCAATTTGCATGTTTAATAATACTGTTCATTTTTTCTAATAAATTAAAAGGGAGTAAAGTTTGCTTCCCAAAACAGTCTTCATTCTTTTATCTTTTGGAAGAAAACCATAAACCCTCAGGCTATCATGGTTCCTTCAGTTCACAACTGATTAACACTGTTAGTAGCTGGGTGTATGATTTTGAATAATACTGTACCTTTTATCTTGGTCTTCTTGATTATCACTCACTTTGTTAACAGACAACAGCCTTTTATCTCTGGGAACCTGAGAACAACACCAGGCATGGGGTCAGGTAAATGCAACTGTCAGGTATTTACAGCTTCAGACTGTTCTACTACAACAGCTAGAAAAATGTAACCGTATCAGTGTTGTCTAGTTCACATATGCCAGGACCTGTTTTTCTTTGGGAGACTGATCATGGACAGAAAGACAATTTCCAAAGGGAAAAAAATGTAGGGATTGTTTTCTTTTCTACTTCTTGGGCACACCAGCCTGGAGCAAAGCACTCTTCTGTATGTCCTTATCTTTGGAATATCAAGCTAGGCCAAACTACCTGAAAATTAAAGCTTATCTTCCAAAAAACACACACACATGCTTTTCACTGAATAATAAAAGATGAGAAGGAAGAAATGATGCTTTGATGAGCATGGAGACCCTTTTAGCTCAGAGGAAAAGAGTTTTCAATTAAATCACAAGCACCAGCTAAGTCTTCCTATCATAGAGCAGTATGGAGGGTGCAGGACTCATAACTAAGGGAAGTTTGTGGATCCTTTCCTTTCCTAGTATGGGGACAGGTCAGAGCATGCTGGCATGTCATCAGAGAAAACTGACTTCTGCTTTGCTGAGTGCATCATACTTCTCATGAGAGCCATGAGAAGTAAAAATCCAATCAAATCTGTCCCCTTAACAGACTCCAGAATAGACACCAAGTGACTTAAAAGACTTGTCTTCCCACATACCAGTTTCCTGACACCGGCATAAATATGAAATCACCAAGGGCAAAGTTGCTGCCACAACCATATTTTTCTTTTCTTGCTGAACCAGCAATTTGGGAGCTAAAACTTGTATCTTTTAAAAAAAAAGGTATATCCACTCTGTCACAGCAGGTTACTCAGGATTAAAGAGCAAGAATAGACCTAAGAATGGGCTAAAGCTGTGCCTTTTATCTTTAAAGAAATATCAATATCTGAATTTAGAGGAAAACAATACCAGAGTAGCCTAGCCAAGTTAACATCAGCTGTATCTGCAAGACAGCAGCGTAGTCGGACAGTGCTAGTCAGAGCCTTTCTTTCTCTTAGAGACATCTTCTCTGCCTATTAAGCATCCTGCTAGTTAAAAAACCTCTTTCATATATTTTAGAAGTGGGATCCAAGCCACAGTTTGCACACGTTGATTCCCCTGTTAAGATCATATATTTATCCCTGAAGTAGTGTCTATGTTTAGATAAATATCACTACAAGAAAAAAGAAAAAAAAAAAGTTAAGTTCAAATAATTCCTACTGACTGGAAAAGGTACTTAAAAAAAATTACCCAGCATGTCAGAACACAGAATGAATGAGCCAGATGATAAATAAGGGCAATTCAAGAGAGTCTGGTGCACTGGAGGTCCTCCTCTACACTTCCACATTACAGCACAGAGGTTTAAGTTAGGTTTTAATTCCTGACTGAGAGCATCAGCAAGAGTTATCCTTTTCTCCCAGTTTAAGACAGAAATAATCATGACTGAATGCTCAAAATGGCTTTGAGATTAACACAGTTTATTCCATCTGAACCCCAAGTCTTTTGCAACTGCCTGGTATAAGGAACAGACATATCTCTTAGAACATACTTTTGAGAAGGAAAAAGGCTGTTCTCTGATTTTATTTTTAAAATCCAGCAGATTAATGAACTGCTACATACAAAGGTATTACTAAGACAGAAGCCAACGCTCCAGATGCTCATACACATTCTGAATTTTACAGATCTGCATTAACTTTGCAGACTCTGGCACTGTGGTAACTCTGTCAAGTAGAGAAAAGGAGCTTTCTTTCTCATTCAGAAAACCTTTTCTCTACTGACAACAAAACACAAAAGGAACATCTCTTGAAATATAATCAGTAAAGAAATTAAAACAATATTTAACCATAAGGTTGGTATATGGCCTCCTGACTACAACCCCTTCTCCTGAACACACATTTAATGATTGTAGCAAAGACTAAAAAGAGGAGCCCACTCTCTAAAAGCATTTATACTAATAAATACTAAAAGTAAAGGGTTCCAATTTTAGACTTCCATTCCTGCTACTTCTTCATGAATTACAAGGGAAGATGGCGTTGTTCTGCTGGCTTTCACAGAAGATCATCTGTCCAATGCAGGCATAGGTAGCTTCAGGAGTACTGAGATGGTTTAAGCAAAATAAACAATTTCACACTTTAGTGCTTGGTAGGCAACACTGATTCCATTTGCAGAGTACAACGGGGGCAGCCTGGGTTTCTGAGTGAAATTCCGCATTACACAGAAATGCACCCTGTAGGACTCTCCTCTGATTTCAGCAGAAATCTCGAACCTAGCTCCACTTAAACACTATGAAATATATGAAAAAGAAAGGTGGTATCAAAATGGTAGGTAAAGCCCTGGGCTTACAACCTGCACAAACTGAAGCTGTGTGTCAGTGCTTCCCTATAAATTCACTTAGATCTCTGTCTCTACGTCCAGCTCCGTTTCTGTCCCGCACCTTTCTATTTAGACTGCAAACTCCCAGTGCAAGGGCTAGACCTCACTGTATGTTTGTATGCAGCCTACTGCAATCATTATACAAATAAAAATAACATGGGAAACTGTCAGATGAGAGATACTCCAGTTAAAGAGCAAATGAAAACATGTATGGAATGAATCAGAAAAGCAGACAAGCTTACAGGTGGACAAGGCCTCCCCTTTTCCACTTTTTAAAGAATACCGCAAGTATTCAAGCACCAATAAAAAGGAAGCTAATTCATCCAATGCTCTTGCAAGGGAAAAGGAAGAATGCTAACCTCAAAAAGAAAACATGATTGCAAATTTAATACAGGAAAACACATCAGAACAGCCTCAGACAGTCTTCCTAAAACAGAAAGGGTGCTGGATTCAAGCATCAGAGAGAAAAAAGATGCAGTGACTTCTGTCTTTGAAAACTGGCTCTTTTGATGCCTCAGAGCAGTTCCCTGCTAGCACAGCAGGGAGGAATAATGATGGAGTTACCTACTTTATAATAGTCATACAATAGGCCAAGAGCAGCAGCACTGTCCTCATCACCATTTATGCTCATCATAGCCTTGGTAGCTGCTGTTAGGGGATTCTCCAAATACGACTTCCAGGCTTCATCTTCACTGGTGTAGGCTCGTCTGGTGTTGAATGAAGTGTCATTTGGCACTAAGGCCACAAGTCGCTTGTTACTGTATAGACAGGAAGAATACAATGATGATCCAGAAGGGATTACTTTATTCACAAGGCATGTTAAAGAACATCACATAGCTCAATGAAAGTGATACAATTACATCAAGCAAGCATCTCTGTATTAAATTTGGTGGCATACATATTTATCAGTATTAGGTATCTTCACTACTTAACCAGAAAAAAAATTAAATGCGTGCAGACCTCATGGTAATAATTCAAATGTATTTTCACTCATATACTGATAGAGCTATCAAAATATTTAAAAACTACTTGGAAAAAAAGGAAGTAACAATATAAGAATATAAGATGTACACTTGATTAGGGAAAAATACATTTAACTGAAATCAGTTTTTATAAGAAGACATGAATGAAAAAAAAAAGGTAGTATCTAATAGTAATCTAGTGTTCACCTAAACAGAGTGTAGTTCAGTATTTAATAACTGGGTACACCTTATAATCGAGCTGGTCTCTGCTTTTGGAATGCAATTTGTCCATAACTTCAGAAAGGTTTGCTGTAACAGGACATGAGCAATGCATCCAGGGGATGGTGCAGAAGTCAACATACTTGGTCTGAATTCACACTTTATCACTCACCACATCTAGTTAACAGACCCATGGCAATACACACAAGATCATTAGTAAGTGGGATTTGCAGCAGAGCAGTTTCCTCCAGCCTGAAAGTGGTACAAACTGACCAGTCCCTGTGTATATCACAAGAAAAGCTGCTACACCACAGCTATGGCTGAAATTTCCAGTATAATGGAAACACAAATAGAAGATAGTAGTACCTGCTTTTGTAAAATGTTCAATAAACTTATAGATAAAAGAGCCATGCCAAAAAAAAAAAAAAAAAAGGTGCATTCCTATTACACAAGACAGTAGGCAAACAGATTAGGCAGGGAAATTGTGGAGCAAGGGGTGTGCAGCTTAGTGCACGTTGCAAGGGCACCGTCAAGAATTGTGGCTCAAGTTACAAGGATCATGATGAAACTTTTAACGCATTACACCTTACAAATTTAAAAGCTGCAAAGATGGCAGAATAACTGAACATACTGACTTAACTGGTAAAACTAGCAGTTATTCCCAGTGACCTTCATAAAATATTTCTTGCTATCTTCTACATAAAAACCTGTTGATTATTCACCTCCTATTTTGCTCTCCCCTACCTGCAGCAGCGGCAGCTCCACAGACCTAACCCAACCAACTGCTCCTGTTGCACAGAGTGACATTCAAACACCATGCAACCAAGCCTCTTATTTGATTTCAGAAACAGGATTTGATAAAAGCATAACTGAACCCACACAGTAAATGCTCTTGGATGCCAGGAATGTGTCTTGCCTACCCCCAAGCCACAGTGACCAGCAGGCTGGGGCTTCACCCAGGGCTCCATCGCTGCCTGAGCTCAACCTGCAAGGTGCGTGCTCTGGTGTTTAAGGAAAAGCAGGGAGATGGTGGAGATTATCATCTCTATGGTACAGAGCACTGTTTACTAGTTTCTTTATTTAATGAAAAACAAAATAATCCATCTGGTACACAGAGCAGAGTTTTATGAGCTCTGTGGGGGAAAAGAGCATTTCATAGCTTTGCATCACAAAATACAGCCAACAATTATAGTTCAGATTATATTTTCCTTTCACCTAAAATATCTGGATTTTTAGATGCTTCCTTTCTTTTCTGAGGGCCTTTCTCTCTGGCCTTTTGCTGCCTCATAAAGATTTTTGTCCTTTTTTATACATACACATTTGTGTTGTTACAGGTTTAGTCCAGCAAGTGAAGCTGAAGCATAAATTAGAAGCCCAAGGAAAGACAGAGAACTGCTAAGTCCGCTTGCCTTTTCAATACCCTATTGTTAGCGACTCAAATCAGATTTGCAACAGCCCCGCTGTTTGTGCCAGAGGTAGCTAAGGGCCTGTTCCCACTCTGGAGTAGCCTGGCTCAGAGGCAATTATTCCAGGTGAGGATTCTCCTTTCCTCAACAAAGCTCCCCTTCAGCTAAACCTGGGCTGTTTCACCGCATGGGCGGCTGCCCACTGCAATGCACATAATACTGCTCGCTCTCCTTCCTGTAGCAATCTTCCCTTACAATCAATAACTGCCTTTTGTTACTTGGAGCACTCACCGCCATGCGATAGTCATAACTGGTTTATGAGCACTACAGGCAAACTGTGAGATGCACTTTAAAAACACACCTTTTAAGAGCTGGGCTGTGCTTGTCTGCAGAAATGCTGGAGGGAAGAAGTCAATCTCTGCTGCTCTAGTTTAGTCGAGACTATCTTAAAGCAATGAAGAAAGTGCTGTCCCTCAGAAGTGTTGTATACAACTGTGTTGGGGAAAAGCTAAAGTAAAGGGGATAAACGCTCTAGGAACAGCCACTAAGTAAGTAAACAGTTGGGATGGCTGGAAAGGCACATGTGCATAGACCTAGAGCCTCCCCAACATCTCCCCAGAGCACATTTTCTCTAAACCCCAGGTTTTCATGTTTAAAAACCAAATATCCGTCTCCTCTGGCTTGAGAGATGGTCTGCAGCATAATCAACTGACACACTCATTGTGTTTACTCTGCAAACAGACTGAAACAATAGCACTAAGAAAAATAAAAAACTTCCTCATCACCCCCATCCCTGTAATCAGCTCTGTGGGAGGTTAATGGTCAGACCTAATTATCATGATTTAACATAGTCAATCATTTCAAAGATTATATCAAAAGCAGTCAGCCAAAACAACTGCGCTCGCTTTAAGAAAACTCCTCTATTAATTAAGGTCGTTTGGATGGGAGGGAGGGTTTCTCCTAAGAAATCAAACTTGTGCATGCACACGCATTCCCTTTCCTTTTCCACAACTGTTGAACCTCCTGGACCACTTCAGCCCAATGTGACAAAGGGGTAGCAAAGTCCCCCATAACCAGAGGAGTTAAATACTTTATATTTTAATATATGCCAAGAAAACCCAACCTCCTGAGTGAGGCTCTGCACAGGTAAGCTCCCCTGGACTAGTCAGGAGCCCTTCCATGCCAGGGCACCCCCAGCTGTTCCAGCTGTGTAACTGATGACAGCAGGCAGCTGTCAGAGTGACTCTGGTGGCATCTGGACTATGGGGAAGACAAAAGGTGACACCTACAAGAAAGGTAAGAACATTCCCACTGGAGAGAGCTGCTCTTAACACCCCATCTGTGAGAAAAGCCTCAGTTGGAGCCTGCAATTAGCAACAAATCTACAAATCTTATCAAAAGCTGCAAATCCATCAGTGACCACATTCACAAAGAACCACTCGCATAAGGATGACGGGCCAAGATTGCAAGTGGGAGACTCCTCTTCAACCTGGCTGGCAGTGTCAGCAAATATCCGCTGTTGACCCAGGCACATCTTCTTAAATACCCTGCCAAGGAGCAGAGAACAAGCCCAACCCTGACCTGCCCATTCCTCGCTCCGGCTAGCCCATCACCCCTCTACCTGGTAGTTAGGATGTGCACTAACCAGAACACTGCTAGCAGGGACATGCCTCTACAAGCTGAAAGCACACCATTATTTTACCATGGAGATACAGCTTAACAATTGAGGATGCTTTGTGTCTAAAAAATACACATTTTCTTTCAAGCTATTAGTTGATCTCCTAATGACTGCAAAATGTTGCAGTTGTTTTATGTTAAACAGTAGCAGGTGGTTATGTGTCTTAATGTATAGGTGTGTGAGGATGAAAGGTATTTGCTGAAGAATGGTCTACCTTAGGAGCTAGATTGCCCCGACACCTGAGTGTTTAAAGTCTGTGTCTGTTTCAAGACTAAATTTCAGATGGCCTTTATTTTGCAAGTTGTTTTTTCCCCCCCCAACTCTTTAGTAGAGACTTTCTTGTTTGTACCATCTTACATGATGTGCGTGCTTTCCTCATAAGAAAAGATATACATAAGTTTTCCAGATTCATACCAGTTATGGTGATTTCTGCATCTGGTAAACTGGTATTTTTGAACTGATTTAAAATTAAGATTATGCAATTTTATAAAACCTACACGAGTGTAGTGTGTAAATAGAGATATCCAAAACTGCACTCACTTAATTTCATTTCAATTACTTCAGCACACAACAGAAGTTGGACAGGTACATTGTACTTAATATAATAAATTAGCTGAATGGAAAGGGCTGGCCTTTCAAGCTCTTCTTCAGATTAGAGATAATGAACTTTCAACAGCCAGCACTTGGGGCTATAAAATCCTACTACAGGCAAATTCTCACCCAACTTGATGCAATTTGTGAATTGGCTTACACAGAATCAGAAATGCCCATTAACACATTTGTAAACCATGGTGAAAGCTGCAGCTCTGTGACCAGAGCTTGCTTTTTATTCAGAATCAAGATGTCCTGTCTGCCAGTCTCTCTCAGCCAATTTTGATATTCAAGAGCTTTCTGTTGAATTTGCAAAGTTCATGCAGCCCTCAACCTCTCTGCTAAATTTGTCACTGAACATAAAGCAGATTCATGCAGCCAACGAAGCCACGCTGCATCAAGTGCAGCTGCATCCTGCTCCCCTCCATCATATTACATCCAGATCTGGTCAGTGCTAGTGGGGAAGAAAGTCTGATCCTGCCTGCCCCCCAGCTTTTGCCTTGCCTCGGAAGGCAATGTCTGGTTTTCACACGTTGGTTTCTTGTGCGGCACCAATTAGACCCTGCATTTGCCTTCATATATGCATCCTTACACTCTCCCTGCCGCTCAGTGCCTCTCTCCCCCTCACCCCTGAAATCCAAAGCAGACTGTTAAAAGTGCCGAGGTGGGCACCCAGCTAAGGCACTTCCTGGTGGTTTGGGTTTGGTGGATTTTTTTGGTTTGGTTTGGGGGGCAGGGAGGGGGGCACACACACTTTTTTTTTTAAATTGCTTTTTCGGACATTGCATTTGTTCTTTCAACTTAAAAAAAAAAAAAAAAAAGTTGTAAGAATTGAGCTGCTCCATGCATATCCCTGCAGACTTCTTTGCCCGCTGATAATGTCTTAGGACCTCCCCCTCTCTGCAAAGGCTGGGTGCCAGATCACAACACAGCAAGCAATGTGTGTGAGGCAGCAGAATGGAAGGAATCCCTGTTCCCAGGTTTCAGCCCAGGCCTGAGCCTGCCTGTTCCTACACCTGTCAGAAAAGAGTACAAGCACCTCTGTGTACATCCTCTGCAAGCTATTCCTTCAGGAGAGGAGACAGGAGGCTTTGGTCCATACAGCTGTTAAAAAGCACACAGAAATTTTAGCACCAGTCAAATAACTGGAAAAGGCAAGACAGAGTCATGTTGTCTTGGCTCCCAGCCCAGCACATCAAGGCCATAGGATATTTATCATAAGCTCCTTTTTAGCTGGATGATAAGAAGTTACACAGGGCACCTATCTCCAATTTGGAAACCCTGGGAGAAACACATTCTAAAATGAGATGCTAGCCAAAAGGGACCGCTTCTACGTTGCATGTACACCATGCACCATGTTGCATCCTGGATTTCTGATCCCTCAAGTGTCCAGATCCGAAACCCACCTGAAGTATGCTGTGACCCAACATGCTTTGGAAAAAACACCTGCCTGCTTAGTTTTTCCTCTAGTGCAAAATAAGAAATAGGGAAGTTCAAGAATGCCCACATTTCATCTGACATGACAGAAGGTACAGGAGCATGCTCCAGCCACATCCAAGAGCTGAAGCTCCCACTTCAGTTTTTACAGAGCTAAGGAGGGCAGAGTGTGATCATTTATATGCATTTCAGCAGCTCTAAAGCCCTTTGTAAGTTTATTTTACACTTACACAAATCTCAGTTCAGCTATAAGGCTACTATAAAACAGATCTAGAACAGATGTTCATGCAATTTGTCTTACAACTAATGTACATATATATGAATTCACAGACACAAATTGAACTACTGTGACCATTTAAAAAGCAGCTAAGAACAGATCCCACAGAAGCTGGGTAAGTTAAACTTTAGATTCCAGATCATAAATTTCTGTCTGTGGTCATTATACAAAGAAGTATAAATCAAAGCTAGCCCTAATGCTTGAAACCATTTGTTTTAAAGATTCTAACATTAGCCCAAATTTACTATTCCCAGCATACTGCTTTGCCTAGACATCAAGTTAGGGGGAAAATAAAAAAAAAAGACAGAAACACGACATGGGTGACTCGCTGCAAGTTCTGATTTATTTAGTTAAAAAAAGTTTAGATTCCTCAGGATTTACTGCCAAAAGTATAATTAAAAAGTCAGCAACATTGTTGTTTCCATTAGATAATAGTGTTCCCTTAAAACTACAAAGGAACATAAATGTTTAACGAACAGGAAAATTATGGCCCATGTGTCTTGGTATTTTGTCTTTCATAGCCGACAATCACATGATTCCCAGAAGCACAAACAGGTCTCCAAAACACACTTAGCCCAATCCAGTGAGCATATAAACATACAAATGACTCAAGAGTGAAGGAAAATCAAAGCATTTAGACCACCAGGAAACAAGAAGATAAGATGCCCTCTGGCCCAGCCAGCAGTCCATACCAAGGAAAAAACTCCCATTAAAGAGGCTGAGTAATTTTGCCTACTAATGAACACAGGTTTGGGACTCTTGCAATTTTGGGACAATTATTCTTTTTGAGCACAAGACAAATCTGAACAAGATTACACATGTTAAATGATTGAAAGAAATTATTTTACCTTTACAAAACTCTCTGAGAGGAAGTAAAATAATATATTGAGAGCAGAAACAGTGAATGGCAAAACAGACTAGTTCAACAATTAGATGCTTACTAGAAGTTTTATTTGGTTTTACTCAGAACCAAAATAACTTGAGCATGTAATAGTGATTAAAAAGATTAAAACAAATAAGTGATTCATTAACATTGACAAAAAATGTTAATTATTATGCATGTCAAAGTGGAAGTACAAAAAAGAAATCTGACACAAGGATTAAATACATACAGTAAATGCCTACTGCGGTTCAAGTAGGCAATTACTCACCGAGACAGACTTTTTATACCTATGATTTCAGAGACTTTTTTGTTTCACTTTTAATTAAATATTATTTCTACCAGACAATCTTTTGTTATTAGTGCACTCAGCCTGTTGCCTTTTTTTTTTTTTTAATGAAGCAGGAAACAGTCTCAAAATAAAGCAGATTTTCAATGTATTTGTAAAAAACCTCTGACATCTCAAAAAATTAGGATATTCTGGAGTTCACAACATTACTGCAGTAGCTAACACAGTTGATCAGAATTAGCAATTACTTAGCAGCTTCATACCAGGCCATGCTCTGTTTTGCTAAGAAGTATACTTCCAGCATGCAAGCACCCAAGGTTGTTTCAGCTGACCTGAAGCAGCCAGCAGTAGGCTTTAAAATTAAAAACAGGTCATGACAAGGCTTCCCAGACCTGCTGCATTTTAACCTGACCCTTAGCCCTGCGGCCCTCGTTCATTCATTGCTTCCAGAGTAAATGGAAATGGAATAGCTACTGCACTGATAGCACTCATTGCTGTTTCTTCAGAATATGAAATCTTTCACACAGTCAGAAGGAAAACACAAATTCAACAGCTGGGCAATTCTGGAAGTCAAGATTTCCCAAAAATATTTTTAAAAAGCATACAACACCAAAAATATACTTTACAAAACTAAAATACAGAATTATGGAAAATGCCATTATCTCCCACTACGAGGAAAATTAACAAATCTACAGCTACATGTAATCTTCAGAGTTGGGAGACATATTCTCAAGCTACAGGTATGTTGCAATATTTGACTTCTCCACAGTTCACATGCACTTAATATGGTTTCCTTGGTTAAATATTTCGTAAGCAACTGTTCTCTTCTTTGTGAAGTTAGTACTATTGAAGAATAGGACAGTGTCCCAGTATACAACAATATCTGTAGTAAGTACTTATCTCCTTTTAATTAGCTACTACTGTCCTAATCACTGATTAAAAAGCTAATGAAGATTCATCCCAGGATGAATTCCTAGATCAGCATTTGAAAGTGCCATTTTGTGTGTGTGTGCGCGCACACAAAAAAGGGCAGCTTAACTGGCTGCTCCATAACCATGGGGAAAAAAATATTTAAGGTAACCAATCAATGGCCTGCACTGGATTAATATTTGTGAAAATAATTTGACAACAAATGTCAACTGGTGTAATATTGTTTCCCCTTCAGATGTCCCTGCCAGAACAAGAATGATGATGTTCCTGCTGACCCTTCCACAGGGAAGAGGTTATGCGATCATTACAATCAAGTGACCAGGGAAAATCCCCTCCCTCCTGCTCTGCTTTGATCTTCAGTCTGGTCTTAGACTTCCGCACCAGAGAGACAGCAGTGTTAACAGTGAGACGTAACCATTTGATACCCTTACTCCTCTCAGTTAAGCTTATGGTTGCAAGTTCTATGAGGTTCTGCACACCTATTTTCCACCTTCCTTGCAGAGATGGTTTTCTGGGGAACACTCGTGACAGCACATCTGACATTTCAAAACAGCAAGCACTAAACACCTCCAATTCCTGTTTCTCCACTCATTCCAAGATGAGTAACATTCTGGAAAATTCATCTCAGTGGATACCCTATCCAGGCACTCAGTAGTGGAGGGGTGGGGAGAAGAAAAAAAAAAAAAGTAGCCTGTAACCTAAATGTCACTCACCATCTGCTGATGGGAAACATGTTTGGCCCTCCAAGAAAAAAATTAAGAACAATTCACAGAAGCACACTGTAAACTATAAATGCCCTTTGTTGTTATAGTACTAGATGCTTAAGTTAAATATCACAAAGGCACAACATCTACATTTACACACTGAGGAAGAAATAGGAAACCAGGGCAAAATTACCCTGTGGAGAGTCCAAGATCAACTTCTGCCACAGACAGTACCAAGTAGCAAGCTGGATGTGAACATGCCTCCACTGACACACAGGAGCAGGTCTGAACCCATTCCCACCTCCAGGCTCGCTCTCCCCTCAGTTATTTACCCACAGCACATGCTCAGCTGCAGACCCAGGCTGCCCCGAGTCCTCCTTAATGTGGTCAGTCTGAGCACACCCCGGCCCCATCCACCTGGTGTCCCGAGCAGCTCTTGCACATACTGGGGATGTTGGGAGCCTGACCAGCCTGACTGACAGGCAGTCACATTGCTGGCCAGCTAGCAAGAGCTGCAGCAACCAGCACACTTCGGCCTGCTACCAAGCCTCCTCTTCATGCAGCTGCAGTCCCAGTCTATGTAGGACTCTCAATTTCACACAACACCAGGAGTGGCAGGGACACAACCATGGCATTTACCAGGCAGATCCCAAGTGGTTGTACAATTGCTCCTCCTCATCCACAGGAGAGCCAGCAACTTCTAAACCCCTGTTAAGTCTCACAAGTATTGAGGTCACCAATTTGCTCCACTAATGCACTACAATTAATCTGAAGTTCTGTGGTGATAATTTTTTTCTGTATGCTACCATAAGAACAATTTTTCAGCCTATAAATGCAGAAGTGAGCCCTAGAACCATCTTTACATCCTGCAAAGGGGATTATGCCCCCCCCAGCCTCCATTCAGCCCCTAGGGTCCCCTCATGATGGCTCTGGGAATGGATGGTAACAGAAGCAACTGCATGGACCTCCAAAACATTCACAGCAAGGCAGGGACATACATTTCCTTCTGCAGAGGTTCTACTTTGAACAGTTCTGTCTTTAACACCTGCCATTTTCTTGCAACCTCTCTGCACATGAAGAGCCCAGACCGATGAAAAATGGACGTTAAAAATAACCTCCAAGAGGAGATCAGGCTACTCTCAACCCAACACTCCCCAGAGCTAGTTCTCTAGCTGCACAAACAGCTCTACTGACACAGCTGAGACGGTGGAATGGATGTAGGAACAAGTGGCCACAGCCTGCCTAAGTCGGCACTACCTCTGAAAAATGCCTGTGAAATCATGCCTTATCTCTTCTGACCAACAGGAGTTTGTGGAAGCAAGCAGGAAAGACCCAGCTTAGGCAGAAAGACTAAAGGGAAAGACAGAAAGACATGCACACTGTCTTAAGGATAACCTCCCCTTCCAAGCCCCTCAGTTAGCAACTTGTTCTTTAGCATTTTCATCTCACGGTCCACCTTCCCCCCCTCACAGGTGATGGTGCAGGCAGCACTACAGCACCCCTGTCCCTGCTCCTCCCTTCAAAGAGGGACACTGCAGGCAGCTCTGCAGAGCCACTGTGCAGCAGGGTGTACCGCCTCCCCAGAACACCCAGCAAATCCCACCAAAGGATGAGACAGGAAGGTATTTTTTTCCATGCTTTCTATATCCCCTCAGCTGCTTAGTCCTCTACATTGGCACTTTACTAGCACAAATCCCACAAAAACATGTCCAATGACACTGACAAATTAACTGACCTCAAAATAATGAGCTTCCCTCTCCAGTCTTGCCTGTAGGGAAGATCTGTTTTTAAGTAAAAGAAAGGCCATGTGGAAGAGAATAATGTTGTACTCTCTGGATTAGGTTCTAATTGGATATAATTAAAACCTAAAAAAAACCAAAAGAGAACAACAAAAAAACCCACCTTCCCCTGCACACTCCCCCCACCAGTCTAGTATCTCATTCTACCTGGTCATCTTTTCTAAAAACAAATGTATTTGTCTTCTCATGTTACACTTGTGTGTAGAGAGCCCAGGGGATTTCTTTTTATTCCCTTTTCAAACTCTTACTTACCACCTATGAATTTTCTAAACACCTTAACCAGAAAGAGACCACAGGCATACCTGCAATGGGGGAAGTGCTGTTACATGAGGGTACGTGCTCTGCAGTGCTCTTACATTCCTCACAGTGGTAACAGCAGAAGCACTACACAAAGCAGGGGATGAAGGGCATTAATGCTCCAGTCTCAGTAGCTTACACCTATATCATACTGTTCCTGTTGGGAAGGAATGTTAGTCCTGTAGCTTAGTAGCATCCTAGACCCAGAGGGGAACCACTTTTACCCTAGTTCCGCACATGAGTTCGGTTTCCACCATGCTGTTTTTCTGTTTCGAAGCTGACTGTGGCACGAAGTTGCTCTTTCTCTCCTTCCCCCCACCACCACCTTTCTCCCCTCCCACTCCCGTTAACTGCTCTTGATCTGCTGCAGCCTAGTTTCTGACCCTTTGCTGAAACGACTGGCGATTAGCCTCGCCCTGGAAGGAACTTAACGGGCCCCTTTCACCTTCGAAGTACTGGAACTGCCCGTTGCTTTGGGATGCCCTCGATCACCGCTTTTTGTCAGCTCTCAGCTCCTTCGCAGTTAATCGTGTTCCCCTCCCAATTCAATGGCTGTTCCTGCCTGCATCACCGGCAACCCCTCCGGGCTCTGTCCTTATTCCCTTCCTCGCACTTAAATCATTTACTGCTCTTATCTGGCTGCCTAAGGCATTAGTTCCCATCCCACCTCGGATGAATTCCCAAACTCCACTTTCCTCCCAACTCCTACCACAGTCAGTTTAACTTCATGTAAGTATCTACCTTGGCACTTAGCCCACTGATGGCTGATATTTGAAAAGGCCAGGGCTAAAATTATTTTTTTAATTTTTCTCTTCTGAACCGTCCCATCTCTTCCCTATCAGGGCAGCCAACCCTGCTGTTTTCTTATGTCGGATAATCTCTTTCTTTCACTCCTTGACAGGGAGGCTGTCACCAAGCCGCTCTCAGCCTGACGTCTCCAACATCAGGCTCCTCCTCTCCAACTCCTTTGCCACAAAGGCTCCTGTGGAGCCCAACAAGGGCTTGCATCTGAGCAGCACCATGCGTAGCCGAGACTACGCTCATGGCTGGGGCGCTCCTACCTGCACCACAGCAGCTGTAAAACAAAACTGCCACCTCCTACTTGGCCTCTGCAATCTTCCGCCCACCATCTTCCGTGCCCCGTTACTCTCCCCAGCCGCCTCCTGCAGAAACACTAATAACCCGAGCAAGGTAAAATGGCCTTCCCGCCTGGCTGCCTCAGGG
>JAVJGI010000040.1:27017637-27049539 GCA_035590275.1 Ibycter americanus
CCTCCCTCATCCGCCGGGCTGCCGGCGGGAAGCAGTATCGGTGCTCGAAAGCCCCCGGCTGCAGCGGGCTGCCGCGGCTGGCCTGTGGCTGACGTTGGGTGGTGCCCAGGGAGGTGTTGGCTTTCGTAGGACATTTTCTGTAAAGTTTTTTGTTGGGTTTCAGGGATCTTTTGCTTTTTCTTTTTTTTTTTTCTTTGACCTTACCCACGGTTGGGACCAGCCAGGTTTGAAGTTGGTGAATGTCTTGGTGCGGAGGGGTGAAGTGGTAGAAGGTGACGCCCACTGCATGGATCTGAGAGCTAACAGTTGAACTGAGAGGGGTGGGTTGAAGGATCTGTTTTGTTAGCAGGGGAAAGCTGGCACAGGATGTTTATTGAGGAAGGCTCTGTTACTCAGCAGCAAAGTGAATAGAGAGGACTGTGCCATCAGTCTGTCACCCTTCAGTCCAGTGCACCCTACTGTATACTTCACCCAAAGACCTAAGTGGGCTTACAAGGGCTGTGTGAGCAGCAGCTTTTCCCCTGTTGGGGAAGGTGAGGAAGAGGGTGTCTCGCCACACTGGGTCGGTTTGGGAATAGGGAGTGGAAGGGTGGCAGAAAGACTTGCATCTACTCTTACCCCTTCTCGGTCCCCATCCCTCCATCAGAGACAGGTCAGGACCCCACCAATTCTTCCTGCTACCACCTGTCCTCCTGGAGACATCTTCCTATACTGGGCATCCAGCTTGGCTGCTGATAACCTCTGCTGCTGTACAAATAGTGCTGTATGTGTAAAGAGTGCACCATTACGTGGCGTAGACCATTACATTACTTAGTGATCTTTGCAAGAGGATTAGCAGAATGATGCCAAAGCCATCACATTTATACTATCTTAGGTGAAGGCATTTTCCATTTCCTACATTTGATTTTGCCTGACAGGGGAATGTAGTAGAAGGAATATTCACAGAAATATGTATTTGTATAACCAAATATATACATATACATATATACATACACACACCACGTAATATTGCAAACTAGGGCCTGATTTTCTTCTTCTTTCACCTGCTCCTGCAGTTGAAATCAAACTTGACTCTGTAAAGTCTTTGGTATTACGAGATCGCAGTCAGGCACAAATATCTACTACTGGGTCTCAGGCCTTATCTGTATTCATAGTAACTAACCAAATTAAGCCAATTCAGTATAAATCACTTTTAGGTCAGCTTAAACATAGCCCAATTAAGTTTTCTGTCACTTTAACTAGACAGAATTAGCAAAATACTTTAGCTAGATCAGTGACGCTTTGATTGAGCATGAGATATTAGTTAGCTGTTCTCTTTCACCATTCACCAGTCACGGGAAAGAAACACTGTTATACAATCTGTAAATCCAATCAGAAGTTGCTAATGTGGCCTGAATTTTGAATAATTAATACTGGTATTCAACTTGTAGGCTATTATTCATAACAATACTTGTATTAATTACTTTATATAATACATTCTGGGGAAGCCATAAGACTTCATAAAAGCCTTAGACCATACCTCAAATACTCTGTTCAGTTTTGGGCCCCTCACTTCAAGAGGGATATTGAGGTGCTGGAGCATTCCAGAGAAGGGCAGTGGAGCTGGGGAAGGGTCTGGAGCACAAGTCTTAGGAGGAGCAGCTGAGGGAACTGGGGTTGTTTAGTCTGGAGGGGAGGAGACTCAGAGAGGATCTTACTGCTCTCTACAGCTACCTGAAAGGAGGCTGTAGGCAGGTGGGGGTGTCAGTCGCTTCTCCCAGATAACAAGTGACAGGACAAGAGGAAATGGCCTCAAGGTATGTCAGGGGAGGTTTACGTTGGATATTAGGAAAAATTTCTTCACTGAAAAGGTGGTGAAGCACTGGAACAGGCTTCCCAGGGAGGTGGTGGAATCACCATCTCTGGAAGTGTTTAAAAAATGCGTAGATGCGGTGCTTAGAGATGGTTTAGTGGTGGACTTGGCAGTCCTGAGTCAACAGTCAGACGTGATGATCTCAAATGTCTTTTCCAACCTAAATAATTCTATGATTCTATTCTATGAAGCACAGAAGAGAAACAGAGCAGTTTATTAATTGCAAATAATGCAGTCATTTTGACTACAGAATTACTATGTATTCTTGAAACAAATCGAGCCTCTCGGGCACATTACTGTGAGATACTGTGAGTTGTTTTGGAGAAACAGTGGTAGAATGCTGTAACAGTTTAAGTTAGTGGAGCCCCCCCTGTTAACTGCAGAAATGATAAGGTTTCTTTCCCAAATACTTATTATGCTGAAAGAAACTTTTGAGACGTGAAAAGGTTACCTGTTTGGGCACCATCAATAGGATTAACACCAAATTTGGGTATCCTCTTTCTCTTTTTTAATTTTTCAATTATGAGAAACATTTGGATGTAATTTCCCCCCATTTTTTCCTGTATGAAATGTATAGGAAGGAGAGGAAGATCAGTGATGAGCGCTTTTGAAAATGCCACCTTCCCCAAGGTAGGAATGCTGCTGATGTGTGATTTTACAAGAAAGAAAACTGCGTTTGATGCCATCTGCAGTCCTGGACCAAACCCAAACTGTAACTCAAACTGAAATGGAGTTTGTTGTTCTAGTACTGGGTCAAATACAAAACTGCCTTTAGCAGCCTGCTCTCAGGAGAGATTCTCTTAGAATGAGGTAGTCAGGAGACCGAATTACTGCTCACCGTCTTAGGTGGTGTTCCAAGGTCAAAGTTAGGACTATAAGTGGAAAATGCAGTAATGAACTCTTAAGGTTGTTGGAGATGACAACTGTTATTTAGTTGGGACTTGCTTAGATGGAAAAATATACCCTGAAAATTATTTTAACTAGGTAGGTAGGCATAGGCATAGGGCTTATCATTTTCTAGATGGGCTTTTTGCTTCAGACTGCAGACTGGAATCAAATTGGAAGTGTTGGAGTCCACCTCTAGCTGAGCAGGTCAGACAAGTCCTACCTAACCCAGCCTGATGCTCATTCTTCATGATGTACAAGATTATTATAAACTAATCTGTTAGTCATTGAAAAATCAGCTAATGTTATTTCTGGCCAGACCAGTCTCGCTTCCTGTAGAGTAAAGGCTGTGTAAAGCAAAACCGTAGTCATGCAATACATTATTTAAAATCTAGGACTTGTCTTTGGAGTGTACAGGAAAAATTTAAAATCATAAACTACCATTTTTCATGCTGTGCTTGCTTCTTTGTTTGCACAGCAACTGATAGTTTTTGTAGTGTTGTAAGGATTCAGTGTAGAATTCAACTGTCTAAAGCTTTACCTCATGTTTATGCTATTTACTCCATAGCAGCTAGCGTCAATGTTGTTTGGACTTGCCAGCACTGGGTAAAGGAAATAAAAGTGTACAAATAAGGCTTAACTAGGCTTGCTAATTGCACTAAGTACCTAAAATATCTTTCCTGAAAACCGTTAAAAGAAGTCTATGTGATAAAAGATGTTAGAGAGTTATTTATGTCAAAACAATGTTGTAAAGCAGTTCAGTGAGAGAGCAGATGTTTGAAAACAACTGTTTTCAGTAGGCAATGATTACCACGTTATTTTTATTTGTGTCTTTCTATGTCATTGATGGCTGTTGATATGAAATGCACTCTCTCACAGTAAGTTCAAAGACAACCACCTACCTACTAATTTTGTGATATGCAACATTTACTGTTAATCCTCCCCATAGCCTTTCCTTTGTAGTTGTCTTCTGTATGAAACCCTATTTATTGGAATTTGTGCAGACCTTGATCCTCAACTGACTTCAATGAAGCCGTCATGTACATCAAAATAAGCTTAAAAGATTTCAGTGCAACCCACCTATACCCCAAATAGATCATTCTTATGCTCTAAGAATGAATTACTCTACACTGTTAACTTTAAGAAAGTAATTCTAAGTAACCAAGACCCTGATAACAGTTTAATTCTAATGCTTCACAACAAAACTACAAAAGTCCTATCAGAATAGAAGATTTTGTGATTAATGGCAAATACTGATCTATTTCTTGTCATGCTGCCTGGAAACTGCAGTTTGTGCTCCCCAGACAGGTCTGCTGGGAACCCTTTAACAACCGCGAGCTCTCAGGTGCCTCCACATCATGTATGACAGCAGCAATTCAGCAGTCTGGAGGACCATGGAATATCAAGTATTTCCTGCCCACAGGGTAAGGTGTGGAGCCCAGCGTGGCACTTTCTATTTGAAATGCTGATTTGCATTTCTTTTAGATTCATCAAAGCAGTATGGAAACATGCAAGAAAAAAGGAGGGGCTTTATTTATTTTTGTTTTGCTCATTATGAATGTAGAATTCATGGTTCTGAAAGATGTCAAAGATAAAACATGACTATCCTGTATGTCTGCAGTGTGGCACACACAGTGTTGTTTCAGCTTAAAACAGGACAAGTCATTTTTGGTGGTGAAAATAGCTCACAGCATGGAAATCCTTTCAGGATTGAGACACTGAGACAGCTAAGAAGGCGGCAAAGTTTGACAAGAGATTGGACTATTAGGTTCATATTTGATTAGCAGACATCAAAGTACCAATCCATTTCATAAAGATTACTCACAGTTTTGGAACCAATTCAATAGAATTTAATATAGAATGATAGTTTTTCTGTGGATGCTTTGATCTACCTGATAGTGGTTTTTAGTGATTCACTCAAGCATTTTGAAACATTGGGAAAATACAGTTAGGTCACCTAATGAGGGTAATTTTGCTTTTAGTTTAGAACCGTAGTGTGAAAAAGAATAAGGCATCTCTAAAAGACAATTTAATGTGATGTGGGATTCAGGACTCTGGAAATATGTTAATTAAGTTGACATTAGAATTGTGTGATGTCATTATGGGGGAGAGCTAGAGAACGTAAATAACCTGACCTGTGAGAAAAATGCTAAGAGTGCATCTTCCTCAAGCTTTGTCCAGCTTCCCATGTTAATCAGTGGGATCTTTGCATCATCGTAGAACAAAACTGCAAATTCTTAGATGAATTTGTGAAGGTAAAATGCTGTTAGTTCATTTAGGTTGTGAACTGTTCCCGGGAAATGTAAGAAGATAATTGTCCTCATACTTATATATCCTTTTCTTCTTTAATTACTAGGGCATTTTTTTTAATTGCCAGTAGTAGTTTAAAACCAACTTTCTATAAAAAATAATTTTTTCCTCTTTTTTTTCTTTTCTTTTTTCTTTTTTTTCTCTTTTTGCTTTTCCTTTTTCTTTTCCACTTGATAACACAGATTCCCCAGTTGTACAAAATGAGCCGATAGTTGTTCTTGGTACTGCAGTGAGTGCCTGGGGGAGGTAGGCTGGCCTTCTCTAAGTTCCATGGAGGCCCGGACTGAAGGGCTCTCACTGGAGAGTGGGGACAACAAAGTCTGCATTTGCCACTGAGGCTGCTGCTCCCAGCTTTCATCAGTCAGTTCTTGAACCATTGACTTGCAGAGCACCATTTTAAAGAAAACTGAAACAGGGATGTGATCAATGTGGAAAACCTAAGAGCTTCAAATGTCTTTGCATTGGTTATAAGCATGTTGAGAGTTAAAAAAAATATAGAAACACCATGGGTCTAAAATATTGCTCTGCAATAATAAGCATTCTAAAACCAGTGACGAATGTGTCTTTTTGTTCCAACTGTCTGTCCTAAAATAGGTATAAGTGTTCCAGCATGAAGAAGATGAAAGATGGCATATAAAAAATTCCTTATTTACTTTTCCCACACTCAGGAAATGCAGCCCAAGGAATCCACAGAAATACTTCCCAATTGGAGCAGCAGGAGTTGGGAAACAAACCTGTAGATGGATCATCCTGTTTGCTTAAAATCAATACAATTTTCCATCAAAATAGGTCAATACTATAGATAGCAAGGTACTTAAGAAACAACAGCAAATGGAAAAAGCTGCTTTCAGAATCTGCTGAATAAGAGGTGGGGTTGATAGCCCCTGGGCTGTTGCTCATTTGTCCTTGTGGCTGCCCTCAGGAGCAGGCAAATGTTACTTTATTTGAAGGGCAGAGGATAAAGAGGATTGTCTGGTGGCATAAAAGGAACCAGTGTTGGAGCCCGGAGATACCTGGACTGCCTTGTTCCATGGAAAGGTCACTAGACCCTGTGTCTCTGTGTTTCTGTTTAAGCTTTGTCAGCTCTGCTTTTAGTACCTTTACAGACAGGTGTAGCGGTGTCACTTTCTACTATTTGTTGCTGTTCTCTTTTGAAATAGAGAAGTATTTCAGAAGAAAGTCTCCAACTGGTTTCGTTTATAAACATAAAGGCAGTATATAATATACTCCATCAGGCTTTTAGTGCAATGTAAGACCAGAGCTTGTTGACATAATCTTTGGCCTTTCTTATTGCCTGGGTTTGGTTCTTCAGGATCTTCAAGATCAGTTTTTTCATGGCTTGGGGAAGACCCCATTTCTAGATCCCCTGCAGTGGCTTCATCAACCTGGCCTATCAGAATCATAGAATCATTTAGGTTGGAAAAGACTTTTGAGATCATCAGGTCTGACTGTTAACCCAGCACTGCCAAGTCCACCACTAAACCATGTCGCTAAGCACCGCATCTACACATTTTTTAAACACCTCCAGAGATGGTGATTCCAGCACCTTCCTGGGCAGCCTGTTGCAGTGTTTGACCACCCTTTCGGTGAAGAAATTTTTTCTAATATCCAATCTAAACCTCCTCTCGTGCACGTTGAGGCGATTTCCTCTTGTCCTGTTGCTTGTTATCTGGGAAAAGAGACCTACCCCCACCTACCTACAGCCTCCTTTCAGGTAGCTGTAGAGAGCAGTAAGATCCTCCCTGAGTCTCCTCCCCTCCAGACTAAACAGCCCCAGTTCCCTCAGCTGCTCCTCGTAAGACTTGTGCCCCAGACCCTTCCCCAGCTCCACTGCCCTTCTCTGGACATGCTCCAACACCTCTATGTCCCTCTTGAAGTGAGGGGCCCAAAATTGAACAGAGTATTCGAGGTGCAGCCTCACCAGTGCCGAGTACAGGGACACGATCATTTCCCTCATCCTGCTGGTTTGCCATGTCAGTGATACTATGTTTATACAATGCACATGCCCTGCATGCACCTACAAGCCTGCTTTATCTCTTCTCAGACTGCTGTGAAAGTAGATTTTTCTATTCCTCTGCTGCTGGAAGGGCTTCCCTGACAGCCCAGGAGATGTGATAACTACTCTATCTTGTTCCACCCGTGTTGTGGGATAGACCTAGGAATTGGGCTCTCAGTGCGTCACTTTGACATGCTGGTTCCAAGTTCCTTTACACCTCATTTTTCTTTTGCAGTATCTCTGTTGCCTGAGTGCATTATTACACTGCCTAATCCAGTATTGATTTTTTTCATTGTTTTTAAATGCAGATTGGAGTTACTATGTAATTCCAACTCCTGTAGCTGTGTTCCATGGCTGTGGCATATGCTGCTTTTATAACCCAACTTTGTTTCTCTGAGTCCCTTCGTTAAGAGAAGGATCAGACAAAACATCCGTGTTTTCTCATTTCATTCAGGATGCAGAAACTTCTTACCGTGTCATGCCTTAGACACTGTGTAAACAGGAGCTGCACTGCAGATTTTGCTTCCTTTATTTCAGTACAGAAACCAAATCTCTCAGAATAAACAGATTTACAACATCTGTACTTTTCCCTTACATTTTTGTTTCTTTTCCTTTTTCCCAAATAAGTGGAAATCTTAGCTTCAGGAAGAAGCAAGGTGAAAGTATTCTGCAGTGAAGAAGTTTTATGTGGCTTCAGGACAGAGATGCTGAGTATTTGCTTGTCTCTGACTTGAAAACACTACCTGGAGATGGCTGTTTGTTTATATGGAGTGTTTGGGTGTGAGGGGCAAAGCAGGCAGATCTACATTTACATTTCTTTACTGCTTTTTTCTCTAGCTCCCACATATGAGCAATAGCCCTGAGGGGAAGGGTGGGTGCGAGATGTGTGTGTTGCTCCTTATTTTACCATAAACTTTGCTCTGAGTGCTAGGACTTCTCAGGGGAAGGCAAACCATCATTGGGGGTATAAATCACTCCTCTGCATAATCAATACCACAGCACGGTTAATGTGCTTGGGGAGAGAGGCAAAATCATAGGCTTGGGCTGTGTCATTCCAGAGCGAACTAGGTGCAGGAGGACGTGTTCAAAGGTTCAGGAAATCCTGCATGGGAGGGAGGCCAGACTGACACCCTGCAGTCTCCTAGCCCCAAAGCAAGACATTCAGTATCATGGAGAAGTTGCTCAAGCTCTCACAGCCCAGGCACCAACTGCCAGAGACAGTTCCTGACCTGTGAGGCTTTCAAAGGAGGTGCACAAGGCAGACATGGGGAGGTAGGTGCAGCACCTCTCCATTTTATACGTGAGGTTTTTGAGCAACAGACTTGCCAAAGGTTATGTGGGGAATCTGTGCAGAGCCAGGGATTTATTACCCCTTGCCCAGATCTCAGGCTGGTGCCAGATGCAGATGGGTGGTTTGCTGACTGCTCCAGCCTGACTCCTGGAAAGTACTCTTGCATTCCCAGTGAAACCAGTGAGTTCCCCAGTTTAGAATACATTTATTTTTAAACTGCACAGGCAGGGATTACATGTTTTGACAAACTCGTGCTGGAGTGTTGAGTGCCTTGTGGATTCTTAACCTGTGAAACATCATCATGCCTAACTGCTTGTTAAACCAGGTGCCTAGCAGAATCCCTCAGCCCTCCTATGGGCTCCCAGGCAGTACCTGAACGACTGCAAGATGCCTCTCAGTCTAGCCTTGCCAATTTTTTTGTTTAAATCGCTAGCAAAGGTGAAAGTAGAGTTTACAGGGGGAAAACAATTCAGTGTGAATTTAACTCACAAAATAGACAAACTGCATTTGAAATGTAGGATTTAAAACCCAAATGTCTCATTTTATCAGAGCTAATTGGTTCAACCTATGTGCCACATAGGTTGAATTTTAAATGTTGCACTAACTTTAAGCTGACATCAGTATCTACACAGGACAACTGATGATGCCATATCATAGTTGGCTTTAAGGACAGGTCTTACCTAGGGCAGAGTGGAGTCCATTCTCACCAGAGTTTTATAACTCTTGATACGTCTTATGTATGTGTGAAGTACAGGTGGTGAGCACTGAGCTTGGTACTACAACGCAGTGGAGGAGGAAGTAATCTTATAGCAGGGATTCCTGTGGTATCCCCAAGGTCACAGCGATGAGCAGGCAGCAACTTGAGTAAAAAGCAGGACACAAGAGAATGTCAGAAGATTCTGTCACCCTGGCTCTCCTGGCATCTTGTTTGTAAGGCGAGGAGGGATAACTGCATACTCCAACCCTCCTTCTTACAGTGAAATTGAATAAAGCATATTTTGTTGAGATTCCTAACAGATAAATACATTAGAGTCACCACTGGTTGGCTTAGCCCAGTAGAAGAGCACGTAGCTGCCCAAAGGGGCTTTCTCTCTTTCTTATCCTAGGTCATGCATTTCTGCCCTCTTGTGTCACAGCAGCAGCCTTGCTCTTTCATCTTCCTGAAAACTGGTTTGATTTGTTTTTTTTTTTAATAGGTTTAGTTTTCAGGCAGGTAAGTAGGCTGGTTTGGCCCCCTAAAACTCCATTCCCAAACTGTGGGAGTGCTGGAGCCAACAGAAGGAAAGGGATGGTAGTTGTAGGGCAGTCCCACCTCTTTTGGCAGCAGCCCAGTTTCAGCTTTGAGTTAAAGTGATTGTGAAATTGCATGCAAAGCAGTCTTTTCTGTTCGGGGTGAATGAAAGCCTTCCAGGTGTAAGCATGGGGAATTAATTACAGCATTTGCACAGCCCAGTTCTAGTGGAGTCTCACACATGGCTGGCTCACATGACATCTCCAGTCTTGGAGAGGTGTGGCATCACCAGCAGCTCTGGCAATATCTGTTTCTTGAACCTTTCAGCCACCTCCAGCGGCTAGAGTGGTGGTGAATTTCTGCAAGTGCCAGACAATCCACAGCATCAGCACCACTGTAGACCCAGTGAAGCTTCTGAATTCATAGAAATGTATGGATGAGTGCAGCTATCTGATCAAGAAGGTATTTTATAAGTAACAGGTAAAATTACCATATTTTCTTCAGAAGATTTATCTGTAGAAGGTGGTGTGCCTGGGTTTTATAGACAGCATTATGATGAGTATCAATCATTCAAGTTGTCCTTTGCACTGCATCTCCTTTCTTTGTTTTGGAAGTGACTTCATAGCAAGCTAGCGCTTAAATTCTGTTAGCTTTAGACAGTAGGTGCTTAGGGTTAAATTCGATGCTTTGACCCTCCAAACCCAGCCTCGCAAGATAGGGGGCAGGGAAGGGGGGTATTTCCCCTTCATCTGTGCTGTTCCCTTTGGGTTCCAGAGCTTCCATCAAGGCAGGGAGGGGGAAGGGAGACCAAGGATATCTGAAAATCTTCAGTGTAAACAGGGCCAATTGTACACACACCAATTACCTCAGTGTAAACAACCAATCACACTATAATGGGGAGAACCTTTTGAGCCTGAGGAGGGTGCTTTGAAGTGCCTCTGCTCAGAGAATGCCTGTTAATGCAGAGAATTGCACCAGCAGCAGCTGTTAGCTCTGGTGAGTAGAGTTTGGTGGTAATGACAATGGAGCTGGGTGAATTGGGAGTTGGATATGTAGTATGACAATATAGTAGCTAAAATTCTAACATCGATGAGACAGTAGTCACTGGCAACCTGGCTGTAGGCTTGCTTGTATCAGCCCACACATATTATTGATGGCAGTGTGAAGGAGTTGGAATTTTTCATTACATATATGTGTAGTCATTGCCTTTGTGTCCAGGAAACTGCTTGACCTGCACTTTGCTGACCAGTCACTTTCCCAGTAACTCTGCAACCTCTGGCTTTAGGTCTCACTAAGTCCCAAGTGTCATTTTCTGCTTTGAAGCAAGCACTATACTGCTTTTTCAGAAGGCCTGATCCCGTGGTGGATGGAGTTCACTGAGAATCTTTCTGATTTTGTGAGCTGCTGATCACACCCTATAGGGTTGAATTCAGTCTGTTTGTAGGTGAATGCTACTACCTGTGTAATGCTAAGGGCTGCAGCAGGTTCCTCAGCCCTGATGTCTGGTTCTAGAAGAGGAATCAAACACAATTTCTTAGCAGGCTCTTCTCCCCACGCCACATGCCTGCTCCTCTCCTAAAGTTCCCATAACATTCACTGCATACAGCCCCTGTTCAGTCTGGGATCGACATGCTGGTTTTGCCCTCCGTTGTTCAGCAGACTGGTGTCATCTGGACGCTCTAGACATGACACGTTGGTGTAGTAAGGGCAGACATTTCTCCTGTACGTGCAGAAGTGAATTCCAGTTTTGTAGCAGTACCTACATGATTTCTCACATTTTTCTGTGAAAGGATACAAGTCAGTCATACCCAGGTTAACATAAATGTGTCCTAACTCTCAGCTGGGAGAGGATACTGTCAGTTTAGGCTAATAGCTGTCAAATAATAGACACAAAAATACTCTTAAATTGGTTTATGTTTGCTGGCCCTGACAATTGGAAGAAAAGATAAATATACACAAAGCATTCAAAGCTTGGGGTGTTATGATGCTAATTGAAAAGTCACCAAAGAAAGCCTGCATGGTGTGTGGGAATCTCGGTGCCTGAGATTAGTGGCCAATTAGTGGCTGGGAGTGGTGGAGTGCCCTCCTCCCAGCTGTCTCACACAGAGCAGGCAAGCAGGCAGCTCAGCCCGTGCAATCAGTTCTTACCCCTGATACGGACAATGAAGCACCTCTTGTGGACAACAGACAGTGTGATGATGGGAAGATACAGATAGTGTCAGCGCTGTAGCAGGCTCTCCTAATGTGCACAGCAATGTCAGAGATACTGGTGTCTAGGTGGCTTGCTGTGTTCTGAGTCGCAGCGAAGATACAGGCATTTGAGAACTGAGTTCTTTTTTCTTTTTAACAAATGCACAAATCTTGCTATCTTACTTTCTGCCTCTTTCACGCCATGTTTGCAGCAGATGACAGAACACACTCTGGAGGCCCTGAGCTTCAAACCCTGCTTTAGGCTGAAGTGAAGGTGTACAGGTGGTGGCACCTCCTTCCTTGCATTGTGTTTTAGAATCATGACATTTAAAAAATAGAGGTTTCATCCGTCTGTCAGTGTCCCAGTAATTCCCTCTCAAGCTTTTCCCTGGTGTACAAATGAAACATAAGAATCAGAGATTTAAATAATACACTTCTGTCATATGAATCTAAGAGGTTGGCCTTTAGAAGAAAAAGAAACAAAATTGTAGGAATTCATGTCACTGATGCATCACTGACACCACTAAACTTATTAGGGCTTTGTTTGATTAGGCACACGTATTTTTCTCAATCATTTTGCATTCATTTGTGAGAATCCCTTATTTATTTCTTCATTTAAGAAGGTTTTGTAACACTGAAGAGTTAAATGTTTTCTTCTTTTCCCTACATTTGCTTTCCAAACCTGAAACTAGTGTAAACACAGCTTTAAACTATTGCACACCCCCTCGATTAAACTAACCGGTATTAAACGTCACACAGGCATGGAGTAGCAACACCACGATGGTTCACTCCTGAACATAACAGAAGCTAGAAAACTTTCCTTCCTTGTCACCGGCTCTCTGAGTAACGCAGTTTTTCTCAAGCTGAGTCAGAAGTGGGATAATGTAAGAAGCCCATGGTCACAGGCAGTGGCCTCAGACTGTGTGAGCTGGTGGTTGTAGTCAGCTTTTCTGGTGATCAGTCCATGGGCACTTTTAGTCCAGTTGTCTTAACCCTCCAGTCAATCAACACTCTTCTCCAGCTGTTGAGAAAAAACTAAACCATCCATGATCTTCCCAGTAAGAGCTAATTACAGAGAGTACACCCTTCATACAGTAGCCATGTTGTTGTAAGTGATGCTGTGGGGAGAGGTAAGGTTTGCCAGCAGAGCTAATATCCCGTTTGATCACATATCCAGTTGGGAAAAGTTAAGAGAATTTCAGACACAGACGTTCTTCTTCAGGTTTGAAAGAGAAAAGTCAAACTGAGCTATTCTGGCCCATTCTCAAAAAGCCTGTAGAGAGAACAGACACAACAGCCCTGGACAGTCAGCTCTGCCATGGACAAAGCCAGCTTGCAGGGCAGCCCCACGAGCCCAGGTGCTCCAGGAATCTTAATAACCTATGTGGAGCAACAGATTCCTGAAACCTTGCTCTTCGTTCAGTAAATGTTTGTCAAAACAGGAATGAGAGATACAGGAAAAATCAGTGTTTTCTGGCCAAATTATTTCCAGCTGCTTCTAGGTGAGTATTAGTAACGCAGCTGTCAGTTTTCACATGATGGTTCTTAAACAGACACCCTTTTGTAGTAATCTTTTAAGATATCTTCCCTTTCATCTTAAGCAAAATACCTGTGGGTACCGTTACTGATGGTTTCAGATACTGCTGGACAGTAGCATTAAGATGATACCCAGTGGAAGCTGGTCAGTGTGGCGACTGACGCAGCATGGGAATTCAGTGACAGTGCTACAAGCTGAAAGACATTCCATGCTGCAGCCTGGCAAGGATCTAGGAGCCGATAAAGACATCTGTGGAACCTCACTGTGAGGTGAAAAGAGGGAAGAATCCCAAATCAAGTATATTCAGCTGAATGGAGCTTGTGAAGGGACCACTGTTTGCTTGAACAGCTTTTGAAACGAATCTTAAGAGGACTCTGGCCTGGTGGGCAGGTTGCCACTGCCAAGATGCTGCCTGCTCTAGGCAGCCACAAGGGAAAACATTTGCCCTTCTTCCTGGCCACATTGAAACCGCCCCTTTTTCCCTCCTGCTCCCTGCTGAGCTTGGGGTATCTCCTGCTTCCAGGCAGGAGGTAGTGGGGCCAACACCAACTGCTTCTTTACGGCATCCATTTAAAGTCAAAGTTTGATAATGGTTGTTGGTCCATGGGCTCCACTTCAGAAGATGGCCCTGTTACAGGGGCATCTCAGATAATGCAGGAGGGTGTCAGCAGACTGCCAACAGTCCAACCATCTCTGAGTGTAGAGGAGGCTCTGGGAGTCATCTGCATAAAGATCTCCAGATGCCGTGTCTGATCAGTTCCTGTATTGCTGAGAAGTTTTGCAGAGTTCCAGTAGGCTGCGTGTGAGAGGAGAAGACAGGAAAAGAAGGACTCTTCTGTACTTGTTCCTCCTATAAAGAAATTCAGCCAATTGTCCCACCACCTACCACTTACGCTTCTCAGCAGGCTGGGAGACAGGCAGGTCTGGAAAGGCCTGGCAACCTGCTGGAGAAAGTTATTTCTTTCATCCCTTTGCAGGTCATCCTTCCTCTTTTCATGTTTTCTGCATAGTAAAGAGAAGAAAAGGTGAAGGAGCTGACGAAGTTTGCAATTCCTGTAGGAATCTGCATGGCACGTTGGGTCTGCAGGAGCCCAAAGCTGTGCTCAGTTCCATGAAATCTGGTAGCTGAGCTGTAAATCCCAGGATTTCTTCTGGTTTCTGAGCCAGTCCCTCAGCATTTAGAGAGTGTACTGGACTGAGCTGAAGTTCCGCAAGCATATCTGATCTCCTGTCAGCTAAACACCCCTAAAAATCAGCTTAAAGCACTAGCCTCTTCCAAAGAAAAGTGTCAAACCTCAGCCTGGAGCTTCTGTTAAGTTAAAACCAGAAATGCTTCTTTAAATATAAAATGTAAATACTTTGTCAAAGTATAAAAACCAGTTTGCTTTGCAAATGGTCTAACAACTGCTTTCTCCAGGTAACTTCCAAAATAAAACTCACCTATCCCCACCAAAAAAAACAAACCAATCACCTATTAAAAAATTTAAAAATTGTTTATTCCAAAGTAAAATTCAATATCTAAGGTGACATCTGAGAGATCTACAGAAAACTGGTTTAACTGGGGTAATGCTAAGGTGAGAGACAGGTCAAAATCAAGCTTACCATGGAGGCTATCTGCAGCCGTTGTGGAGAAAGATTACCATCTTGCTAGGGGGATCGTGTTTCTGTTATTATCAATAACAATCTGGTTTATACCATTTACTCTCCCCTCTTTCTTAGGCTAGCATCTCTGACAGCTAGAAGACTCAACACAACACCTACGGTAAAGCTATGATGGGACTGAATCATGTTATTGAATCAGAAGTGTCATCAGATTGTATCACGCACAGTGAGGATGTGTAGGTACTGTGGTCCTCACCCTAAGGCACTTACAGTCCAAGCCAGAGAGCTTGCCAGGAGGAGGGTCATAGTGAAGTCGGGACATCTGTGCTATTTTGGCTATTGTGATTTAGAGCTGTATTTTTTCAATAAAGCCCATTTTTTATTTTATTGCATTCTGATGTAGAAGCATATGAAGTCTTACAGAAGTTATAGTTAGAGCAGGCTGCCTATCCGTGCATGCTTCTGCGGGGGAATGTCTTCTCTGTACCATTAGCCAGGAGGATCGAGCTTTATGATGAAGCAGTTTGGTCTGAGCCACTTTGCCTCACTGGCCTGTTCAGAAAGTGTTAAAGGGGGCAAAGCCAGCAGTCTTCACAGCCCAGTAACAGGCTGCTGCCTATGGCTGTGTGCAGAGACCCTCCTGCTCCACAGGAACTGATCCTGTTACGCTTGGCGGAGCAAGTCTGAACGGGGTGAAATGCAGAGGAAATGCCAGTTCCAGCCCTTCCAGATGGCTCTGGGCTACTTCGTACACTGACTTTTTCAGCCTCAGGAGGTTTTGCATATTAATTCCTCACCATCCACAAACTGCTTTTGGATCAGTACTGCACTGCCGAGATCTTGGAAAGCCACCCCCCTCGTGTGATAGGGGAAATATGAGCTACGCTGTGTTTATTGGGCTGCCTGCTCTGCTCTCCTGTTTTGGTAATCCTCTGCTCTCCTGCAGGTATTAACACGTACAAGAAAGCTTCGTCACAATAAACAATAGCCAAACATGCCACTTTTTTTCCGTCCGTCAAAGATATCATCATACTTCTAAGTCAGTCCCAGTGAAGAAAATTATCAGTGGGACTGCAGAAAGGTCAAAGGTTTGCCGGTTTAGGATTTCATGGGAATATATGCTTGTTTGGACTTGGCCCAAGAGCTTCGTTTACCTGTTTGACAGGTAACAATTAGCGAGTAATGGCTCTGCCGGCTGGAATGCAGCTGCGAGGGCCAGCGGGCGCTGGGTTACCTGGTGGGCAGGTGTGGGTGCAGCGCCCAGATAGGTATGTGCATGCACAGCATTCCTGGGAATCAGTTTTCCCTTAAAGATGCAGCGATGACTGCAGGGCACAAAAGGGCTGGGCTTAGCCCAGGCTCCAAGACGTTGAGCTGTTTGCAAGGTAAAGAAGTAAAGTAAATAGTGGAAGAGAAGAGGAGCTGGGGAAAGGGCTGTGAGCAGCAGCTGCCCCTTTTTTCCCCCTGCCCGGAGAGAGGAGAGTTTTGATTCTTCCCCGAGAATCTCAATAATGGAAAATTCCGTATGATTACAGTGTCATGGGAGATAAAAAAGAAGGGAAAAGCTGAGACAGGGTCGAGCTGATTTGAGAAGTGCATGTCTGTGTAAAAGTTATGCAGACAGGTGGCCAGCATGGCTCAGGAATGGTCTGGAAGGATTTTGTGTGCGTTGGTCCCCAGTGGCAGCACAGCACAGGCACAGCAGCATATAGCAGAGCAGAGAAGGTCACTGGACATGGTATAAATGTAAAGTGAGGAAACCCTATATCAATTCATTTAGAAATGGTTAAACAATTTATGTGCAGTTACCCTCAACTCCAACTCTGCCATTAGCAAGAATCCAAGCCTCATGAGTTTATCGAATAAAACCAGTTTATCTGTGGCAAATGGCCCCATTTCCCACTCCTGCAGCCGTTTGGGAAGATTCCTGCATCAGCCCCTCCCAACATCCAGTCCCTAGAGGGAATCTGGTATAAATTATGTAGACAGTCAGGGACTTTGCAGGTGTTTTTAAGAGGTTTGATTTTATTTTTTTTTTTTAGCACAGCAGGCGACTCTTCTCTTTTAGAAACAGAAAGGTTTGCTCCTGCTTTTTGTATTTTATTCCCATTCGTGAACAGGCTTCTGTATTTCCACTTAGACAGTTGAACTATTGTGTGACTTGGGAGAAGCCACGTATTCTTTCCTGGTCTCTGTATTTTCATCTGCAAAGTTGGCGTACTGAGTCCTGTGCTATTAACCATGAGAGACACCGATAATAAGTACTGCTAGTTATAAACATCTATGCTATTATAGATGTATATTTACTTAGATCACACAGTAATTCCCTTGAACCTTATTTCACTAAGGTGACAAAGTATTTTGTATTTTTAATAAAAATCATGGGGGTTTTACTTATAAATGGTTTCCCCAGTCAAAAGGACTTTATCCTTAGTGTACTAGTTGATGTCATTTGAAGAAGAAATCCAAGTATAATTAGAGACCATTTTCCTTGATCTTAAAGAACCCAGCATCACTTTGAGTCGTTGAGCATTATTTGTACACTGTTATTTAGTATGACCTTCATTAAGATGAGACTCTTTGCTCAACAGTGTATGGGCCAATAAATGGTCATTAAGCCTGACTACTAGCTGACACAATAACAAGGTTTGTATTTATTCTCACAAACTCCTCACAAGCTACAAGCAAGCGCTGTGTAGTGTAGCACAGAGACATCTTTGCACTGTGGACTGAACCGAAGTGAAGATACAGCCCTTTCTCAGAAAGTGCTGAAAAATATGTGACAAGCCCCTTCCCCCAGCCCACAACCACTGCGTAAGAAGATGCAATTACCTGTCCTGAGTTGGACCAGCGGCTCATACACTGCACTGCACATCCCTGAGAGCCCCTGCCCTGGGCGCTTTGGGAAGAAGTGAGCAGCACTCTTCCCCTTCCAAGCATCCTCGGTTCTGTGTCTCTGACTTCCTCAGCTGAAACTTGGATTGACATCTCTGCATTTCGGACCTCTGAGTCAACACTTCATTTCATGGAGCTGTCTGACCACTGTTTGAACCCCTGTGTACTTTTGACCTCCATAATGTTATGCAGCCAGGGGCCCCATAAGTTATGAGGTACTTCAGATAATCTTTGTTATAAATCACATTTCTGATCATGGCATTTGGCATCTGTGGTACTGTGTGAAACAGTGGGCAAACTGTTCCTACTGTTCCTTCTGTCTCCCATTTATTGCTGACCCTACAACCTGCAGAGTCCTGCACATTTTGGTGTGTCTTCCTACCATGGCCATTTTGACTTTGTAGCGTTTCCGATCACCTCCCCTTTGGGCCTGGAGGACAGGAGCTGCATGCAGTGTTCAAGATGTGGGGGACTTGGAATTTTCCCATTGGTGTAGCAATGGTTCCTATGCCATACAGTCCTGATGTTGCTTTGGCCCTGCTGAGCATGGGAGCAACCTGAGCACACTGAGCAAAGCTTTTATCAGACTCCATGGTCACACTTGTGACCATAGTCATGCTGCATAAGCACAAAAGCCTCACAGCCAAGTGAAGAACTCTGGTCCCTCCTTCAGCTTTCTGCCCACTTCTAGGTTTTGTGTCCCTGTGTGGGCTTGAACGCCCCATCACTTGAAGTGGAAAGAGTTTCCCTGATTTCAGGAAGACTGGAAGTTCTGGGAGCACCTCTTGTTAATGCCAAGAGGAGCTGCATGGATAAACTGAGCCACGGTTAGTGCTGAGTGATGTGCTCTTCTGGTCCGTGGGAATGGGAAATTTCATGCTCCCAGGGAGACCAGACTCATTTAAGGTAGAAGAGAAAGTGCAGTACCAGTGGTGGCCTAGTGATAGAGTTTTGCCTCACCTTTCACTTTCTTAAATGCTTTCTGTGAACAAAGAATTCAGCCTTTCAGTTTGGTGCTGCTTTCCGCTATATCAGCACTTTAGACAGAAATGTAAACATTTAAAGAGTGGCATCAATTAAAGGTGACTGGGGAACAAATGTGATATGAAGAACTTGGAAAGACTGAAAGAATAGCTATTGTACCAAATGCTTTTCTAAATGGACACCTGGAGGGATGAAACTAAGGAGAGGATGGTTTGGGAGGCAGCCTTCCCACTTCAGCAGTGCAGTCATGGTGATTAAACATACCTTTTGGAAGCACACAGTTTTGAAGGGGCTTCCAGCCATCACCAAATGAAGCTTACAATGAATGACCCATTGCATGTTAAGAGGCAGGATGACTCCACCTGCTATTTGGGTTCTGTACAAAAGGCTGGTAGTACTTCAGGCTGATCATGGGGACTCTGGAGAGCATGACAAGGGCTCTCTTGTTCACTGGTAGCTACCAATAAAGAGTCCGCTAGATAAAATGGGTCATAAATGGCATCTGAAGTAGTCTTCCATCCCAGCAAAGGATATTCCAGGAGAGCAACGTAAGAAAAGGACAAGCTCAAAGGAATTCACCACCACAGGTTATTCTGAGGCAGCACCACACTGCGTGAGGAGGAACGGAAAACACGTGGCCTTATTCTCTGTGAAGTGTTTGTGGAGCTTTTGTCACCATAGTACTGAGTCACCAGATAAAGAAAGGTCCCTCCCATAACTGAACCCACAGTGGCCACAGCTGTTTCTAGCAGACCTTCTCTCTCTACCCAGAGTGTAATAGCTGAATGGAGCAGTGCTGGACACTTACAGGCTTCTCCATCCTCACAGCATGTTGCAAACAGATTACTGCACCCAGCAGCTCTTTATGAGCTTTTCTGGGCAGGTGAAAGAAGCAGGTGAAAAGATAGTTCTGTGGATCATTTCTTACGACCATAGGTCTGACTGATGTCACCTGCTATTACCAGGGTAAGGATTCACGCAACACTGTTGTGCGATCTTGGGTTCAGCTCTCCCATCACCAGGCTGAATCTATTTGGGAAGAAGTTTTCTGAAATAGCTACCAGCTTGAAGCTGATAACCTAATAATAAGAAATTTTTAGCCAAAATGTGGCAGTAAGAATAGAGAAAAATAACACTATTTTGTTTAATTTTTGTTTTCATATTTATGAACATTTCTGCCACTCCCATGCTTCAGAGAAAGATGCTGAAAGTTAGCATGGCATCAGGAGAGGCAGAAGGAAAAACAATACTGCTTTGAAAATCCTTTTGAAATTCACATTTGCTGAGCAGTAGCGTTGCTAATGTCAGGAGCTGAGTATGTCTGGGTTTCCATCCACACTGAGCACACACCAGGCTATATGTGACCTAAAGGCAGATGCCTCTGCCTCTCCAGAGCTCTCCTGCTGGGATGACCACCCTGGAGGTAGAAGTCCCCTGTGAAGACAAAGTGCCCTGCAAGGCAGTGTTTCTGGAGTTGGAGCAGAGGAGTGGGCCACAAGGAGTACAGGGGAGAAGATGGGGGCTGGAGGCTGGGAAGGTGGGCACACAGGCTGCGACTGGGAACCAGAGTGTGGGGAGCACTGGACTGCTTGGATGAGACTGGAGCAAGGGCAGGGGATCTCCAGACACAGCAGTAACAGCAGGGCAGACTGAAAACAGACATGGGAGCATGGGAAGGACTAGGACAGGACTGTTTGAACAAGAAAGGACTGAGAACTGAGAACAGATGCAGAGGGAAAAGTGGTGGAGGTGGTCTGTAAGGAACAAGGGCTCCTGATGGCTGAGTGCTGTGGTGGGGACCCTGTCTGGACAAGACCAATGACTGGGTGGCCACCTGGCTCAGCCACCACATTTTCTGCCTTCCCCTCATGCTGGATTGCCAAGATATCTCAACGTTACTGACACTAGTTACACCACCAGCAGTTGCATTGCTGCAGGAAAGTCACTTCTCAGATACAAGCTGGACCATGGATGGGTGCTGTTTCGAATGGTAGAATCACAGAATCATAGAACAGCCCAGGCTGGAAGGAAACTTGAAAGATCATCTGGTCCAGCCTTTCACAGGAAAGGGAGCCAAGATGAGATCATTTAGCACCCTGTCCCATTGCATATTGCAAACCTGTAGTGATGGGGACTCTACCACATCCCTGGGGAGGTTGTAGAACTGGTCACTTTGGGTGAGAGAACAAGAAACTGGAAAACTGGAATAACAGTAAGTGGATGTCTTAGTGCTGCATTAGTACAAGATCTGGGAGGTCGTCAGCTGGAGCAGGCAGACAAGCAGAGAGGCCAGCTAGCTTTCCTTGCCAACAGCACGGCAATGAGCAAACCACTGCTGTACTGCTGCACTGCTGCAGGAAGGCGTCTCCAGCCAGTGAAAGCAGTGCTGAGGCCATTGCAGAAGGGAGTGGTGAGACCCCAAGGGCATGATCTGCCTTGTTCTGCCCTAGGAGGGACATCCCAGACTTGTTCAGCACAGAAAGCAAAGGCTGCAAGAAGGTACTAGTGTTTCAAGGAAGTAACTACCCGGAAACAAACATGATTTAAATTAAAGGGCAGTGTTGGCACAAGGACGATAGGGGACAAACGGACTTTGACATATTTCAGGTAGTAAAGAAAGGATGGCATCTAACCAGGTGAGAAGTGAGCAACTGGAAGAGATCCCCCCCGAAGGAGCAGTGAGAACAAGGGCCCTGGCAGCTCAGGGATGTGGCTTAGTTGGGAGACCCTGCCAGGACCACCCAGAGGCAGGGCTCAGTGGGGCACATGAGCCCTTCCAGACCTCTTGCTTGAGCAACTTCCATTTTGGCATCTCCTGACTTTTGAGTTGTCACTGCTTTTCCAGGGCACTTGGGGAGCATCATACTGGGTCTTCTGCAGCTTCTGATATTTTATTTCAGTGAATAAGATAGCTCTCATATAGGCTTAATTACATACTAGCAGTAGAAAAAGAGGAAAAGAAACAGAAAAAGGAAACTATCTGTATTCAACAAAGCTGATCTGGTGTCACCAGGGATTAAATCCTGACACAAAGAACTTGACTTACCTAAGGCTGGTTGGGACAAAGCAAACAGTGCACTGTTTGACTGCAGCCCAGCTACTGATGGCAAGCCTTTGTGGAAAATAAACTGCAGCCATCACAGCTCACGGGATTCTTTCCCTGCCAGACATAACAAAAGTTATGAAGGATGAGAAGAAGCATCCCTTGGATAGTCACTGTAGTATTTAATCTCTCCTTCAGACTGGAGAAAGATCAGCATGAAGGAGTGATGCCTTCCCAAGGAATATTTTATGATGGAAGAATTTAGATTGTAAAGGATTTGTTCCTTCGAGTGACACACATAGTTTATTAAATCTTTTCAGTTCTGTGAAATGAAGAGCAAACATGAGTCCTCACACCCAAGCAAACACACAGATAGATTCTTACGCAACTCCACCCCTTGTGGCTGCTTTTTGCCAATTTCCGCAATGACTTAGTTGAAACAAAATCCCAGGACACAGGCACTGCTGTAGTGTAACTTCAGCCTGAGCTTCCTTTTAAAGTGGCAGATCCCTGGGTTTTCCTTCAAAGGCATGCACAGCGCTCATGATGTCTAAGGGAAGCTAATGAGACCCATCTTATTTTGAAATTTGTGTAGGTCATGGTAATAGCTGTGCTGCTTGGGACTACTGTTGATGTTTATTTCTTTGTAAGAATAAAGGGAAAGTATTGGGGATTAGCACTGCCACCGTAGTCATTTCTTCCTTCTTCTCCCCACTGCAAGCATTACGCAAAGGGCACAGACAAGCACAACCTTTGCATTGCACAAAAGTAATAATCAATCCAATATTTTGTAAGTAGATCAGTAACTAATAATTCTTATTATATCATTATTAAATATAGTAACAACGCTTTTCCTTCTGTGAGCAATGTATGTGACACTATAACTTGGATCACAAATATCACAGAATAATACCTGTACCTTCCAGATCATCAAAATGGAAAAGCAAGTTCACAGGCATTTCCGGTTCTGGTAACTGCCACCCTACGCTTTATTTTTCCTTCTTATCACCTCTCCAGGGTCTTCCAAACCATCTTCGCTGTGGCTTCTCTAGTAGCTCTCGTGACGCTTCCTACTCAACAAGTGCAGAAGTCCATGTGAGTCTTTCAGTATTTATGAGCAAGATTTGGAGTCCTGCCCCCAAGAACAGTGGGGAGACTGCTGTTGGTTCAGGCCATGCCAGCGTGAGCTCACTGGCAAAGGCTCCTGGATGGGAGCCATGGGAGAAATGCTTCCTCCTGTTAGGAGACTTGGTGGTTCTCATAAAACAACAGGTAACATCATTTTCCTCCCTTTACTTCAACTTTTGACTTTATAAAGAGAGCACAATTATGATAATTTACTACATAATAAGACATACAGGAAAGTTTAATACAGTGCTGTCTTTGAATGCAAATACCAGATGCTGCAAACTCTCAGCTGTATAGATTTTTTAATGAAAAGACTCCCTTTGTCCTTGTCACAAAGGAAAAATAAATTATGTAAGCATTTTTAAAAGATCTCACCACTCTGTTCTTGGAATATGACAGTAAAATGCAACCTGAAATGTTTCAAATATTAAGCTAAAAATAGTAACCTAGAAAGGTGTAAAGGTGGAGGTGACCCAAGAACTAGGGGTGCGAGTTTGGCCTATTCATGGGCTACTGAAGTTGTGGTTGCTAAAGAAATAGAGCACAATTAAGCCTGGGCTGGCAGCAAGAGAGCTACGTGACCCTGTCCAGAAATCTCACTCTGTCCCATCCTGTCCCATCCTGTCCCATCCCATCCTTAACGTGGGGAGAGGAGCAACAGAGCAGCATGGCCTGCAGGAAGGCTTTTGTGATATTAAGGTGTATTTGTGTGTGAACCATTAGCAGCGTAACAGTGTCTCTGTCCAGAAGAGGGGGTGAATTTCTTGGTGCTTTGCTGTTGGAGCCAGCAGGAAAAAATAATCACCAAAGGCTTTGGGTTATATTCAGGGCTTCTGTCAACACTACCCAAATTACCCAGAGTACTTGCCATAGAGGCAAACCTTGGGAAATCGCGTCAAGTGTTTAGCAACCAGTGATCTCATAGTTTTTCTTATTTGAGCAGCACAGGATGAAAGCCTCCTACGAAGCCAGAGCAGACAACTGAACAAGTCCCATCCTATTTCCTTCAATGGCTAAAAGAAGTCATGGCAGACATTTAAATAAAATCTTCCTCCGTATGTGCAATTATCTCTGAAACTACAGTGGGGGATGGTTGCCTCTGTGGGCAGCCTTCACAGGTAGGAGTGATATTTGAAGTCCTTTGCAGCACTTTGGGTTTGGGAAGTAGTTTAATCTGGTCTTGGAATAGCTCATTGCACTCACTTGAAGGAGACACTTGCCCAGGATGTCTAACTTTTGAGGCCAAGTGGTTTTGCACAGGTTAGCCCATGCAAGAGACAGCAAACACTTTGAGGAGGAACATCGGAGTGTGTTTCTTTACACAGCCTTGTTCTCCAAGGACTTCTTAAGCCTCCTTCTGTGTCACTCACCAAGCCCCAATGCCTATGCCAAGACAGGGGTTGCAAAAGACAGTTATGTGACGACAGTTATTAAGAAATAAACGAGGAGCATCTGATGTCACTAGACAACCCACAAAACACGAAATACAGGATTATCAGGTTCGGTCTCCACTCCAAAGCCAATGGTAATGCGATGCTGGTGAACATCTCCATAGTCCACTCCTCCGCATCCTCAGATGCTGCTGTGTAAATCTAGCCTTAGGACCTATGAACTAGAGAACATTTCAATTCCATTTATCGCTAATATGTTGTGAAAACTCTTGTGGACTTTGCAAATGCTCTCTGTGACAGGCTGAATGAAGCAGGGATTCAAAAGGAAATTCACCATTCTGCCCCTGGGAAATGTCCTGCTAAGAACTGAAATAAGCTAAGCATGTCACTTTCACTTCCAGAATATTTAATTTTTTCCTCCCATATTCACAGAGTGGATTTTTTTATTTAAAGGAGTGTTTTTCTTTCAGTGTGAGAAATTTCCCATTAGATTTTACTTCATGTTCTAGTGATTCAAAAATCCTTAGTGAAATGTCAGATCTTTTCAGGCGGGTTTTGTAAATAATCTTTTTTTTGTAAATAATCTTTTCAACCCTTCTTTCTCTTTCCCCAGGAGCCTAGCCAGAATGCTGGGATACCCTGGAAGAAGGACTGCAGTGCCGTAAGTTACAAATTTATGATTGTGTAAAAATAAAAACAAAGCCCCAAACAATTAATGTTATACCTGACATTTATGAGTGCACAGAAGCAATTTGAAGTGCTGTTCCCCAGGGCTCGGTATTGGGGCCAGTTCTTTTTAATGTCTTTGTCAACGATCTGGACGAGGGGATCGAGTGCACCCTCAGCAAGCTTCAGGTGACACCAAGCTGGGGGGAGTGTTGATCTGCTGGAGGGCAGGAGGCTCTGCAGAGGGATCTGGACAGGCTGGACCGATGGGCCGAGGCCAGTTGTGTGAGGTTCGACAAGGAGAAGTGCCGGGTCCTGCACTTGGGTCACAACAACCCCACACAGCGCTGCAGGCTGGGGGCAGAGCGGCTGGGAAGCTGCCTGGAGGAAAAGGACCTGGGATTGCTGGCTGACAGCCAGCTGAGTATGAGCCAGCAGTGTGCCCAGGTGGCCAAGGCGGCCAACAGCATCCTGGCTTGTATCAGAAACAGTGTGGCCAGCAGGACAAAGGAAGTGCTTGACCCCCTGTACTCGGCACTGGTGAGGCCGCATCTCGAATCCTGTGTTCAGTTTTGGGCCCCTCACTGCAAGAGGGACATTGAGGTTCTGGAGCGTGTCCACAGAAGGGCAGTGGAGCAGGTGAAGGGTCTGGAGCACAAGTCTTATGAGGAACTGGGGTTGTTTAGTCTGAAGAAAAGGAGACCCAGGAGGGACCTTGTTGCTCTCTGCCAATACCTGAAAGGAGGTTGTAGGCAGGTGGGTGTCAATCGTGTCTCCCAAGTAACAAGCAACAGGACAAGAGGAAATGGCCTCAAGGTGCACGAGAGGAGGTTTAAATTGGATATTAAGAAAAAATTCTTCACCGAAAGGGTTGTCAAGCATTGGAACAGGCTGCTCAGGGAAGTAGTTGAGTCACCACCCCTGGAGGTGTTTAAAAGACCAGTAGATGTGGCACTTGGAGACATGGTTTAGAGGTGGATTTGGCAGTGCTGGGTAAACAGTTGGACCTGATGATCTCAAAGGTCTTTTCCAACCTAAATGATTCTATGATTCTATGAAAGCTGTAAAATCTCTCACCACCCTTGTTTTAAGCTCACGCTGTGAAAGACATGGATACTAGTCACTTTTATTACCAGCAGTGCAGCGACGAGGTATTTTGGAGCTTGTTAAATAAGTTGGGTCAGATCCACAGATGGTGTAAATCAAACTTCTGTAGTTAGTCCAACATATCTGTGGTTACAGAATGCTCTCCAGAGTCATTGCATAACCACTGCACAGCCGCCCCAGGGACCTCTTACATCAGGTGCCACCTCCATGAGCTGCAGACATGCCCATCGCCTGCTGCCGATAGGGTGGTTCCCTGCCTCACATCCCCTGTGGAGGTGCTGGAAGAAGGGGCTGAGCTGTTGTGATGCCCAGTTGTCCAGCCAGACTGGCATTTCAGCCCTGCCTGGGGCTGGTCCCCAGCTCCATCTCACTGTCCTGCAGCCTCTGCAGGAACCCCTTGATCCAACCTCATCCATTCTTGTCCCCTCACTGCTATAGTGCTGTTTGTGATCATGAAAATGGCACCTCTGAATAGATTTAGCCAATGGTGGAGAAATGAACGTTTTTAGGGGAACATAAGGCTGGAATGTGTTTCTCCCCCCTGGGAAGGGGAGGAGCAGCTGACTGCTGGCAGCAGGTTGTGGTAGCACAACGCTTCAGGATGACTAAATCGCTCAAGGTAAAAGGGTGGTGAAATTTGATTTGAGTTGCTGTCAACTGAGAAAATGCACTTATCACAGACTTCTCCCACAGTCATAGAAAGAGCCTGCATCTGTGCTACCAGCAGCACCCAGTACAGCTCCTGCTCTGTCCTGCTCTCAACCTCCGTGCGATGGGAGTGATGAGGATGTGACACTCCAGCTGCCCTCTCCTCCAGCTGAGCTTGAGCCAGAGGCAGTTGGATGTAGTCTGCAGCTGGGTCCTTATCTCCCATGGAGCAATGGAAGTCATAAAAGCCACCTCATGAGATGTTATAAAAAGCACCTGTCGGCTCTTTCCCACAACTTCAAAGGTATTATTTTCTCTTTATGGATAGCTCTGCCCATATTATCCTCACCCTTGAAGGGATTTTGCCCATCAGCAACTCCCAGCCCCGCTAACCTCTCCTAGAGGTGCCACAGGGAACATTTGGCGTTGAAGTGGGGCTCACCCACCAGCACACTAATGGGGAGTCCACTTCTTGCAGTCAAGAGAGAAGACTCAGAGGGCCTGCCTCTGCAAATCTGTACATCCCCAGTGACTGTAACTTCAGCCTGCAGCAAGCTGAGCAGACTTGTTTTCAGTTTTCTCTTGAACAGGAGCGTCACAGGTGAGAACTCTTGCACTGCCAGTGCCATCTAGTCATAAATTCAAATCAGACTCTGACTCTGCATCTTCCATCATGGATTTTATCTTTCAGGTCATTCTTTCCCAGAAGTTGCGGGATGAGCAGTTACATGTCTAAATTTGCGGTCATCATTCTGCGGCCAGTTATCAGACATGATACGTCAAGTAGCTGCATCTGATTAAAGAGGACTGTGTACACATGCTTCCTTTTTAGCTGCAGTATTCTTCAGTCATGCCGAATGTGTGAACTCATGAATGATGCTCATGTGAATAATCACCTAGAACAACTAGATGTTTTTTTCCAGCTGGCTCACCCACATCTGCCTCTGCCTTTGCTCCAGAAGCCTCATTTCCCCTTGTTCCCAGTGTGAGTTCTGTCACTTAGCTCTGCCTGTATTTTAGGTGCACGCTGCAAGTGTCACTGCTTTCTTCCGTGCTTCTGCACGAGGCTGCTGAGAAATGCCACTGGCATTTAACTGAGATTTTTCAGTACTGAAGTGGCTTTCAAATATCCTTTTTTCCTTGCTTTCACACACTCCTACCTGGTCTTGATGGTCTGGAGCATACTGAGTTTCTGGGTTTAGTTTGGTTTGAAATGCACTAACACAGTTCTTGCCTTTGCTCCCCATCCATTTGTCTGGGGTGCTGGAGGCTCCTTCACCCACCAGCCTCTTCCACATCCGTGTCTGATCTTCAAATAATATGTTAGTTGTTAGCATTATCCTGGGAGGGCTGGCATTTGTTTGCAAAGCTCCTCTTGGCAAGGGAGCTTGTAGTTGCTGCCAAATAACACGGGCCTCCCAACAATAAAAATAGGTTACTTTTTTCAGCTCTGGACTCTGACAGAGGTGAGGAGGATGACTTTGGCTGCAGCTTGTTGTGTGAATTGGATGAGCGTCAGCTACCCAAGTGCTGTGTATCTCCACCCCTTCTCCTGCGAGTGCAGTCTGATAGGCCACGGGACCGTGGCATGTTTGGTGTCAAATTAATCACTGGTATTTGCATATAGAGATACACAAAGCCTGCCAGGATTTTAAGTCTTCAAATATATTTTTGGCACTGGGAAGCAAGGTGAGATCTCACATCCCACTACTGAAACTGCTTCTAGCGAGCAAAGCGTGAGACCTCTGCGGGTTGCTGTAACGTCATGGGCAGCGGGGTGGTCTCCGGGTGAAAGCTGGCAGCAGGCAGCTGCCGCCTGCCTCTCTTTCCAGGCACGCTGGCTGCCTTACCTGGCACAACGCAGCAGGCAGACCTTGCTCAGAGCCACGGCATGCATGAGGAAGCACCTCAGCAGCACATAGTGTGTCAGGGATTCTCTGGAAATATTTTTGCATTGCTTCATGCCCCAGATAATTGCTTAAGTCCCCCTCCCTCCACCACTCACACATTTTAACTCCAGCCCCATCCCGCTTGCCAATTTTCCTCAGGCCTCATCATGCAGAGCGGGATTTTGCGTGCTGCAGCATGGTGTCCGCGCTCTCCCACCCCTGGGAGACCTCTCTGCTTCCCCAGCTCCCCCCACAAGCGGTGGCATCTGGGCCACCATGCCCCTGATGAAGCAGCTGACCCTGCAGCCGGGTAGAGAGACATGCATCCATGGCAGCCCTCTCTCTTTCTCTCCTGCTTGCCTCTGGCAGCATTTGCTCTCCTTGTTTTTCCTCCCGATCTTTTGTGCCAAAGGGCTTAATTTTGGCACAAGACCTCAGAGGACAGGTGGCCATGGCTGGGGTTTGCAATGTGGAGGAAGCATGGCATGGGCGTCCCTCTGGACCCTACAGCTGCTGGCAAGCAGAAGAGAGCCAGGGCAAGGACTCAGCCCTGGCCACGTATTTTCAATAGGGTATCATTTCATACTGCACGCTCCCTGGTGTGGATCTGTCCTGTCCTCTCCCTACCAGGGCCCAGATCCAGGCAGGGGAGAGTGGGATCAATGAGGCCACCCTTTCTGGGGGACAGGAGGGAACCTCACCATATGGGCAGGAGCTGTGCTGAACCACCCATCCCCAAGCCAGAAAGCAGACCCAGTCCTATTGCATTTACTAGTAGCAACAGAGGCATCCCCAGCTTCCCATCCGATGCCTGCTTGTGTGAACAGCATGGATGCAGTGCCCTGCACAGCTCTGCTCCTTCCCAGTGCCAGGCTCCCTCCAAGCCACCACTCCGGAGCCTGTTGCAGCACTGGCTAATGTTCAGCTCATCTGATTAACTCCCCAGTGTCACCTGCTCCTCTCTGCTCCTGATAACCATTGCCAGCCTTCAACCATTTTATGCTGAAATTGTCCTCTGGGTATCTGCCTCTAGTATGCATTGAGACTTAGCCAGTACTAGTGGAAAGGGTTAGCCATTTCCAAGAGGACGCTCGGGCCAGGTACTGGAGCGCTCACCCTGGGAAGAGCACACAGTTTTAGCACCTTTCCCATGAGGCATCCTCACGTCGCTGCTGTAGCTTGGCATGAGACACAGCCCCCCATGTGCCTGTGAAAAATCCACCAAAACCCAGCCAGGCTATAAGCTGTTTAAAAGCAGTGGACCCGATTTCCTATGGGGTTTTGTGTTGTTCATGACTGATCTGGCTTCCAGGAACGAGTAAGTGCCAGCTGGAGGCTTTTCTGCAGCAGGAACATTTTGAAAAACACTACCCTATGCATACCCTCTGGTGAGTGAGAAATTACAAGCTCCTGTGGCCACTTTTTCCACAGTTCGGGATTTTTTAAAATCCCTTTCCTCCCTCTACTCCCTTATTTTTGTGAAACTAATAGGAAGTTAATGATATGTGTGACATCTGATTGAATCAGCCAGTAGCTTCACAGCTTTAGTAGGGGATGACAGGCAGATAAACAGCCAGACACACAGACGCATGCCCACACACATATCCTTTTAGAAACCTGGATCGATGGCAATGATAGCCCATGGTTTTGGCCAGTGGTGTACATTTGTCCAAGGCAGTGACCCTCGGCCACGCTGGTGAGATGTCACCCAAGGGAAATGGGGCTGGCTTTTCCTTTTGCCCTTAAAAAGCCCAACAACTTGGAAATTGCTCTTCAAAGACTACTCAGGTGACAGTACAAAGTACATTACTCGAAAGTAAGGAAGCGGGGAAGCTATTTGGCTTGATGGAGGAAGCACCCATGCCATGTGGACCCCTGCTCAGGCCACCCCCAGCTCTGCCTGGACACTGCCTGGGAGGGTGCTTTTGGCTTGAGCCAAGACTATGTGGACACTTACTGCCTGTCTGTGCTTGGGCCCTGGTCCTGACACCACCCAGCCTACATGCACTTTTTTATGCCTCTGTTTCTAAAGCCGTAGCAATACTGGGTTTTTCTGACACAAGCAGTTATGAGAATAATTTCACTGATCTCTGTGGGGCATACCTGTGCGCAGGGCTGGAGCACTACAGGACAGCGCAGAGGAAAGGCAATTCCAAGTTCACAGCAGGGTTTAATTAGGGAGTTACAAATCAAGCACAGGGCTACGCACTGGGAATAGATGGATTATCAATGACAGTATGTGGGCATCCTCCACTTTTCCACTGGCTCCAGCTGGGGTCCTATGCAAAGCAGATACATAGGCATCATTGAAAAGGGGCGCCTAATGCGTACAAGTGAGAGAAGTAGAGGAACCTGACTTCCACAGGCACCTACATTTTAGGAGGAGGTGACACACAAATCAGGAAAATTTATTTTTCTACCATGCTGATAATCTCATGCATAGCAAAAAAGGGTCTTCTGCCTGCAGAGGTTGTACTTCCAAACAGGGTGTTTGCTGCTACGGCATCCAGTCCTGGTGCAAAAGATGACAGCTTTAATCTCTTCGGGAAAAGCAAAGCCACAGAGGTTAATCAATGCACTCTTTGCAGCATCAAGGCACGACACAACAGTTAGACGATTCAGGTTTATTATGATTGATGTGCTCCTATAGGACTGATTGCAGGTAATTATCATGGAATGGCTCTCAAGGGAGAGCACAGATAGTGACAGAACCTGCAGTTTGTAGGTACAAGTGGAGGTAACCTGGTCCTCAGCAGCTGCCTGCCTGCCTGTTCTGGGTTGGTGGCTGTGCCTGAAGTCCTGCAGGCTCCCAGGTTTCTTAGCCCAGAGAAATGAAACAGCTGGCAAGAGCAAGGAAGAAAGTGAAGTTTGGCAAAGCGCTTTCGAGGAGTTCTGGATTGCTTTGGTCTCACAAGCACCGTGCAGAAAAATCTCATCCAGCTTTACCTGAGCTGACTGAAGACCCGTCATGGTTTAACCCCAGCTGGCAACTAAGCCCCACACAGCCGCTCACTCACTCCCCCCGGTGGGATGAGGGAGAGAATCAGAAGAGTAAAAGTGAAAAAACTCATAGGTTCAGATAAAGACAGTTTAACAGGTAAAACAAAAACTGTGTGTGCAAGCAAAGCAAAACAAGGAATGCATTCACCTCTCCCCGCCAGCAGGCAGGTGTTCAGCCATTCCCAGCAGAGCAGGGCTCCATCACGCGTAACGGTTACTTGGGAAGATGAACACCATAACTCTGAACGTCCCCCCCT
>JAVJGI010000040.1:27049651-27077561 GCA_035590275.1 Ibycter americanus
CCCCAGCCCACTCGCTGGTGGGGTGGCGTGAGGAGCAGAAAAGCCCTTGGCTCTGGGTAAGCCCCGCTCAGCAGCAATGAAACCATCCCTGTGTTATCAGCACTGTTTCCAGCACAAATCCAAAACAGCCCCATACACACTACTATGAAGAAAATTAACTCCATCCCAGCCCAAACCAGCAGAAGACCTGGAAGGGCCTCACGACATCCATGTACTGCTCTTGCTGACCCCAGCAGGCTGCCAGAGCCAGAGCAAGCACCTCTGGCAGCTGTTTTCCTGCTTAAAATAATAATTTTAGGACAAAGGCGGAAAGGACCAGTCATTTTCAGCAGCTGGCAGGCCTCCAGGACCCACAACCAAGATACACCAAGAAATGTTTGTGCAAATCCCATTAAAAAGTGTCCGTCTTCTTTCTGTGAGAGTTAAAAAGCTCCAGTAGCATCTGCTAGAGCAATGACAAGTGTCCAAAACTGACTGCATCACGCTAAACCAGGAGCTAATCTTAACATGACATGTTGAGAAACAAGTCCAAACACTTTAGGATTTGCTCTCAATCAACCTCTAATTGCAGAGTCTAGTAATCATCAGCCAATGAGATCTGAAATGCGGATCAAGCAACAGCTTAAGCAAGTGAGCATTGCAACAAAAATATAGAATCCACACACGGACATTATTTTTCGCAAAAATGAATCAGAGCTCCTTACTCTGCAGGTATGTGCGACACCACTAGTTATTTTCAGAAGTGGATCTGGGGGTGCTCATACTCCATGGAGGGCGTTGCTCCTGCGTAGCAAGGCGCAACGGATCCACTTTTAGGCTGAACCAAGATTATCTACAGAGCCAGGCCTTTGTGCCAGGTTTCCGTTTAGCTACTGCTGATTTCATTCAAGGCTACGAGCGCAGAAACCTTGTGCAAGCAGTCCCTGCTGATGCGCTTGCACATCTAGAAGGCAGTGGAGCAAAACCACACTTCAGTCACAGCTGAACATGCTTCATGGGGGAGACACTGATATATTTCACTATATTTAGATCAGCCTGGAGCATCTGAAAGAGCACAAACAGCAAAAAGGGAAGGAGGACAGAAAAGGCATTTTCTTTCATAAGGCTGTTAAAAAAGTAGTCGGAGAGAAACGAAAAGGGCAAAGAAAATATTAACACTTACTTTGCATCTCTGGCTGACGGAGAACAGATAGTTTTTTAAGCAAGATCCTAATTACTGAGAACAGATGATGAGGAATTAAGAAACTAGGAGGTGAGATCAGGAGTAGTTAGTAAGAAGCTTGGGATCCATAAAACCAATAAAAGGGAAAGGCCATATGCAGGCATGCTGAATGGAATGGGGAAAGAAATTAGAGACACTTCAGCAAACCTTTTCAGAAGTTCAAGAGAAATCCCTTGCGACTGGAAAATGTAACAAAAAGCAAGTGCTTGGGGAAAGCAGCCTGAGGGCAAACCAAGGCTACATCTAGTCAGTTTGAAATCCATTGCTGGAAAGTCTTAAAAGCTCTTTAAAGATAAGTTTGGAGAAATACTTAGAAGAGCATAAGAGCACCTCACTATGTTGCTTGAATTCACTGAAGTTTTTATTGGCAGAGCAGAACAAAACAGTGGTACATAGTGAGAACTGCTGAAACAATGAAAATTATTTTTTAAAAAAGAAAATGAGAGAGGCATCTGAGTAGGAACCAGATGACCTATGCAAGAAGATAAAAACTCACTAAGACGTATTTGTTGCAATTGTCCTTTCAGCTTCAAGCCCTAGACAAATTATATGGCAAATCCAGGTGTTACCATAAGAGTTTTGTAAAGCAGTTTTAAGTTATGTTAAAAATTATAACACTGCGTATGACATTACAAAGGCAACCATACATGTCCAGCCCTGTGTCACGTGCAGAAATACTGAGCTGGCACTCCCTGTTGGATTTAGCTAAATGTGGAAACAAACCTCCATGGTCTTTGCCTGGATGACAGCAGGGATGATGCAAAGAAGATGGCAAGACTCATACAACTGCAGTATCACAAACCATACTGCAGCAATAGGCTTGCATTGCTTTAATTAAAGTAGATGTAGTCTATTAACCAATAAAATAAAGCTAGAAAATTCTGATCATAGAAATATACGAAGATAAAGACAAAGGTAACATAGACATGAAGACCTATAAGATAAAATGTTTTAAAAGAGTTTTAATATTGGTAAAATATTTAACTAGGTGTTATTTTTTTGTCATGTCTATCTAAGCTACGCCACCAGGATCAATTTGCAGGAAGTGGCACAAAGTTAATGTATCTCCACTTTTTACTGTTTTATTTTCTGTGCTCTGTGTAGTGCTGCTTCTATGGACTTTTAATTCTTTTAAAACAAAGTGCTGCAGCTTATATTCTCAATGTTGCTATAATGCTTTGTAACTTCCTCTGTCTGTGCTAACATTTCAAAAGCAGCTAATTGGCAGAAAAAAATCTAATATCAATGTTGCAATTAATTCTTATTAGGCAGTGGCACCTTACAAAACAGCAAGTGTGGCGACCTCGTCTGTCTCTCCTGCTAATGATGCCATCCCACTGCACTGGCTGGAGGGTTGCTGTGCCTGTGGCTGGCCAGGCATCCCTGCAGTTTGCTCAGGCAGTCCCCTGCTTTAAACATTAACTCAAATAGAAGCTGACACGAAAGCTGTCACAAGGACAGATGCGAAAAGTACTATGAAGAGGAGGTATCAGCAGGTCCCACGTCTGTGTTTGCATTTATAAGACCAGGGGTGGGCAGGGGTGTGTGGCAGTGGCATTGCCCAAAGTCACCTTTCTCCTTAGCAAGTGCATCCCTGGGCTGGAAGGGCAGCTACACAGCCACGCAACCACTGAGCACATCACCCAGCACAGCCAGGACATGAGCCCAGTAAATCTGTGAGTATCAGAGCTGTATAAACCTAAGGGAGGAGCTGCAGCAGGGGCTGAGCCCCACACACTGCTGGCTCAGGAGCCCCAGGGTGGCCGAAAGAGTCTACAAGGGATTTTACTGTCAGTGGGTGCCCAGAGATCAGCACTAGGAAAGAGCTAACCTGAAAAATATAATGACCTAGGAACTGATAAAACTCAAATGTAACTGGAAGAGTGTTTTGAAACACCAGGGAGAAGAGACAGCAGCAATGAATGTCTGAATCCTAGAAATGTCCAGCCAGTGAATCAACACCAGTGGGGATGGCAGTGAGCTATGGCTGTAAAGTGAGAAATGCATACACAGAAAGCCATCGGGCTTACCAGGAGCCTGAAGAGTGGCGTGTTTCACAAGGCTTGGAGAAATGCAGCCAGTATAGTTGTAATTGTAGCACCGAGATACCAGGACATGGGACAGGTAAGGAGAGAACCCGTAAAACACTCCACCTCAAACCCTGAAGTCAGAGGTGAAACATTAAAGGCAGCTTCAGTCACGTAAGCATGATGTTTAGCGAGTGAGGTTGAATGACTTCCAGTACGAGGAACTACTGTAAGACTTGCATGCAAGTATGTTGGCAAGTGAATGGAAAATATGATGACCATCCATATTTATGTCTACATCTGTATCATCTATCAGAGCTTTGAATATGCAGGAAGAAGGATTAATTTTTCAAGAGAATCCAGAAACATATAAAAAGCAAACCTTTCCAAAGCTTTCAGGGATGCCACTGCAAAATACCTTGACAGTTTTGTTAATTGCACAACACATGGTAAGATTAAACACAGCAAGCAAACACTTCTGCACTGACATCTTCTTACATTCCTCTCTGCAGGTATGGAAACTGGGTAAGATTTGCACCTCACTGGGGACAGATCTGTGACCACAGTGACCAGGGTAACACCCTTATGGGAGGCCCTTATGGGACAGAATCACAGAGTCAGCACAGCTGAGGCTGACAGCCACCACTGGAGACTGTCCAGCCCAACCCTTGCTCTTGCAGGGTCAGCCAGAGCAGGCTGCTCAAGGCTGTGTCCGGTCAGGGTTTGAATGTCTCCAAGGATGGAGATGCCACAACCTCTCTGTGCAACGTGCTTGTGTTGAACCAGCTGCACAGTACAAATGGGTTTTCTTATCAGTGCAACACTCTGCCTAATGCAGCCCAGGACACATTGGGTTCTTTGCTGTGTGGGTGCATTACTGACTGATGGTCACCTTGGTCTCTGCGGTCCACCAGGACCCCCAGGTCCTTCTCTGCTAAGCTGCTTTCCTGCTGGTTGCCCCCCAGCGTGTACTAGTGCATGGGATTTCTCCCCAGGGGCAGGGCTTGCCTGTTCTTCTTGTTGAACTTCAGAACTTTCCCTCTGACCCACTTCTCCATCCTGCCCATGTCCCTCTGAATGGCAGCACAACCGCCTGGGGCATCAGCCACTCCTCCCAGTTTCATGTCATCTGCAAATTTGCATCATTGTGGAAGGCTATCAGGTTGGTTAAGCATGATTTCCCCTTCATAAATCCATGCGGACCACTCCAAATCACCTTCTTGTCCTTTGTGTGTCTGAAAGTAGTTTCAGGGATTAGTTGCTCCATCACCATCCCAGTGATCAAGGTGAGACTGAATGTCCCATAGTTCCTTGGGTCCTTCTTCTTGCACTTCTTGAAGATAGAAGTGACATCCAGTTTTCAGCAGCCTCTCCCGATTGCCACATACATCTTGAAGTAGCTTTTAATTTTTGTGCCACTCCATCATAGACTAGCAGAAAGCAAAGAGCAAACATCAAGGACATCCATTTTGTTTGGTGTTTGTCATGTGCAGAGTACCAAGAGAAGACTTTATATCTAAGACATAGACATGAGGAGATTGAAACTGTAGTGGATCCCTGCTGCCTTTCAGTTATGCTGATCTGAATCCAAAGTAAGTCCAGCATCTCTGGGCAGGCACTGAGAAGGAAGAGGTTTCTGAAATGTGGTCGATTCCTGGCCATAAGCCAGCTTTCCCTGTAGGGCCACACCAGAAGTGGCTGGCACTGCACTGCTGCCCAGCAGCTCTCCAAAGCAGGAGGCATCATGGGGCAAGAGTTACTTCAGGTGTCAGCATCAGGTGTCAGCAGTTCCCACACAGACCCTGTACCGCCTGGGGAAGGGTCCTGTCGATAATTGTACCGTTACTGTGAGAATCCACAGGAGCATTTTGTTGGCCCCAGTGGTGTGTGGACTGGATTAACATAAAAAGCTGTTCCTAAATCCTACTCACAAACTTGATGTCTGTGCAGCCATCTCAGGTAAGCAGGTAATTTTCTTTACTGAAGTAAGTGTAAGCCTTAAGCACATGAAGTGATCACAGAAAAAGGATGTCTTTTCTCCAATGTGGAAAAGGATTGTAGCAGAATAAGCACAACTTTATACTGGTAATTACATCTGCAAAGTTTGCATTACTTTATATGCATCACAGCATGTGTTCAAATGCATACATTTTTCCATGTAAATCCAGAATTTTTGTCTATACACTATGTAATGGAGAAAGCTGCTTCTTTGTATGGTTTTTCGCTTCACGGCAGTTAGGTTTCTTAACTAAACCCAAGAGTCATGTGTCATTCCACTGGGTGAAGCCAGGTAGAGGAGATTAGGGTCAAGCCAATAGGTGACAACAAAGTGTTTCAACTGCATTTATGTGTGTCCAGTTTATTCATAATTGGAAATCTCCTAGATTTGGCAAAGTAACAGAAGACTTAAGAGGATGTGTGTAGTTCCAGCCTGGCCTGTCTCTGTTGGAAGAACTTGTTGAAATCATGTCTAGAGGTCTGGCTCGGGGGCATTCTGGGGAGGTAGATGTTATATCCTTATTGCTTTCTAGGTAAAAAGGGAGTGATTAAAGGCCTGGATCGGAACAAGCTCTTTTAAAGAGAGATAGAAATGCTGATCCCAATTTTGAAGTTCACCCCCAAAGGGGATCTGGAAACAAATCTCTGAAAGAAGCAAAGCAATGTTTTATGGACACCTTCCACCTTCAAAACTGCTGAAGCCTTCTCCTGCCTCTTAATCCAAAAGCAAACTGGCAGAGTAAGGAAGAGAGATTTGCTCAGAAACCAAGCAGAGGCCCAGAGATGCAGCATGTCCAGCATCACTGTCTGCTGGGGCTACAGCAATGGCATGTGCAGAAGGCTCAGAGCAGGGCAGACCCTTAGTGTTTCTCTCCCATCCTCCAAGCTGTTCCTCTGATGAGCCCCTTTCCTGCCCCATCCTGCTGCCCAGCCCAAAAAAGTGGAGTCTGCCCCCAAAATCCTTACAAGCAAGCTCAACAAATGATGCTGCAGTTCCTGCATTTCCCTCTGAGATGACAACAGTGCCCGGGCATCAAGGAAGGAGCACTTTCTGCTAGATCCGCAGCTGGCTGGAGCTTCACAGAGCAAAATCACAACCTGAAACTGCAAACAGCAATTGTCAGGCAGATCATGGGGCCTTCAACTTCAGAAGCAGTATAAGATACACATGTTAATTTGTGGTTAAGGCCTGTTTATCTGGAACAGCACTGGAGGGTGGCTTGACCTTTCCTGTAGCACAGCAGTTGGAACTGCCAAAGAAAGAGGCATTAAACGTTAATAAAAAAGTCTGAAACACGCTCATTAAAATACTTGGAAAACTTCACAGTTTGGCTTCATACCATAGAGCGAGTATGTGAGAACTTGACCAGGCTTGCCTGCCTCCCTACCAGACTGTCTTGACTTAATACTTAAAAAAAAAATCACCTGGCGCCTGATGCCGTATTAAAAAGCCCCTACCATGTCAGATACTGTTGTAATTTGCCCTGGAAATGCATCTGAAGCAAAGGAATGCGTGAGCACAAGTCCAGAGCTCAAACAGGGGAAATACTGGTATACAGATCAGTGGATACAGATAGTATTTTGTTTATTTCAACCCTCAGCCCAAAGTTTCAGGGGCTGACAACTCTTCCACCCCACTCTGGCTCATCTGGCCGCTGCATGGGCAGCTGTTGCAGCTCTTGCTCCCACAGCAGGCTCTTTGGATACCACGGTATCGAGTGGCCTGGCCATATCTGGACCCATTTCAAGGAAAATACAGCCCTGTATTTGACCTCGTTCTTCTATTTACTCACCACACTAATTAGGTCAGGTGGAGGGAAGGCCAACAAGACAGGTAGGATGGACTATTTGCATAGCTGCAAGCGGTTTCTATCTGATTGAGTGGAGTGGATTGAACCATAGGTGGATTGTGGGTCAAGAGGTTGTTTGAGTTTCACATTCATGGATGCACTCTCCACAGGCAGTGTTTTTGTTACGCCACTCTGCAGCACTCTGCATTGGCTGCTAGGTCATGAACTGAGGCCTGGATCTCAAGCTGCTGAGGATCAGGACCACTGTGGTTATGTATCCATGCAGCACCCTGAGGACAAACCCTACAGTGATTCAGTGGAGGCTGCCCATTTTCCATCTCAGCCATGTGGTCTGCCTGAAAGCGTGAGCTTTGGTGGTGTTAGAGACCCTGATTTATCAACAGCTGATGCCATCTTTGATCTAGTGTTTAGTTCTAGGCTAAAAGTTAAAAGATAGATGAGGTACCAGCTTGGGATTCTTTGCCTAATCCTTGTACTTCCTGCTCCACTGTTTCTCTGGCATGCAGAGCCTTTGGCTAACATTCCACTATCACATTTGGAATCATGCTGCAGAACATTGTGTTTATCCTGCTTCCTTCAAAGTGCAATGAATACCTTGGGACCAGGACACAGAACTGAATTTTGCACCTATTGTAGCTTCTACGAGTGCAACGTGTTGGATTTAATGGCCTTTGGCCTTTTCCCTAGATGAGCTCTCAAAGTTTTCAGGTATAATATATGGAGCCTTATGGCTTTTTTATGATAGAGCTTATTTTACCGAGGAAGGTAACTAGTTAGTACTTTTCCTTTTGTCTAGGCTGATTATGAGTGTATGATTACACAGCACTTCTTCAATGGTGGATTGCTGTTCCCAGACATGCTTCCTTCAGGAGCGTGCTGTAGAAGATTTGAGCTATGTGTCCCCCATCCTGCAAAATCCCAAGGCAGGGCTATGAGGAGGCACAGGACAAGTTCAGAACAGGCAGGGGTCGCTGGGATCCATGTGTAAGGAAGACAGGAGGGAAAGGATTTTCAGCCTCCCCATCCATGTTCTCTGCCTAAAATGACTTCTGCTTGAAGAGCACCACAGTGCTGAGCAGCCAGCACTTGCTTAGTTTGGGTGACTGAACCCAAAATCTCCTTGGAGGAAGCACAGCTCAGCATCCCTGTATAGCAATGACTGCTCTTAGGGCAGTCCTACCTGTGAACACTGCCAACATCCTCTGCACCCTGGAAGCACATAGTATCAGGTACGACCTGTTCCCAAGGACTTCATAAAGAGGAGACATTCCTGGCAAAAGCAAGAGCAGCACTCAGCTTCTCCAGACCCCTCTGCCCCGTTTCCTTCCTTCACAGGAAGCTCCCCGAAAGACTTCTCGGTAGGAAAAGGCCACTGCTGAAGGGAGCCCACACAGTGGAAGGTATGCACATGCCTTCCTTCTACAACTTCTTTATTATCAGTAAAGAACAAAGAAATAGCAGATGTGTATCTGATGTGTTTACATGAAAGCTGCAGTATTTACTGATGCTTTTAAGGTCATATTTTACTTCAGTCAAGCATCAAAAAAAATGTGGAGAATATCTTGCAGTTAGTTAGCTAAACACCTTTTCCTGCCTTTGGATTGGGTAAGACAGATACTCACAATAAACTTTATCTAGGGAACAGTTCAAGGAACTGGCAAGAGAGTCCAAAATCCACTAGCTCAAGGTCACTCATCCACTCAAGGAGCCCAGGCTGGCTGAGCAGTGGCCATAAATTGTCACATTTGACACTGATTCCGGATGCCTATGTAAAACGTGAGTGAGTCTGCACATGGGAGGAGCATCGTATCACGACCAGCTACAGAGGCAGTAACTCGTTGCTTCTATGAAGAGGCCCAGACTCCACTGGGCATGGAAAGATAATCTTCCACCTAATCACTGTGAGTTCTAGTCAAAGCACGTATATACATAAGAGTGTAGCCAAATCTGTCACCTAAGCCCATTTTGATGGAGCTATAAATCCAAGTAACTGCAGTCTGCAAACACAACCAGAACGTGCACTGGGTACTCCTGCCTGCCACATCACGTCCTAGAAGGGGACATAATATTGTGCAGTTTCCTCTTGGTAGCTTAACAGCTTTCTGGGAACTACATGAACACCATCACTACAATATCCCAATACATCCCAGTGACCCGGTAAGACAGGGAATTTTACAAAAGGAAAACTAAGAGGCAGAAAAAGTGAATTGCCTAAAGTTTTTTGGCAATCTGTGGTTCAGACAAAAAATAATGTGTCTTTTAAATAGAAGTTTAATGTCTCATGCACTGAAACACCCTTCCTAGCCAATGCACTCTCAGACTTAGTAGTTAAAGCTCCCCACTCACTTGTTGGGGTGTTAAGAAATTATATGTATGGTCAAGCTGTTCCCACAGACAGCTCTGAGGTATATGGCCCTGGTCGGTGTGAGAGTCAGGGCACTATAAATGGACCATTCTGATCCAACAGTTGTCCAATTGCAGTGCTACTGGAAGCCTCAATGGAAAAATTAGGAGAAAAAGCAGACAGTTCCTTTTAGTCCTTTAGAATGCAAAGTCTGAAGCCGTTTTGCACTGTTACATCACTGTTATCATTCTAGACTGTCCACAACACATAAAATCTATGATGTAGTGTGAGATAGAGCAAAGCTTATTGGAAGCTACTAATGCAAAAGTAGAAACCTCCTACACTAAATGAAACGAGTGCTGTGCATGTACTAAGACGTGAGAGAGAGACTGCTTGTAAATATTCTCTGCAGTCTGCGTAGGAGTTGTGTGGAGGCAGCCTGAAGACCTCCAGCAGCAGAAAAAGGAGATAAATGGGCATTTATTTGGCTGAGCATTTGGGGAGAAGGGTTTTATTACGTACTGGAAGAAACCGGGGATTGCAGTTATCAAACTGTGTTCTGCTGAACTTAAATAATAAAGACCTGAGCTATGCACTGCTGCTTTGTACAGCTCCTGTCCCATGAAGAGGGTTTCAGAAAGGTGAGAAAGTGTTTCTCATCATATTTTTCCTCTCTTTACCTGGCAGCTTTCTGTGTTTCTTAGCTAAAATTTCATAGAAACAAGTCACAAATATACTGTGTGTCGCAAAGTTCCATTAGCTGGAAACGCCCTTCCCAGCTGAGAGACTCCATAAAGTATTGGAAAAATAATTAAGCTACGTAAACAATATTCTTGAGTTTTTCCCAATCTGGGCTCATCCCAGTTTTGGCCTGATAGCTGTTCTCACAAGAGCACAAGTGAGCTTTGCTGCGTGCACACACAGGTGAGCGCACGTGCACACACCCAGATGCACGTGCGTGATAAGCGGTGCTGGTAGCACCTTCTCATTAGAGGCTGCTCCACGCTTCCTCCTACACGGCTCCCTTACAGCCCTGCCAGCCTCTGCCTCTTTGGGCTGAAATGTTTCTATACTGCCTCAGGCAGTTTCATTCCCTTTTCTACTTATCTGGAGTTTATAATTTCAGCCAAAAAAGTTGAAGCATTACCAAGAAAGACAGGAGGGGGGGGGGAAGAAGTTATTTACCTTCATTTTTCCAAAATTTGGTAACTGTGAGCAATTTTTTAATGTGCCTTAAGGAAATGTGACTTCCTCCCTTTCATCTTTTTTCTTCCCACCAATATCAGGGTCAGTAGTTTCCAATAATTTCCCAGAGCCAGAAAATATGTGCTTTTCTCTAGCCTTTCTGAAAAACAGTTCAATAATTAAATTTAACAATTTTCTTTTTTGAAATCATACAAAAGCCAACATCTAGGATAAAACATTTCAAATTAAAAGCCATATATTTGACAAGGGATAACTAACCAAAAATGGTACTATTAAGGAGAAATTTCAGGCATCTCTAGGCCTTTCTCACAAATGGATTTAGTGACCAATACAAGGCCCATCCATCTTAGAAAAAGGATTGAATATACCTAAGCAGTTTAAATCTACTACATGAGTTTATTTTGTTAATTGTAGAAGCTTTATAGCTTCAGCACATCTGAAAGTTCATGAACATTAAATCTAAACTCATCTCACCGAGGCAAGTGTCTTTGGTTACGTTTCGTCTTCGTTTCGGCACAGCACAGCGAGGACTGGCTGCTCACGGAGGTGTGTCTGGCAGCTGTACAAGCAGCTGGACCAGAGCAATGAGGATATTCCCCTTTGTGTGGAAAGGGTCGGGAAAACTGGTGCTGGCTCTGGGGAAAAGGATCTCTACTTTGTGCATGCTACAAGCTGTCCATCTACAACTGCAGGTAGCTGTGCCGATACAATTAAATTGCCAAGTATGGGTGCAGCCTCAGCAGGCTCCTTAAATAAAACAATGGAGTATTTTTTTGTTGCTGGTGTAATCATGTGTCACAGGAACTGTGGATTTGACAGGTTCACTTGAAAGCTGGGTCTTACTAATACCTGCAAGGATATAGTCACGCAGGAGTTCCCCTATAACAACAGCCCCTCCTGCCCTAGTCTTTGGACACTGATTTCCATCACCCTTCTGGATCACATGTTTGTCTCTGAGGTGGACTGGAACCTACGGGCTGCCCTGGTGTCACAAGGGACATTGCCAAGGAAGCATGGGAATGTCCTCCTGGGCTGCATTGTACTCATGTCTGCAATTTAACTACAACAATATCTTCCCAGTGGTCTCTCTAGAAGGAGAAGCATGATCATCTTTGAAACTATAATGTCCTATGCTGTAGACATGTAAAATTAGTATATCTACATTTGAACCTAAACACCTAGGTGTTCAAGGCCCGATTGGATGGGGCTTTGAGCAACCTGATCTAGTGAAAGGTGTCCCTGCCCATGGCAGGGGAGTTTGACTAGATGATCTTTAGAGGTCCCTTTCAACCCAAACCATTCTGTGATTCTATGATCTCCTCGCTACCTCTGCACTCATTTTGGATGCCTATACATATAAATACATGTGCACAAAGATACATGCACACACTGGCTAAAATCGTAGAATGAGACTTCAGAAGCATAGAAATGAGACTTCAGAAGCACCAGCGTGGATATGTGCAAGTATTGGTACGAAAAAACACACAGCATGTTATTTTTCCTATTTCTTCAATGCAGTGTTACTGCTGGTATGGCATCCCAGTGTCTACTGGGCCATTCTCAGCCCTGCACACGAACACGCATACTTATATGTACCCAGCAAACAGCACTGGCTGACTGGATAGGATTTATGAATCAGTGGCCACATGGCTCCTACAATGACACTAAAGTAGGAGATGCATCATTTCCTCCTTGCCATTGTGATACTCCAGGGACTTGGGTGTTTCAGGAAGACAGGAATATTTCTCAAATTTATGCAAGGACAGCTGTAAGCTTTGATTGGCTGCTTGAAATTTCACATCTTCAAAACATGCCCAGCTGGAAATAACAGCAACTCACAAAGAACTAGAAGATGTATGATAGGAAGGGACCTCTGCCATGAGCCCTGTTGTCAGTTGCCATAGGTAAATACATAATACAAACCCTCATAAAAAAATCAAGCACCATTTAAAACATGTTAGGTTGCTTACCCCATACTGTTAGAAGGCAAGCCTACGGGGCACCACATCTGCTAATCTGCTGTCTTGATTTATGCATGGGCAGCTCTGTCTTTTACCTTTGGTCTTGCCTCACCTCCATCCAGACCCTTTGATGGGCAGCAGTCATATCCCCCCTCACCTTGACCTGCTAGCTGAAACAAGCCTGACACTTCATTCTCTTCTTATAACATAGGCTTCTCCAGCCCCTGTCCATTTGTGACACCCTTCCATGCACCTTCAACAAATCCCTTGTGAATGCAAGGCCAACACAGCTTTCCAGATGACACTCAAAAGAGCCCTGTACCAGGGCATTAAACCTGCCCTTGCTCTGCTGGTCAGTCTTACATTTTATATGCACCAGAGCTACACTCCCTGTGTACCAGTGGCTCATAGTCATGCTGTGACTGACTAATGAAGCATGATGCAGCTTGTGCACCAGATCCAGCACAGCACACTCCCATTCAGCCAGTTGTCTTCTCCCCATGCTAAATGGCTGGTTTTGTAGCAAATGGTGCCCAAGAACTGAACATCTTCACCAGCAGCCAGCTTAGAGCCCTTAGCTCTTGCTCCATCCCTGTGCATCGGAGCAGGAATCGGTAAAATGCAGTATCTGCTTGCAGTGCATGGCTGGAGTTTCTGCCTCATTATTAGGGGCAGAAGGAGCATCCAGCAGAAGCTGGAGCTGCTGTCATGTCCAGTCATGGGGAAAAGGAGTGCTCTCAGGGCAGCCTGTCCTCTTGCAAGTGTATTTGTGTGAGAGGTGACATGGTGTGGTCAGCAAAGGCCTGAGCCGCAGCTGTTACTGTCACAACCTATGAAGTGAGGGCAAGTGTCCCAAGTCTTGGTTGCAGCCAAGTTTGAACTGCCCTGGACTAATACATGCATAGATCTTCCCCACCCTCACTCCTGTATTGCAGCTGAAGAGCATCTATTTAGCTGATGGCAGGGCTTCTTGCTGGAAGTTCTCAGATCAGGCCCTATGCTCTGCAGTATTACATTTCACCTCATTTCTATTATTACCCTTCATTGCTCACTGCTCAAACCAACAAGATTTCTGTGGGTAGCATCTCATGTGCCCCATTACTGACAGTACTCAACACTGTGTCATCAGTTAATGTCGCTCTCTCGTTTTGACTTCTGGTGTGACAGTTGGGAATCAAACATTGCATAAGATCCATTCCAAGTCCAGTCTTGGAGGAATTCCACCAGTAATTACTTCTGGCATGTTTGTTCCCGTTCTATCATAACCCATCATGATCTTTCTATTTGTTAGTGCTTTCATTATCTTAAAATTTGTGTTTCTCCAGTATAAGAAATAATTTATTTGGTTTATTTAAACCTCTTAGTACAAATTGACTGCATTTGCCTTGCCTGAAAAGGTCAGTTATCTTATAAAAGAGAGGCACCATGTTCATTTGGCATGATCTACCTTGAGCAAATTCATGTTCTATTTCATCGCATTTCCAGTTATCTCCTGTCTCTTTCCTTCAGCACAGTTTTTGTGTCCAGTTGATTCACGTATCTAATGCATGAGCGGGAGGGGAAAAAAGAGAAGAGAGTTGGTGCTCTAATCCTCTCTGTACTTTGCTCCGTGTCTGTGACATTGCAGGCGGAGTCCACACTGGCAGCCTAAAACAGAAGGAACAAAACAAAGAGTAAAATCATGAGCTCTCCCATGAAGCTCTCCCATGGAGCATGGACTGTGCATCTTTCCTGATAGAACCTGTTGCCTCATGAAACTCGGAGCCCGAGGGGCTTAGTCAAATATCTTAGATAGAGATGAAACGTTAGCAATTATTAAAAGAAAGACAATTAAAAGGATTATCTTTCTTCATACTCCATAAACTGTTCTCTAACTGGGCTAGGAGGACATGAACTCCTCAGTTGACAAGCTCTTGATTAGGTGCACAATGTAAATTCAACATTCTCTGTACCATTTGGCCACTGTCCCAGAGAAGATATCACCACAGGTGAAGCATTGCTTTTCTCCACCAGGGCCACGGCTGCATCTTCATTGTAACCTCCATGGTGCACTCCCATTGCAGAGACACGCTGTTTCTGGGGAGCGTGGGGGTGCGCAGATACGGTTTGCTTTCCACACACTGTGTTTGGAAGCAGACAGCGTGGGAAAGTTCTTGTGTAAACCCCGTGCCAAGCAAGAGCATGCCTGTATAGCATGTGTGCTGGGTTCAGCGAGCAAGGAGGCTCTGTATCAACTTGTTGATGCTTAAGGAAAGGATGGTGTCTATTGATTAGGGCGTGTAGGCAGATGAGCTGCAGACGTGCAGCGGGGTTTAAGGATCTGCAGCTCGCTGGGAGTGGCTTGCTTGTGAGTATGCACCTGGCAGATGCACCACGCACGCAGCCAGCTCTGCACAGCGGCATGGCACCGGTGCAGCACGTAACACAGGGAGGCCCTCCTGTCTCTGCCCCTCGGGCACGCAGGCATGCGTTACGCACCAGCAGCAAGGGAAACTGCCAAGATGGCAGGCGCCAGCAGTTAATACACCACCAGCTTCCCCTGGGCCAGAGGAGCCTGGGGTTGGGTGCTTCAGTAAGGCGTGCAGCCCAGACAGCCAAACCCTGTGTGCCCCACAAGCCAGGTAGCGGTGTGGGAGATAGTGATTGTCGTTAACCGTGTTACCCCATTGCCTCAAGAGCGCAAAGGTAGACCCAGCCTTCCAGTGCACTCTCAGCTTGAGGCCCATTCTGCTCTGGCCTTTTCTCTTTGCCAAAGCCAGCCCAAAAGCCTTGTCCCGGCTGCCAGCCTGTTCCCCTCTCCAGCAAGAGGAGAGGGATCAAGAGCTGCTGAAGGGAGGGTGTGAGGAGGTCTTGGGGCACAGTGTGAGGTCTTCTCCAGTGGACACAAGATCACCTTGCAGGCTGTGTCCCCTTTACCTCAGGGAGCAGGTCTTGGCATTCTGTATCAGGTAAGGATTTTGGTGAGTTAAAGATTCAGATCTTTGACTTAACCTTCCGGCTCTGTTGCTCTGAAGCCAGCTTGGCCCCTCTGAAATGGAGAGGGAGGCAGTAAAACCCTCACTGGAACGTGATGGGTTTGTTCTTCCCACCACTGCTCCAAGTCTCCACCACAATTCAGGAAGATACTGCTATACTACAAGAGGGCAGGCCAGCTGATGGAGCAAACGGCTCTCATGAAGAATTCAATAGACTGAAATGTGGAAATTGTCGGTGATGGTATCTTTTCCCAGGTAACAAGCAATAGGACAAGAGGAAACGGCCTCAAGTTGTGCCAGGGGAGGTTTAGATTGGATACTAGGAAAAATTTCTTCACTGAAAGGGTTGTCAAGCGTTGGAACAGGCTTCCCAGAGAGGTAGTGGAATCACCATCTCTGGAGATATTTAAAAGATGTGTAGATGTGATGCTTAGGGATATAGTTTAGTGGTGGACTTGGCAGCACTAGGTTAGCAGTTGGACTCGATGATTTTAAGGCTCTTTTCCAACCTAAATGGTTCTATGATTCTGTAAGAGAGCTAAGTGGCCAGCACAGCCTCCCAGCAACTGGGCCAGAAAAGCAGAGGACTGGGAAAGGGGAACAAGGGAGAAGGCAGCTACTGTCTTTCTTGCCAAGCATGTCCTACCCCAGCCTCCTTTGTGCGCGCAGCCGCTCGGGGCAGCACTGCCCATGCAAAGCTTTGCATGCAGACAGCCAACGCAGTGAGCACTGACTCAGGCATCTGCCCCTCGCTGACCAGCACTGTAGTGCCAGCCTCTCTGCTTCTCCCACCAGCTGCTGGCACAGGACCTTGGAGAAAAGGCAATGGGCCTGCTTCCAGGCACGTCCTGGTTGCTGCTGGAGCCAGGTCACCTGCAGGAAGCAGACCCCCAGGAGTGGTGCAATGGCATCCTTTCACCCCACTTGTACAGTTTCTTAGTCTCAGTCTATGTGTGTATTCTGAAGATCGCAATGCTCTTCCCCAGGGGCCTACAGTGGAACCCAACATGTCTAGGAAGGGCAGTTTAAGACTGATTAGTCCTCCAAAACCAGCCCACAAGTATTTATCCAGCTGTTGTTTCCTAAACTGACAGGACTTTCTATGAGCACAAACCCTTCTAACATTCAGTGAACATCAACAGTAACAATAACAAATAAAAAACAATTCTCACTTAATCTTTTATGAGCTTGAATTTTATAATTATCACAAAACAGTAGAACGTTTGAACACTTTTGATATTGGGTAATCTATAACCATTTTAGTTAGAAAGCAAACTTAAAACATGTTGCGAAGAGAATATTTTCCTTCCTGCTGTGAAATTAATGTACTGGCTCCCTCACAGCCAAGTGGTAAAGAAATATAAAAGTGATTTTGCCCAAATACTGGTTTCTCTTTGCACTTTGTTAAGTAGAGCTGATATATCACTCATGGTGTTCTCTTCAGATAATGTCAAACGACAATGAGGCAGAACATGCAGACTTCAAATAAGGCAGGACAATAATACTAGGAGAGCTTATAATAAAATAATTGGCTCTAGGTTTCTTTAACAACATTTATCTTTAGATAACTGCACTGAAATCCACCTCAGTTTACCAGCTTTTAAATGAAACAATGAACAGTCCCAAAACTGTTGACATTTTGACTATGACTTTTAGCAAAAGAACATAAAAATGCATTCATCTCTATAAAGGTTCATCTAAAACATCTTGAGAGCTCCCTCACTTTATTTCAATTTGGTTTAGTCCCTCGGCAACCAGGACTTAGTCACTCCATATAAACTATGACTCCTAGGTGCTAGATTTGTAAGAGGATCTTGCCCCAGAAGATACTGCATATGGCAGCAAGGGACAGTTCTGTTTTTCTTAACATTTTCACAGCTTGGCATTTCAGAGAAAAAAGAGCTCATTAAACAGCTAGTTAATATGCTGGGAATGACCTTGCAAAGAGAAAAGAGCATGAGAATAAAGTTCTCACAAAACCCATATTTATGCATATCAGCTTGGGTAGACTGAGAAAGGATGGAAAACAGTGTGGAGTGTCCAAAGCCCACTCCACCTGCCTCTGGCTTTGCCAAGGCAAGCTGTCAAGCTGCCTTCCTATATAAGAAAATGTTTTATAGCCAGATCTCACTTAGCTCTACTTTCCAAGAAGGTGTCACATGATGGCCACCCTGGATGCTAGGCTCCAACCTATGGCCTTCATTTCAGTTGGTGACATCCAGTCTACGCTGATCATAGCAATAGAGTTTCTCTCAGTACATGATTTGGTCGCAAGGAACAAAACGTTTTCATTCAAAAAGACAGAAAAATGGAATCCAGCATGTGGACAAAAAGCCTTTGAAGAAGAAAACATGGCTGTGGTCTGAGGCCAATCAGATCACTCCGGCTTGCTACCACTGCTCGAGTAGAGAACATGCCCTTCTCAGAATATATCCCGTCCCTGAGGACTTAATACAGATGAAAACTTCAGAGACCAGATTCTCAGCTGGTATAAATTGGCATAATTTCATTAACGGAACCAGCTAGACCCGAATCTCTGGTTGCTACAAGCTGCATCTGGGATACTTCTTGTCCTACACTTTGCTGGATGAACTAGCATCCTTCTGTCTGACCATCATTATGGTCATAACCACAGAACAGTGTTTTTTCCTCTAGACATGATCTTCTATCTGACCAAAAGGCCACAGAAGAAAGAGTTGGCAGGAGCCTCAGGAATCAGGTAGCCCACTGTCTACCCTGCAGCAGGATTAGCTGTACTTGCACTGTAGACTTGTTCCATATCTTCAGATACCACAGCCTATGAATATTCCCAGCAGGTTTGTTTTTAATGACTGGGTAATTTTGTCCACAGCAAGACAAAAAGCAGAGGGAATCTGAACCCCTGCAGGTGCAGAGCAGGTTTAGAGGCAGCTTCTTGCCAAAATCCCACCTGGATGGTAAAGTGGGATTGGGCTGGGGAGTAGCAAGGAGCCCAAAGTGCAAACACAGGGATCCACCAGCGGCATTTTTTCATATGTGCATAGGCAAGGATAGCAAACAGGCTCTGGCTGCTGGCATCACTGATGTTCTGAAAGCACGGAAGAAGCAGAAAATAACCTGTGTGGTTGGGGCAAAGGATTATTTGGGTTCAGCTGATGTGCATAGACTAAGGACTCAATAGTACTCTGAAGCTGCAGGCCCCTGTATTCTCCGCATGACAGTTTAATAATTGTTCTCCATTCTTGTGAATGCTGTAAATTGTTTGTTACTCCAGCTATCACACATCTGTCCCTTAGCTTTCTCCAGACCTTTTTTTTAAATATGGCACTATGGTCCTCACGGATTCATTCAATGATTTATCAAGCACGAACTAGCCAGAAGTATAAGACATGAGATTTATGAAAGATAGTTTCTTCAAGTAAAACCCATGAAACTGAATTACTGAACGCAAAGAGTCTTCCAGGGATGGTGTTTCTGTACAGAAGAAAATAATTGCCATTTTTCTGTTGTTCTACCAACTCTTTTATCTTACGCTCAGCCACAGTTCGCACACCTAAACCAATACAAAGACACCACACTGAGTGTCCTGACCATCCTATGCACCCTTGCAGTAACACACCCACAGCTGAGAAACAGAATCCAGTATGCTGACTGCACTGATGACAGAGAAACAGACTCAAAAAAGAAGTCCTTCTTGCCATTAGAACCACCAACCATATGCTTATTAATTTACCTTAAGTTCAGCAAATCACCCTCCAGTAATTTCTAGCTTAATCTAATCTTGCTTGCCTTTTAACACTCAATTAAAAAGACAGATACCACAATAAGTATAATAAATCAACCAACTTGCAGCAGCACCAAACACATAAACACATCCGCAAATCTGAATGGGGAATAACACCTGACAGAAGTTCTCAAGAAGATGATGTTATCTGTCCTTTCTCTTGGAGCCTCTCTGTAACTTGAATCAGGATAGAGCATGCACGGACTTGGGCACTGCTCCAACATATACAAGGGCACAAGTCATGACCAAAAAATTTCAGTCAAATTTTTTCTGGAGCATCCGCAGGGAGATGGTATTGTGTGTTGTTCACTGCTCTGAGGGCTTGGTAGAGATATTTCAGTAGAATTGCTATCCTTCAGGATTTCTTCAGCCCAAAGCTGGACATAGCTAGTCAGGTGCAGGCTCACTGAGGACCTGAATCTGAGCCTTTGTGTGAGCATGTACATGCTTGTGTGTGGAAGGGGAAGGCAAATAAAGTCAGAAAACAACACAATGTCTTAAGACATTCATTAATTTTTCCAGCAATTACACAAAGTCTATACCTTTAACTAAAATTAAATTAAACAAGCTCTAGATCTCTGACCCATGTCAGGAAAGAGAGTCAACAGCTGCCTGATGGGGTAATACCAGAGCAGACAGGGGTTTTCTATTCTCTAACTGACCCACCACTGTGTATTACTTGGAAAGCAGCATACTCCTCTCTTGGTGCTGTAGAAATGCAACGAATATTACCACAGCAGCTGATAAAAAGCTTCAGGGCACAGAGTGCCAGCCCCCTGTTCCTACTGTGTGATTAATGCCCTGTAAGAGGGGCCCTGACTCTGCACCTTGGCTGTCATGAGAAGACTGCATGACAGGACTGGGGGCATGGGGAAGCTTGAGAAGTCAGTTTTCAGAACCTACCACAGACAGTGCATCCCCTAAAGTGTGTATGCCCAGGGCCACCACAGTGACTGACAGCATCAGAGTTAGGCAGGCCCATGGCAAGGTCAGTGGAGGGAACAGGGTGTCTCCACGGGTGATGCAATGCTCCCATACACTGAGCCAGGATTACAAGGTGCACCCTGAGATCCTGATCCTCTCCTCTTTCCTGCACCTCTTTGCCCTCTCGAAGTTCAGAGTCTTCTCCTAAAGGAGACACTTGGCTGAGCTGAGCACTACTTTTCCCAAAACAGCCAAAGGAGAAGGCAAAGATGACCATCACCCTGTTACATGATAATTTAGTGACTGGAGAGCACTTGCCCACAAAATGGAAGACTATCTCTCAGTTCCCCCTCCTCAGCAAGATCATAATCCAGGCTTTCCTCCACCCACCTACATATACCCTCAGGCTTTCTCTCTTCCTGCTCCAGATCTGCCTTCCTGTCTGAGCCCAGCTCTGCTTTTGCCACCCCCAGTACTGGTGGTTAGAGAATATAAATCATAATGAAAACTGTGGGTTTGAATGCCTTCAGGCTGAGAAGAGATTGGATCCAGGTGCTTCCCAATGCTAAGCAAGCATGCCAGCCATTATGCTTATTCCCAGTGGCAAGCAGAACTGCCACCAATAAGGGTCACATTCTTACGATGGCAGCTACAGTGCTTTGTGGCGAACTCAGAGGTACGTGTACAGGCAAAAACAGGCTGGAAACTGGTGGATTTCAGGTTTCTTCATGCTAAAAGTCTAGATTTTGAGGGAGTTTGCATGTGCCTACTTTCTCAGTGCACTCCCTTCATTTCCTGCATGCCTAGGAAACTAGGGAATATAGGTACTTTACATTTAGGCTGTGCTGAAGAAAAGGTATTTTGGATTGCTTTCTGGAGGTAAGGCACCTACATTGCATCAAAATCCAGTTTCGAGCACTCTGACTCCCACTGAAAAGTACTAGTAAAACAGATACCCAAGAGCTTCATGTCACAATAGCAATAAAGTGTCTTGGTTTATTGGGCTAGGAATTAGAAATGGCATTAAATGGAATTTTAAATTAACTTAGCTAAACATGGGAAGACAAATACTGTCATTCTTCCAGTGTGCTTCAAATTGTGTGTTTCATGCCTGGTTTTAAGCCTTGCTGCTTAGGTGTTAAAGACAAAGGTATATACTGCCCCAGGAGAGTTCAGCAAATCCCTTTTTCTAAAAGGTGGTTCATACAACAGCCTAATTTAGCCCTGGTATAATTCTGCTGCTTTCAATCCCAAAAGTTTATTTTGCTTGCTGCATGTTCCCAAGCTGGGAAAAGACTCAGGAAACAATATGAAAAACACGTTTCCATGTGACAGTACCTCTCTAGGTTAAAGTCTAGGCATATACACAAGATCTGTGGCATATTTAGTGGCCCAGGGAACTGTATCTTCCAAGGGATCTCCCAAGATTAAGGCTCAAAACATACAGGACTTTGGGAAAAGCATTTAGTCTTTCTCTGGCTAGGTCTATTGTATAAATCAAACCCTGCCAGGGGATGTTCCAGGGCATTGGAATTCAATCCTCTATAAACTGTTGACATAATCCTTGGCATCAGTTTCGCTGAAGCCAGCTGGCAGTGTCCCAAACAATTCCCTGCACAGCTCAGGAGCCAGCACAACCCAAGGCCATCCCCCGCAGACATGCAGAAGGCAGCCACACCACTTTGGAGGGAAACACAGTGAACACAGGCTGCTCCATGCCAGTCAGCCTCTGTGCTCAACAGCGAGCCTGGGCATGTTTTGTTGACTAGTACAAACACAACCGATGCACCTAAAATGGGGATAATGTATCATTTCTTTTATAAAAAGTGCTTTGTGATTTAAGCATGCAACTACCGTTATAATCCTTGCAGACATATAACTGGACTACCCATAAGATTATTTGAAAGCATGTGTAAGTAAAGGTTTCTTTCGCCTCTCAGAGCACCACATAGGAAACAGCTGCCAGAAAACACATCCTATAGGAAGCTCATGCTCACACCTACAGGTAATGCCTGCCAGAAAAGAAAAAAAAAAAAAAAAGTAGCAGCATGGTGGCCTATGGGGGCAAGATTTCTAACTTCCTGCTCTTTGTAAGTGCAGGAGAAAGATGTTTACACATTGTTCCTCTCCATGTGACAGAGTTGGATGGCCTTGTCCATCTCCTGAGATCCTTTGCTTTAGCTGGCACTCTCTATCCCACCCAACAATCTTGTCATGGCCATAGGAGCCATGTCACCTGTGCTTGTGTGCTGGATGTTAACAGGTCACCTGTGCCTGTGTGATGGATGTGCTTTCAGCACTGGAACAGATTTAGCCAAACATCCTCTCCTCCAAAAAGGGCTCAACTGGAAAGCACTTGGTGGTGCTGCAGATCTGCTCTAGAGGCCAGTAAGCAATAATCTGGAATTAGTGCAACAGGAATGGAAAGAAGGTAGAAGCAGAGAGAAAGCACCCTCCTTCTAGAGCCACTGCTCCCCTCATCTTGCCAAGTATGCTGGAGCTTTTCACTCTTTTTGAGCCTTTCACTTGAAAACATTTTGCTGAATGATCCTTCCAGGTGCACAAACAATTGGTGTCTCTTCTAACTGCTTTGGACTTCAGTGGGTTAGGAGCTGGTTTCAAAATACAAGTCATTATTTCATCCACCATATGTCAGCCCTCAATGAAAGGCAGTCAGATGGAATGGGATGCTGGAGCTTTATAACAACTCATACTGACATTAATTACCAGTGTCCATAATCAAAGGCACCCTTTTTTGTCAAATGGACACACAAATGATGGCCAATGCTAAGCCTCTTCTGTTTGCTCATCCTGAATCATACAGTTATAGAATCATTTAGGTTGGAAAAGACCTTTGAGATCAAGTCCAACCACTAACCCAGCACTGCCAAATCCACCTCTAAACCATGTCTCTAAGTGCCACATCTACTGGTCTTTTAAACACCTCCAGGGATGGTGACTCAACCACCTCCCTGGGCAGCCTGTTCCAGTACTTGACAACACTTTCAGTGAAGAAATTTTTCCTAATATCCAATCTAAACGTCCCCTGGCATAGCTTGAGGCTGTTTCCTCTTGTTCTGTCACTTGTTATGTGGGAGACCCACCCCCATCTGCCTACAACCTCCTTTCAGGTAGTGGCAGAGAGCAATAAGGTCCCTCCTGAGTCTCCTTTTCTCCAGACTAAACAACCCCAGTTCCCTCAGCCGCTCCTCGTAAGACTTGTGCTCCAGACCCTTCAGCGATTCGTTGCTCTTCTTTGGACACGCTCCAGCACCTCAACGTCTTTCTTGCAGTGAGGTGCCCAAAGCTGAACCCAGGATTCGAGGTGTGGCCTCACCAGTGCCAAGGTACAGGGGGACAATCACCTTCCTTGTCCTGCTGGCCACACTCTTTCTGATACAAGCCAGGATGCTACTGGACTTCTTGGCCAACTTCTTGGCCACTGTTGGCTCATGTTCAGCCTGCTGTCAACCAACACCACCAGGTCCTTTTCCGTCAGGCAGCTTCCCAGCCGCTCTTCCTCGAGCCTGTAGCATTCCAGGGAGTTGTTGCGACCCAAATGCAGGACCCAGCCCATCACTTCCATACACTCCTCCTGCCAAACAGAACAGAATTGGTTACTCTTGATTGAAATTTGTGCAACTTTATATGTATGTAGTCTTTCTAAAAAAAATGCATACATATATTTGTTTACTAACGTAAGGTAACATGCTGTACAGTATGATACTGATACATTCAGGAGAAACAATTCTATTTTGGACATGGGCTATTCTGAGACTTTTGTTCACAGCAGCTTACATACAATTTCCTTCAGATCTGTTAGCCCACACCTCTATAAATGCTCTGCGTGCAGGTGCATTATAGCCCACAGCTGGAGCTGTTTTGTATGTAATACTTTTTGTGTAAAAAACAACAGAAAACTGAACTGGTGATAATTATTATGGCAGTTCTTTTTCTAAGATTTTGGAAGAAACCAATCTCTGATGAAAGGAGGCACTCATCTATGTCTCTGCCCAGTAAACAGTTGCCTAAGTGTTCACTAGCCCATTTTACCAAGGGGACATGTCCGCAAGAGGCTTTTGTCCTGAAATCATGCCCTCTGCATAGATGATCCTGTGGCTGTCATCATCCACTGCTCTCTCATCTCATTTCTAAATGAAGGAATAAAAATATACTTGCACACTTGGAAGAACCAACTTTCAATGAAACACTACTGCTGCAGAGAAAACAGAATGGTTCGGCCAGTAGAAAGCTGATGGGCTGGCTGTAGCAGAACTCACTCCATTATCACACCTCTCTCTCTTCTGACAGCAATATAGAAGTAAATTATGACCCTACAAAAGACTAGTTTTGGCACTAGCTTTGTATAAAATATGAGGATGCTTCATTGCTCTCAGTAATTATTAGATTAGAGGGATTATTAGCTACTAGACTACATTTTTTAAAGTGTTCTTTTGGCCAAGTGCCCCTGCAGACTATCATGAATTTTCCAACTCCAAAACTCTCTTCTGATCACTATTCCCAAAGTTGCAACTTTCTACAGCATTTACAAACAGCGGCACTTTTCAGAAAGGCAGAAATACTCTCAAATTTAGCTACATTTGGCAACATCTGTCTCAGATGTTCAGAGGACTCAAGACAAAGCCTCTCCCACCTCTCAAATGGAATTGCTTTTGACTGACAGCTTGAATCTACACCCCTGACTCAGCTCTTTCCACAGCCAAACCACTGCGCAGGTACATAAAATACATGCCCAGCTGGCAGTAGCTCACTCCTGCAGTTGATGGTACCTGCCCTTCAGATTTCCCAAAAGAGACTAACCCCTGCCTCACACTATTCAGGGCCTTTTTTGTTCTGGTTTTAATCCTGTGTCCAGCCATGGGCTTATTTGACTCCCGAACTGCTGTCAGCAGGAATGATGCCACTTGGTACCATTCAGAGGAGATTCAGTACCTGCGGATTCAAGCTATGAGTCAAGAAAGACAATTATGGGAAAGTAATTTATGCACAGAGCAGGAAAAGCAAGCGGTAGTACATTGGAGTAAAGCGAGTATTTTATTCAGAGAAAAGTCAGTGAGGTGAGGGCAACTGTAGTTCAGTAGATACACGGGGAGGAGAGAATGTAGGTATGTAGGCTAAAACCAACTCCACTTTAAAAAATCATGTGAAACAAAAATGTGGTTTTATTTTTCACACAAAAAGGCGACACTTGGTCGAAGTCACACTATTTTCATGAAGATTAATGTTTTTAATGGACAAACTATTTCTACTAGCTGTGTCAGAGGATGGTCCAGGGTGGCTGAGTTGGAAGCAGCTGGCCCAGCTGTCTCCAAGGGGAGGCCAGCCCTGGAGGGACAGTTACCAAGCCCCTCTCTCCCTCAGAACGGGCATCCGCAGCGCACCAGGTCTGGCCGGGCCTGGCAGCCTCAGAGGCTGCTACTTCTTACTACCTCCGATGAAGGGTGAGGCTGAGGAAAATGGCCTGTTTTAGGCAAAAAATAAATACAAACAGATCTCAAAGCTTCTGGCTCCCTGTTGAACTCTGTGGGCCACACTGCCCAGGGAAACGCAGCACCGAGGAGGCCGCTGAGACGCTACCCCTTAAAGGCAGCTCAAGGCCCACCCTGGCTTTGCTCAGTGTCGTGCCTCAGGAGCTCCCCTCCACCTGGACGAAGCCATTTCCTAGTACTTCTCAAAGCTCCAGGGAGTTTGCACAGAGCTCTGGAGCTGCCTGTGAAGCGCTCAAGCTTTGGCGGCTGAGAAAGGGGCCGCCATGTTCGCCACGCCGCCCGCAGCGCGTCCGTACAGCCGCCCCCTCACTCCCCAGCGACCCCCGGTGATTCCTTTACCCGGGTGACTCCAGACTGGGACGTGAGGTCGAGCGAGCGACCCGGTTTGCGGTACTATGTCCGCCTCCCTTCCGCCGTTCACCCCAAGCACCCCCGCACCGGCGGGGCCGGCGGCGGCGCAAGGCCGCCATCTCGCGGCTGGCAGCGCGGCACACGCCGCCGGCGACAAAATGGCACCCGCCGCCCGCGCGGGAGCCGTGCTCACAGCAAATACCCTGTTTGTGAGGGAGCTTCGGGTTAGGGCCAGCAAGGGCTACGCAGAGAGCGGGAGAAGAGGGACCGGGAACAAAGGGGTGGTAAACCCCACGAAGGTAAAGAGCACAAACGTGCTTCCTCAGGTAAGTGGTGCCAGGCTGTGCAGAGGTGGGCTGGGAGAGCGGCCTGCTGCCTTTCATTCACGTGAGACAAGCAGATCAGCTTCCCCCCTCCCCGAAATTAATAATTTCCTGGAGAATGTAGTACGGGAAAATTGGGAATTGGGGGGGGAAAACCCCAAAATATTAGGAGGAATTTTAAAACTGCAAAGGCAAATCTACATCTGATAAGAAAAAGGACTTTCTTGCTCTCTATTGGTTTTGTAACAGCCAGATGCACTCTCGTGTTATTTCGGAGCTTGCAGATGTTGGGGTGTAGGCAGAGGGCTGCTCTGCCCCATTTCACTGCCAAACTTAATTTCTTTGAAATTTTTCATACCGCTTGCCTGCCTCAGGCTGAATTTCAGCTCGATCTTTTCCTAAAAATAGTTCAGCCAGGACCAGAACCGGTTAGTGGTGAAACACGTGTTCTTGCCCATGTTAAAATCATATACAGTCATTTTGAACCATCACAACACAAATCTGTGCAAACTAGAGCGCCTCCATACATTGAGGAATGAGTTTGGCCAGAAGCCAGCAATGTAACTTTAGCCCAAACTATTAAAACATTAAAAGCTGTAGAAAATACTCTTCTCAGCAGTGGCTTTTTAGAATTTGGCAGCTAAAATCCTTGAAGATACCTTAAATTCCAACGTAGGACCACCATGGATAAAGGAGACTTTGCCTGCCAGTGCTGCTTGTGGCTGTTGCAGGTTGCCACAGTATTGTCAGATTTGTGTGCGTAACTGCCCTTAGTGATGGTTCACAGAGTGGCAGCTCAGTGCCATCAGCTCAGGGGCCGTTATACCCCTCTGCTCAAGCAGAGAAGGGTATCGTGCAGTAGATGTGTCAGTCCCACTCATAACCCGTACAGGTGTAGATACAAGGCCCTATGGTGGATTTGTTTTCCATCTAAAAGCCTGGGCAGTTAAACATTCACAGAAGTTAACGTTAAGGTCACAAAGCCACATAAACCACTCCAGAACGTGGAGGCTGGCTGTGCAACCATCATTCCACCCCTTGTGAATGTGCATTAAGGTGCATCTATACCACAGTCGTCTTATTTCGGTTGGATGGGGTTCATGTCTGTGGTACCTTCCCTATCATGATGACAGGAGCCCTGGACATGTAAAGATCAGTGCCATAGTAGTCCAAGTGAAACTGAAGTGACAGAGGCAGGGAGCTGTACAGCTTAGTGTTGTTCAGTGACTGAGCATCAGGAGTTCAGCCTGCAGCCAGACTGCACTTCTGCCTTTTTGATAGCTGGGCATGCCACTTTTTCCCGCTGGCTTGGGAGGCTCGTATTCTTCATGTGCATGAGAGAAGCGAGGAACCTGGACGTGGCAGAGGCAAGAAGCAAGGTGGACTGGCCTGAAGAGGATGAAGAAACAGCACGGAGAGTAGATGAACTTTTGGAACCTTGTGTGGGAAAGCCTTGTTGCAGCCAGCTAGTTTTGTAGTGCTGCAACAATTGGTG
>JAVJGI010000040.1:27077661-27110261 GCA_035590275.1 Ibycter americanus
CAGCAGAGGCAAGAAGCAGGGTGGACTGGCCTGAAGAGGATGAAGAAACAGCACGGACAGTAGATGAACTTTTGGACCTTATGTGGGAAAGCCTTGTTGCAGCTCGCTAGTTTGGTAGTGCTGTAACACATGAGCAGGATGGGTAATTTTGCAGTCTGTGAGATGTTGGATGTTTGCAAACCTAAAGTGGGCATGAAGAATCCAGTATTTTCTGCTATTGAAAAAAAAAAGTGCATCTCCAAAATAAGAGATCACTGTAATTCATACAAAGATGCCTTTTATTTTCAGTTTGCAGTGATCTCGGCGACTTGACCCCCCAGGACATTTGACTTCTATCAGGGAAGCCAGCTTTCACCCACTGCAAGCACACAGCAGTAGTCTCAGAAATGTAGGCCAAACCATCCTGCTTCTTTTCCACCAATAAATCGGACTCCAGCAGGGATTTCCCTTTCTCTGAGCCACAGCAGCTGAAGAGCTCCTTCCCCTGTGCTGTCAGAGACCACCACCTGCTGGGAGCTCGGCTCAGTTTTTCCAGCACTGCCGTCATTGCCACTGCAGCCACATGCCCTCCGCTCTAGCCTCTCTCTTTTCAGACTCATGGCATTTGCATCTGCATCACACAGTTTCCGTCTGTCTGCACAGCAAGCAGTTCCCTGGAGCTAACAAATATGCAGTTCATAGTTGACAGCGCATGGCTTTCTTACACCCAGTCATGCTCTGCTGTCTCCAGCAAGAAGCAGGAAGAGACAGTAGCTGTTACATCCCATTTTCCTTACTCCTCAAGCCATTTATTATGAGGACTTTTGACTAAATTTATACCAAAAGAATCCTTCCCTTCCATTCTTTGTTACATGTGTTTAGTTGTGGTTTTCATTTGTTTCTATTTTAATATTTCTGCTGTAGTTTTGGAGTTCACTTGAAATATATGGGTATCGGACAGCTCCAGCAGGGAAGCAGTTTATCTGGAGGATCAGGAAAATCACAACTTCTGATTGCCCTGGTTTCTTTCAGTAAGGAGGGAATACTGAAGCAGTGAAAATGAGCTGCTTTTTGTCTCTGGAAATCTTAGGTTTGGAAAGTGACTAAGCTGTATTTTTTGAGAGACTGCCTTGTATGGATGGATAAGAAGAAAATAATTATCAGTTTGAGTGAAGTTAGAGATTGACAAACTGAAAATGATAGCAGAGCTCTGGAAAACCTCTGGAGTGGGTTCTCTATAAGGGCCAGCAGGGTGGAGAGGAGACAAAGCAGATGGTGGAAACATTTGCTTGTATGGATTTGGCATCTGGGATTGATTTTTCCCATAAACACAGCAACAATTTCAAGCCCTGAAACCCAAGATTTTAGTGAGCTGCAGGTTTTCCTTTATGTACAATTATGACGCACATGAAAACACTGCTTGGGTTTCAAGAACAGATTCAGTTAGCTATGGGAAGGTAATCCAAATATGCTTCATAGGGCATGTAATGAAGATCTTAATAATCCTGTATCTAGAACAAACTAACAACCAGAAAATACTGTCAATTGACCAGTTTCCTTTCAGACAAATTCATATAATCATGTTACCATGCAGTTCCCATGACAAATCAGTAACATGCTGTGGAGAGAGCTCCTGAGATTTCCTATCTTGCCTATTCAATAGCGCAAGAAATTTCTCTGGGTGTGTCTGTTGGGAAGACCATTTCCGCCATAGCCTGAGACTGAGTAGACCACAAGGCTTCCAGAAGACAGTGCTGCTCCAGTTGAGGTCCCACAGATCAGCTGTCTAAGCAGAGTGAGTCTTTCTGCTTTACTTCTGTTTGCAGTGAGATGCAGCAACACTCGTGCTTCTGCCAGGGCTCACTGAAAGCAAGGCCTGCAAGGATTTAACCTTCAGTTTGAACTGATAATGTGCCGATGCTTTCTTGGACCCACAAGATATAATTTCTGGTCAGCTGTAGCATTTCCTGCATGCCAACGTATTTACTGGTGGCTTTCTGTGTCTCTCAGACCCATAGGTTATAATTTCTAGTAAAATAAACTATTTCTTACTCTTCTTTTTTACAGAGTGAATCAATAAATGACTGGAGCTCCGATGCCAGGCATTGCTGTGCAGTGCCCAGAAGCCTGAACTGGCAGCAGTGAGGAACTTCCACCTGTAGGACTTGTCTCACCTACTTCTGTTCTCACCTTTGGCTCATTCAAATGTAGTACCTCTGGGGCAGGAGCTGACATTTACCTTGTGTTTGTCCCACACCCATGGTAAAGGGATCCTGCTCCCCTGGCTTAAATGAAAGGGCTTCTGATTCATTAACATGTTTGAATAACTCCATGAGAACCTTCAAGCCTAACTGGGGTGAGAGGTGCCACATTACCAAACAGCCCACAGGCTATGTGAAGTCTAGTCTATTGGCACAAAACTACAGGGTGAGCTGCGCTGATCTGACCCATGCCTGCTACTGCATGTCCAGCCAGGAGGTCTGTGGCGTTCTTTCCAAATTTTCTGATTTGCTGGTTTGGCAGGGTTCAGCTTTTTTGATAAAGTTACAACCTCAGTTTGGCAGACTAACCAAAATAAGGTCAAAGCTGACCAGAAATTATGACTGGAAATAAATTTGGCAACTGAAATAAATACCAATTTTGACCTCTGATATTTTAATAAAAGCAAGACATTGAATTCTACCTCACTTCTCGCTAGGGCAGCTAGCAAGAATCAAAACAGTACATAACTCAGACTAGAGATGCACGCGCATAGTCAGGAGCCAGATATTGAGCAATGTTCTGCGTGTGTCCCAGTGGGAGGGAAGCAAGCAGCTGGGGCTTCAGGGTACTGCTGTCATGTAGACGTAGTTATGTTCCATCTCCACCATAAGTGATAAACAAGCCATGGAGGCAGTAAGGTTGAATTATGTCATTCTTGAGCACTGCATGCTCATTTTAGTGTTTTGAAATTTGTACTACTAGCTTTGGAAATTAGCATGCAGGTATTTCATGCTGTCAGCTAACTGCATTTGTTAACTTCTCAGATGTCATGTAAATAGCCTGCTGTCTCCTCTTCTCTGTCTTTGATGGCCGTATACACTGTGCCAAAAATACAGCCAAGACAAACACTTCACTCCAGATGTAAGCTGCCCAGATTATAACTCCTGCACACTGTTAACAGGCTTCAGTAAGTTTGGAAACCAGTATAAAACACAGATTTCTCTGAACTTCCAAACTTTGCAGTTTTTACAGTGTATTACGTTTCTGGCAGGAAATCTGGATGAGGTGCCAAGTTGGTAGAAAATTCAGTATCCCGCTGTAACATGTTTATTGTTTGGCATATACATCTAAGTGTACCTTCCCGTTGCTAAGTTAATGTGATCAAAAGTATCCCCCATCTGAGAATCAATCATCCAGCTGCAGAGTTCAGTGAAACGACTTTCAGTAAACAGTGCAAGCCTGAGGGAGCCATTCCTGTCAGGGCCTCAGGTCCAGAGTACCTCCCAGTATCTTCTGCAGGACCTCAGCGCTTCCTGATGTCTAGGCCTGAACTTTTAGTTAGTTCATCCTTTTAAGTAGTGACAGGACTGTTATTAAAATTATGATAGGACACATCATTTGCTTTCACAATATAAACCAGGAAGATACAAGCTTGATCCTAACCTAACAAAGCCAGATTCTTGGTAGTTCTTGTATCACAACCATAGCAATAACTAAATGACATCAGATTTCTTTTTTCTCTGCCCAAATACATGCTTTAGTAATTTTGAAAAAGTATAAAATTTGCTTATGCATTTGTAGACCATACGTGGTGGCTCAGTTTCCCAAAATGCAGCTTCTCATACTAGGTAATATATTTATGTTACAGTATTACTAGAACTATAGGGTTGTAAAAGTTTTAACAAATATGCTGTCCTCATTCATACCCTATAAGGACATGCTAAAACATCTCTGTTATGTAGTTTACAAACATGCCAAACTAGTTCATGTTTAAGTGATCTTATTATTCCATAAGCAGGAACCGTGTGATCTCCCTTACATTAAAATAAAACATTTTATAACTATTTCACTCTTACATCCAAAAATACTCGCTCGTTTGTAGAAACTAATATTAGTGAGCCTTTTCAAATGTATCCTTGATTTCCATTTGTTACCCATTATCTCAGAAAGCATTTACATAAACGCTGAGTATCTTAATAGCGAGACTTGACACTGCAGGCTCCAGAAGGCTCACCCACACATAAGTGAAGTGAAGTCTTTACAGAGCTGCGATGGCTTTGCTGGACAGGCTAAATCGCCAGCAGCCATTTGCGGCTGCCCCAGCTCCATGTATCTTTTAGTCTGGGTGCCTTCAGGAGTTCCCACCTGCTGTTCAGTGTCTCAGGCCTTGCTGAAGCGTGTTTGATTGAGGAGCAGATCCACGATGGCTGTAACCCGTGGCTGCATGGTGGTTGTCACTGCCATCGTGTAGCCTGTGTGCTGCTTACAAGAGGTCACCAATGACAGTTGCATTTAGACCTGTCACAGTCCCTTTTTATGTGTCTCAAACCTCCCATAGAGCACGGCACATTAAGCAATCAGCTGAGCGAATTAGGCCCAGGAGTGCAATAGAGCATACTGCAGATAAAGATGGCAAGCTGCTGGGAAAGCTGCGTGTGTGACCTTACACAGCACTTGTCCTTTTATGGCTGGCTGAGGCCAGTGACGCTCTCATGAGGACAGCTGCACACTCACTTCTGGGGAGCTGGTGCCAAGCCGCTGGAATTCTGCCACTGTAACTGATGAACTCACTTAGGAACCTCTGAGTTAAGTTTAACATTTTGCAAAATGCATTTATTCCCAAATGCACTGGTAAGGATGTCCAGCTGGTCTGGACACACAAGACTTCACAGCACACAGACTCCACAGCCAAAGGTTAATAAAGCTAAGGTACAAACTTAGAATCACATTAATTCTCAGAGTAGTTCAGCAGATGATGTAATTTTCCACCAAATTAGCAGCAGATGGATTACCAAGGTTCTGCTGTCTTGTCTGACGTAAAACCTCTGCTTGAGGAAAGGAAGAACCTTTACACATTGTAAGGATGCTAGAGAACATGCAGTTGGGGAGCACTGCTACCTCACGGTTAATCAGCTGAGACAACAAAGTGATGCGAAGAATGCCTCTCTGTAGCACAAACTCAGATTCAGCTAGAACACTCACCCTAACAGTCTTTGCCAAGTTCTGTAAATGCTGGCTGTAAGAATGATCAGTAAGTACAGAACGTGGAAATCAACTTGTGCACATTTAGTCTACTGTGTGCTTTTAGAAAGATCTTACAGTGCAATTAGTACCTGGATAAGGTCCTTTGTGACAATCCAGTCCATTTCCTTGGCACCAAACAGGCTCTAATGCCTGTGCAAAAGAGCATGTAGGTAGTTCTGTTCAGCTCCAAGCAAGCAAAAAGCACTCTGCAAATACAGGATGCTATTAAAGTCAAAGGGAGTTTTGATGTCGATTTTGAACAGCACAAAAGCAGACCCTTTACATGAAAGACTCCATGGTGAAAAGAGAGAGGCCTCCTGGCCTTCCTGCTGCCCGCTGTGGGTAAATTCACATGTGTCTTTTAGTCCCTGCCTAGGCTAAAGGCTTTAACTAAAGTTTTACCTTTATTCCCTGATAGAACTGCTTCCTTAGGTACTTTGCCAGTAGCTTCCTTGGAGTTTAATGTACCATCTTCAGCCTCACATTGGCAGGTTTCTTCTGTTGTCTCTCAAAGTTCATCAATAGAGAGGTCTATATATTTGTAAAAGGTTATGGCGCTTTAGGTAAGTGAAAAAGTGAATAGCAGAAGGCGCTCTTGTATGTAACGCTATCTCTATACGATCATGTTTATCTTTTCAAAGGGAACCTGCAGCAGCTGTTGTAAATTCACACAAAAAGGAATACTTCCTTTCCTGCTCTGGCTAGACCAGAAAATAAATCTAGGGTGGCTGGCTGGAAAAAAGGTGGAGACATAGGAGTAACCGTAAGTGAAGGGGCAGAGAAGCTCACAGCATTTAGTGTGCTCGAACTGAAAGAAGAAACAAAATTATCTGCATCAAGAGTTTTGAAGAATTGGTGTGTAAAACTGCTGTTCCAGGAACAGACATTTTTAAAATTTAGGAGTGCTCCAATCTGACAGCAGAACAGTAAGCACCGTACCCATGCTTATTAAAAAGACAAAGATTATCTTGGCAGTCAGAGACTTATCAGTCTTTCTACAACCGTGGGCAATCTTTAGAACAAATTTTGAAGAAAAGAATAATTAAGACCTGAAGGTAAGTAGAAAATGATGTAGATAAAATGATTAGGGCAAACTCTGCTGGTATCTCTTGTTGATTTTCCAGGCGTAACTCATTTACCTGGATGCTAAACTGACGAGCTAACTAGCTAAGCAGGTTGATTTGATCACTTGTGACGATACTTGTCTTGGACTGGACAAGATACCCTTAGAACTGGGTATCAAAGTAAACAAGAAGCCAGCACAAGTCAACTTGGACAAAGAATTACCAAGTGGGAAGGAAATTAATATCAGAATTCTTCCAGGTGCTGGGCCTGATCCTCTTAAAGATTTTCGTTTAGCACATGCTAAGGAAGTTTTGAAGTATCATCAGCATGGAAGAGGGATGGAATATTAAAAGCACTGCATGGCACTGGTGCCTAAAGCAGTGGAAACAAGGTGGCATTTGCTAGGGCAGAATACAAGCCATGTATGAGGGTAGGAGCTCTTTGGATTTTAGATGTCAAAACCAGTTATTAAGGCTTCTTTGTCAGTGACACAGAAAGAAAAGCATTTGTGGAAGTTGAGTCTTACAACTTGAGACAATCTGGAGTGAATCACCTGTGGGAGGTGCCTCTCTTGTGCACTCAAGAGGTAGCTGCGAAACTTCTGTTCAGCTGGCTAAAGCTATGTCAGATCAGCCAGACCTGAAGAAGAGTGTCTGCTCCAAAAAGGCCACGCATAGCTCTGAGAGGGCTGCAGTGAGGAAGGAGTGAGGGTAACAGTTGATCATATCATGACTATGATGGGGTCATCCTGAAAAAGGCAAACAGGTACTGTATGTATCCAAAGAGGGCTTTCTAAAGCAGAGTATTGACATATTCCCAGGCACATATACCCAGAACTCATCCGTGCGCAGTTCAGGTGACCTGTGCTCAAAAAAGCAGAACTCAAGACTGCACCATGTGCAGAGAAGGCTGCAAATGTCAATGTGAGAATGGAAAATACATTTTATTAACAGTGCCTGAAGGAACTGGGTTTGTTTACCCTCACAAAGTGACGGCTGAGCGAGACTGTTGCCTTTTTAATGTATCAGAGCAAAGGAAGAGCTTTTAAAATTCATCTTAACACGATGCTGGTAAAGGATCATAGCCTGATTAAGAATAAATTTGAACTCAAATATAAAGTTCTGTAACTATCAGAGCCATTGGTATTGTCCAACAACCATTTTCAAAATGTTGCTTGATATGTTTGCAATCCAGTGATTTTCTGGTTTGGGGTTTTCTCCAAGTTAAATACCATAGTGAAGAGTCCTACAGAAACAAGAATGCTTCACTATTAGTAAGACCCTTATCATGAGATCCTACCATCTCCTTTGTATTTCTGGTTCCAGCTTTAATGCTGTACATTCTCCAGCATGTTCTCAGTAACAGCCTATTAAAGAAGTTCTAATTGTAAAGGTTATTTTCTGATAATGAGCGAGTCTTGCTGATCTGCCAGTCTTGCCTGAGAAATACTTACCAGTGGCTGACTCCCAGGAACTCCTGCACACAAAGGGAAGGATGTCAGGGGAGTTCTGGTGCCTGGGCTACATATATAGCAAGGTGACAGACATTAGAAATCCTCAGTAGGCAGTAAACTGGTATTTGTCTGTGACAACGTAGATGTAAGGGTAAAATTCCGGTCTGTTTAGATTCTCCTTTATTCTAACAGCCAGAAGATGCTTTACAAATAAGCCTGTGTTGGAAGCTGAATGAGTGAATGATGCTTCTTGACTGGTTGCAAACATGCCGACTTGTAGCTGTCATTAGGAATCAGCCCCACATCATTAGTCTGGCTTCAGTGTGTAAGAGGTATTTCATATTGTGCTGGCATTTTTACAGCATCCTCAGATGGAAATTTGCAAGTGCAAATGAAGTACAGGGAAGAACAGAAGCCTATTAAAAATTTGCTTTAAAGAATTGCAACTGGGTTCTTGTCAGGAGCTTTTAAAGATCTTAATTTTGGTGGTACAGGTGGTGCCAAATGTTTGATTAAAATCTAACATACAAAGAGAGTTGTGAATTCAAAGTGGATGCCACAGATTAGGAAGTGAGGACTGTATCCTCCTGGCAATACAGTCTGGCTGGTCCTCTCTCCTGGTATGGGGAAAGTCAAGGATTTGCAAAGATAAAGAAGATGGAGCCAGACTCTTCTCAGCGGCACTCAGTGAAAGGACAAGACGGAATGAACATAGATTAAAATACAGCAGATTCCACTTTAAGGTAAGAAAAAACCATTTTAGTGTAAGGGTGGCTAAACACTGGCACAGATTGCCCAGGGGGGTTGTGGAGTCTCCATACTCAGAGATACTAAAAACCCAGCTGGACACAGTCCTGGGCAGCCTGCTCTAGCTGACCCTGCTTGAGCAGGGCATTGGAAACCACCTGCAGAGATGCCTGCCAGCCTGGATTGTTCTGATTCTGTGAAAGACAGTGAAATTCCTAAGTGAACCAGGTTTTTTTGCAGAGACTGGTGAGACCAGTGTACATTTAACATCCATTCCTTACTGTTGGTTGAGGAAGGTGTATTGCTACTCTCAGTCTTGTAGAATAGAAGCAAAACCCAAATGTCCAGGGACAAAAGCAATAGAGTTATGTGTCTTCCCTAAGCAGAAATTTACCTGCATCTGCTGAGGGATTATCTGCTGTCAGCTAGGGAGTTAGGTAGATACCCAAGAGACGTTGTACTCACCACCTCCCCACCCCAGGGGCCAAATCCTACTGCGAGGGATAGGGCTGTTCTGAACCAACTCTGTGTGTCTCAGGTCTAGGAACAGGGTTTTAGGAAAAGCAACCAGGTTTCTCCACCTTATACAGTGATTACCTCAGCATAAATCAGGTGGATAGAAAATATAGCAAGTCTGGTTTGGGGAGTTTTCTTTCACTAAAGGTTATTTTGTTTCAGCCCCAAAACTACAGATTAACTTGGCTTCGTATGAATAAGTCTACCTGCCAGGGCAGGAGTAGAGGCTTTTTCATCCTTCAGTTCCTGTCCCAGTGATCCCAGTGAGCCTTAGACTGACTGGAGGAGCAGAAAATTTGGGTCTTCAGGGGAAAACACAATAGATTTTTTTTCTGAAATTTTGCTAGGGTATTGTTTTGCTATAATTAAAAGTTTTTGTTTGCAGACCAGGTAGCTCTGAAAGGAAAGGTGAACGTGACAGGATGCAGCAAAACAAGTCATTCAGTTCACTGTTGTTTTTCCATCACCCTGTTTCCCAAGGACCATGGAGACACAGGCGAGTGTGTTTTGCCACCTGTAGTATGAAAGTCTGCGGGTTGGGTCATGTAAGAAGGACACTAAAATGCTATTTACATCACAATTATGCGTCTCACTGTATGAAAAGGAGAGGATGTAATAGAGTTCTGGACCATGGGGTCATATAAAGGCTGGGCTCTCAAGTTTTCAAGTGTTGTTTTTTGATGGGACTGTTGATGCCAGCATCTCTGGGTAACTACTGCTGGCACAGTGACAGAACTTGGCCTCTGAGCAGTAATGGATGCCCAAAGTGGAGTTTCCAGAGTACTTCTTCATCCTCCCTGCACCATCATTTTCTGCACAGAAATGTAAAAGAACATTCTGCCTGTTACACTCTTGTGCAATTCACAGAAACTCTCAGATATGTGCTCCTTCCCCACCTCACGCAGCCCGTGCTCAGCTCCTACTCACACAAGGAGGAGTGCCAGTGAAAAGCGTTGTCTGTCATCTTTAGATTTCTCTTTGTATAGCTGATAGCTTAATGAGTGCTGTGATAGTGCAGGTTGCTCAGAATTGCTGTTGGGGGCATTATGAGAATGCAGTGAACTTTTGCAGTTTTCCTAGAAAGTAGGACAGGAGCAAAGAGGCAGCAACGAGCAGTTCTGCAAGGCAGTAAGAGGTGTGAGACTCCTCTGCGGGGGCTCTTCCTACTGACTCATCTGAGAGCTGTACTCCCACTTTTCATTTGAAAATTAACCTCTACCCCTCCCTTGACTGTAGTTGTCCCTACCAGTGCTGGCGTCACCTCTGCACCTCTTTCTCTCACAAGCATGTGTGGGTGGTGCTAGCTCCGCACACAAAAACACTGGGGTGTGCTCAGCCTTGCTCTTTTGTTCTGGTACTGGTCACCATTGAACACACTTTCATTTATACTGCCAAAAATGTTCCCACCATAGCAAACACAAGGATCAAGCCTGCTGCTAGGTGAGGTACTCCTCCTACCATACAGTAACTAAAAACAGCCAACAGAGCCACTGGTTGAAGGTCTCTGCTCTGGAGTGCTAGCAACTGCCTTGCTATTGCTTTTTAAACACCCATGAGACAGTCTTTCATTATGTGTGAAATGAACCCATCAAAGACGGTGACAGGGGAACATGGATCAAACTGGCAGATGGAGGAAGTAGACATACTTACAAGACTCCTTGCTAATCATACCGAACATTTCAGATGGGAGCACGTTGACTCACAGGAGGGAGCTGCTTTTCTGCTGTCCTCCACACAGGTGTACTGATAGTGACAACATATTGCCACCCCAGGTGGGTGGCAGCTCTTTGAAACACAAAAGGAAGGACTAAAAAGACCTGGAATTTTGAATTCTGCAATTACTTACCCTTAGGTTAATTCAGTCCTTCGTGCTTCCCATTGCCTTCCTCAGGAGTGGAACAAATGGTCTTGTTTTACAGATGAATGTGATGGCCAAGCCCCAACTTGATAAGTCTGGAACTACCCAGAGTTAATGGTCTGATTCCTAAATTCTGACTGCAGGCACATCAGTTGCAGGGAGAACCTCCATGTAAAGCATCAGCTCGTGTAAATCTTTGAAAGTTCCTGAATGGTCCTTAGCCTTTATGGATCGAATCCTGTACAAAGGTTAGAAGCAGGGATTCAAGGCATCTCTGGAATCACAAATTAACTTCTTCTTAACCAAAGGCCATTTGCTGTTAGAATGGGCACACAGGAAGCTGAAAACAACTCAGCCCTTCACTCCTGCACAAACAGGATGCAGCAGCAACACACCCAGCAAGATTTAACAACAGCTCACCTGAAAAATGAGTCAACAGATCAACGTTTTGAGGAGTGAGTGGAAATTTTCTGTTCCCAGGACAACAGCACTAAGCCAGGCTGAAAAGTAGTATCTTCTGTTATTGTGGAAATGCAGCATAGTCTGCAGCACCCAGGGTGGAGTGAGGCTGATTTCAGCACTACAGTCAGAGCTGACTTAATCAATGGTAGTTTAATATCCTTCTCAATTGCTATTGTCCCTGCTGTTCCTCCACCTTGGCAGGGATGTCACAGCCCAGTTCACCTCAGGCCAGTATGGTACCCTCACGGATGAGCCCCTTTCAGACATATCCACTGCAAGAAGTGGTGTCCCATGTAAAGAACAAGGTTTGCAATGTTCAGCATGAAAAACACACAAGAAAATGGTAATTGGAGACCTATTTCTGTCCACAGATGTTTCATGGGTGTTTGTTTTCTCTAAACTGTAAAAATAAAAGGCATGATGCTGAAGAAAGACCTGCTTGGTTTAGGCACTGGAGAAATTATGCAGCAACAAGTAGCCTTTATGTAAAGATTTGGCCTTAAGCAGGGAGGTATGGGTCTCTTTTAACACCGCTTGACTTTTCCACAGAAGGTTTTATGTTTGTAAGTGACTGTTCCTGCTCACACAGAAAACTTCTGTCTCCTCATCTGCTTCCCTGGAGACTTCTGAATTTGTCATCAACCTGATCTCCCAGCCAGAGGAACACTTCCCCACTGTGCAATGAAAATTTATCAGCTTATCCTTCAGCATGTCTCAACAACTCAGAGATTATTAACTCATCTTTCAAGTGATTAATACTCCTGGGTGTTTGAGAGGCATAACTCAGGTACTTGTGAGATGCTTGGAGGCCCTGGAAAAGAAGGCAGAAGGGGAATGCAAAGTGTGACAGTTTGGATTGAGAGGCAGACTAACCCCGCTTTTGCTCGAGTCTTGTACCCACCCCACTTGGGTCCCATGTTGGTTGGCCTCTGTACATCCCATAACGCAAACAGTGAACAGCCTGTTTTAGTCTCCTTCCCTTGTACGACAATCCAGATCTGTGGATTCTCGAGGGAGTACATCTGAGAAGAAGTCATTTCACTTAGTGCTGCCTAATTATAGCCATGTTGACAGCCACGGTTGTAACTCCTCTGCTAAGAGATTTTTAGGTTTCAGCAGCAGGCTCCTCATTGGTTGCTGCAGAGTACCTGTCAGTCATGGTAATTACTAATTTGTTTTAACTTGCCTCGGAAGCATTCCTAGAATTTATGGCTGTGCTTTGAGTCAGCACGGGCCTCGTTATTCCAGCTTTGTCTTCTACTATGACAGAGGTATGGCAGAAATGCAACATATATAAAGCCATCACAGCCTGTCTCTGAGACAAGTGATGCACTGAGGAAATGCGTGACCATGATGCATACGTGTTTGAGCCACGCACAACGCCAGCAGCACCTTACTATAAAATCACTCCTGGGATTGCTCCTGTGGCTCTGCCCATGCTTTGAACATACACAGTGAGAGATGTGTGTATATAATTTTCCAGGAGAGCTGGGCTGTCTCCTCTTGCACATATGGCTGAGGCAGCTAATAGTGCTGCCGCATTCAGATAGGGTCAGGCCAAGCAAAAAAGAGAAAGGGAGGACAAAGAATAAAAACCATATTTCACAGCCAGCCAGTGCTTTTGTCCAAAAGCTCTCACGTTCTGTCCCTAAACCGACCCTGACAGCCTTGCAGGAAGCAAAGTTGCTTCGAAAGGTTGTCATTCCACCCGTTACAACAGGGGATGCCCACAACACCGCTTTACGGGAATGCCTTGGTGCCAGAAAAGAGCACTCAGATCATATAAAATACAGGGCAAGAGTAGCATGAACACAATAGTTTCTGCTCTAATAAAGGGCTAATGTTCTAATTGTAATGTTGGAAATGAACCAATGTTCCCCCTTTCGCCCTACCCTATAACACAAGGCAAGCACAGACCATGCTTCACCCCAGCCTGCACCCCAGGAATCCTCCGCAGCATGTCCCTGCCATGGAGCCCAACACAGCCACCCCAGTGACTGCTACCTGCGTGCTGCTCCCACAACCCTCTGCCTCCCCTCCCCACCCAGCTTTCTGCCTCCCACGCCAGATACCCAGTGGCTTTCTGAGTCACAATGAACATGAATGAAGCTTCCCAGCTTGGCCCAGGAGACCCCCTTCCCCATTTTGTCTTTAATTTCTGCACCCCTGTAGCCACAGCTGGGCCATGGCTGGCAGCCTGGAAAATGCATCCTCTGTGAACTTTCCTGACACCCCGCACATGGCAGAAGGGCATTTGCAAGCAGCACCTCAGCTCTGCCGTGCTCTCTCAGGAGAGTTCCCAAAGCACGTATCATAAATTCCTTTTCAGTGCGCAGCAGTTTCAATTGCCTCCTAGCTCGGAAGCCTGTTACCCTTGTGTCCATCTGACCGGAGGAGGGGGTTTCCGTGCACACCCTGCTCCAGGGCCTGAGCTTTTGGAAGTGCCCTGGGCATCTCAGTTTAGATGCAGCAACTCCAGTGAGCACGGAGGTTGTTGCAGAGGCTGGGCAGAGAGGGGTGTCGAGCAGGGCGAGCAGGGTGGCTGTGGGCGTGTGACCGGCCCCGATGCAGTGATCCTGCCCAGATCATGATTTCCCTCTGCCAGCACCAGACCTTTGCAGGACTGCCTGGGCTGTAATCCCCGTGGAGACAAGCCCCAAAGTCCGAAGCATTGCAGCCAGTAAGAATTTCTGAGTTTAGAAGAGGTTCAGTAACTGTGCCGTATTACAAATACGCTAATAATTATTTTGGGTAAGTATTGAAGCAGTAAGACTCAGCGTGTTCCCTGCTGGAGGAGGCTGCTCCAGCAGCAGCGCTTTGCCTTCTGAGGCTGTTGTTTTAACGCAGAGACCCATCACGCAATCAGTTCTGCTACTAGGCCTTGAATCCAAATAATCTCCCTTTCATCAAATAGAAACTTTAATTTGATGAACAGACAGATGTTTCAAAATGTGACCTTTCCCAGGGTGAAGCACTCAGTGGATGTATTATTTATCGGTTTTCAATTTTTCCACAAGCAGACATGTCTAGTCCATCAGGAAGGTTAAACAAGAAGATGTTTAAAAATTCATTTAAGTGCAAATGCAGTCCTTACACTGTAGTAATTTTTTCTCTTAACTACACATTAAAGAGCAAGATGTGGTTGTACTGGAGGGTAAATGATAGCTTGTCTGAGGCAGGACCGACAGCTCGTAGCTATCCGCTGCTGGCTGCAGGTGCAGCTTAAATGGTCTCCAGCCCTCTCCTCAGGCTCGCTTGCCATCCATCTGCTCTCTGAAATTAGCCTGTGCTTTCCTTTAAGCCTCCGTTTGCCTCCCTCAGCAGCTCAGCCCACGTTCTTTGGAGGGGTCAGCACAGCAGTGCTCGGAGCGGCTCCGGTGGTGGACGGGGCAGGGCCTTGTGCAGAGGTGCAGGCGGAGGAAAGGCTCTTCATTTTGGGAGCATCGCTCTTCTCTCCCTCTGGGGGAGGAGCAGAGGTCACCCTGGAGGTCACATTCAGACTTGTGTCTCCTGGCTCCTAAGGATCTTGATAAGTGAGTGTGGCTAATTCACATGGCGCTCTCCTCTTCTTCTAGACCAACATAGCTTAAATTTTTGCAGATCAATTAAATAATAATTCCAACAGATGCAAGAAAAAAGCCCACTAGTGGATTATGGCAAAGCAGAACAATTTGCTAAGAAATTAGCTCATTTGATTTGAAATAGTACGTATATGCCCTAGTGAATCCTTTAGAACTAGAAAAATGTGCATGAATAATGTAAATAAGAACAGTGTTTTGTACTCATCTTTCCAGCAGGATCAGTCCTGACAGCTTGTTGGATTTGACTCTTCTATGTGTGATGGTGACTTAGAAACTTTTCCCAATTGACTGTTCAGTCAAGTAAAAAGGAAGAATAAAACTGGTGTAGGCTCTTTCACGTTCTGTTATAAAACTGACAGTGCCTGGTCCTAACACAACAGATTATTCTCCTGTGCCAAACCAAGGCCAGGCCCCTACACAGACCTTGTTCCTGAGCTTTGGCTGCCGACACCATTCTCTGATTTACGCGGTGTGATACAGAATCATTAACATGTGTTGAGCAATTTTAAAAGCCTTCATAATTGGGAGTAATCAGTAACACAGGATAAGAATAGTAAGTAAAAACTGCAGCTGAAGTAATAAAAATAGCCTGACTGAAGCATTGAAGCTGGAAGACAGCAGAGCTTAGGGCTGCAAGACCAGGACCTGAGCCCTCCTCCTCCACCTCCTACATGTGCATTTATAGTCTCTGCACAAGGTGCCATTTAATACCCCCTGCCACATGAAATGGGGGTTTCTACACCAGTGGAAGGATTTTTCTGTTGACTTTCTAGGTCCTAGAAGAAAGGGCAGATCAGATAGTGTTTGCATAGCAGGCATCACAGCCCAGATTCCACCTTGCTTTTGGTCCCTGGCAGAGCCCATGCATAGGCAGCCAGGCTGCAAGTCTGACTGGGTCCAGCACAGATTTCTTGCACCTGTATCACCTCCTTCTCCCTTCATGAGAGCCACCCTGGTGCGTGCTGGCAGGTGGGTAAGCCTCAGTCCTATACTAGGGAGCAGCAAAGCCCCTCCACGTGCCTGCAGCACAGCACCCTATGGGACGGGGTCGGCGTTCGCACTCCCCTCCCTCAAAGCCCCCCAGATGCACCAGCAGCACTCTGAGCACGAGGCATTGCCGCCCCGTGCCCCCAGAGCCCGCTGCACAGCCCTCGTCTTGCTGCTGGAGAAATCTCATGGCACTCCTGCTCTTTGGGCACATCAGTCTATGGGAGCCGAGCAGGCTGCACAGGGAACATCCCTGGGGCACGGGAGAGAGCGCCTGGCTCTGTGTCTGCACCACGAGTGAAACATGGTTAGCGGGCATGGAAGATGTAGGGACTTCCAGTCCTTTCCAGTTCTTTCTCACACTCTTAGCATGAGCGTGCAGGAAACAAGCTAAGCAGCTTGCTCTGCTATTTTTCCTCTCCTGTGACCCTGGTGACAGTGAGTAAGTGTAACGCCCATGATATACTCTTATTACCATAGTAACTCAGCCAGGAGCTGATGATTGCACAAGTAGATGCTGAAAGGGAAAGACTGCCTAAGGAAGAAATCAGCTCTCTGCTACCTGGGTGCATCACCACTACCTGCACTAGGTGCTCCTTTGAAGGCAGTGGGATTCCTCTGGCACACAGTGAGAGCAAATAACAGCTTAGGTCTAAGTCTGTGCTTGCAAGCCAACTTTCCCAAAGGATCCAACAGTTTTACATCTAAATGAAAAATAACCCACCCCCTATTGGAAGGGCTATATTAGAAGAGGCTGATTTTCAGCAAGGCTCTGCACTGTCATCTGCATTTCTGCCATCTCCTTTGAAGTGAGGACATGAGGTGCAGCTCCGGCTGTGCCACCTGCAAGGACACAGGACCGTCTGCAGCCCTCCACAACAGCAGCTGCTCAGTGCAAGGGGGAGCCCAATGTTAATGTTTCAGCTGAGTGAGAGTGGCTGGAGCCTCCATGCAAGGGGCGCCCTTAGCTGCACAGTGTCTAGCAAAGATGATTTGGGGACTGGAGCATCTCCCTGATGAGGAAAGGCTGAGGGAGCTGGGCCTGTTCAGCCTGGAGAAGAGAAGGCTGAGAGGGATCTTATCAACACGTACAAATGATCTTAAGGGTGAGTGTCAAGAGGGGCCGGGCTCTTCTCAGTGGTGCCCAGCAACAGGACAAGGGGCAACAGGCACGAACTACGACACAGGAGGTTCCACCTGAACAGGGGGAAAAAAACTCTTTGCTCTGAGGGTGGCAGAGCACCGGGACAGGCTGCCCAGAGAGGCTGTGGAGTCTCTTTCTCTGGAGACATTCAAAATCTGCCCGGATGTGATCCTGTGCAACCTGCTCTTGGTGAACCTGCTCGAGCAGGCTGTCCCTGCAACCCTGGCCATTCTGTGACTCTGCAGGCTCAGAAATCTGCTCTAGCACCAGTGCCGTGGGCTGAAAAAGCCTTTGAATGGACTCTGGCGATGAGGCAGGCCCTCACTCCAAGGTATAGCATCCACCTGACAATCTCACAACAGCAGCCAATATTTCATGCATTTGCAGTCACAGTGCCCTGTGGGGTATGATATCACTGTCACACCCACCAGACAGGCGAGTAGGGACTGAAATACAAAGAAGCCAGCCAGGTACCAAGGACACATGTAGCAGGGCAAGGATTTGAAAGCTCATGCCTCAGGTGAATATAGTATGAGTCCACAGGTGATCTCAAGGCCACCCTTCCTTTTCCAAAGCGATAGGACCAAGGAGGACTACTCCAGATACATGGAGTTTTGTTCATCTTTTCTTCTTAGTTTTGCCTGTTGGGTAGTAATCCTTATAACAACATCAAAATTGCTGTTCTTCTATCATTTGCCACTCCTATTCAGGGGCATAAAATTTCTGCTTGGTATCCAAGGAGTGGGAGGGATGCAAAAGAGCAGGATGAGACTGGTTTGGCGGTCATGGACACCAGGACTCTGAGAAGGTGACATAAGGCAGTGACCGCCCTCCGAACTCCATCCTTCCCAGCAGATCCAGGACACCTCCCTTGATAACACAGGAAAAAACACGACCATCACTGACATTACGCCACAGTGGGAAGTAGCAAAGCCCTGCCACACAGTCCTGCCTAGTTGCATAAAAATGTTTCAGGAAGATTTTCATAACCTTTCCACCAAATGCGGTTCACAGCTACAAGGGCCAGGCTCAGTTATGCAAGGTTTCCTCTTAAAATTTCTGGTCAGCAATAGCTCACGCCCTTCTCTACCCCTACATAGAAACCTGCAAAAGGGAAACCTCTCTCCAGCAAGCTTCTTTCAAGTCCTGAAGCTGCACAGAAAACAAAGATGTATATATCATGGAGGAGAGGATAACTGGAGTGTTCACCCAGGAACACACAAAACTCATGTAGATGAGCTATATATATGAGTGTGTATATATATATATTTATATATACACATGTGTGTATATTTCTGCTTATTTGTGCATATAAACCCTGAGACATCTCTCCTCCCCTGCTGCTGTGGATAGCAAACCTCTGTTCTCTCAGGGCACAAGGTGGCAAGGCTGCCTGTGCTCCCGTCCCCATCTCATGCTTCTCACTGTCTTTGGCTGTAAAGGCACCTGCTGGTATTAACAACACATTTGAGCAGAATAACCAGAATGCTGCATTGGAAGACCAGAAGCAAGTATAAAAGAATCCTGCAGCTGGATCTTCCCAGGCTTTACCAGCAGAGAGCAACAGCTAACCCTGCTCCTCGCCCAGCATTTCGGCAGTGGCGCCAGGGCCGTGCTGGGTCTCAGCACACACAGGACAGGCCCGGGCTATGTGGATGGGCAAGAGGGAACTCACGAAAACGAGAGCCCAAAAGCATTGCCATCATTGGGACCCTGGAGAGCTGTGCTGGGGCAGAGGCTTGTTTCAGCAGGGCTGCTTGGGGGAACCCACAAAACTTCCCCCAAAGCGTGGACTACGCCTGCACCAGGCATGTGGTTGGTGATAGTCACACCAAGAAGGAAGATCTGCTTGGCCAGAGTCAGCAGTACCATCACGGTGCTGCCATTGCAATCAGATACTGCAGTGCATACGCTGAAAAATAAGAGAGTAAACTGAAAAAGGGCCTTTCACTTCCTCTGTACCTCAGCTGCAAGGAGGATATTTCTAACTGAAAGGGAAGTGAATAAATTGATGAGCGGCTGCTTCTGTTACAGGAAAAATTAACAGTGTTGTCAGAAATGTCTCCACGTATCTCAGTGACAACTGCAGGGAACTATTAGCATTTGACCTTCCTTGCCTCATCTGTGTTTCTGGGTAGCACACACACCGCCTGTGTGCCAAAGCCTGACAGATCGCCCGCCACCCAAAAAGTACCAAGCAGGGTATTTAAGTTCCAGGTTAACTGAACTCGGTCAGATGAAGAGAGACCCAAAACTTTTGACTGTGTGTTCACCTTGCTGAAATAAAGAGAGAAACAGCATCACTCTAGCCTGTGTTCAGGTCAGAGGAGCTCCTAATGAAGATCCCTGTTTCATTTACCTCCCTCTTTAACCGCACAAGCCTCCTGCCATTCTCCTAAACTTAACCTTTTTTATTTTATTTTTATTTTTAAATTTCCTGAATCTTGAAGGACATAACCTCCGCTACACTGCAAAGGGGGTTTGTTTCATACGGATCGCCAAGATGATGTGAGCCTGCACAGAGCTCAGCTTACACAATTCCTACCCAGTGAAAAACGACCTCTCTGAGGGCTTATTGCTCATGCGTGAAACTCAGTGGTGAGCCACTGACCTACAGCAGTCAGGAGGTGATAGCAGGAGAGAGTAGACACTCCTGATGGCCACTACTGGCTTTCATAGCAAAATCTGAGAGGAAAATAGCCACCCCCTAAGTAAATGTGGCAGTGAAGGGGAAGGGGACTCTTGCCCTCTGGCAATACATCTCCCGTGATGGGGGATCTGCCACCACCGCTGGGATATCCAGCATTTGATCCGCAAACAAAACCAGACTTGGACAACTGACTTTGAAAGCTAATGCCATATTTTGCCCACTTTTCTCTGGAGAAGCTAATGTGAAAGCACTTGGGGGAATGCCTTTCTTTCTGAGGCTGATGTACAAATCGGAAAAGTCGTGCTGCAGGCGCTTGAGTTACTGGAGATGGAGCCAGACCGACCGGCCGGCTCACGCCTCCATTCCCACTGGGGTCAGACACCAGCAGGTGCTGAGCGTGCCCAAGCCCCCAGAGCACCTGCCCCGCTTCTCTTTGCTGAAATCTCTTTACAACAGGAAAAAACAAAAGGTGATACATGACAGTCCCTCGCTTGTTTCTAAAATACTAATGGAAATGGAAAATGAGGTCAGAGACAATGCTACAGCTTTGTATGTGACAGCCTGCACTTAAAGAAACAGACTGGAAAGAGTCCAGGGCAGAGGAAAGATGAAAAGGAGAAGAAAATGGAGATAAAAGTCAGTGGAGCGGCTGGAGCGTGTGCTAGCGCTGGGGGAGACTCTGCAGCTAATGATGAGATGACAGTGTGCAAAGAGATTTGAAAGTGGAAAGCCAAACTGGGAAGCAAGATGAAAAGCTGGAAAAGGCAGGTGCTGAAGTGCGTGTGATCATGGAAAAGAGGCTGGAGAGAGAAAGAAAGTGGGAACAGCAGAACAGAAAGGTTTTGTGAAAGGAGAACAGACATCTGTCGTCTACTCTGCCAAGCTCAAAGGCAGGCAAAAGAAGTCGGTGGCATTTCAGCCCTCTCTGCAGCAGGTGGCTTGCAGGCTCCGTCCCCAGCCAGAGCTCTGGGGACTTAAAATTAAATGCAATGAAGTGGAATAAGATAGGCTGGAGCACTGCAGCGCAGCAGTGCCTGAAGCCTGAAAGGTAGTCTCTAAATCCGCCTGGGAGTCATTCCTCTGATCAGCAAGGAAAATTGTGGTCACAGTCCTACTAGAAGCCAAAAAAAGAAAAAGGAAGTGCAAGTTTACTATATGGTGGTAAAACATTGAATTCTGTAGTAGCAGGGGAAGGAGCTGTGGGTTCCCAAACCCCTGAGACAGATCAAATGTGGGCTTCCAGCCCTGGACCTCACACCCTCGAGGCTCACTCTAGGGGTCCCAGGAGCACTGCTGTCAGGGTAGTCTTCTTAGGAATCATCTTACTTCATGAGTGTGAGGACTTTGCAATCTGTGCACAGCTCTTTGCAGGCTCTTTTCTGTGGAGCAGAGGGGACTGAGGAGTTGTGCATACTCTTTCTTCAGCAAGGCAACCTTAGTCTCAGGTGTGTGGAACTGGATATTTAAGCACTCACACCATCTCCTCACACTGAGTGCCAGCTCAGTTGATTATCCTCCGCTCTCTGCTCCAGCCCTGCATAAGAGGGAAACCCAGCCCTTGAGATCTCCCCTGGCACGGAGGTAAAAAGATGATGCCTCCAGCCCGTGCACTGGGATCCACGAAGGGCCTGTTTCCATTAAAGCCAACAGCAAACCTAGCTTCAGGACAGACTCTGAGCTTCCTTATTGCCATCTCAAATGGTGATGGGAGCAGGAGACGTGTGAGCCAAGTGCACCCAGCACTGGGGAGCCAGGTGCCTGCACCCCCAGCTCATCCTGATGCTCTAAAGCTCTGCAAGCCTGAGTCACTTCCCAAGATCAGGGGTCCAAGGCATCCAGTGGTGGCTTCACCCCCACCAAGGAGCGTAAAGAAGAGTGAAGGGAGGTTCAAGCCCTTAAGGCTGAATGTCACAGTGGCCAAACCCATGCAAAGCCCATACCACAGCCTGACAAAGCAAGCAACAGGTTCAGTCACAGCGCACGGGTTAGCCACTAGCGTGGCACTGTGTGCTCGTGGCCATGAGGAATCCCAAGCACTCACCAGCTGAGGTCTTCCCATCTCAGCCTGGGATGGTGTTGCCTGCTCTCTGTGAGGAATCAAGGACTCAAAGATTACTGCCTTATCTGTGTACTGGCACCCTTCACTGATGCTCCAAAACTTCCCATATAAGTATAAAAGCATCCCAATCCAAGGCTCCAGCAGTATGAGTGATGGGAGACTGACAGTATGTTTAAGCACCCTCCTGAGCTAATCTTACATGAGCAACTGCTCCAGAGGATCCAGTAGCTAAGTTCCTGATGAGAATATGCTGCATGAGTTGCATTTGCTTTTGTTTCTATTAGACAAATGTTTCTATTTGTCTCATTACACAACACCACCCACAAAGCAGCCACATAGCTTTTGCAAGCTGCTATTTAGTTGCTTCATGCTGGTAAAGACTAGTTATGCTAGTCTTAGGAAGTCGACCTACATGCTTTCAGCTGTTATTATCTCATCAAACAGGCCAACCTCATGCTAGCTAGTTCTTGCCCTGTCTTGTTTTAATCAGTTGGCCCAGTGGCTCTTTTTTCAAGGATTCACATTTCATTTGCATAAGAACGTTAATTGAGTAATTTCAGAAATAAACGCCCAGCTTAACCCTGCTGTACCCTTAGGAAAAGTCCTCTCCACTGTGAAGGCTTTTTGGCATTTCCCTTCCACTCCACTGGCTCCCAAAGGCACACAGGAGAGAGGTCAAGCCCCTTTCTGTGCCGCTTTCAGAAACAGTGGCTTTGACAATAAGAAAATACGGCCAACATTTCCTGTCTGTCTTAGGCTAAACTCACAAACTGTCTTTTCTAGAGGGACCAAAGAAGAGCAAGACCAGAGGAGGCAGGCCAGAGAATCTTATGGCCGGCGTACATCTGTATTTTGCATTCCACAGTGGTGTGATTAGCACGTGTGTCGGGGGCAGTGTCACATTCAGGGACCTGTTTGCCGGGCTCTTTGCACATTTCACTTGAGGCGATGGTGGGTATTTAGAAAAAAACACAATAATCTGAGAAGTGGAAAATCCCAAATCTCCCTGCACGGGGCACAGACCCTGACTGCTGGGGTGCAAAACCAAACTCCGGTTTTACCTCTTTTCTCCAGGATTTTTGCATCTGCAACCACACTGTAATGTGTTTCTAGTTCCAGCGAGGGAAGAGTAGAAAATCTTTCTTTATCCTTGAAATAGCCTGCAACTCACTGGTTTCTGTGAGGAGGTGGCAGATGTGTGCTCGGGCCCCTACAGCTGAGCAGATATTACAAGTGCCAGACACCACTCTCCAGCATGCAGGGAAGCCGATGCTTGTTTTATCCCACCCTTCACACTCACTTTCTCTTTTGCTATGAGCTGTGCAGAAAGATTGTGCTTTATCAAGGTTAATGAGATATTTATTCTACATTTGATCTCTCCATTTAAATATTAATTACTGCCCTAGAAAGTCCCAGTCCTTGGAAATCAGCATCTTTATGCAACGGAAAGATGGACCCCTCAGCTATTGCACACTACATGAACGGAACGCCTTGTCAGTTCACGTTATGAGGCAGCTCCGTTTTCTGTGAGCCCGTCATTCATAAGTTTTCCTCAAGCACTCTCTATCCCCCCGCTCTCATCCTCCTCCTTCCTTGCCGCTCCCTCTCAAGCCTCTCTCCTCCCTCTCTCCTTGACACCCCTGTGAGGACACCCAGCTGGGGTGCATGGTCTCCAAGCCTGGGAGATACTTCATCCCCTTGGGGAAAAGTTTCCTTTCCACAAAGGCACTTCCCTATTTGGTTAACAATTCCCCTCCAGAGATGCTCTCAAGCTGTCTGCATGACGTGCTACCTGTCGGTCCCCTGGTCTGGATGCCTGTCTCCTGAGGGGTGCTTTCCCTGGGACATAGCTATGGGCCTTGAGAGACAAAGGAATAAGGCTCAGAAACCAAAGAAAAGGAAAAAGGGTCACTGCAAATGCAGGGCTCTGTGCAGAGCTTGTGCGCACTCTTCTGCAGGGGCTTCCAGCTACACCAGCCTGGTGCAGCGTGAGCTGGGGTGAGGGGAGAGCTGAGCCCTGCTGCCACCAGCGCCCCACACCAAGACCTGGTAATAAGAGGGCAACATCATCTCTGGCACCTCCATCCAACCTGGGTAACATGGCAGAGCCAAGCCCCATGGTATTGCACTGGGGGAAGGGCGCATTTGAGCAAGAAGAGCGAATCACACATCAGGTCAGAAACTTCTGCCAGGCAGGATGCAAAGCAGCACAGACCAAACCTCCAGACTGTGTCAGCAGAGCACATTACGCTGAGCTGCACTAATTAGTAGCCTAAAGAGAAACAGCATCAGCATGGATGAGTTCTCTCTGAATCAAGTCTCCCCGCAGAGACCTGCTTGTGCATCAGCCCTTTCTGCAGGCACTGCACCAGCTTCTAGCTCTGGCCTCAGGTCATTGTGTTGGTCTTCCCCCATACTGAGGACAGGCGCACCTGGCAGGCATCTTCTGGGGGGCCGAGGAAAGCAGCTGGGTTGCTCAGGCTCATAGTGCTGAGATGTGCTGGGCAGGAAGCTGAATGCTTTTTTGGAAACACTTCTGTTCTGGGCCGTGCGATTTCTCGAGAAGGCAGGGTAAATGGGTCACCAGGAGGTGCTAGCAGTGACTGCTCAAGTGTCAGCAGGGAACATTTGCACTGGGATGTGTTTCTGAAGTCAGGATTATGTGTGTTCTCTGAGCTTTATATAGTCACTGCTGTAAATAAAGGAATAGTCATATGTCTAATGTGTTGTAAGATTTTAACAAATTCTTCACCAGAAAGTTACTCTGCACAATAATGTTTATAGCATGGCCCATGAATACATAAATATAAATGATCATATAATAATCAGAATATTGGGGCTTACTCACCAAGTCTGATTCATGGCTCTTTCCAATATGCTCTGAAGCTAATGGAGCAGCTACAACTCCTCAAACATACATACATATGACTGTGGGCAAGAGAAAACATTCTTAAATGTAGCTGCATGCCTCTTACAGGCTTGCTACATTTAAGAGGTGAGTGTCCTTCCAAGGCCAGTGCTACAACTGCGGTTATTCACAAGGAAAAAATACTCAACCTCTGTATTTTGGTTTGAGATAACTTGGTTGAAGCAAACCCGAAGAATGTGCCCAACTCAACTTTTCAGAGCTTAATTTTTAACATTTACTTTGACATAACATAGTTGTTTATCTGTTGTCTAGGCCCAAATAATTCAAAATTTCTCCGTTACCTAAAGAACAAGGAAAGGGAACAGCAGCCAGCCCTCTCCCAGCATCGCAGGAAGGGAAGAACTCTTTGGCTCTCTGTATCAACCTGTTGTCCTCCCAGTGCAGGACAACGCATTGCTGCACAGTTGCAGCCAGTCTTACTGGTCGAGTGTCAGGTTATGACAGTCCACATTTTCCTGCTGAAAACTGCTTCACTCTTGGTAAAAAACTCTTTTTTTTAAATGCTTGTCCTAACTATCTTTTGTTGTGCTATACTATCAGCAACATTTCCTTGAGCCGTATCACTTTGAGCATCTCTAACCTGTGACAGCTAGTGCCAAAGCCTATACATTTAATGCAAGGAGAAACAAAATCTTTTTTCTGAAGAGGTCTGCTTTGGAGTCTGCTTTTAGTCATATAACCCATGCACCTTCTCTTCTCCCATATTGCTCAGGTTTAGCTCAGCTCAGGTGATGGCAGGTCTGTGCACTCTGGCTAGCTACAAGCAGATGCTCTTTCCTTGCCTTGGGAAATGCTACCTGGGACGAGGTGCCTAATCCTGTCTCTCCTTCCCTATTGCTTTCTTCTGCCTATGTATGGCTACAGTCTTTCTCATAGTGGCATTTTGTCCTTCCTTTCAAAAGTGGAGGGTCATGTGATATCAGAATTTGGTCCACAAGGGCCGTGGCCAAGATCATGTCTGAGCCAGCTGAGGAGGTTTAGGGCTGAGCTTCCAAACTTATGAGCACTGTGCAGAGAGAAGCTGGCGTCTCCTCCTCCAGCAGTGCTTTTACTGTTTAGTTAGCATCTCTGCTTTAGGCTGAGAGGTACAATTTTCTCTAAAAAGAACACAGCTCAGTGGCAGCCTTCTCAGGGTGAAGGGGATGGTGGCCAAAAACTTTTGGGTACAGGGTTTTGCTTGATATCCCAGAAGAAGACAGTAGTGTTCTCTTTGCAGGCCTCACATACAACAAATTTACCCAAACAAACAAACAAACAAAACGAGTAATAATAGAGGTGAGTCTCTCACCTTCTGCTGCAGTAACAAGGTTAAACCATTCAAGATGTCATCACTGCTCTGAGAGGTGTCTCTGGTTACGACAGCTCTGACGCAGGGAGGGGAAACTCCTTTTGGAAGTGTCAGGACATGCCCAGCAGTGGCGATGTGTAATGTTTCCTGTTATCATGGGACCTTTCATTAAATATGATGGGGAAACAACGTGTGTCATACTAGAAAAGCCATCCGTGCTCCGTGTACTGTAGCTGCAGCCCGCGAGGTGGCAGAAGGAAGCGGGTGTCACTGCGGGCTCTGCCCGCCCAGGCTGTGCTTCGCCTTATCGCTGGTATTTTGGATTTTGAAAAGGAAGGTAAAAGAGAAACCAATTGCAGAACAGAAGCATGTTTAACTTTCATGCCAAAACTTTCCTGAGGAGAAGAGGATAAGCTACTAAGAGGATTATTTATAGACATTAAAAACAATCAAGAGAAGCGCAGAAAAAGTGTATGTCTTAGCTCCCTTTTAGCACCATGTATTAAAAAAAGGTAAGGCAAATAACAGGAATGGGCAGGAATTATTTTATGCCTCCCTGTGAAGTGATGACTGCCAAGAAGATGCCCACAAACAGCTCTGTTGCAATATAAATTGGCACTTTATCAAACCAGCTCCCTACCGAGCCCACCTGGCCTGTATGTTTATTGACTTGTTTATTGACCAGATCTATATCTGATGGTAATTAGTTAAAAAAATTGAGCTTGTTCAGCTCTTCAGTCTAACGCATATTAAAATCCTGAAGGAAAGCAATACATATTCAGGAATCAGCAATCATCCTCTCAAGCTCCAAGAAACCTGGGTCCTAGTGAAGCTTCTGGGGAGATTCCCCACACTCCTTACCCCCACGGACCGTAGCGCTTTCCTTTTTAGAGAAGACACGGTGGTAGCATTACTGAATGGCATCCCCTATAGTCATGCACTTGGGGGATTTGCTTCCAGGCAGAACTGTGTGTAGTAGAAGGGTCCTATATATATTTGTTGAGCTCCCAAGTGTCCCTTTTCTGGAATCCCAGCGTGTCCTGCCTCTGTTGGGCTTACCTGCTGAAGGAAAGCAAGCTCATACAAACACTCAGTCTCATCCTATGTTGCAAAGGACTTTTAAACCACAGCTGCGAGATACTACTCTGCCCAGTGGGATAGCTCAGCAATATGGCTTTACTATTAGTTTCTTGGAAAACGACCACAGAAAACAGATGAATAATCTGCTCAATTCCCCCAATTAGCAGGGGGAGGGAGGTCAACACGACCTCATCACAACTCAGACAGCAAAGAACCCCCACAAAAGACCTTCCGTGTGTCTGCTGCCTGTGCAACCCTGTGCGTGCCCCAAAGGGAAGGCTGTGATCAGAGCTCACACTGTTGCACCCGACCACAAAGCACAAAGTCCGAGGAAACCCGGTTTTATTCCGTCTGTCCCTCGCTCCTGTACGTGTTGCTGCTGGGCTGGGGTCACGTGTTGTTTTTCCCAGATAAAAGTAGGAAATACAGCTTAGACTGTCTTTCTAGTAGATCTTAATTATACTGCCCTTGGACTATGTACCTTTCTTGCCACCGCTGCTCTGACGCACTAGGCTCGCTGGCCATTGCTCGAGGAGTTTTGCTGGCTGGCTGAGCTGCCTCTGCTCTGGACTCCCTGGAAGCAGGGCCCGTGCTGCCTGGTGCTCACTGACTCACCCTGCAATGCCAGCCCTGCTCACACAATCTGCAGAAAGCACTTGAGGAAGGGGTCCCTTTTGCTACAAGGCTGTTGTGTTATTTCTGCTCTATGTTCCCTTCATCAACTTAAATCTCCATAAAGCTCCCCCATCACCAGGCTGGCACCACCTCCTCAGGAACCTGCAGTGCTTCTCGCAAATCTAGCGCAAGCATGAAGCACCCACCACTGGGAAATGTTCCTGCTCTGGTGCTCTTTGGGTACCGACTTAGGTTGTTTTGCCTTTGGAAACCGTTAAGTTCTTCCTAGTGGGGCCAGCCTGGAGTGTTTCTATCACTACAAAGCTTAGTATACTTATACACCACTGTGTAATTAACAGTGCCATCATTTGCTGATGATCTTCATTTGTTTCCCTCGTGCTGCCATTTTGGAGTAATGCAGATATCCTCAGCAAAAAGATGACTGTAAGGTCATTTGCACCTGAGAGTTTCTTTGGATTTACTGCCTGTGCTCTTAGTTCTAATAAAAAGCCTCGCCATAAAAAGTTAAAAAGCAGTTGAGCAGCACAGCTAAGAAATCTGTTTTCCCACAGATTTATAGCTGGATCCTCTGGCATCCAGCAAGACACAAACTCCCACCTAAATTTGTGCAGGTGGAATGCAGTATCTCTTCCATGTAGATTCTGCAGTGTCTGAGCAAAACTTGCAGTGCAGCTTGCAGGGCCCAGGGAGGATGCCCCGTGCACGGATGGCTGCCTCTGCTGATTAACTGCACCCTCCAATTTTGACTGAAATCAGCCAATGGGCCCAAAATTGCTAGTGGGACAGACTGAACGGTTGCATAAGCCTCCTTTCCATGGGAAAATGCTCCAGAAGAATACATGGTCAGACCAACTGTGTGCATGTCACTGACTGCACTCTGAGTAAGCCAATTTACCTCAACCAGTCTGGTCCTGTCAACGAAATGTAACTACTGATGTAGGAGACGTGCCAGTAAAGCCTAAGTAGCTCTGATAACATTGTGTATGGAACAGAAAGGTTAAGATAAAGTCAATGGAAAGAATTTAAAGCCAGGCAAAATTTGAGGCTTGGTGTAGTCGGGAGTCCTGCACTCAGCTGAGCTCTTCTATTTCTGTGGCAGAAGTACCCCCTGCTCTCATAAAGGCTCCCCCTAAGAGGAGAGACTACTGGGGACTGATTGCAGGGTGCTATGCTCCTCCTGAAGAGAAAGCCCTTAAAAACGCAGTCATTATCTTAATTACTGCCTCCGTCTGTTGACAACAGAAAAGAAATCAGAGCTACTGAGTTAGTGAGCTTGCACAGACTGGGCCAACATACTGCAGAGGCAACGCCAGCGGATGTTGTGCTAGACATAAATTGGACTCTATAGCTTGAATAGATGCCAAGGAGCAAGTCTGATCTCCAAAACAGCAGCTAACAGACCATGAAGAGAAGTTGGCAGGAAAATGCAGCCATCAGCTGTCGAGAGCTGCGACACGTCCTGTGGATGGGGAGCTCGGGGCCGGGTACCACATTCTCATACCATGTGCAAGCTGCAAATTAACAACTGCACCTCTTTCAAATTCACTTGTGGGCCTTCTAGAGAGAGTCATACACAGGCAACAACATTCAAACCAGCAGAGGTGAGCGGGATTTCTCCCAGTATTTTTATATCGTAAGACTTCGTATCTATACATATAGACATATCTATATCATAAAACTTCATTAAATAGAGAGCAGAACCAGAGAGGAGGCCAAGTACAGCTGTTGTCTGAGCATTTGCCGTGCACCTAAGACTAATGGACCGGCGTATGTCAGTGCCAGTGAGCAATGCAGCCCACAGTATTACATAGGATTATCTCTTAGGATGCCTCACAAGCAAATCAAAGTTCAGAAATTCTTAGTCCCAGCTTCCTTATGTGTTAAAGAATAAAGTTATTCACAGCTAACATTATCTGTCATACTACTTCTGTCCTCCCTCAGACTAGGGCTGGCTGAGGCTCCGCTGTGATGTGTGCCATTTGATTACTGTTAGCCCCGTTCACAGCCAGTGCCTGAAGGGCAGCGGTGGAGATGTTACTGGAGGGCAGCTACCCCAAAGGGGTCAGGGTTTAACTTCTCTAGGCTCTGCCGTGTCTCTGGTAGAGACTTTCATAGCAGGCTGGAACTTGTCCACTAACACCAGGCTGTCCAGCCTGAACTCAGTCCTTTCTTTGAAGAATGGATATTGGATATTTTCTGAGGATTACTGCCAGTATTGTTGCTGGATATCATTGCCATGGTCTTTCTGTCACAGCACAATGAAACACTTGTTTCCCCCTTAGGGTCTAAGTAACAGGATCTTGAGGCCTTTCCTAGAGGCCACCTGACTTGGTCAGAAGGGCCGTTACTAGACTGTGCCAGGGCAAGTAACCTTGATGCTACAATCTGCTGTGTCCGTCACCACCAACAGCATTAAGTGCTGCAGGCACTCAGGAGCAACCAGGCTTTCTGCTGTGTGAACAAGTTGGTTCATCGTTTCTGCTCCAGTAGTTCCCACCTAAAACTCTTCAGGATTCACTAAGGTTAGATGAGACACAACATGCAAGTACACTTGCCGCTTTAATATCCTCTCACCATCATGCTTTGTCCCAGCAGCTAAACCCAAATGTTTTTCATTGAGAAAGTTGTTGGCTGAAGTGATCCCAGGTTTCCATAGCCACAGTGCCTTTGCCCAGGGCAGGATGCTGATGTGTCAGGGTCTTTGTGTTGTACAGCATGTCCCAGAGAGACCGCAGCCACATTTAATGCCACCACTGAGATTTAAGAATGTAGACATCCCATCATGAGACAGCTGAGGGCAGTGGATCTAGCATCTGAAGTTGGTGCACTCCACAGGATCATAAGCAGAGGTGAATAGTCTGCCTGCCAACTGTGCCCTTCACTGATTCTTCAGCGTTGTCATATGGTTCTCCCCAGTAGCCCTGAACAAATTCACGGAGACTTGATCAAAGCCTTTTCTCTTGCCTGGGCTGTGCTAAACACGAGGGTGGTTCCTTGCATCTTCTCCTCTTTCCCAAGACAAACATTTCTTCCTTCTTTGCAGGCGGGTGTGGTAAAAAGCCACCTCCAGTGCTGAGCCAGCAAAGCCATACATTCTTTCCCTTATCATCACTGTTTGCCCAAGCACCTCGCCCTCCGCGGTGCCTCTCGGAACAAGGAGAGACACAGGCTCTCATGCCACGTAGAGCACAAAGGTCGTTTCCTGACCCAGGCCTAATTAGTGGAGTTACGACCTGCAGTGCCTGTGAGGAGACTTAGCAAGGCTCTGTGCTGGCACAGGGCTGCAGGGTTAGAGAGGTGAGGAGGATGTGATTTGAGCTTCAGAGCAGCTACATCATTCTGAGCCCTTCTGTCAGTCAGTTTTACGTGCACAGCTGCATCTGGGTACTGCTGGAGGCTTCCAGGTCAACAGTGGTGTCAGGGGATCCACAGAGGTTAGCAAACATCAGGCTTTGCTGTTTTGTTTGTGGCAACTTTGCCTGGCATTTGGGAAGGCACATCCAGAGAAAGATCTGGGGAAGATCCTCAGGGCTTCTGGGCACCCAGAAAAGCAGTCAGGACAGTGGCTCCAACAGCAGTGCTGGACACCGGTGAGACCTGGACCTGGTCACTTGGTGGGGCAGGTTGAGTCTGCAGTGTATGTCCATCCAAGTTCTGCATGGCCACAGCTACAGCTTTAGGAAACCAAGAGAAAAATACAGGTGTCCTTTTTATACAGACTAATGGAAACCATGGGAACAGACTGGGATCTGACTACACAAAATTTCAAAAAATGATTGTAAATGGGAAGCCGTCCTCAGTGCCAGACTTCTTACTAGTGTTGGTCCCACAAGGACCTGTTCTTAGCAAAGCACTATTCAGTACTACCTCAAGCTCTTTGGTTTATCAAAGAGAAAGGTAAAAAAAGAGTCTGATCCCGATTTTAAGTATCTGAGGAAAAGATTCGCTCACCAAAGAACTCTTTACAGTATCAGAGAGAAGTATAGAAGCAACAAGACTAGGAGATCATTTCCAGTCCAAATTTATCTTGCTTAAAGGTGCACATTTTTAAACAGGGAACAGATGAAGTGTGCAAGGGCTCAGGCTGGGCTGGCAGACTTTGGTTTGAGCTTTGCACAGCTGGAGTTACTGTGGATGCTGGGACACAGGGGACAGTGCCAGGAAGAGCCTGGGACAGATGGTTTGGAAAGGGTACACTGCAGATGTGGGAGAAGGAAGGCTAAGGTGCAGGATGGTAAGGTCTTGGTGTGGGGATGGGGAGAGAGTGCAGCAGGCAGGTCTTGAAAGCTCCATACCTATCTAAGCATGGACAGCATCAGGCCTTTGTTTTCTGTTGTGGGTTGACCCTGGCTGCATGCCGGGTGCACACCAAGCTGCTCAATCACTCCCCTCCTCTGCTGGACAGCGGAGGGAAAATATAATGAAAGGCTGATGGGTCAAGGTAAGGGCAGGGAGATCACTCACCAATCACCATCATGGACTCAATTTGGGGAAAAATTAATTTATTGCCAATCAAATCGGAGTAGAATAATAAGAAATAAAACCAAATCTTAAAAACACCTTCGCCCCACCCCTCCCTTCTTCCCAGGCTTAACTGTACTCCTGATTTCCTCTACCTCCTCCCCCCAAGCAGCGCAGGGGGATGGGGAATGGGGGTTGCGGTGGGTTTATCACACATTTCTGCCACTTATTCCTCCTCAGGGGGAGGCTCCTCACACTCTGCCCCTGCTGCAGCCTGGGGTCCCTCCCACCGGAGACAGTCCTCCACAAACTTCTCCAATGTGAGTCCTTCCCTTGGGCTGCAGTTCCCCATGAACTGCCCCAGCGTGGGTCCCCCCCACGGGATGCCGTCCTTCAGGCACAGCCGGCTCCAGCCTGGGCCCCCCGTGGGGTCACCAGCCCGGCCAGCAGCCCTGCCCCAGCCGGGGCTCCTCTCCATG
>JAVJGI010000040.1:27118811-27140832 GCA_035590275.1 Ibycter americanus
GTGCCGGGCCGAGGCGGCGCGTGCCGCCCCTCTGGGCACAGCCCCCCGCCGCCCGGCCGGGGACGCCAGGGTAGCTCAGGCGGCTGCTTGTCTCTGGAAGTGACAGCGGAAGCAGCTGTCGGTGTCCCGTTTTAGGACTTGAAACTCTCGGCTCTGGCTGCTTAGAAGGAAATGATACTACGTGAGGCGTTAGCGGGCTGCGGGCGCCAGCCGCGCTCCCTCCGACGCCTGTGCCGCCGCTGTGCGGAGTTGGCAGCGCGTTTCTCGGTGGTGCTGGGCTTCCGACGTGCTCGCACGCTTTGCTTTCAGAACAGCAGCCCGGTTTGCTGGACTCTCTCAGGGTGCACCTGATAAGGAAAACAACACTTACCTGTGTTGTGCAACTGAAATACAGATTTAGCCTCTTAGATGAAATAATTTTTTTAAATTAACTTTGTGATTTTTCTTTTCCTTTCAGTTTCTTAGAATAGCGATAGTCCAAATGTTCTTAATTTTCCGGTAATTGAGTATTCCTTCTGTGTGTTTCGACTGTGTTCGGTGTCATTTGCAGTATTTAAACTCTTGGATTTTTGGCCTTGGGCATCGCATGGAGGCTGGTATTTTTAAGCAGATGTTTTTGTTCATGTTTTCTTGTTTGTGTCTTAACTAAAACCAGCAGTTGCCGAATACGTACAAGCTCAGTGTGGTTACCTGTTGCAGTGTACTACTGAACAAGTTCTTATCAAGGGACTAAAATACATAGTAATATGCAAACACTTTATGAAAATAGTGTTTATTACATCTGAGTATTTTCTGTCAGAAGCTCCCCTGACTTCTGGAGGATTACTGCAATGCTAGTAAAATAGAACAGAATAAAACCTGCAGTTCCTTCTAGTGTATGCAGAACTATTGGCAATATCTTTTCTCTTTTTTCTTTTTTTAATGGGAATCTAGTGTTCGTGTTGAGCCATGCTGTATGTAAACAGTGTGAGGCCCTGACTGGGGTGTTTCAGAGTAACTGTAGCATACAGTGAAGCATAGGCTGGTATTTTAGTCTTATTAATGTTCAGTGCTGTATCTTACAGAAACTCTTGAACACCACATGTATTTCTTTATGCTTGTTAATGAAATTTGTGTTTTCTTGTGTTCAGTTTTGTTAGCCATATGGAATTCTAAATTCCCTTTTAGAGAAACTACTGGGGAAAGAGGAGGGAACACTGAAGATGTGTAGTATTTCTGAAAGGGTTACAGGGTGGTGTTATATACCGTGAGAGAACTGGACTGTGGCCTGAGAGGTTCCTCTCAAACTGCAGGAGCCGTTTCGGATCTTGGGGCCATCTTTGCTGCATGTCAAGAAAGTCTTGCAATACTAGTGAATTTCCAAATGCTGATGTTTTGTAGAAATTTCATTTTCATAATGGTTTTAAGGGTTTTTCACGTATGTTTACTGGAGGTCAGTCTTTGTTTAGATAGGCCTTTCACCCCCTTGCAGTGGAAGTCTGTCTGCCTTTGTGGAAAGGACAGCATGACAGACCTGTTGTAGCCACACAGGGTATCTCCTGACTACCAAACACAGCAAATGCCCAGGTTGTGTGGAAGGGTAGTGACTAACCAGTCAACCTCCTGGGAACGTCAGGCTTTGCTAGTTGTCCTGAAAACAATGGACTTCACTAGCTGTCCCGTGCTTGTATAGTCAGTCTTGTGCTTCTGTGAGAGCTGCACAACTGGATTGTGCGTGGGCTATGAGGGACTGTGAGAAAGATAATAGTGGAAAGTGGGCTGCTGGATTATATAACCACACTCTGAAGCCTTCTCTGTTGGTGCGCCCAAATCCTGCCTGGTGACTGCTCTGGGGGTGGGGTGCAAGCTGAATTGGGTGTCCTAGTGGGCTGTTGTAAAATAAGCTGTTTTGCTGCTCCCTGAAACGTGATTTTTGTATCTCATTTTTTCTTCTGGTGGACCTTCTAATGGCATACAGCAATAGTGTTTGCTTCCTTTATGCTCCTGTCTTTATATATGGAGTAATGGCTTCTGGTGAGGGCGATTTTACTACTTTTTAAGAAGTATGTATGTGTGTAAAGTTGGCTGAAATTCAAAAACAACAGCCACCTGTAAAAATAGCCTTGAATAAAGAGGGGTGACCTATTGTTCTTGGCGTTCCCAACTCCAGAGCAGCTCACAAGCACATACACAAGAAGACAGTAGTACAGCTTGACTAATACTTTGATTTGACTTTCTTGGAACCTGTTTCAAGTTCCCAGAAATAAAGGTTGAGTCTTAAGCTTTAAAAAAAAAACCCAAACCAAACAAACCTTAGATTTTATTGTACCTGTGGAAATAGAGAATAAATTTCTATGAACTGTAAAGAAAACTTGTAATTATTCTGACTATTGAAAGCACTTTCCAAAAGTAGACCATGAAGCTTTGTAGAGGAAGAAACCTTAGAATGGCCTAATAATTTTGTTGCGTATTTTAAGAACTACACTAAAACCACACTCTTTACATAGTAAAGAGCTTGAACAGGTGTCTGTTTTATGTGAATTACAGGAGTTGTAGGCCTTATGAACAGAACGCATGACTGCATCATGCTCATGGTTACGACTTCTGAGTCAGCTAGCAGCAGTAGTTTCTCACGTTTGTAGGCTAAATGTCTTCTTTTTGTTTGTAGATATGGCTCGTGGACAGCAGAAGATTCAGTCGCAGCAGAAAAACGCCAAAAAACAAGCTGAGCAAAAAAAGAAACAAGGACATGATCAGAAGGCTGCAGCCAAGGCTGCCTTGATATATACCTGCACTGTCTGTAGGGTAAGAGGAACTGAAGACAAAATAGTATTGTAGGCAGGTCTGTCTTCCAGCTTAGAGCAGAATTTTTGAAAGATTATATAGTGGAAACTAAAATACTTCTTAAGGGGTTGTTTAGCTTGTTGCTATAAGCATTTGCTTCTGTTATGTGACTTCTTACAGATTACTGGGCTGTACTGATAATTGAGATAGGAGAAAATCTGAGAGGTCACATACAGATCTGTTTTGGGTAGTTATCTTGCCTTTTGAATTGCAGGGGTCTGCATGTGCTGTTAGTATGATGTATGAATGAAATACAAAAAGTGTGAGATCACTTCCTGTTTAATCTCCAAATGGAAACATTTCTTCTCTTTGTGATGGAATTGGCCCATCTTAGAGTCACTGGTTATCGGTGTTAATGTAGAGAGGAAAAGCAGTAGTGCCAAAAGCTTTAGTGTAAGTTTGATGCACAGTACCTTCTACTAGAATAAATTACTTGACAAGACAACAGAAATGTGAGCACTGATCAGATTATACTTTCCTTTTGGCTGGTTTTCCTGAATGTGCTTGTTTTGGAGCTGAAGGATAAACTTGCCATCTTCACTTAAATGGCCAGTCCCAAAATAGATTTGTCACTTCGAATGTTTTAAATAAGATTCCCAATTAAGGGCTGCTCAGTTAAGTACTTGTAACTAGCTCCTCTTCTTATGGATCAGGCTGTAGCAGCAATCGCTTTGGGCAGTTGATGACTGCAACTGTGTAGTAGCAGTGGTCTGAGATAGCTTGTGCCAAGTAGAGAATCGGTCTACACCACGCCTCTTTGGCTTATTGATAAACAAAACAAATAACTTTCCTAAAGATTCGATTCTGGAAAGGGTAAACATTTGTCTTTTAGCTGTTGAGAAGGAAAATGGTAAGGAGGTAGGTTTTCCACCAAACCAGCATGTGAAGTGTAAGATCTGCAGGGAGATTTCTAGCAAGAATATTACCCTTGATGAACATGCCAAAACAGTGTGATACTGGTGCGCAAAAGCACCTCTCTGAAAAACTGAGGTTAATACTGTCTTACTCTGCAGCTAAATTAATGGTAGTTCTGTCACTGTTACTGAGTAGACAATTTGCTTCAGGAAAAAGAAAATGAAACATAGCAGAGAACAGGTTTTGTAGTAGTGTTGAACTCTTGTACTGTGCATAAAGTTAAATGTCTCTCTTTAATCAGACACAAATGCCGGATCCCAAGACCTTCAAACAGCACTTTGAAAGCAAGCATCCTAAGACTCCACTTCCTCCAGAATTGGCTGATGTTCAGGCGTAAAGTTGTCTACAGGTCATTACCTTAATTTTTAAATGATTGTCTGAGAAAGGTGTATTATGAATCAGCTTTTTTACCACCACCAACTGGAACTTAAAACTTGCTTCTTTTCCTTTAATATGAAAATTAACTATAGGTTGAAGTTACACCCCTGAACTGTTACACAGGAGGGGCAAGTTAATACTTACATAGGTGAAATGGCTGTGGCATTTCACTGTGGCTGGACGTTTTTTTAAGAGGGATTAATGGTATTTCAAATGGTCATCCTTAGAGTTGTAGGAATACTTTATTATTTAGTTCTTGCTTTGAAATGTTAGTTTTTGCTTGGAACAAAATACGTGTAATAAGTTAAATCTGTCTGTTGCTACAAAACATGTAATGGAAACAGCCATATAGTATATTTCCAACAGTTGAACCTTTTTGTTCCTGAAGCTATGCAAGTGAATGCAGATTCTTCTGCATTCAAATGTAATACTTAATCTCTGTGTTAACTATAGGAAGAGATTTCCCAATTGCCAGTTGTTAGGCTGTAACTGGAAGTAGTTATAATAAAAGGCTGAAACGAGGTGAAAAGCAGTGTTAAGGTATTTCATTCACACAAAGGTGAACAGCATTGTGTAATGGTTCAGCTTAACTGAGTTATTCTTGTTTTTTATAGGTGAAATCATGGCACCTATTGACTCTTCTACTGTCAGACCTTACATAACAAACCTGCAGCTGCTTTTCTAAAACTGTTGATCAGCAAAAATGAAGGGGCTACAGAAACATTCATATTTTTATGCTGTTCCCTCTTGGGCTTCATGCAAAGACAATTCTGTGTAAATGTACAGTTGTGCCCTACTTGGAAATCCTGAAAAATCAGTCCATACTTGTTATAAAAAATTTTTTACAATTGTAATTATATTGATGTTCATATTGTGTAAAATAACTCATTTAATAAAGTAGTACTTTGATTTTACAATATCACAGATTAAATCATTGTAGAAGTTCTGTTTCAACTTTCTGCATTATCTGCCTTATAAAATAATAAAAAAGACAAAGTGGAATTCTCCCCATCCTGCCAAAACCTGAGCAGTATTGTTCCACTGAAAGTAATGTACATTACAGTAAATTAATCTTAAGTGAAAAGGGAAGCTGCTCAGATTTACTGTTCAGTGTGCTGCCTGCTTGGGCCTGGTCACTAATGGTCAGGTTGTTGGTTCAAGGTGCAGCAGACTCCCTAGAAGCTGCATGAGAATCCTGAGACTTCAGTCTACATTTTTGTCCTGTGTATTGGAGTCTAATACTGCAAGCCATTTCCAATGGGATTTCTTTACTGTGAGGGATCATGTTCCTTGAAGTCATGCACTGGAGAGACTCTGGTTATGCTTGTTATCCTTTGTATTTGGTAGATGGCTGAGGAAGCTGAGAGAGGTGGCAGGGTTGAATGTTTCTGGGTATGCTGGCTTGAAAAATGCTTGCGAATACTAGGTTAAACCAACTCTGCTCTTAGTTGAAAATTTGATTTGAAATTTTTTTTAAATGATATTTTGAGTAGTCAAACCCTCAAATGTGTCTGGTTATTTCAGTAGCAACTCTTCAAGAAATATGCAAAATAGCCAGCCATTAATAACCTTCTGCACAACCAGCTTAAAATAATAAGCCTGTTGGAAAAGAGCCAAAGTAACTAAAATAATACGGCTACTTTAAGAAATCGGATGTGATTAAAGTTGCATTGACAAGAAAAAGCTGGATAATAACTCTCTGGCCAAGAACATTGAGCAGCTAAACATAATTTAAAGTGTTTTGGGCTTAGTTGTAATCCCAGATGTACGGTACAGAAGTAGTGGAGAAACATCTGAATTGTGCTAGAAGGTCTGCTATACAAAATCCCATCTTTGGCATTTGAAGGGGGCTTATTTACGAGCTTTAGTTTCGACCTTGCAGTAAGAAGCAGTACTAGAATTGCTGTGATTTACTGAGGTTCCAATGGATGTACAAATTCTGGCAGTCCAAGTAACCCTTGCTATGCAGCAGGACTGTACATTGGACCTTCAAATGGCTTCCTAAAATCTAGGACCATAGTCTCAAAGACTCATTCACTTAAAAGAATGCACTTGGTATTTTATTATATAAAGTCAAAGCCTTTGTCTTCATCCACTCATTTGCTCTTTATTGAACTACTTCTGTCAGACTAGCTTCCTGTCCTCTTTGCTGTGACAGTATCTCTGTAAATACTTTGGCATAAAGTTTCTCTGTATTATAGTCACTCCAGGATAACCTGTATACCACTTAACTTTTATAATGTTGTTCTCCTCTCAGAGTAGTCCACTACTGCACTTGTACACCTGACATCAGAATGTAACGCTTCATTTATTTTTCTTTAATGTTATCAATACATATATCCTGACAAACTGGCTCCCACAAGGCAAGAAATCTGCTCTCAACCTTTGTGCTGTATGGGGGTGATACTTAAATGTTCTGATGCTGTAGTTTGTCTGAAAATACGCTGAGTGCAAATGGATAAAGATGTGTCTTGCACTGATTGGTAGTCTGGTTTTACTTCGGAAAATTTTCTGGGCTGTATCCCTATAGCTTGGTCCTGAGGTGAAGTATATGTTCTGTTCCTTCAACTCAGACTGTGTAGCATTAAATAAAAAGATTTTGTTTCATAAACAATCTCTCTTAATGAGCACTGAAGAGCTGGAAAGCTGCATCGCTAGTGGGATGGTTAACTTCAGTTAGAATTGTATTTTCAAAACTTTATGATGTTTAAGTTGAAAATACCCTATGAAACGGTGGGGTTTTATGTATTAGAAGGCAAGGGTGATCCTCAGTTCAGTAAGATCCCCAGCTGCAGTAGCTGCAATCTCAATTACAGAAATAAATGAAAGCTATGACTGAATTGTTACAAAGGCTTTATAAGTGTAGGGGGAATGCTGTACTAAATGTGGAAAATGTCCTAATTTTAGAGTATCTGCAAAACTCCCTGTATCTAAAAGGTCAGAGGAGGGACTAGGAGTTTTCCATCATCTTGTCCTGATCTGAAGGATGGCACCCTGTTACCTGGCTAAAGACACAGTTGTGCATTGTAATGTGTCTGATTAAAGAGAATTTAAAAACTGAAATGTAAAATGTCATATTTCCTGCCTGCTTTTAAAAACAAGTATTACTGCACTTAGAAAATTAATTTCCTGGCTGTGGACAGTCCTGGAACTTGAAGCTGTCTCACTTTACAAGAAAGAAAAATAGGCATGGGAAGTTTCCCAAGAATCCCAGAGAAAGGTTCATCTTTGTGCAGGGACAGCATTCAGGTAAAGGGTTCTTACGTTGTCAGTATGGGCATCAGCTGTCATGGATACTTGTGGAGCAACAAAAAAGTAATTTTGTGTTTTCAGAAGCCCACATCTCTTCTGGGAATCTCTTTAAGTGGCAGCTGAAATCACATTTTAAGTAGGGCTTACAATGTTCTGGAAAAAAGTGTCACTTTAGATCCCAGAGTAGAAGTTAGTACATGTGATTGTGATGAAGCCATCTCGGGGACTACTGGCTTATCAAGAACAGCTTTGCAATTTGTGTTACTTAGGCTAGCTTCTGTAACTCTACCTATCTAAGGGTTTCTGGTTTCTTGCTATCAAAAAGCTGAGTGAAAAATCTGAAATGGAAGTTGAAGACAGCTGCTGTGTAGCTTTAAGGATATGGTTGGCTTTATGCGGTGCTCTTGAAATGTACCTGGAGGCTATCCCTTTTGGTTACTTGCTGTTGAGCTGAAAATGCTTCAGCTCAAGTAAAGCTAATGACCATGGGCTGTTTGCAAACCACATAGTAATGAAGGAATTTGTAGCATTTCTGTAAACAATATTGAACTGTTTCCCATCTTAATAAGAAGAGCTAATAGATCGAATTTCTTTTATCATCAAATACTGATAGGCTTGAGGTCTGTTTTGTCCCATTTTTAATAGAAACAAGTTGGGAAGTATTTAGGTGTACTAGAAGCGTGGTTTTCCCAGGGTATGACCAGTAAACTGGATTAGTCCTACAGAATCCACAAAAAACCTAAAGGTCAGCTCATGTTTCTCTCTACCCAGCCCCATTCTGCTGTGTATGGCTGGGAGCCTCTGATTTCCCTATTTAGAACCTTACAGGTTTCGCAGTGGACTTTGAATTCAGCCCCAAAACTCAGCTGTGGACTGGTATGCAGTATGTGATTTTTCATATTCTGTAGCATCATCAGCGATGTTGCTCTAGTCCAGACAGTGGGAGGGTGTCAGGTTCTGTCTCTGGAATTTTACTGTCCGTTTGGGACAGTATTGTCCAAATTAATTGAAAATTTTTTAATGCATTCTCTGTTGCATTACGGGTTTTTTATGGATAAGGCACAATACAGACTCACTAAGAGAGTTGTGTTATGGTAGCTTTCAAAAAAAGGTGGAATAGCTTGGGTGTGTATTACAATCCTGCTGTACGCCTTTTAGCATTGGTGTTTCTGAGAAAGGAGGAACCTATAGTTGTTCAACACTGTTATCCGACAGGAATCTGTTCAAGTGGTGTCTTCAGCTTTTTCAGGAAATGGGGCACAGCTTTCCTCTGAAAAATACTGTCCAGTAAATATATAAACGTAAGGTCCATACAGCACTTTGATGGCATGGCAAACATACTTGTGTGTTGCCTGTTGGCAGCTGTTACAAAATCGCAAACAGTGTGCAAAACATTACTAAATTCTGGAGCTCTTTCAGAGGAGTAAGGACTAAGGGAAATCTCAAAAAGTTATCTAGCCCATCTCCTTGCTCTGAGATTGGATCAAATCTGCCAAGACTGTGACTAGAAGTGTTTCTCTAACTCTTAAGTGCTTTCGGTGAAAGGGATCCCATGACCCTGTCAGCAGCGTGTACCACTGTTGAACCGTACTGCTGGAGAGTTATCACAGCAAGAGTTTATCCCTGAGAGTTAAGTCAATCACTTAGTGTTCTTATTGGCAATAGATGTGATGAACAGTGCCCTCCTTTGAACATCGCTATCATATTCTTCTTCTAGTCTTCTCTCTTAAGTAAACCCAGTTAATTGAATCACCCTTTATAGGTCACTTCTAAGTCTAGCAATTGTTGGTGCTCTTCTCTGGATCCTCTCCAGTTTGACTGTGCTCTTAGGTCATGTGGGCCAGAACGTGACCCAGAGTGCTGGCTGAAGCTACTGCAGCGTAGCTGGAGCAATTGAATTCTGGCACTTTTGTACATTAGTACTGTTAACACACGCTGGAATGCTATTTGCCTTTTTGCAGTGGCATCACATTGACTCACATTCAGTTCCTGGTCTTCAAACATCCCAGATCCATTTTGGTACCACTAATAATCTCCATTTGGTGCCTATTTAGTGTCTGCATACTTGTTTCTAATGGTGGATCCCAGAGCAAACCTATCAGGATACCAGCATTCTAGACCTGTCCCCTGTGCTGTTTACAGTTCATCCAAGTATGGGATCAGGGGCAAGCCTTGCAGATGTCCTCTTTTACTCTGTAGCTTGAGTTGTTCACGAACACACAGATGGGAAAGATCCTAGGCAAATCTTTGCAGGACCCTGCTCGAGTATCTTCCCAGGTTCCCAGTAAGCCTTTGGCAATTGCTTTTTGAGAGTGTTTTGTACTGCTGTGGTTCTCCTTATGGCCAGTATGGATTGGAGCCCCATATTTCACCTGTGAGGACTTTGCAGAATGACAGTGTCAAAGGCCTTTACAGCAACAGGGGGATTTGGGATCTTGTGCACCTGTGGCCACCGGGCCAGTTTTCACGAAGAAGGAAATGGATGGTAGTGGGGAACAGCAGTACTTTGTTCCTGACAAATCTATGTTGGCTGGCTGTTGCTGGGTTACTTTTCCCTATGCGCTTACAAAGAAGATTTTATAAAAATTATTCTAGCCTTTTTCCAGGTTTAGGTTGACTGACAGAGTCCCCTTCTTTTTAAATTCCTTGTGTTTGTCCCACTGCTCTCTTGGACTCTTTTTTTCTGTGCTGTGTGAGTTCTCAAAGAGCAATGCTCACAGTCCGCACTGACAGGGCTGATTGCTGGAGCATCCTAGGGTAAGAGTAATCTGCTGTTGCCAACTTGAATGCCATCTAAGTCCTCCTAATACTTCAGCTTACTCTGTCAACTTCTTAACATGCTTTGTTTAGTTAACTTTTGACTGAAGTCGAAAGTGCTGTTTATTACTTATTTGTAAATCTTATCTTTCATTTTCTTTCCTTCCTCAGAAAGTAATGTACCTACACGCTTTGTTTCTGCCTTTTAGAACCTCAGCTGGTTTTTTGACTCTGCTGATGAAAGTGTTACTTTTGTTGACTTTTGAGCCACCTAAACCCCAGTCGCTTGTCTGTCTCTCAGGATCCACACCAACTCTTACATTTACAGCACACTGCTCAACCATTGGGGCCAACTCTTCTAAAATCCTTTTTAGGTTTGGGTGGGTTTTTTTCACAGTTTGCCCATCGTGAAGCTATCAGAAGCTATATATACTCTGTCCTGATGAGTTCGTGGTCCCAAATGTGCCAGAGCTGCAGACTTTCTCATTACAGTTGGAGCTCTGCTAAGTACTTACCCACATGTTGGCAGTGGGAAAGACACTACAGAGCGGGCTGGCCTGATAAATCTGAATGTGCAATAGCTGTTATGCTGTATATGAAACTCTATAGCACTAATTAGAGTAACTGCTTGAGTGATTTTTCACCAGACATCATTCTGACCATTTCTTCCTCTGGTGTTCAAAATTGTCCCTAAACTTTAATCATTGCTTTCTGTTCTTTTCCATATGGATGCCAATGCCATCCAACCCCTCAGAAGAGTATATTGTACCTGTCTTCTTTACCTTTTGTTTACCAGTGACAGGGTAATACCCAGGCTGCCTTTGTGTCTTAACGCGGTGCTTTGCAAAATGAAAGCATGCTGGGAAAACAAATGCACCTTAAATGCACAGCATACTGTCAGGCCAACAGGATGGGCCTTAATTTTTAGCTGCTTATTCCTGATGTGCCTTCAAGTTCCAATAGCCAGTACCTGCTGATTTAACTCTCTGTTGGTATACATGTTTTCCTTAGCTGTAAATGGTCACTGCATATTTTGCAATAAAGTGTTGCTTTATTTTGAATTATTTGTGGATCTTTTGAAGGGTGAAAACTGAGTATTTCCAACCAAAAGAATTAACTGAAGAATGATGTCTTCTGGGGAAAAAAAAAAGGAAAAAAAAAAGTCGTCTAAAATGTTTGTATATGTCCTGATGGTATTCAGAATTATTCTTACGGTCATTACTCACTTTCTTACAGTAATGCTTAACACAATGGCACTTTCTGTTGTTGAAGGAGATACAAATCAGATTTCATACCACAGCAGGCTGTGTGCAGTATGGGAACTAACCAGAATAGTCTCTGTGCAATGGAGGGTTTTTTTTCTCTCTGCGCAGAAACAGAGGGGGGAATAATTTACATTTGTGACTAGATTTCACTTGCTGTATTTTGTATTTAGAAAGTAAATTGAGACTTCGTGATTTTAGAAAAAGTTGCCTAAACCATAGATACATTTTCTAAAAGGCGCCTACTGCTGCTATTAGCTCTTGCCAGGTCAATGCTAGAAGAGAATATTTTTCTTAATGAGGTCTAAGAAATACTGTTTATTAAGGACCATGTTAAGAAAGGTTAAGAAATAGCACACAGCTGCTCTTTGCTGCTGCAGTAAATCATTCAAAGAATTTGCTGTTAGGCATCTGAAAGCATGAGCTTTTACACAGCTGAAAGAATGTGACACTGTTTGGATCATACCCACCACTAGCTTCTGGACTGCTTTCTGAATGGACAAAGCATGCCTGTATCTTTCTCAAGTAACAATTGAATTCTGCATCACTGAAGTCAGTAGGAGCTTAATTTTGTCATGTGCTAAATATTCACGTGCACGTGCTGAAAGCTGGTAGCTTGAACACCTTTATCAAATGTGTAAATCATGTATGTTACTAAAATCAGTTTAACGGACTTCTGCCAATTAGGAGACAATTTCTGCCTGTCTAGGAGATGCAGTAGTCTGTCCTAAAAAACATAGATGGTGCGGTACCAAGACAGGCTTCGCAGACTGTAGTTGATAAAGTCATAAGATGTTTCTGGACTACAGTCACTCTCAATCCTCAAAATTTCTCCTGCTATTTTATCATAAGCCTTTTAATTGGAAACACTGTGTGGGCAATATGACTCTGGATCTCACAGATGGTAGTGCCCCATGGACAGAGATTTAGAAATCACTCTCTTAGGCTCTTCTGAAATTAATTCTCTCTCTTGCTTGCTCTGTGGCTCTAGGCATTTTCTCAGGACCCAAACATCTCTGTGTTGCCCCTGCCTTCCCCACTTGGAGTGGGTGAATGGGTAGGAGCGCAATCACGTAACAATAAAATTGTGCAGTGTAAAGCTACTAACTGCTAATACTGCCTTGATTGCACCATCTATTTTTAGTCAGTGGTGGCCCGAGTTCACCTTTCACTCCTATGAAGGGATAGAAATAACCTGGCATCTGCAGAGGTGCTTTCTGGGCTGCTACTCCTGAACGCCAGCCTACCTTCCTCTTGAAATGAAGCTCATGGAGCCACACCAGCAGTGGGGCTAGTTGTGTCTAGCTGGCCCTGAGCCCCAACTATTAGAACCCCTGGCAAATTTGCAGAAAGCAAGGTATCTGCAAGGCAGTCCTGTTGTTCCAATTTGTGAAAACAGGCAGCTGGGTAGAGGAAAGGTGCTCTGTTGTTACGGGGGAGGGCAGTGGGTTAGAGCTGCAAAGTAACCTCTTGCAGTGCAGGACACCAGAGAAACGCTTGAGAAATGCCCAAAGCACAAGACAAATATCTATCGGTGCTTGTATTTCTTTAGTCAGGAAGGAGAATTCATGCCGAAGCACCTGATACCAAGTGTTTGCACCAAACTTGCTTGGTGTCAGAGCTTTGGCCGTGGCTCCATGGGCAGCAGAGCCACGTTTAGCTCTCACTGCCCAGTGTGAGGTGATCCTTCTGCCTCCCTCTTCCCTTCCCTGCTCCCAGCTGCGCGCCCCAGCATCACCCGTGTGGGTGCTTATTGGGCATTTTCCCGAGCTATGTCAGCCCAGCAGCCCGATAGAAAAGCCTGATCCCTTTGACTTTTTCCAGGCACGTGAGCAAAGTCAGCCCCTCTCACAAACCGAGGTGCCCGCGTCGGGAAGCTTATGGCTGGGAGCAGGGAAGGGGCAGGGAGTCTGTATTTGTGTACGAGATCAGCAAAGACAAACAGCTTTCCCTTGACAGCTGCCCTGTGTGAGTAAGGGAGAGGGAAGGGGGGCATCCCAGTTAGAGACTGTAAGAACTGTTCACTCTGCATTTGCTTACATGAAATGTTTGCTTTTGAGCACTTGAGGCTGGCTCAAATGGATTGCTAATGATGGTCAAGGTCCATTTAAAGGCAATAAACTAACTATGTCTTGAAGAGAATGTGCTTTATATGGAACCCGTGACAGATATTTTGCAAATACCGACACACCATCCCTCTAACTAATGTGGTAATGAATGTGCCAAGTGCTTGGATGATTTCTTTTCCTCTTCCATCCCTCCTTGTTGTGGGTATGTCTATAACAAACCTCCACATGCTGCATTGATCCTTTCCCAGATACTCATCTCTCCAAGTACTCTTCAACAGGCTTGTATATAATTGGTGTCTCAGGAAGGGAAAAACTGGATGGAAACTTAAACAAAGCTGATGCTGAGGCTTTGTTGTCAGCAGGGAAGTTTATGAGCTGCTTTTGACCAGAATTTGACTCCAGCAGATCACATGCTGTAGAGCTGGCAGGGAGAGAAAGGAAGTCCTTCCATTTCCAGGGAGCTCCATGGAATGAAGTGAACAGGAAAGCCCAACGAAGCAGTCACCATTCGAAAGGAGACTAGAACAGAGGAACAGGAACATCGAGAAGTGCCACCAAAAAGACAAAGGTCAGCCGTGAACTCAACAGCCAAAAAGAGCGCTGCTTCCCAGAATTTCTTTGCAAATGGCTCTGACTCTCAGGCAGGTGTAAGATCTACCAAGAGCACATTGGCTTCATTGCTAAAACTGATTAGGAGGAAGTACTGAAATGTTATTCCTGCTGAAGGTTAGTTGTCCAGCTTAAAATAAGTAAAGCTGTTACTGCCCCCCTGGAGAGTGAATGGAAGCGGATTATAATGGAACAGATAGTGTAGAATTTAACTTAAAATCAAGATTCTTCGTTATTGAGACTGGTCTGTCTCAAGCCACACTTCAGGCAAATTGGTATGCGGAGACATTGAACAAGTAATCCCAATGGTCACCCTTGGTTCAATTTCTTAGTTACCAGATATCAGAGTGCTAGATACATCACTTATTTCTGAAATAGGCATCTCTTGTTTTTCCCAAGCTATCGTAAACCCCACCTACTTAAAGAGCTGGATCGCAGGCTGTGGATTCATATTGTGTAGAAAAAGCCCTTCTTTTAATTTAGGAAGGTGTATCAAAAACAGCATTGTTGTTTGCATTCTTTTCGTCTTCCAATGGCTACCATTTTCTAGTCTCTCCATTCTTATGGCAGACTTTTCCTCATCCCCATTTCCAGCCAGCTTTCTAGGAGAGCTGTGTAAGTCTTTCCTCTTCAAAAACATGAGTCAGCTACCATTTTTACTCCAAATAACTCACCAATCTGCCTCTTTACTGTGGAATAAATCTCGGCTCCTCTCTCTGACATTTCCATGTGAACATTTAGCCAAAAGCTGTAGCTCTGTACAGCTGAAAGAAAACTCTTAACCTTTTGCCCATAGCTCTTTACCCCTTACTCCTTTCTCCATTGCTACCATGATCTTGTCCCTTTAGGTTGTGTGTGAGCCCTTGGCTTGGTTTGGGTCTCCATCTAGATCCCTTCACACAAGACAGGAGGCTTGCCAATTCTTCTGCCTTCCTTAGCCAATGCTTTTTTCCAGGTCCTTGACATCTCCTCTGTGCAGCATCCCTTCCTCTAAAGTACAGCCTCCACATGTGCTGCCTGGCTCTGCTCACTGCTTAGAGCGTGGCCATCCAGAGAGCTGCCCAAAAGGTCATTGTCCTCATCTGTTGCTTTCCTGTATTCACCTCCTCTTTGTACTGTCCTCACTCGCTCTAGACCTCACTGCCTTCCTTCAAAACCCTGCTTTGGCGGGATATGTCCCAGAAGTCGTTAGCAGCTGCCAGGCTCCTCCTGCTGTCCTCCTGGTCTCTGTCCTCACCATTTCCCAGCACCTCCCCATCTGCCCGTGCCCCGTGGCTGCCTTTGCAGCACCCACCGGCGGGTGCTCAGACAGCACCTGGCACAGCTGGCTCCGGCTCCATGGCCAGGGCTCTTTGGCACTTCCCAAATGCACACTGGTCACAGCCACACCGTCCTTTTTCTCGGGTCACATTGACTGACAAGTCTTTTTCCCTGCAGAACAGGTATCTTGCTTTGACAGAAGTTGTCACAGCTGCTAGATGCTGCTGAAAAAAACTCTCTGCCTCTCTGTTTTCTTCACTGGATAAAACAGTTCCTGGTCAGCTGAGGGGTTCTCTTGCTCCTTCTGCACCAAGTTAATCATTTACTCCACAAGGTTCTTTGCTTTTTAGACTATATATTTTTTTAAGTAGGATTTACTGCCTTGGCCCTTAGCATTCAAATTCACGCAAAGGCATCTTTTGGAGACCTACATTTCCCTCTGCCATGCCACCTTCTCCTTTTCTGCCCTCCGTCACACACACAACCTTATTTAGGGACAGGGAACTGGCAAGAGACGTAAGGGCAAGGCTTGGGACCACATGGGGCAGAGACCTGGGCTGCACATCCGCAGCCCCCCCCCACACCTGATGCCCTCTGCTCTCTGCTTGCCGTGCGATCTTCAGCACGGTGGTGGCCAGGCAGGGCTTTTACTGCACCCTGAATGTTCGGCTGGTGAAGAGCTGCCCCAGAGAGGAGGGCTCAGGAGCAGCCCTGACCCACTCTGCCCACACTTAAAACCACTGTGGTACTGAGCATCCCTCTTTCTGAAGTGAGAAACCAGACAGCTCCTTAAAAACCCTGGGTGTGTTTCACCGCTTATGCATTTAACATAATTAGTTGCCGGGTCAAGGCTTAACCACTCCATATTTTACCCCCGGTGAACCCTGAACTGCCAACACCTTGCGGATTGGCTTTGCTGAATTTCCAGCACCTCCTGTCCAACCTGTTTGCTTCTCCCTCTTTCTTGTGCTCCATCATGTCATTTATTTTTCATTTAGTGTCCTTCTGTCTGGAAAGACGGGTCTTGTGTGAGAGGAAATGAATCCCCAGCCCACTTACCCTCCTCCAGCACGGTGAGAGCAGGCAATATAAAATCCAGGTGAGGGATCCCACCTACACAGCTCAAGTGCCCAACAAATTGGAGGAGCAGGACTTGCTGGGCACAGCCCTTACATTTTGGCCATCAGGGCAAGCAGCTGTTCTTTGTTTTGCAGACATTACCTTTATCTTTAGTGGCATCACTCAGCCATCTCTCAGGATCATTTAATGTGCCTTAGTCCTCTACCACTGTCATGCAAAGTGCTGCTTACATGTATGTTCTGCTGTATCTGGTGTTTTCCACAGCACAGTCACTTTTTGGGCGCAAACAGCCAGGTCCTGGACTTGCTCAGTTTGACTGTGGCTCTGCATAAATACAATTCATTTATGTCTTGATATGGGGCCATGAATTGTTAAAAACATACCTTAGGTGCTGGTTCAACTTCAGCTGGAGTAAGATTAGCCAAAAATTTGAAACTTCCTTTGCAGGTGGCATCTCTTCCTGCACATACATTTTCCCTTGAAAAAAAAAATTCCCAAGCTGTTATAATCACAATTTATAAAGCTATATTCTCAGTGTTAATCTTTTGCCATTTCAGACAGAGCTACAGGGATACTCCTTCAAGCAGCTACCAGGGTATTCCCCTTCCATGCTGATTTAAATTAGCCAAATAATAATCCCTTCAGTAATTAAAGCACCCACAAAAAAATCAGAACAAAAAGCTTCCCATTTAAATGTGTTAAACCAATTCATCGGAGTGACACGATTAAAATCTTTGGGCAAAATCCTCCTTGTCCTCTTCATGTAAGTGGTGCTTTTGAGAGCAAAGGGATGAGTGAGAACAGCATTTAGTCCATACATTAATAATGTATATCCTTTGACTGACAGGGAATGGGCTGGCAGAACAAATGAAAGCACCCTGGGGTAAGAGGAAGAAAGCCTCAGCTTGCTGCTACAAACTGCACAGGCATAAAAGTACATTTTGTTCCACTATTAAATAAGGAGATTTGGGATACAATACTGTCTCCTTCTGCAGCCCTTCCATTTTCTGCTCGTGGCAAAGAGGATAAAACTGTCCACAGCTGTAATTGTTCCGTCCAGTGCTCACATGCCTGGGAGAATTAATCGTGATCCGCAAAATCTACTCCTCTTAGCTGCAAAGCAGCATGCTTTTGTACAGTAAACATCTTCCGACCTTTGCATCCAAGTACACCAAAGACTGTCCTCCAAGTCCCGGCACTGCACCCCACAAAGCTGCTGGCTTCATGGCTGGGATAGCTCGTGGTGGACATCCAGAGCCTCCTTATTTCACCTAGCTTTTTCCTGGTCGGAAAGGCATTGCTGTCTTTCTTTTAATTAAACCATTTGGGAATGGATCCATGGAGGCAAGAGCCGCAATCCTACATGAGCAGCCCCAAACCCTGTGGCTGCGGCGTGGGCAGGACGCGCGGGGTGGGTGCCTCTGGCTGGTGGCACAGAGCTGCCACTGCTGGCGCGCAGAGGGAGCCAGCATCCAGCCCTTGTGGCTTCGTCTCTACGTTATGTCTTGGGGGGGGTTAATGTTCGTTCGAGTTGGATTTACTGCTTTCCTTCGTTTGTGGGCTGTTTATTTTTTTTTGCAAGAGGAATTCTAGACAGACATTATCTGGTGAATTCAGTAAGATGAGGGAAACAAAGCAAATTCCAGGAACAAACTACCTCAAATTCCGCACAGTGTAATAACACCGCACTTCTACCCTCCTTCCAGCCATTCGATAGCGATTGTTGTAGTTAAAATGAATTCATAATGTTCCTGTCTAGCTTCTGCCAAGCAACTCTTCCCTGTTTGTTACTGAGCTGTTTCTCTGGATGATTTTTGTGATCTTATTGTACCTGGTGTTTTTCATGCCTCCAGAGCAAAGCCAGAAAATCTTGCTTCAGTGTTGAAGGTAGTCGGGGAGGGTGAGTCAGCTTTTCATTTTCAATTGTAAAATTAAGGCTCAGTAACCAACAAAGACCTGCTAATCGGGATGAGCACCTTGCCTTTTCCTTGGTCTTGAGCAGCTGATTTCTACCATGATGTAATTATTACACTAAAATATATTACAAGAAGCTAGTTTGGATGCTTCACAGCACGAAGGCAGGCGGATGCCCTCCCTCCTGGGCTCCCCTTCTGCAGAGCAGCTGAGCAAACCCATGTGCAGCTGCATTTCTTCCCCAGCCTGCACCCACACATGGTCGTTGCTGGGACACGTGCCCGAGGCAGCTTGTGGGAATGCCTGCAGTCATCCGGCCCTCCGGGTTGATTGGGGTTTCCACAACCCAGCAAGCCTGGCGTTGGGACCCAAGAGGACAAGGGAGGACAGCGATATGTGCGGGGCAGGGGTGCAGCTGCCCCACTGCAGGGGAAGCTCTCGGGGCGAGGTAGGCGTTGTGAGGGTGGTGAAAAAATAATACCCTGGCTGATTAGGGGTGAACATGTAATTGCATAAGTTTTTTATAACATGCAAATAACCACTAAGAAACAAAAAATACCTAATCATCATGTGCACTAGTTTCCATCCTGCCATTTGAAAACCTGCTTCTTCAGTGGCTGAAAAGCAAAGTGCCTGGGTCAAGCTCCTCATCTGGGCAAATGAGAGAAGGTCCATCCCCAAAGGCACTGCTTCCCACCCAGCGTGGGGCTCAGGAGGGACTGGGGAGGTGTCTCCTCACGAGGCTTCCATCCCGTGTTGATTTTGACAATTAGTTTAAAAAAGACTTGACTTTTAGAAAGTAAATGTACATGAGGGCAGTCCTGCTCCTGAATTCTGAATGGCTTTAAAGCATGACCCAAACTCCTGGTTTTCATGGATAGGCAGATAAACTTTAGTTTAAAAATACAATCAATTTAAAAATATTATTTCTCTCACTAAAGTTTTTTTTAAAGACTTTTTTAATCCTACTCAGCTGTCAGGGTGAAGCTTCTCCAAAGCTTTTGTGGCAGCCAGGCTGCTGTTCAGCAGAAGCAGGGGGATATTGCAGCTCTGCCATCCCAATGGCAAACTGAAACCCAGGGCAGGTGACACCAGCCAGCTCCCGATGACCGGTGTGTGCTCGGGCCACCCTCAGCACAGTGCTGCCTGTTGCTCGGCCATGTGAAATGGTGTCTGGCCACGCAGTCCTTGCCCTGAGGTTTGAGGAGCCCGAGGCTGGCTGGCAGGAGGTGGGGAATGGTTGAGACAGGGCAAAGAAAGTGGAGAGGGGACAAACCAGTGGGGAGAACTGGGACAGTAGGTGAGGAGAGGGGGTGATTGACCTAGAGGAGAGTGGGGAAATGGGGGACAGGTTGAATGACAAGAGACTGATATGTGCAGGGGGTTGAAGTAAATGGGTTGCTGCTGGGGTATAGGTGGGAGCAGGTCTCGGCATCACCTGGGGATGTCCCCTCCTGAGCAGAGATGGAGGCCAAGAGTCCTCTGCTTTGAGTGAGCCCTTCTGAACCTGGGTGCTCATGGCAGCGGCGGTGCTAGGGCCATGGGCTGGGCGCTCTGTCCATCCACAGCTGCGTGTGGCCCCAACGGGCACCGAGGGGCTTGCTGGGTTCATTGTTTGGTGGTGGAGGAGTTAATTCCACGTAGGAAACCCTGTGGGAAGGTAGCAATGCCAGACACCCACAGCTGGGAAATGCCACCTACGCGAACCTAAATTCAGCCTCTGGAAACCAGTTACTGTGATACAGTCTCCAATGGCAGCCCCACAGGCATCCTTCCCAGCAATGCAGGGCCCAGGCACCCTTCCCATGCTCCAGTGGCAAGAGAAGATGCAATCCCCCCAAAGGGACACAAGTCCTCTAGCTCAAGGGAGGAGACAACCCCATTCTTTCATCGTTCATCTTTTCTTCATTAGAACCTGATATAAGTTTGAGCCTAATGAAATCAGAAGAGAAGGTGAGGATGTCTAAAGCATGATAGTAGGAAGCTGCAGATCCCAGGAGGAGAGAAAGTCTCATGGGTTTTCTTACCTGATTTGGGATAGTCTATAATGTCAAGGCCCTGCAAGCTTCATATGTTGTGTTGGGCCCAGAAATGCTACCAGGGCTGTCAGTCTGGAGGCATTCAGCCCTGGAAAATACTGAAGCTTTGTATTTACCTTGAAAGCACATTGTTTGTTCAAAGCCCAAGAGCAGCTGTCAGGGAGCAGGAAGGATGCGTGGAGGTTTTACTGACCAAACCAGAGCGGAATGTGCCATCAGTAGGGCTGTGAGAGCAGCCACCGATCCTACACTTTGTGCTTCCTAGCTCAAAAGCTTTTGCCAGCATATGCCGCACAGCAGATGGTTGGCGACTTGCTCTCCCCTCAGATGTGGTACCACCAGGATGCTGTCGATTGCTGGTCCATCGACAGGGGAAGGCATAAAAAACCTCCGCAGATGCTGGTGCATCTCCCTGCCCTGCTCACCGGCTCAGCAGCAGAGCTCCTGCCAGCTTTGGTGATGGTTAGTGCCTAACTCAGGCTTATGCCCATGTGGGTTTGTAACCAGGGGAATTCCCCTGAACTGGAGACCCCATTTGCTGGTACCCATGTTACTGATATAAAAATCAGGAAGGTCATTGCCAGCAGATCACAAGCTTCTCCTCCTGCAGGGATTTGGTTAGCAGACCACTAGCAATGATCCTCGGGAGCTGTGTGTAAAGCATATTTTTTGCAGCAAAGGGCTAGTGTTCGTTTGTGATAAGCTCCTTGCATGTTACTCCAAGGCAGAAAAAGCAGATTTGGCCATAAGGTGGCCAAACACACTTCTGGAGTGTTCGAAAAATCAGACCAGAAGCTTCCAGAGAGTTGTGAGATGCTTGAGACTTTATAATTTTATATTTGGGTATTTGAAGTTATGAATTGGTTTGTAATTCCTGCACTAGCAGCCCCACTGCCTTGGGCCCGCATAGTTCATATGCTCCATCTAACAATTAGAGGCAGCAAATAAGTGAGCTTGGGTCCTAGCCGCTGGTAGACCAATCCCAAAGTGCTCACGCTGGGACTGAGGGCTGCTTCCATACTTAGGGACCTAGATGGGTGCTGCCCATCAGGTTTTCTGAGCCGGAGGGTCAGAGGTGTGAATCCTGCTGGCCATCCCAGGGGCTGAGGGTGAGGTCTGGCATGTGTAACACAGCGCTTTTGGGTGAGCTGGGGCCAGCACAGCCCGGCCAGGCACTGCTGTGAAGCCAGGTAGCTCCTGGTGCCATCACCCACCCTGCACCGGCAGCCACTTGCATGGCAGAGAGCTTCAGCCAGAGCTGGTGGATGCCTCCAGGCTCCGAAGGATGTCCTCTTTTCACCGGGCTTGCAGGGCTTGGCAGGAGAGATGGATAGACCAGCTGGCCCTTTCAAACCAAAAGGAGAATTTTGGCCTCCTCTGGGAGATGGTAACAGTCCAAAAAAGAGGAATGTTTTTGATCAAAAATCATGGCTTTACACCCCTTTTCTTACAGAATAGTTTGGGTTGGAAGGGACCTTACAGATCATCTAGTTCCAACCCCCCTGGCATGGGCAGGGACACCTTCCACCAGACCAGGTTGCTCAAAGCCCCATCCGGCCTGGCCTGGAACACTTCCAGGGATGGGGCATCCATAGCTTCTCTGGGCAACCTGTGCCAGTGCCTCAGCACCCTCACAGTAAAGAATTTCTTCCTAATATCTAAT
>JAVJGI010000040.1:27140949-27200500 GCA_035590275.1 Ibycter americanus
GTCTCCCCGGAGCCTTCTCTTCTGCAGCCTGAACAACCCCAACTCTCCCAGCCTGTCCTCATAGGAGAGGGGCTCCAACCCTCTGATCATCTTTGTGGCTCTCCCCTGGTCCCACTCCAACAGATCCATGTCCTTCTTATGCTGGGGGCTCCAGAGCTGAACACAGCACTGCAGGGGGGTCTCACGAGAGCAGAATAGAGGGGGAGAATCACCTCCTCGACCTGCTGGCCATGCTGCTTTTGATGCTCCTCTACTCTACTCCTTTACCTAGCCGAAGGTGCAGGGGACGTGACACTCTCTCCAAGGGCTCCTGTGGGCTGCGCTGCTCCCCATGGTCACCCAAGACCTCCCACGGGAGCTGGCTGCTTGCTGTGCATTGGAGGGGGTGGAGGCAGTGCCCCCCAGACAGCAGAGGGGAGCAGGGGGACACCGTGCTCGTGGCCAATTCACTGGCTGGCTCAGCTGAGTTCATTTGTTACTGGTTTAATGTTTGCTTTTAGCAATGCTGGATGTATTATACTCTTGGAAGATTATAATCATCAGTGTGGCGAGAGCTTTGTGCTCTTTACTACTAACCAAAGCTAAATAAATAGAGAGTTCCTTTTCTGGACCTTACAGCTCTAAGATTTGGCCAAATTCCTTGAGTGTTGCTGTGCTGCAGTCAGCAGCATTATGCTAGTTGGTGTTTTGACGTCTTTCCTTGTCCTTCCTTCTTCCCAGCTTCCTCCTCTGCTGAGAAAACCCATGTGGCCCCACTCCCTCAGGCAAACGTGTCTTTTCACCCATAACCTGCTCAGGTTTTTCTTTCTCTCCTCTCTTCCTCGCACAGCTCCTGGGCCAGGGATCCTCCCCGAGCTGCCCCAGACCTTTCCAGCACTATGATGCCTTTCTCCCTTTCTGGCAGTGCCTTGGGTGCCCAGGAAATCCCCCTTACTTATGGCATGCCCACATCCCTCCTCCTCTTCCTTCTGAAAACCATGGAGGACCTCACCTATTTTGTAAAGCACAGAGCCAAACCCGCGGGGCAAACCAACCATGCAGCTGGTGTGCTGCCAACCAGAATCTGCATTACAGCAGGACTTTCCCTCCTGCCCTCCCCTCCTTTCACAACCCTCCTTTTGCCTCAGAGCTCATTTCACATGTCCCCAACACGGGCTCTGCCAAAACACAGCTCTGGGAGCTGGCGTCCATGGCACATGCCAGCGTTTCAGAATAAGACGCGGCATTTTGGCTGGTGTCCCACAGTATTCCCCATCTTTGCACGGAGCTGGGGCTTCTGCATTGCGTGGTGTGCTGGAAGGCAATGGCATTTGGGGCATTAGCATCCAACAGGGTTTTGATTAAAGCATCCCTGTTTTATGGTGAAAACTGCTGGACGCTGCAATTTGCACCATGATGAATGTGGACTGGATGCTGCAAATAGGGCTTAAGCTACGTATGTATTTCAGAATCAAGGCAATAAGGAAGAGGAGGCTGAAATTATCCCTTTATCCTTTTCCTTCATGCTGGAGAGCTTCCACGCAGTGATGTGCTGCTCTGGAGCCTGTGGAGCTGTTGCTGCTGGAGCATCAGGGCAGGATGCTGGGATGCCAGGCTCCCTTTTGTGGTGGAGAAACCTCACCATGGGTGCTCCTCTCCATACAGAAAGCATAAAAACCCACTGAAATTCACCTTCCTTCAGTATTCCTGAGTCATGGTGAACCTAGTATGGTAGTGGCAGAGCAACCGGTAATACATAACACTGTATGAATAGCTACCAAAAGACCAAGAAAAAGCCAGCAGTGGTTGGTTAGATGTGTCAGAAGCAACACAGCCAGAGCCGATCCTGCCCTGTGGCAGCCTGATAAGCTGTAAGTTATTTCCAAGACTCTTCCAGCTCTGTTTTCTGTGGTTTCCATGAGTCAGTCACTCCTGTAATTGTCCCATCTGCAGTTTGGGGCTCTGCCCATGGCTAGGGCTCATCCTCCTGCACGGTCAGCTCCTCAGAGAGCAGCTCTGCCTGCTAAATGGGGCTGGGAGATGCTGGCAGGAGGTCCCATCCTGCTGGAAGCTCCTAAGGGCTGTCCTGGCTCTGTTGCTGGCCTCCCGGAGCGCAAATCCAGGCTTAAGAGAGTGTGCAGCACATCTTTTCTCGATAAACCTATTCCCAGGTCAGGGCAGCAGCAGTTTAACGCACACTCCCTTAACAACTACCTGCAGAAGGAAACGCAGCTTCAGGCAAAAGGGCAGCATGGGCTTGTCGCAGTCACAGGCTTTGATTAGCAGGCAAGGGCAGCGGCACTGGGCTGCTGTGTAAGCAGATGCTGAGGCAGAGCATCTTTCGCCTCTGCAGTGAGCCTATGGGCTGCGATCCAGCCGTTCCCTTGGCCAGCCGAGCCTGTGGATCACCCAGAGCATCTTTCGCCTCTGCAGTGAGGCTGTGGGCTGCGATCCAGCCGTTCCCTTGGCCAGCCGAGCCTGTGGATCACCCAGAGCGCGGCGGCCCCAGCCCCACAGCAGCCGGGGTGGCTGCGGAGAGGCAGCGCGAGCCAGCGTCTGCACCCAGCGGCGACCCGCATCATGCTCCAGGAAAGCAGCTTCGTTCTCTTTGCACCCTGCACTCAGAGAAGCCAAAAACATGTCTGCACCATGTGTTCGACAGCCGGGGCTTCTCTTCTGAAGGCTGCCAGGCTGATAACAGCAGCAAAACCCAAATAACCCACATTCGCTAGAGCTCGGCTCCCAGCCCCGGTGCTGCTGAGAGGCTTGCCGCTCCGGTTCACACAGTTTATCACAGAGTTTCTCCTCTGTCTCTGTGTTTCTGCAGAGCAAATACCTGCTCCCTTCACTCCCCAGTCTCTTTACCTACCATATCTAATCCGGATTTTTTTTAACATGTTTATCTTCATGTTGTCAAAGGTGTCTGCCTTAGGAAGGTCTGTATACCTACCCTTGCTCTACTGTAGCTGTTCTTCCTAACCTCACTTACTGGAGCTCCTTGTATAGCATACCCAGGGTTGCAGCAATGTTAAGGCTTGTACAAATTTGTTTTGCCACTGAGCTTTCATAGCAGTAATTAGTTTAAAGAAACCAAGGGTGTATGAAGTGGTCCTATGAGAGCAGAGGCAGCTCGGCTTGGACTATGGCCATGGCCTCTTGCAAACAGCTCCTCAGAGCAGCTCTGCCAGCAAGGCACAAGGCCAGCAAACGGGGACTCCTCCAGACCTGCTTAGCTGTCAGGTTTCACCATCCTCCTTGCTGCCCATGGCAATGTCTCTGATCAGAAGGTGCCTCTTCCCTACAGGACAGTTGAGTGACATGCAGGCCACGGTGCTGGGACAGCCGTGTGTCTCAGGAACCCATAAGGTGAGTTTTATAACCCGCATTCAATAAGTGCCTTTACATAAGAAGGTGAGGTTGGTCACTCCGGGTCAGGCCACCCAGGCGTGGGAGCTGCCTGCAACAGAGCCCACGTGCCGACAGGAGCTGGGTGCACCCAGGAGGTGTTTGCCCTCCAATTTCCAGCCACTCAGAGCTAAACCAGGTGAATAAAAGAAGCTGCAGTTGGCTGACAGTGTCTTTTTTTTTTTTTCCTTCCTTGTGCAAATTTCCCCTGAGCTGCTCGCTGTTGTTATTGTGCAAAAAGTAGAGCAAGATATTTATTAACTCTCAAAGGAAGGAAACTAGAAAAGCGAGCAGGAGCAGGGCACCCTCACTGACTCCTTTGGCTGAAAGTGGGGCACCCACCGGCGGCAGCGGCGGCCTCTGCCCTGGCTGCGGGGATGGTGCGTGGGGGCAGCTCACCCACCACCTCCAGGCAGTGGGGGGGCGAGGGGGGCCAAGTGTCCCACAGAGACCACCAGCCACAGCCCTGCTGCAATCCTGAAACGGGAGGGACCCTAAAGGGCCATGATGCCCAGTTGATGGTCCCACCAGGTGCCACAGAGGGCAAGCCCTTGGTCTTAGGTAGAGACAAGCAGCGATGGGTGTCCAAAACCCCATTAGCACCCTGGCACTGGAGAACGTGGTGTTTTCGTCAGGCGCTTGAATAACCTCTGCTTACAGCTAAGCGAGAACAAGGGGATTTTAATGCAACGATGGCCTCTGTTTTGCGCAGCCCCCCTGTGTGACTGCCCACTGGCGAGGTGGCACCGAGCATCCCCCTGGCTCCTGGGGCACACTCAGCCATTGCTGTGCTGCCGGGCTGTGGAGCTTCGCTTGCCATTAACCGGCAACGGCGCTGCTGGCAAAGCACACTCTGGGGGCGTGTTACTAAAGATACACGCTGGGGCTGTGAGGCACAAGGCGTTTCTGCTGTTCCCTGAGACACTTTCGACAGCCCGTGGCCGTCTGTCTGTTCCCTTGTCCCCCCTGTAAAGCACCAGCCAGGGCTAACACAAGGGCAGGGACTCTCAGCTGGCTTCATCTGGCTTTTCTGATTTCCAACAGAATTATACTTGATGAATATCCTAAGAGCCATTTCTATCCTTGTTTCGTATTGAGATTTGAGAGGATGGTGCTGTTGGAGAGCTGCAGCCCACACTGGAGCCAGCTCAGCTCAGAATTTGGAAATGAATACGGGGTCAGATTTTGCCCAGGTCCATTAGCAATCGCTCTGTTGGATGCTGTGACAGAAATAAGGCTGTGCACTCAGCTGGTGAGTCCTTGCCTTGTTTTGTGCTGGTCTTCCGAGATCAAAGTTATCAGTGGCTGCATTTACTCTTTTGCCTGATAATGGCAAAACTTTTAGCATATTTTATGTATTCAGGGCTCAGCTTCAGCGCTTCCTGGAGAAGCAGCAGCCTTTAAGCAGCCCAGTGCGACGCATCACTGCAGTCTGAGGGGGATGCAGAGGAGAGCTGGAACAGCAAGAGAAGCCTTAACAGGAAAAATAATTAAGCTATAGCACAGTACCTGGTTATTACACAAGCAATATTTGGCTGGGGTACCGGAGCTATCATGTCTACCTCTGAGAAAAGCGCCACAGGTATTTTACTCGTATGGAAATTGCCCATCACGCAGAAAGCAGGAAAGCTCCGCTGGGGTATCGCAAGGGAGTGTAAAAATAACTTTAAACCCAGCAGAAGATAACCAAGCATCATCTCCTTGCTTTCTGGTTTGCTATCTCAGGGAAGAAATGGTTCAAAGACTGACAGGAGGGGCTTTAATCTCCTGCAGGCCCGGGCAGCAGAGCCCAGGGATGTTCAGCGCTGTCTGGCAGGGTGCAGATCTCCAGCCACACGCACCGCAGTGTGGGGAGATGCTGGAGGGGGGAACGTGGCCCAAGACACACTAGGAAGAGGCATGAAACCACTCTTCTCCTTTTATATAGGATTTTGTGGCTCTCCCTGGCTTCAGCTATATGCACACAAACATTTAAATGGATTTGTGTTTACAGCTGCCGGGTGAGCAGGATGCCACCCTGGGACACCTTGAAATTCATCCCCTAGCTAAAGTACCAGGAAATCTTGCCCCGGACCACCATCCCCCAGGCTGCAAAGACAGCACTGCTGGCAGCAGGGCCAGGGGCTGGCAGGGCGGGGCACAGGCTGGGGCTCATCAGCATCACCCCCCCAGGCAAAAAATACAGCCTAAGAGCTTGCAGGGCTGAGGCTGTGGCACTTGCACACGCTGGGGAAGCCATACATTTGTTTACTGCAAATGTCTCCATAGAAACTCCTTCTCTGGGGCTGAAGATGTGGATCCGAGCTGCGCTGAACGCGCTTTCTGCCCCCAGCACACCTCCACGAGCAGCCTCGGCAGTTTTCACGGCAGAATTATTTGGCAGGAAGTAATTCAGACTAATGTGCTCCTGAAGTTGTGTGGAATTTAAAATGCTAAATTAACTAAATAATCTTAAATGTGCAAGCACTGTCATTATGAAGGGAGGCAGAGTATAAAGCCTGCCTGTTCCAATGTTTTCAGGCTACAATTCTTGAAAACATCTAGTAAAACAGAGCGAGTTAAGAATTAGAGAAACTGCACCAACAAAGAGCTGCTCCAAGTCTAAAACAACACTGCAAATGCTCAGGAGTTCTGAAGGACTGGGCTCCTCCAAAGCCCAGTAAACTCAGAAACAGCTGAAATGGTTGAATTCTGAACCAGTCCTCAGGCAAACGTAGTGTCCCACGCTACCATGAAGTTCCCCGTTGCTGACGTGAGTGTGATAGAAGTGTCTTGTCGCCTCTTGGACTGTGATTAACCCAACCGACAGGCAAGAGAATGCATAAAGTGAAGGAAACCAGATGAAAATGAACAAAATATCCAGGGAGGCAAAGCTGGTGACTGAACTGAGACGTAAGTTTTGGTCAAGGGGCGGCTCTGGGACAGGGAAGATGAAACGTGTGAAAGAAGGAAATTTGGTGAGCAAGCCACAACCTTGGGTGCCAGAGGGTGTTAGAGGCTGCAGTGTCATGATGGGATAATGAGAGAGAAGAATGCAAAAGCCAAGGGTGGGAGAGGGAGCCAGCCAGCATCCCAGGTATTTAAGAAGCAGTAGGAGAACGCACAGTCCACTTTTCCTTTGGACTAGCTCCTTTAAAAGCAAAGGATAATAATTATGGCCCTGCATCACAGCTTCTTCCTCCCTTGCTGTCCCAGGGGCAGGACAAGCCCTGGGGACAGGCAGGGTCCCCGGGGGCAAGGGGCATAGCCAAGGAAGCACATATCCCTCTTTCCTGAGTTACACAGCTGGGCGGCTGCTGCGGCGCCGTGCCTCTCCACCCTCACCCTTTGCAGGGGCTTGCACCTGAGAAACTGTTTTCCTGGTTTAGACCATCGTATTTCGCTAAGATGGAGAGAGAAAATGAGGGAGCTTGTAATGCAACAGCCCACAAATGTGCTGCGCTTTTATACCAGGCTGCACTTGCATGATAGCTTTAAAGATGCTACCACGTGGCAGCCCTGAAGTGACCTTTTAATTCTGCCTCCCTTTGCTTAATTACTTTTTTTTTTTAATATCTCTGGATTGTATCTGCTCTGAAGTCTCAGTTGCCATTCTCTCCCCTTCCAATCCTCCTCTGCCTGCTCTCTACCCACTCCCCTAGTGCTGCCCCTCCCTGAGCTGGGATTCCGCTGTGCCGTGTGTGCTTCCAGACCTCCCGGGGAGGACAGCCGCCCAGCGGGAGAGGTCATACAAACACAAGTGCTCAATTAAAAATAAAGCAATAAATAATAATAATAATAACAACACATTTTGGCCTCACAGTAGTGCCTGCCGTAGATCAAGAGTTTATCTTTGCTGCAGCCTGGAGCAGGAGCTGGCCAAGGACACACGTCCTTCCCACCGAGCTGGCATCTCCAGGTGAGCCTGACAGCCATCCCGCGGCAGCGCGCAAGCCCTGTCCTTCCACATCAGCAGTTACCTGCAAGGGACAATCCCTGCCTGCAAGTCCCTGGGTTGGTGGCTGGCAGGCTGCAGACGGGAGGAAAGGGTGAGAGGCAGGGAGAAGCTTCTCCCCACAGTCCCCCCACCAACGTCAAGTCACTGCTTGCTCCTCGTGGTGCTGGGAGCATTGCTGGCACCATGGGGCCCGGTGTCCTGCTCAGGAGAGGCATCAGTGACAAAGACGGATTTGGCAGGATGTGCTGGGGCAATGGCAGATGCCAGTGTGAGCAGCTCAGCAGGTGTAGTACAGGCAGCTACCCTCATGTTTGCTGTGTCCCCATGTCCCCAGCAGCTGCCAGCCTGGGGCAAGGGAGGTGGATGTGGCTGCTTTTATTTTGGTTCTTCACGGTTCTGCTGCTTTTGGCTTTCACCCTGATCAACGTGGGCCTGCGGGGCAGAAATTAAGCTTAGCTGGGCTTCATCTTCCTGTGCTGGAGGCACCTCTAGGCTTTCCCAGGCTGGTCCCTGGGGATGTCTAAGTGTGAATCTCTGCACCCCCAGGAGGTGCCACACCTGCTCCCCCATCCGCCCCCCCCAGCTTTCCCATGGGTCTCGCTAGGGCCAGCCCTGGCAGAACCACCACTGGGGACAAGTTTCTTCATGAGCCACATGGAATGGACATTGACAGCATTACACAAACCCTGTATTGCAAATATATTTATTTGTGGGCCCAGCCTCTGTCTCATCAGGTACTAATGAGGTTTTTGTATATAGCCGCAGTGCCTTGTGTGGCAGATGGTGTTGGGTTAGATTTGGGTTATTCCTGTTCTGCTGGTTTGTCTCTCAGATCTGCTAACTCATGTACAGCTTGGCTGTGCTTGTTGCAGGAGCCCCATCAAGGACCCTCTCAAAATACAGCTGCCTGCATGTTTGCTGGGAGCTGCAGCTTTGTCTGAAATGGAGAGCAATGCCTCCTGGTAGCCCTGAAGAGAATTATTTGGCCCAACTGCTCCTTGACCGATAAGGCACTTGGAAAAGACTGATTTTCATTTCTGCTTAAAATAAACGGGTTTTATTGTACCTTGTGATTCCTTTGCCTGGCAATCGGTGTCATGGGTGGGCCACCAGCACCATGCCCAGCTGGGCAGTGGGGTTAACCAGCGCATGTCCACTCCCTCTGCCAGCAAACAGTGCATGGGCACAGCAAAAACAGTAGGTCCTACAGAAACACACTGTGATCTCTTGGGTTTGAGTTCAATACACATGCTAGGGAATTCTGACTGTTCTTTCTTTTTTGTCTTTAAAAAGAGAACCTCACCCCGTAGCAGCCTGCTTGAAGTGTGGCTGCATGGTCCTTCAACGCAACCGTGCTTTGCTGCCCAACAGCAAACATGCAGAGCATGCAATGAAGCTGGCCTGGCTGGGGCAGCACGGTGGCTGCTCCTCGGTTGGCTTTGTCTCCAAATGCCATGGCACTTACGCCTGGCCTTGTGGAATGCTGGGGAGGAGGCACTGGGCTGTGGCTGAGCAGGAACGCAGAGGGTAGGAAGCCCCCATGGCACCGGGCTGCTGGGCAGCCCACCTGCTGCACGTCCAGCTGCGTCATGCCACAGGCTGCACCATGAAAGATGGGTCCTCCCAAGCAGCTGGCAACAGCTGGGGCAGCATGATGGTGTGAGGTCTCACTGGGGCAGGGATGCCCTGTGCGTGCTTCAGCTTTGCCATCACAGCTTGGCACAAGCAGGCAAGGTCTGTGAGGGAGATGTGAGGATGCGCGCCAGGGGTGAACGAGAAGATTCAGTTGCCTTCAAGGCCAGTCTGACTCTTAAACCAGAGTAACCAAAAACCAGTGCCTCTCTTAAGACATTACAAAAAGGGAGGGGGAAGGTTCATAAGAGAACACCCCCGTGGGGGAGCTGTGGATGGACCCTCTTCCAGCCCCCAACTCTGCCCAAGGGCAGGACTGGTGTGGGGTCACCGCAGCTCCTGGGTCCCCATCCGTCGGGGAGCAGCCAGCCCTCACTGGGGCGGACAGTGTGTTGTCCCACAGGATGGAGAGGAGCTGTGACAACTCACTGCGAGGGACGACAGCTGACGGCTCGGTCACGCCAGCAGGCACAGTGCTGTCCCCTTGCCTTCCCAGTGTGATCATCCCCACGTCACCTGTTAAATGTCTGCTTGCTCATTTCTCAGCTGATTGATTAGGCTGCTCGACGGATTCATCAGATACTTGTGGCAGAGTCCTTATTTTTCTCTGGCTGCTGCTGCTACCAGCTTGGAGAAGGACTTAATCAGCCTCACAGACCTGATCTGTCACCAGAGCTACTGCACATTACAATTAATTAATACTCAAATTGTGGTAACACTCACAGGCATCAATCTTGTAAACACCATGTAAAAATAATATTTTCCCAGTCTAGCAAACAAGGAGGATATTTGAATTATAAGCCCTATTTTTTGAGGGCCTGTTAAAATTGTGCTGTAAATTGATGGGTACCCTTCAGGACCTGGGAACCCCTGTAGATGAGTCCTCCTCTGAAGGAGCTGTTTGTGTTGGAAGCCCATACTTGTCTTGCCCTGAGGCTATCTTTTGCTTTTCATTTTGCTTCCAGCTTGAATACTGATGGTTAAATACATGAGAGATTGAGAGCTTTGGCTCCTAAAGGGTGCTGTTCAAACAGGCACAGCATAACGTGCAAGACATGGGTGCAGATTCTTGGGAGATCTAAATCTCTCCAAAAATGCTTTAAATAGGCTGTCCCTCGCCATCCCATTTCCCTCCTTGTGCCCTTTAGTAATGAGCTTTCTTGTACAAATATCAGCCTTGCTCTCCAGGCTTCTGGGTCTGTGTCTCTCTGCTGAGCTGGCAAAAATGACGGGCAGGTCTTGTTCAGGTCCCTGGGAAGTCAGAGCACCAGTTCATTAAAATCCAAGCGACCAGACTCCCCGCAATCATCATTACGCTGAGATGATAATGTCTGTGCTAGGTGTGAAGTGGAGACCCAAGTACCCAAGGCCTCAGGACCACTGGCGATCTCCCAAGCCCACGCCCTCTCCTTTCCTCCAGCCCCTTCTCATCGGAAAGCCCAGTTTTACCTCCTGCCACCGCAGCTCACAGTCACTTCAGGATAAGCATCTATTCGTTATCATTCATTCCAGGTTGCTCACTCCGGGAGGGAGGACAATCTCCTGCATCAAGAGATAGCTTGCTGCTTGGGTCACATGCCTTGCAAGGCAACTTTTCTTCTGTGAAAGGAACCAGAAATTCATCTGAGACTGCTTGACTTTGATTGCGTAAGTCACCTCCACTTTAAAAACAAGCAAATATGCCCATTTGAAAAGAAACTTTTCCTAAAGATGGTCATAAAGCAGTCTATAGCTGGCATAAAGCAAGGTACGGATGCTCCAGGGCTGTGGGAAGTCTCCCTGGTCACTCTATTGGTATTACAATTGGTCCACTCAAGTATCAGAAGTTTTGCAGGCTGAGTAACAAGATAAGAGGTGCTCTTGATTGTGTGTGGAGGTGAACTTCAGACACGTACCAAGCAATATCTCCATGGGAATTCTGCAGACTGCACAGCAACAGCCTCTGCCTCCCACGCAAGAGCCAGCTCACTCACCCAAAGGCTTCCTGCACCGGCTCAGCCACAGAAATGCGGCGGGCAAACGCCAGGGCCGGCGCGCAGGCTGCCCGTGCTGTACCATACAACATGCCCAGAGAGAGCCCCAGCCTGCAAAGCCGTGAAGTACTATTGTGAAAAGAATCTGCTGGCCTAAAACATGTGCTAGAACTTAATCAAAGCTAAACCTTATTCACAGAGCTGCAGTAGCCAGCCTGTGTGGATTAAATATATCTCATTGCACTGCAAGCTCCACAGAAGAAAGTCAGGGGGCAATTTTCTTTACTCCTACACAGGCGAAGTCAGAAGGACCTGCAGTAAATACTTACGCTGATTTGCTCCAGCATAAGTAAAACCAGCCTGGTATAGTCCCGTAGCTTGAGCATTAGGCCATATTTCAGTGCCCAGAGGTTTTTTCTGTTCATGGGAGAAACCAAGGCATGGAGTTGGGTAGCTGTGGTGCAGCGCTGTTTGCAGTGGCTGCTGGCACCGCTGCATCCCTGGCCATCATGGGAGCCTGCAGGAGGGAGCTGCTTCACTTGGCAGCGCTGAGCAAGAGGCTCTGTGCCCCAGCAACCTCAGCTCTTCTGGGCCACTGCTCCTGCCTGCTTGTTCACCTGCTCTGCCTTGCTTTTCCAGCGGCAGTCTCTCCGGGTCCCCCAGTAGCATCCAAAGCCCTCTCCAATGTATTTGAGAAAATCCCATGGACCGTATGGCTCTGTTTCTCCACGTTAGCCTGCTTGTTGAGAAAAACCTTTATCATCTTGCTATATGATATGGTATTTAGTTGCTGCCCATCTAAGCTGAATAAAGATGTCCTGTACAACTGCTGGCTTCAACTCCAGCAAGGATGGTTACAGCATATCGCTGTGGTGCAAACATGGACCGAAAGCTGAACTCCTTATCCAGGTACAGCCAGGGCTTTGATCCCAGCGGGAATTTTGCCCAAGCATCTACTAAGAGTTTCATTGATTGTCCCCAGTAAAGCTCTGCAGATATTTCACATTAGGATAAACCTAAACTGAAAACACAGGTTAAAACTGGGGTGTTGAGACGGAAGAGAAAATGGAACTGAGAAGGGAAATGCGAAAGAGGGCAGACAGTAATGAATGCAGGCAGGTGTTGTCATGATGAATCTCACATGCCTGTAATGAGATGGTCTTAAGGTCATTGCCTGTTCATGCTTTAATGTAACAGTGGAGACAAGAGGAGGCTGAGCTTGAGGGGAGCTGGAGGAGATGTGCTTTCCACTCCCGATCTACCTGGAAACACAGACAAAACTTCTCATTCAAATGATGACAAGTAACTTCACCCCAGTGTGATTACGGAAAACTCTCTCTCACTCTATGCCAGGACCAGGTAGCACAGTGTGTTACACAACCTCTGGCTATTGAGCCAGACACCCCAGGAACTGAACCTGCCAACGTCCTGGAAAGCCAGATTGTAGGAAGCTCACACCCAGTCTTGAGAGACATGTATAAGACTTGGGGCTTGAACTTTCATATTTAGTCACCCTATTTCCAAGACTGTTGCTGCAAGTAAATTACTCATGCTTGTGACTGGCCACCATCCAGCAGCTCTGGGGCACTATGAATGGGGACACACGGCCATTAAAGCGAGATTGCTAATTACAGCTGGTGGTTAATGCCATGGCCTCTGAGTTACTTGTTTTAAACAACTGCTGAGTGCAAAAATTATAGCTCTGGCTACGAGAGGCCCATGAAGCCATAAGCATCTCCTGTGAGAATCAGCTATGTAGTTCAGAAAAGGTGATTTCAGAGCAGCACAGTTGATCCAGGAGCCTTAGAGCTTCATATCATCCTAGCAGCAGCTTCTGAGATAGACCGGGCCACTCTGGTGGAGCCTGTGTCCTTTCCAAGACCTTCCACTTGCTCTTGAGGCTCATTTAAAGAAAAAAAGTATGGGAAAGCACCTTATGGTTGCAAAGATACCTTTAAAAACAGTGTGAACAAACACAGGGGTGCACATGGCAAATATCAGCTTGTATACAATTGTCCTGCCCAGTTCCCCTGATGCTGATCAACACTCTGTCCCTGGTTAATTATTTTTCCACCCTGTTAGCAGGTAAGGAGGACAAGTGTTTTGACCTTGCTGTAAGTGGTATTCCATTTCTCTCCTGCAGCTTGATAGAGCTTGAGTCAATATGGTTCAAGTGTTGCCACCCAGGTCTGTGGTGCTGGGGGACCAGCTGCTGGCTGGCACGAAGCAGGAGCTGGTGCCCCAGAGCACAGCCCAGCGGCTACCCCAGTGCCCAGAGCTGGGGCTGCTCTGGGGCACAAGGAGCTGAGCTGCTGCAGTGACCTGTGTTATGTTAGCGGTCATGCTTCAGACTCTGGCTGGCAGCTGTGTGGAATAAAATCACTTAATTTTCCAGTGAAAGCTCTGTTGCTGGTGATGCCAGGAGCTAGGCTTAGCACATAGGCTGCACACACACATGCATATACATACATGTATTTACCACCAGCCTTCTTGTTTTTTACAGTGTTATCCCACCCATACAGCAAGGGAGAACTGCATGGGATATGCATGCCTGACCTCCACACCAGCTAACCTGAGTCTCCAAAGTGTTAACCATAGCTTGACAACTCTCTTGAGGTTAATTCCCTCCCTTAATTCTCTATAGTCCCAATGGGTTTTGTTTTATTATAAAAGAATTAAATGTTTTTCTTGTTAAACTACAGATCTTGGATGCAGTAACTCTTCTTTTGCCTGTAACAGTTCTGCAACTTAATGCTTCCAGCCTTCTTTTTCCCTCTCTGTTCCCCAGTGACTTATCTAGGCAGGTATTTTCTAACCATCCTATGCAGCCTCCGAAGAGATGTTCTTTCCAGGTACCAGCTGAAAAGTGCAACTGCTCAGAATAGAGCAGAAATGGTAAGGCAATATGTCAGTCTGGAATGAATAATACAGTTCTTTGCATAGCAGGGGTTGGTTTTGTTACAAGAAAAAAAGGGTGACAAGATCTTAAAGGCAGGATACCTTTACCGCAAGTTATACATTCCTCTGTTGAATTCACTCTTCAGGTGGAGTCACAAGCAGCTCTTCGTCTTCAATGCTCTACAGTGGTAAAACAATAAGTATCCTTAATTCCTGTGTCATTCTGCCTGCCCATAACATCCCAGGGATATTATTTTAAGGAGACAGGTTTTTCCTGGGGAAAAAAAAAAAAAACTTAGAAAATTTGAAATACCATTTCCACATGGTTAAGACCACATTTGAGGTCATCTCCTCAAGGGACCACACAGGTGAAGAGTATCACCTTCTGCCTTACACATCATATTAAAAGAGGATCTCATGTGCTTTGTTTTCTGGTGTTCTGGTCCCAGCGTGAGCGCTGCCTGTCAGCGTCACCCACAGCACCAGCCACAGGGAGGATTCCTGCAGACCTCACCTTAGTTTTGAAGGTTTTTTTTCTGTAGGACAACATAATCCAAAGTAACCCAATCCCAATTATTTCATAGCACATGCTAATGTAGAACCAGGAGGCCAGGCCAGCCTCAAGTCCAGACTTGCTCGTCTCTGCTCAAGTGTAAATCAAAATTACAATTAAGCCGTGAGGTTTTCTTACATGGGTAAATTCTGATGGTGAACAAACCACCAGTGCTGAGGTCCCAGCCAAAGAGTTGAGCTCACACTTCTGATTTATGGCACATAAATCAAGATGACTTACATGATAAAAGCACTTGTATTATTTGCCTGTCCATGCAGTGCTGTCTTCTTTATTTTATCTCTTTATTATGGGGGAAAGATTGTAAAGGCTCCCCAAGTAGAGAAAATCACATCTCTTATTTCCAGCTGGCATTCAGAATGAAGGAGATTTTCTCATAGATTTTTAATTACAGTGTCCAAATCCTGAATTAAGACTATCCAAGGATGTTCCCAGTGCCGTAAAGGAAGGCTCTGCAAAAGGAATAATCCCGCCTCACTTAACCCACCTAACCATCTTAGTTGAGTTCAACACATTTGCTCTGGAGGTGCCTGACAGCTGGATGCAGTCCATCCAGCTGTGGCCTGTCTTAAATATCAGACATGTTCTCTGCCTTATTCACCATCCTAACAAACATCACACTTTCTGGGAGAAATCACTTCAGCTTTCTGAAGATGCAAGAAAGCCATGAAAAACTTCAATAAGGCTCTTACTTTCTTACAGAGCTCTGAAGGGAGGGAAGGTTTCCAGCTCCTTGACTAGCGGCTCCCTGGCTGAGATGAAATTTGGCACTTTCTCCTCTTCTTTCTGATGAGAGGCAGCCAAGGAGGAACCAGTCTGCTTCTGCTCGTGCATCAGAGACATGTTCACACACTCACACACATGCATGCACACTTGCACACTCAGGCATGGCTTCCCTTCCCCCAGGTCCTCACACTGTCTTCTCCGTATGTGGCAAATGAGTATGTGGACAACTGCTGCTGCTGTAGCCAAAATAAGGCAAGAGCATGGAGCGGGAAGGAGCAGCAAGAACAGAAGCAATGAAGGCACAGCAAAGCTATGAAATCAGGCCAGGTGAGAGGATGGAGAAGGGCTAACCTGGTCAGATTAACCATTTCGGCTCCCAGCGCAGCAGCGTGCCCATGCCAGGAACTCAGCAGACATGCCACAGGAAGGCAAACCTCACCCCGGAACATCACAGTCCTGAGAGACATTAGGTTTGCCATGCCTGGCCACCACCACCACAATACATCCAATTTTTGGCCATGTTACCCCAAAGCAACCCCACCAGTGATGCTTTCTGTGCAGCTCCTTGTTGGCCAGCCCCGTGGTCACCTCTGTGCCACAGCCCAGCTCTGTCGGGTGGCCAAGGCCCTGCTGGGGTCAGCGTGGCTTCCAAGTTTCTCATGGCTAACACCCATCAACCTGTCCTATAACTGCCTGTTCCCACCCGGATGGAGAAACCAATTGGCTTGAATGGGACCATGTGCCTCAGTGAGCCTCAGGCTTTCTGTATGAGTGCGTGTCACCTGGAAATGGGTTGTGCAGCTATTTTAGGTCAGTGTCGTGGTTTAACCCCAGCCAGCAACTAAGCCCTACACAGCCACATGCCCACTCCCCCCACATCAGGATGGGGGAGAGAATCAGAAGAGTAAAAGTGAGAAAAGCTGTGGTTTGAGATAAAGACAGTTTAATAGGTAAAACAAAAGCTGTGCGTGCAAGCAAAGCAAAACAAGGAATGCATTCACCACTCTCCATGGGCAGGCAGGTGTTTGGCCATCTCCAGGAGAGCAGGGCTCCATCAATCGTAATGGTTACTTGGGAAGACAAGTGCCATCGCTCCAAGTGTCCCCCCCTTCCTTCTTCTTCCCCCAGCTCTATATGCTGAGCATGACGTGATATGGTATGGGATACCCCTTTGGTCAGTCGGGGTCAGCTCTTCTGGCTGTGTCCCCTCCCAGCTCCTTGTGCCCTCCAGCCCACTCGCTGGCAGGGCATGAGAAACCGAAAAGTCCTTGACTTAGTATAAACACTACTTAGCAACAACTAAAAACATTAGTGTGTTATCGACATCATTCTCACACCAAATCCAAAACACAGCACCGCACCAGCTACTAAGAAGAAAATTAACTCTATCCCAGCTGAAACCAGGACAGTCAGAAGGAGCCTGATGCCAGAGCACAGGCAGGGCCAGTGGCTCAGCCAGGACAAGAGTGAGGCACCACGGGTGACACGAGGCAGGACAGTCCACAGCCCCGCACAAGGAGAGCAGGACAGGGCCCTCGACTGTAGCTAGGGGCAGCCAAGAGTCTGGGTCCCCAAAGTCTAAAGCTTCAGCCACCAAATCATAGTCATGTGTCTCAGGAACCTCAAATGTGGCAAATTCAACTTCTGGCTTTGGCTGAGCAGCCAGATGGCCATCTTCAGTGCTCCTCACCCGGGAAGAAGCTGCCAAGACAGCAGGGTTGGAATGACAACACGCAGCAATGTCAGCTGTGTCAGCCCAGTGTAGATGCCTTCAGAAGCAATCCACCTCCATTTCTTTCACAGGCAGGTTTAATCAAGGAAAGACAAAAGACACAGTTGGAAGGGACCTCAGGAGGTCGTTTGTCCAACCACCTGCTCAAGAAGAACCGCCACTAAGTCTAGAGCAGGTCAGTTATGGCTTTGCCTGGGCCAGTCCTGAAAACATCCAAGGACAGAGACTCCACAGCCTGGCTGGATAAATCATTCGAGCACTGTACTCCCTCCTCATGAGTTTTTTCTTAATGTCCAGCCCAAACATCCCAAGCTACAGTTTGTGGCCATTGCCGCTTGTTTTACCTTCTGCCATTGCAAAAAAGAGTTTGTCTCCACTGCCTTTTTAACTGCCCTTCCAGTAGATGTAGGTTACTGCCACTTCCCTCATACCTCCTCTTAAAAACAAGCCTAGATTCTTCAATCCCAGGCCCCTAACCATCATAGGAACCCTCCACTGACTCTACTCCAGTTTCTCAGCATTCTGCTGGAACTGGAACAGTATTCCAGGAGTGCCTCACCAGTGCAGAGCAAAAGGAGCAGTAACTCCCTCTGATCTGCTGGCTCCACTCCTCCTACTGCCGTCCATAGGCAGTTTGCATTATTTGCCGTGTGCATTATGAGCACACCATTGGCTCATACTCTTCTTCATCTCCATGAACTTGTGAACTTACTTCTGAACTTCTCTTGTTACTAGCATGCTTCTTCTTACCTTTTATGACCCCAGCTAGTTTTACCACCAAAGGGACTTTGACCTTCCTGATTTTGTTCCTAGATCTCCAAGCAGTTCTTTTACACTCCTCATGTGCTGTCTGTCCTTGTTTCCACTTCTTCTTTGCACTCCCTTTTGGCAGTTTGGTTCATTGAGAAGCTCCTTGCTTAGGCAAGCAGGCCTTCTCCTAAAATTCCTGGTCTGACCAACAGGACAGTTTGTTCCTCAGCTCTCAGTGTTTAAAAATTAGCCAGCTTCAGGGCACCTTTTCACCTCATGGCAGCTTCCAACTCTTCCTAGCAAATCCCTAAACAAGCTCAGATCTTCTCTCCTGAAGTAGAGAATCCTGATTCTGCAGCTTGTGGGCCCAGCCTTCCTGCAGAGCCTGAACCCAGTCACCTCAGGATGAGGAGGTAGCCCCATGGTCTCAGCTGCAGCTCACCCACCATTAATGAGATTTCTTTCTGATTACCATCACTCATGGTGTTTAGATGCAGACCTGCATTAATGTTCGGCATTTCAGCGCTAGGAGGTGCCTTTCTGGGCACTTCTCAACACACGCTCACAAGTGGCTGTGTAACGCTGTACGCCATCAGTGTACCAGTCAAAGCCTAAGCAGCCACAGGTATGACACCAGCAACTCCTACAAAATGTTGAAGGTTGGGCAGGAGAACAAAACCATCATTACAAAGGGGTTGAATAAAGGTGCTTCAACACTCCTCACGCGGATACCTAGTGGAGTCAGGGTCTGGGGACAACAGCAGCTCTGCTCTCCCCAAAGTCTGAAGGGGAGATAAAGTCCCAGCATATTTTTTCTCACTTGACTTCTCTGCCCCAGGAGGAAGCAAGCATTTACATTACAGTGTGGCCAGTTTTGCACCTTTCCTTTTGCTACCCAGTTGTCACAATCAGTCCTTGGGGACCTCACTAATGGTTTCTGCTATCAGAGGGCTCCTCCTGGCAGAGGATGCTGAGGGCTAACCTGACTCAGAAGCCAGGACGTGTGCAGTCTCCTCTGACTGCTTTTTGAGGCAGCCCAACTCGTCCCTCCTCAGCCTTGTCCTTGCAAAACAGAACAGAGTGGTGACTGTGTACAATTGCAGCATCCTCCCATAGGGCTGCACCATCTTTGCTGTCTTCCCTGCCAGGGATCACTATTGCTGTAACTGCTTCCATCTGCTTTAATGCCAGGGTAGATCTGGGCCATAATCAGCCTAATTTCTATTATGTAACTAGCTACACCCGTGAACGAGAAATAAGTTGGGTTTTACCCAGACTTCTTGTCTAAGGGCTCGGCCTCAGCCTGCTCCCACAGATCTCCAGGATCTTTTCCACGAGCTTTTGGTGGTGCCACGCTCCAAGAGGCAGCTCCTGTCCCTGGCTCACAAGATGCTGCTGTTGGAGACCCAACCTGTGCTTAGAAACCCAACTCTACAAGCCCTTGCAATCAGTTCACCTAAATATCTACTGGGACTTGCTAAGGCAGGTGACTAAACCCAAGGGGCTGCAACCGACAGCTGTTCACCCCAGAGACTAATAGTTGGGGACAGTGTGTGTGGAAGTCCATGAGACTTCCCCATAGACATCCACTGTAGCGTAAATGGAAAGAGAGGGGAGGTGATGAGAGGTGTCAGAATGACAAAGCAGCCTTCTGCCTCCTGGGGAAAAGGTATCTGCTGGGAGGGTGGCTTTGCCCAGGGCAAGGGGAGGCAGCCTCTTTCAAGAAACCTTCCAAATAGCAGCAAGCAGGCTGGCCCCATGAACCCACCTCAAGACGGGGAGGTACGTGTCTGAGCATCAGGCACAGGCACGTCTGCTTTTCTTTTTGTGCTTATTAGACCAATGGGTACTTGATCTTACCATGTGAAATAGGAGTTTGGGAGCACTGACTCTCCCTCCACTGGAAGAGCCAATAGCCCATTTGGCAAGGGATCCTTGTAGGAATTGAGGAAATCCTCCAAAAGTGGCTTGCACCCTGTTGGAAAAGGATTGCAGAGGCACCTCTGCTCTTATGAAAGGCATGGTACCTCCTTTTGTCTAGGTTTGGAAGAAAGGTTTTGGCACCTAACTTCAAGGGGAAGAGGGAGGTGAGGGCAGCGAACCCCGAGTGCAAGCTCACCTTTCCCTCCGAGTCTTAAATTCTGATGATAAGCAGGATCCAGTCCCAAGAGCTGTCTCGCATGTTTCCTGCTGGCCACTTTTGGGGCTCAGCACACTTGTTCTGGGGATCCTGCTTAGGGGACCCTCCCTCCCTGCATGCCTCTGGGGAGTCTACAGCTATATGTGAGAGAATCCTGTAAGAGCAGAGTGCCCAGCGCTGCAACTGATGTTGGAGCTCTGTGGCCCAGCACCAAGACTCTCCATAGCTTCCCAGATGGAGGCATAGATGGAATAACGGGGCTGTTGGTGCTGCACCTTCACCCAAGTGAGCCCAGCCTGCCTCCAGCAAGGCAAAGTAAATACTGTTCCACTTGTCCTGCTGGGATCTGCTCCCCATGCCCCACACAACCCCTACTCAACCCCACACAACATGTGGACCGCTTAGAGGGATGGTGCTCCATGCTGGGTCCCGCAGAGGCAATCAACCCAGCACAAAATCTGCCATGCAGGCTGTGCCAGCATGAAGGAAGGTAAGCAGGAAAAACAGAGAATTGTGAGTTCAGGATGTGGGATTCCAGCCTTTCCACCCATCTCCAGTACAGGAGCAGAGCGTTTGTGGTATTATGTACCTCATCCACATTTCTTCTGGGTTTTGGACAGTGATATATGAGGATCATGTTTATCAACAGTACTTGCTCACGATGCTGGAGTTATGTGAACATGTTCAATGTATAGCTCTGGGGACTCCATGTTTTCCACGCAGGACACCAAGCTCAGACCAGCTCAGATAATCTGTCAGGAAAGATGCCACATCCCTTTTGCAGTTGTCATTCAGCTGAGCCTGCACCGACACCTCAAGGCCTTGAGTTGAGGTTCTGCACTGCTGCCAGGACTGCAGGGAGCCCGTTTTCTCCTCCTTCAGAGGCAGCCTTTTCCAGCCTGCTGACCACCTGCGGACCCAAATTTCATCAATCTTTCTCATGCTAATCCTGGCCTCTGTACTGGATTTCAGCTGGATGACCAGCAGCCCTTCTGGGGTTCCACTGGCGCAGCTCACTTTCACTCCCGAGCTGAGCCCTAGTACTGCTGGGATGCGAGAAGGGACTTGTGTCCTTTGGCTCTCAGCTAGGTTTCTGGAGATGTAGTTTTCATTCCTGTCTCTGTCTTTGCTGCACGTTAAGCAAATGATCTGCAGTGAGTTTTTTCAAGGACCTAGCATTCACCAGCAGAGCTTGGTCTTCAAGGCATGCAGGTCTTGCTAATGTACCATGATGGAGGGGCAGATTTTAGTAGGAGATTTTGGATTTAGGTGGGTTTTTTTCTTTTGGCCAGCCAGAGAACTGTTGTCTTAGAGCAGTCTGGCTCTTTGCTCTGCCCAAATGGAAATTACACTCTTCCTGCCCTGAGCTTGGCTTTCCTTATGCCTCAGTTCTCCATCAGTGAAGCTCTACTGCAAATTCTTCATTGAGGTATTTGTAAGAGAAATACATGGGCTTTTGAGGCAGTGAGCCTTGTGAACTAACGCTAGGGAATGTCCTGGGCACCAGATCCCAGTGGTCGCTGCTGTTACACTTCTTGAATACTCATTGGCATGCGAAAAATTTCCCAGGTGTAATTCAGGACCAGGGACCTGTCCTGACAAGGTGTTCTGTTTTAGACGCTGAGTTGAATGGGCAAGAGGTGGGTTGGCCTCAGTGCCTGAGGCTGGTTCAAAGTGTCTCCGATGTACCCATATAAATATCACCCCAGATTCTACCGTACAGGAGAACCAGAGAAAATAAAATGCACAATATAAGCACTGCTGTTGAGAGGCTGGTGTTTTAATTTATTTCACTGATGGGTGAAGAAGTTATATGGTTAATCCTATAGATAAATATGCACACATCACACTCGGAATATGAAATAATACTGAGTCCAAAATGTAAGTTTAGTCTTTGTTGCTTTGAATGCTACTTTCAGGCTTTCCTGAATGTAATTGTTATTTGTAAGTGTTCTCAAACACTTCAGAAAAAAACATTTTTATGCTGTGGGTTGTCTGCAAATGTTCATTTTGACAAGTTGCTGTCTGTTACTGGTATTGGACTAGTCACACAGTGTATCTTATGTTCCCTAACTGGATGACAAGCTTGTAAAACAGAAGAATAGCAAGTGACAGATACTAGCATGATTTCTGGTTATTTTTTATAGTTCCCGATTTCATGGGCACTGGAAGCTGTATGAATATCATGAACAGGATATTAGAAACAAGGAGATTATTGGAAAGTATGCCAGAAGTAGCTAACCTTGTCATAAAATGAAAGGCTTAATGATTAATCAGGTAGCTTTCCTTCATACAATTAGCATTCAGTTGCTGAGATGTACAAGGAAAGGTTTATAGGAAATAATCGATAGGACACAGTAAGGTTTGGTATGTGAAGGACTCATCTAAAAACTCCTGGTATGTCAGAGAAAACGTTTCACTCCTATTTAAACACAGGGGAGAAAAAAGGGAAATATCCCTAAAGCTCAAAGCAAAAACCTAGCAGCCCAGAGGCTAATAATCTTCTCTCCTCTTAAGATGTTCTCCATACCACTCTCCACTCTAATGAATTCAACATAGTTTCAAGCTAGAACAACAATCATACAGAAGTATCTTGTTCTCAGTAACTTCCACCTAATGTACACAGCAAGCATCTGGAGTCCCAACTAATTCTTGCACAGGACTGCAATAATTAACTGTCTGATTCCTGGATTACAGCTCAGTGCAAATTACCAATCTAACAAAAAAACCATACGCCATCCATCAACCAAACAAGCTTTTAAAATTAATTATAAGAGTAGAAACAGTTCAGAATTTTAACTGATTTAAAAATATGTATTTCTGAATAAAAATTATGCTTAAAATATTAATGTTTAGCTAGAAGAATTATAATTCATTCAAAAGAGAAATTTCAATATGGGGTATGTGGCTTTGGTAGCACTCTTTATGCAACAAGAAATTTAGCAGGGTACGTAAAAGATGGTAGGATATTTCTCTGGAGCATCCTTTGCAGTTATTCCCCAAATTCAGTTCTTCTCTGCTCAAGATTTCGTGTTCTGACCTGTCAGAATTATGGAAAGGGATTTTGAAAGTGAAACACAAACTTCAAGTCAACAGGTGAGTGTATCCAAGTTGAGAGGTGGATGCTAAAGGAAAATGTCCATTTCAGTCCCCTTTTCCTTAAAGCTCCTTAAAAAGAAAATAGGCTTCCATGAGAGGCTTTGGACTATGGCATCAGCACAAAGCAATGTGAACCTCTGGTTGGTATCAGTTGGTCCAAGAGGTATAATATTGTGCACAAGCCCTTATAACTTATATGGTAGTAATGGATTTGGTCTGAATTAGGAGATCAGATTAAGAAAACTATTATCACAGTTGAAAGACAATATCCATATTATCCACCCACAACAAGAAGCATTCTTCCTATCATCTGTGCAACCAAGTTTCCTGGAACTCAGACTTTATGCCTTTTGGTGGTTTATGGGTGATGAAGGTCAGGTGGGAATATCCACAGACGTCAAAAAGGTTTTCAAATAAGTAAAATTGTGACCATAATGGTGAAGAGCTTTGAAGAATCTAAACCAATCTAGCTGAAGGGCAACACAAGGCAGAGGAAACACAATGCAGATAAATGCAAGAAAGTACCTGCTAGAAGGAAAAAAAACCAGGGCCTGCTACACATTGCAGAGTCCTAAATGAACCCATTGACTCTGTAAAGACATGTGGGCATAAATCTAGCTTTAGGCAGGGGCCGTAGAAGTAGCACATAAATGAAAAGAGAAAGTCTGCATACAAATAGAACTTGGTTCACCTACCACATCTCCCCTGCCAGCCCCACCGAGTGTGATGGGAACCAAGATGAAGAAAGCACCATGGGCCCAGCAATAAGGCCATCCTCCCTCTACTTGGCAGACAGCAGCAATTTAGAAAGGACTTATGAGTCCCCAGTGAAGAGCAGGTCTCTCCTGTAAATGTTCTCAGTTCGACAAACACTTCCGCAAGCAGCTCTCAAAGATGAACAGCACAGGCTTAGCGAAATGGAGGGATTCAAATTTGTATATAAATTGTGAACAGAACTGAAATGAGAAAGAGGTTCCCCAAGGAACTATTTCAGCCTCAGTATTATCATTAAATTCAAACCTCATTAATCACTATGCCAACCATCCAGGCTTAAAGGCAGAATAACCCATTTCTGATGGGGGGTAGTATAACCGAGGGACTGCAAGTGGCATGCCCTCTCTGCAAAGGAAAGACAGAAAGGCCTGAAAAGTACAAAATTCACCTAAATTAAGGTGGTTCTAGATCTCATTCCGGCAACCAGTGCTAGCTTCATCACCCCACATACTCAGCAGGGAAGGACAGAGATGTTACTCCTCCCTTGCCACCACCACAGACAAGGTGGAGTCAAACACCCATCAGCTGGGGCAGAATTCACCTAACGCCAGTCACGGAGGAGCTGGGCTGCTGCTGTGTGTCGGCTGTCTCTGTCTCCTCTGCAATCAATGGAGAGGGATAGGCACTCTCAGGGATGACTCACCGCCTCCTAAGTGAGGTGTCTAGAGTAGGTGGGATGACTCATCCTTGGGGTGGTCCTCTCCACGGATGTTCACAGGATCCTAGATCATAGCATAAATCATATGCCTGCCTTTTGGATGGGAAGTGAAATGAGTTGCTGTCTTGCATGACAAGATATTATTTTCTCTGTTTTCTTGCACGTACTTATGACCTAGGACTTTTGAAGGAATGCACAACCTTGTCTGGCACCTGATGCATTTAGTTAAGACCTTACATATGCAGGAGGCTGAAACTACAAAATGGTTTTCACAACTTTAGACAATTCATACTTCAATTATATTATATCTCAGGTCCTTTCCTTCATGTGGTGACAGTATCATAAAGGCAACTGTGAGAGTCAGGTCCAAATTCTGGCAGGTGACCAGTGTAGGCAGCACTACACTGGTTGTCATGTTCTAACCAGCAACACAGAACCTTTCATCACTAAGGTGGTAAAACATACGGGACATGAAACACAGAACATTCTGACACCCTGTTCTGTGTTTGCCATCTTCCCGTGAACCCACAGCATCATTAGCAGGCATGCTGAGGAGTGCACTGTCAGTAAGTCTGCAGTCTTAATTAAAAGATCATTATGTAAAGACCAAAAACTGAATAAATTAGAATAGCTTAATAAGTAGCCTTAGTGTAAGGATTTTGTTTTTCTTGTAGTATTAGAACCAAGGAAAAAGTTCTTACCTTAGGTCAGATGCAGAGAGAAAACCAGTAGTTATCTGGAACCTGCACCAACTCCCCAGTATGCCTGGGCATGTCAGCCAGCTGCCTCCTCTCTGCTTGGAGACTGACTGAACCGCCTGCACAGGACCCAGAAAGCAAAAAGCAGGACTCAGAAAAGGTATTAGGATTTCCTTTTGGGGAAATCCAGAGATCAGCCAGTGGGCCATCTGGGATGCCACTTCTGCTCTCTGATCTTTGTTAACACATCTCTGGATCAAAAGTGTAAAGTCCTCCTGAAGGCAAATAAAAGTTTGGCTTCATCATTTATGGAGTCAGGCCGCAAGGACGGGATCCAAAAGCTTTGCTTTGCATCCAGATGCGCTCTTTTGTTGCTGTCTTCCCCAAGGGGATAAAGATCTTCCTGTCTGTCAGACTGTGGTTATGTTAAATGCTTTAAACCCATGTCTCATAATGAACACCACTGAGAGCGTCAGCTCTGTACTGCAGATGGCTGCAGAACATGAGTGCCCTGAGAAATCCAAGGGATGGTCCTGAGCTATGCTGTTATGTTATCTGCCTTCAGCTGACACTGGAAAACCCAATACACCACTTTGACACCGAGGATGCTAAGCCTCCACCAGCATCACCGTAGCAGAGGTCCTGCCTTCTTGAGATGTGGAGTTTGGAAGTGTGATTTCCCTTCCTATACATACAGTAGCCATTTTACACCTGTAAGAACACCTTTTGCACCTCTTATGACTAGCTGTTGGCACAATTCAAAATGACATCCTTTTCTGGGCATCTTGGAAATCTAAAGGAGTGGATAAAGTGCTTGTCTTTCAGTAGAGAAACACAAAATGAGCACTGTATTTCAAAACTGGTTAGTAATGTTCATGGAGAGCTTGATTCCACCAAAGTTAGTCATGCTGAGTAGTTTCTTATTCCACAAGTAGCCTATTCATCTCAATTAGATTAGTCACAGCATAAGGAGAGCAGAATTGGACTCTGTATAATTTCAATTAATTTTCTGCTGTTAAAAAGTGCTGTTAATTAATATTTCCCATTTCTTCAGCATTTGGTGAATATGTTTTAACTATGCATAAATATTACTCATTTTATAAATTTTCCTCCCATAAAACAAATCTTGATGCTTTGTCAAATTCTGCTTAGCTTTTTAATACAGTTTTTGTCTAAGCATAATTCACTGCATAATCTAAACAGAAGTGTCAGCCCAGAGCAGACATAGCTTTACCCTGCTAAAGTTTATAATACTGGCAATTAGGGCCACATTTTTTATGCACAGAATTAGGAGAATTATATGTCTGATCCAATGAAACTACTAACATTTAATATTATCTTTTCTATGTGGAAAGTGCTTAGTGCCTTAATATTATCCTACCTATGTAGGGAAGTGCTAAGTTCTGCATTTACCCTCATGGTTGAACACAATGCCATTTTGCAATTGGCAAATCAAAACCCTCCTCCACTCTTTCATGCTGCATTGGTTCTACTTCTTTGTATGTAAGACGTCCTCTTCTGTTAACTACGATGGTGGTGAATACATTGCAGAGTGTCAGTATGCATGTATCTTTAAATACAGGTGAGAGGTATCTTATGGAGAGTCTAAAGCATGCATATGGCTTTGCTCCAAAGCATAACTGAAGGAAGAAGCTGTGCTTCTAGGAAGAGATGCTACAGCTAGATGAAGTCCATCCATCAGAGGGTAGTGCTTCCCCTGCACCTAGGTAGGAGGGCAGGGGGCATTGGTCAGGGTGGGAGGTTGTTCCTGGGTTTAGTTGGTCCCATGTGCTAAGGGCTCAGTTTCTGTATCAGTGCTGATCATAGGCAAGGGTATAACCAGCTCAATGAAAGGTTCAGCATAAGCTTCCAGAGGGAAATGGAGGGGCATTCATCTGCCTTGGACAGCACCAGAAGGAGACTGCAGAGGCCAGGGCAGTCAGGTGAACTTTGGGTTTGAGGTTCACCAGCTCCAGTCTGACAGAGATGTTCCTGAACCATTTCTAGAGTCCGAGCTGTTCTGTGACTCGGTACAGCAGGGAAGAAGAGGGAGCACTGTTTGTTTGCCTGACCTGTCACCGGGTAAATGCCAGTACTTACTGGCACTTAGACAGGTTTCCGTCAGAAGTATCTTCAGCTGATGAAAATATCTGGCTAACTCTGCCCAGGGGAGGCTTCTGCGAGAGCCTCTGGAAACATCTGAACAACGTGTTCCATCTGCTGGCCCCCGTATCCCCAGTGGGTTTAGGTGGTATTTGATGAGGTCCAAGTCTGTGCTCATGTCTTAAGAGCTTGTCTTTGGTGCACTACAAGTGAGCTATAAAGGTTAGAGGGAAAGCTGAAAAAAGGAGCATCTGTCTCTGGTTTTGCTGGGTGCTTGGACATTTCTCTTTTTTACTTCTCCTGTGAAACTGCTATCTGCCAGAAATTTCACTCTGCTGTCTTACATAGCCATACCAATTCTCTCCCCTGAATCACCGCTCCTGACAGACACACAGTTGCCCCCTCCCATACAAGCAGCCGATCTCTGAGGCTAACTAGAAAATTAAGGAACCAGACCAAGAACCACAAAGCAGACAGATGCCTCACTTCCATTAATTTCTGTGCGTATTAGGTTGTGTTATAGATCGGGACCTTCAGTCATTCCGAACACAGAATGTAAGCAAAAGTCATGTTACGAATGCAAAAGAGGTACGCTTGTTTCATGATGCTACACTGGGTTATTCAGACAGCATTACAGAGGATGTAGCTTTGGGGAAAACAATGTTTGTCAGCATCCTTGAATACTGAAAATTTAAAATCCATGAGCAGAGACACCAAAGAGATGATTGGACCTCTCCAACCAGTCATCCAGAATGCAGTATTAATTTGCTGCTCTACCAAACCCTGAAATGCCATCCTTAATAGATAGGGACTGATTGGCTAAGTTCGGTGTTGCTTGCCTCTGGGATTTATAGGGAAAACAGCGAGATCAGATAGAATTAACATTTTATCCTATAATATCTCATTTCTCTGAGAGCATCTGAGAACAATTTACAAATAGCAGCGATCCTTCACTGATGCATGGTATGCCAAGTGCACTATTGCCTCAGAAGAATGGACAAAGGACCACTGTTGCTCTCCTTCTTAGCAAATATAACAATAATGAAGAAACAAAGACAACTTTCCATGACTGCTTTGCTTCATGGACATTTCTTTTAGAGCATTCCTTGTAAAATAATTAAAAATAAATGGTGCACATAGGTACTGTTTTCCTTTACCATAGAAAAGATATTCCCATAGGACCAGTAATGGCAGACTACAGCAGCAATACTGGTTTCCATAATCTCAGAAGCTGCATTTTCTAGTTGCTGACACTGAACAGCTGGTCTGATTTGTTTCACATAACAAAGACGGTATAAATTAAGTTGCCATGTGAATCAAGAATGAATCCCACACACAAAGTGATAAGCAATAACTTTTATTTGGCTTTGTGCACTAGAAACGTTCACAATACTGAAATCTACCATCCTGCAGTGAGGGAAAGATACATATTGTGCCATTTCTTTGAACACCAAAGACATTCCTTTAGGCTTTGATTTTAAGAGTAGGTGAATCCATATAAAATATATATATTTATTTTTAAAGCTTTAAAGAAAATTTCCGCAGTGTGGCTGTGTTTTTCTTCAGCAATGTAGGTCTTTTATCCTATTTGGCATTGACATAAATGAAGTTATATACAGGGGTTAATGAATATCCCATTTGCCGATGGTACCCCACAGAGCTGCGTTTTATTGTAGTGACATAACTTCAACAGATATCTCACCTGTCAACCTGGAGGTGTGAGACTGAGGGTTTCTATATTTTCACTTCACTCATACAAGTACTGCCTTTAAAAGAAATTGTTTCTGGCAGTGGTCAGCTGGCATTTCTGGATGACCTAGTTCCCTCCTGAGGGATGATTCCTAAAACCACTTAATTCAAAGGCAGTGATACTTACTTCTTTAAAAACACTTTGAAAAAAAAAAGAATACCAAATTCAGTGTTGTGTTTATCTGGCTGGTTCTTCTGTCCTGGCTCAGAAATACCATACTTTCAAGAGAAAGTTCATTTTTGGCATATACAATCATGTAAGGGTTAGTGCCTCTGGGAAAAAATATCAAATAAGTAGCTTCAAAGGATCATCCCACCACCTTGTTCTTTGCCCATTTTTGCTTTAGAAATACCAGCCTTTGCCTGTCTTTCCAGCTGCCAGCAAGGGGAGGCAACTGGGAGTCTTGCAAAAGGGGAAAATTCAGCCTGGTTGGGCCACCGTCTCCTTTCACTCTTTGAGCAAAAACCTCTCTGAACCCGTTGGAGGGACAGGCCCTTTTCCTCAGATGTTTGAGCGTGTCTCTACATCATTTCCTCTTCTGGAATAGTGCCATCACATTTCCCTTCTTGGAAGAGTTTTCCCGGTGTGCACAGGCCCTACCAGCATGCAGCCCCCAGTGGAGGATGTGCTGATGGCTGTACTGTTGGAGGAACAACGTCGACTGCAGTCTTGCCCTCAGCCATAGCCTGCTGCACGGGTGTCCCCAGGACCCTGTAGGATCGATCACAGGGAGTGAAATGAAGTGAAAATGCTCTCTAAATCCTGCTTATCTAGCAAGAAGATTTGCAAAGGAGCCCTCTGCCCCCTCATCTTGCACAGACGGTCTGACTCACTGGACTCAGGATTCCCATCTGGATGTCTCTTTGAAAGATGGGTGCAAGCCAAAGAGTTTGTCTATTCTTAGCCTTAGCTGTTACAAAGATAGTTTTCCCCATAAAAATCTACTTTCGTTCAACCATCTCAGAGAACACCTGTCTCTAAGCAAACACAGCAGCCAGAGCAGTGTGAATCCTGTTCCCTCCTCATTTTAATGAGGTGTTAATATCAGAGCCTGCTAGAGATTATATAAGTGCTAACATTGCTAAGCAAAACCATGAAAAAAACCCCAAAAATAAATGGAAGTCAAATAATTTGAACCCCATCACCATGCACTGCCAGCTACAGGAACGTGAACTGTGATTTGAGGCAGAAAAATCTTCTTACATCTCCTGTGCTCCAGAAATAACACCACTTGCTTGCCAGCTTCTCGGACCAGCATCTTCCCACTTTCTCCCATGCTGCCTGAGGACGTGGCGTGTCCTAGCTGATGTGATCCACAAAACTATGCCGCTCTCCTGTTCTCCGCAGCCCTGCTCCCCTCCCGCTTGCACTCCCAATTCCGGCAGGAGATTGGCACCTGGCAGCAAAGCAGCAGCAGAGAGTAAAGCCAGAGGGGGCAGTGCATATTAAAAAACAACCGCACAGCCTCTTAAACCGTCTGGAACAAAATTTTGCAATAACTGGCTTGTGCACCCACGTGATCTTATCACTGTGAGCCAGGGTTTTCAGAGGGAACTGAAAGGGAGTGAAACACCCACCAGATTCTGCCTCAGATCATCTGAAAAGCTCAGCTGTTTCCTTCATCCTTCTCTCTTCACATTTTACATTTGCTCATCCTGGTATTTCTCTCTGGGAGCTCCTGGGAGGCCAGGCTCGTTGCCAGATCTGTTTGTACACAGTCCCAGGGTAGGTTTGGGTTGCTGGCCAGTTTCCCTCATGTCCTGGCTTTCCCTGCAGCTTGGAGCTGAGGCGGCCCTGGTCACCTTCCAGCAGAAGGCTGGAATGGCCAGGCAGGGTCAACCAAGTGCAGGGTGGGATTGGCCCCAGCTGTAAATAGCTCTGCAGGCTGCCTCCGTAACAGGGCTAGGGGTGCAGGGAGAACCCTGGAAGGTGTTGTCTTGGGGAGGTTGAAAGGCCTGAAGAGAACAAGGAAAGAGAAATCTTCCTCACTAAACAGTTTAAGACCAAAAAAAAAAAAAAAAAAAAGAGTCTGTAAACATAGGAAGAAATCATAGCAAAGCATACTAGTGTGTTGGGTGGTTTCTGTGCTGGGTTTATGAAGAACATTCAGGGTCACTGAGTTTCTGGTCTCTCGGCTGTCCGTAACAAATACCTGAGCCTCTTGCTTTCTCACAGATGTACCTTGCAGCTTACCCCACCTTCAGACGGGATATCTGGTTGCAGCACTTTCTTGTGTATCAGCCAAGATCACACAGCGGGGCTGACTCTGCTTGCTGCCCACATGTGCTGCTTGTGCAAGCTGTGATCAGTTTGGGGTGCAGGGAGACAGGAGTGACACAGGGAGCAGGAAGCTAGGGTGCTAGGACAGCAGCTCCAAAGCAAAGCACTGGACTCCTCTGATAGTCAGTGGAGAGAAATCAACAGGTCCAGAACCTGACTCCTGTCATCCTCATGCAGATGTCTCAAGGAGATCAGGCAAAACACCTTTTAAGATCCTGTTTCTCTCTGACTGCAAAGGGAGCCCAGATGCCTAAGTCAGGCAAGAGACATGGAAAGCACTGAAGTCAGGTGATATCAATCCCATCACATCTTTAGAAAACAGGGCAATTTCACACAGGGGCTTGATAGATGGCACTTATACGTGGAGACAGTTATGTGTGGAGGCACTTCTGTGTGTAACATTATGCCAATGTGCATAAGAAAGTATCATTCTCAAGATGATATAAACAGTACCCATAATCCTACAGTCAGATAGCTGTAACATTGTGTGGCCTTCTAGTACTTAAAACTGGGTAAAATACCAGAGTGATCTTAAATAGTCACCAGGATAATGCCCAGAACTAATCTGGGACCAGACTGACCCAAGAGCTGCCAAGCCCCACACTGGCAGAGTGTGTGACACTGGGTCTCCTCTAGAAGTCACGCATGTGCCACACTTTCTTTTTTTTCTTTTTAGCACGAACTGCCCTTGATTAGTCATCGACCTCATTTAGAAGTTGCACCGTTACCACTCAAGCTGTGAGTGGAGTATGTATTTAAATATAATAGGCTCTGCAATCATTTTGATACTGGCCTAGATCTAAGCCCACGGGGGGCTATAACTAATTTGGTAGAAACTGTAGATAGAACCACCTGAGACCTCTCTAGAGTTCAGCTGTGGGGTTCACTGTTCCAGCACAAAATCTCAGCTGAGCACCCCTGACTGCTTTGCAGCCCTTCTCAACAGACCGAGGCCAATCTGGGGGGGGGCAGCAGGACTGAGTTCCGTGATGGGTATCCTTCCCCATGGGAATTATGAAGCACATCATGGGAGGAGGGAATTATGGTTTCAATTCCCAAAACCATTGAAAGGATGCATTTTTGCACAATTTTGAGTCAAAACCATATGCAGCTCCACGGTTTTGGCTGTGTTTTGCCTTGGTTTTTTTCCAGCTAACTGCAATAGTCAGTGATCCAAAAGGTAGGAGTAAGTAAAGTCACCGTATGTTTTAAACCTCCCATACTGGAAGGTTTCGTGTAGTATGCAAGTCCAATTTTTAATGTCAGAAGCACTTCCCACCTGAGCTTTTCACTTCTTCAGCATTAACTAAGTGACTCTGCAAACTGGGGACTAAACATCTGCCTTTTATCACCAAGCACAACACTGTCAAGCAAATAGTGTGTGTATCTGTAGTGAATTTGTTTGTGTTAGCAGGTACCACCTTGTTGCCTTAGCTGGTACTCCTGTAGCCTCCAGACCAGAACATCACATGTGCTGGCTCTATATAAATAGCGAACAAAACATTGATGGTGGGGGTGGCACTTAGATGTTACTGAACTAAAAGCATCAGCCTTCAGATGGTGCCATAGCTGAGATTCCCTTGTCCATCTCTGATGTCTGCTGAAGTGGAAATCAGCCATTGCCCGAGGCTCTTTTTTCAAATTTCATTTCTTTCAAATTTCACCTTTTCCCTCTCCCTCTTCCCTAATGGAAGCTTTGAGTGAGAGTGTTATAGCTGCTGTATTTGCCTGCAAAATCACTTTCCCACCTCTGCAACGTAGTATAAATGCCATGAAACCATGATAAAAGGGACAGTAAAGCAAATGTTAGTTGTACTGAGTTCTAGTGTCACTTTTATTGCTGGTGATACTATAACATGCATTCTGAATCCAGTGCTACACAACTAACCGAATATTCCAATCTAGGTAAGGCTCACCTGTAAAAATGCGATAAATGTCAAGTGTAACTTATTTGCTAATTAACTTTCTTGCATCAAATGAAAGCAGACATACCTAAAATGTTTATTATTTCATGCCTCCTCCACACCAGTACAATCAGTATTGCAAAGTCTGCAATATTCATAATTAACTCCACATTCTGCTAGATCCCAGTAATTACAACTGTATTGTGCCCCTTCATGCCTGGGGCACAAGAATAACATTCAAACCTTGAACGTGCAAAGGGAGTCTTTCCCCCAGGATCTGAGCGAGGGAGGGACATGGCTTACTTTGCATGCAGACAGGGTTAATTTTTCCTTCTTCCTGCATTCTTTCACACAGCCATCCTGAGGGGGACGAGTCATATTACCTCACCTCTCATTCCTAGGTTTCTAAGTTGGACCTGGATTTGAATTTCCCTGGCATTAGAGAGGAGTCTCATTCAGCTTTCTGGTTTGGATCCATCTTACAATGGTAGGTGGGACTTTCACACAAAGGGAGTTTGATTTGCTTATTCCCGTTCCAGCCCATCTCGTTTTGCACAAATGCTGGTGTCTAGTCTCCCCCCTTTTGTGCAGCTGTGGAAGATACTAGGGCAAATCACTGCTTTAAAGAGGAAATCAAGCATTGCCTTCCCATGGGAGAATTCCTGAAGACAGAAAAGCAGGGTGGTTAGCACTGCAGCCTTGTCCTGGCTTGTCTACACATGAAAGTTATTCCAGAAAAAGCTGAATGTAAAGCAGGATAGGCATTCCACAACTGCTGCGTGTGTTGCTGAGATCTCAGCAGAAGCAATGGGTCAAGATAGCTGCGCATTGATTCATTGGGACTTAGCTATGTCCAACGGAAAGAAACAGACATGGATTTTGAGGACTTTGTATGCAGTATAATACATATAAAAGCAGAAGGAAACTATTGCAGAATAATCAGAATTAAATAATTAATTCTTATTTTCCTGCTTCATAAAACTGAGGCAATGAGGTAACTCCAGGACTTCTTTTCTTCACCTTCATGTCCTTGGCTCAGAGTAGGATGAGAGCGCAAGGCAAAGACGCCTGAAAAGGTGGCTTCAATACATTTTGTTTCTCCTGGGTCTCACACACAAAGATAGCTTTGTCCTGTGTCCTACCTGTGTCCCCTTTGGCTGCACCATGCATGGCACCAGCACAGCAGCTGGGAAGCTCACAGGCGCTCTTCACCAGCTGAAAGGCACACTGTGGTGCAGGATTGCTCAAAGGAGCCAGTTCCCAGTTTGGAAACATCTACTTCATTTTCCACACCAGCACAGATGCAATCTAAAGACAAACACTGCCTGGTATCGGTTTAGCCAGATTTCACCCAAGTATTCTATGTTACCCCTAAGCACCAGGGATACAAAGAGAAGTTAATTCTCTATGACCTTAAATTGAGACTTCAGGTCTACGATTTCCTTGAACAGCCCGGCAGTATGTATGCCTTTGGCCTCCACCTCCATCCCTCCCTGCTGTCTGTTTGCTGCAGGACAGAGGCAGAGCAGTCGAACCAACACAAACCCCACCTCAAAGGCATTGACTGCTCACTTTTTCCAGTGCCGTGTGTATCTTCTGCAGTGGTGGGCATCAGACCGTTTCTGAAACGAGATTCTGGTGACCATCTGGATGCTCACTGAGACACTGGCTAACACAACTTGTCTGACGATGATAGCACCCAAGCATAATGATCATGCTCTTTATTAGACTCTTGCTTGCTTACTTAGGATAAAATCCTCCTCGGTGCTCCCACCATGGTTCTGCTGCATGTTCATGGAGTGACCCATAGAAGTATACCTGCTAGCATGATGTGGCATTAAACCAGTGCCATAGGGGCTCAATGGGCCTTAGGGGCAGCAGCATGTGAGGGGCAGAGGTGATGGGGCACAGCGGGTGGGTTTGTAATGGCCTCTGCATGTTCCCACTGTGTAAACATAAAAAAAACCCCAAACCCTGGGGCTTCTCGCTTCGCTCAGCCCCACTGCATCAATCCAATCTGCTCAGTGCCTTTCTCCTCCCAGAAACAGGATGGCTGTCACCTCCTCTCCCTCCAGGAGCTTCTTCCCTTGCCAAGTGGAGCTGCTTCGGTGACCGGCCCAGCCCAGCATGCCCTGGTGCCTGCCAGCGCTGCCCTAAGATGGCGGTGGGGCCCTGCCCCGGGCTGGTAACGGCACCTGCCTGTGCCCTAAGATGGCAGTGAGGCCCTGCCCCGGGCTGGTAACGGCACCTGCCTGTGCCCTAAGATGGTGGTGGGGCCCTGCCCCGGGCTGGTAATGGCACCTGCCCACGCCCTAAGATGGTGGTGGGGCCCTGCCCCGGGCTGGTAATGGCACCTGCCCACGCCCGCCAGGCCCTGCGCTCTGCCGGCCCTGACCGCAGGCTCAGATCACCAATTAACCAGCACCCAAATGAGGCGCTAATTAAGGTTCCCCCAGCCCTCCCCTGACAGCACCTCCAGGAGCGTCCCAGCGAGGGCAGCGATGCTGCTGGGTCAGTGCCGGGGAAGACCCTCCATTTTGCTCAGCTTCACAAATCGCCAGCGTTTCGTGTTCACCCAAGGAAATACAGACCCGCCAGGTCTGCGGCCGCTCTGGAGGGAGAACTCGTCAACCCGCCGGCTGTGGTGGGAAACAAGCAAAGAAACAAAATGTCGGAACTGGGCACCAGGTGCTGTGTTCTGCTTGTGGAGATGGGATGATTTTTACTAAATTAAATGTAGGTTAAACTTGAAAAGGCTTTTAGGTGCGAAAAAACCTAAGGTTTCATTTTTAATACGTTGGAATAAAATGTTTTCAGAAGGGTGAGTGGTGAAACGAACACAAGTGCATTCAGTACCGACTTAAACATGTTGGGAACATGCTCTCCTCCCCTGGTGTCCCCTGGTGGACTCCAAACTCCCCAGCTGGCTGAAGTAGAAACACTTGATGCCCCCCAAATTTAGGAAATATTTCCCTTGGATTTAAAAGTATGCATTGCCTTGTCTTCCCTAGAATGTGATCAGACACTAACGAACAAAAATTACTTTGTGGCTCTTAAAGACCTTTTTTTTTTTCTGGCAAGTCCTAGGTTATGACTTTATTGTGAAAAAAGTAAATGTATTTTAATGTAGCTATAAAGCCCAAGCTGAAACAGGCTTTCCTACTGTTCTGCCACAAACTGACCAATGGGGCAAGGGTTGGGTTCCATTTGTAGAGGGTCTGTGCAAAAAAGCACTTGAGCATTATTTTGAGCTTCCATGGAGAAATCTGGGAAACTGCATTCTATTACCTGGGCCTCATTGTGTGAAACATCTCCAACTGTGAGCAATAAAGTAAAAAATGTATTTGAACAGACATAACATCTTTGGAGGGGGATGAAAGACAAGCACAATAAATCACATCAATTTGGTAAATCTGAACAACACTCCTCGACACCTTTCAGGCGGCGCGCTGGCAGTGGTCCTGATGCTCTCCCCCCTAGCTGGGAGCACGCTCTGCAGTGGGCAGCTCCTGCCCTCTCCTCTCCCTGCTTTCCATAGTACTTTTTTCCCAGCCGACAGGAATGCAGTCAGGGAACACGCTGATGTCTTGCTCCTGTTTTCTGCAGCAAGGATGTAATTCTTTAGTCAAACACATCAATCCTATAGAGGTAAAGCTTCAAAAACAGACATACACACAGTGCTCCAGCGAAGAGTTACCATCTGCCTTCCCCTCACCCCCTCCTCTTCAAAGGAAGGAAGAAAGAAATTTAACAGGGGCTCAGCTCCTCAGTACCTGCTCGCACTGACATTCATGAGATTCCCTACAGGATTTTTCTTGCTACCCAGGCAGGATGAACACCCACAAAAATTGGCAAGGAGATGACTTTTAACTCATTTTCAAAAGCTGGCTCTATTTCAAGTAGACAGTGTCTCTCTGGTATCAAACCAGGAAGAATTTGGTTTTGCTTTCCTCTGAAAAATAGAAAAGGCAAGTAGCCATCCTACTGGTTGCCTTGAATACTAACAGAGAAATATGATGTTTCAAGGATTAAAAGGAATACAATTTCACTTGTCAAAGCCTGAAGATGAAGTTCCGTGTTTGCCTGATAACATCTTTCAGCTGAGCATCCTAAAAACCTAAAGCAGAGTTTGCTTTCTGCATAGTCTGCTCCCCTGCCACTACTCTAGAGATGCAGGCACTATTGCCTACAGCAGGGAACACTCAAATGTCAAATTCAGAGCTCAGCCATGGTGCCAGGAAAGAGCTGTTACTGCTACACCAGTTGTCAGTGTGCAACATTACACATCCGAATGATATCTGTATGCTGGGAAAAGTTGACTCTTGGTACAGGAGCAAAAAAGTAATTTTGTTGGGACGATTTTTTTAGGTTGAGAAAAGTTAAACCAGCTCCATCAGCAAAAAAAACCCCAAAACAAGCAAAAAACCCCAACCAAACTTCTTTAGCCAATGTACCTTTAGTAAAGAAATTCACTCTCTTGGCAGAACTATACAAGGCTTGACAAGACTTGACGTAGACTTGACAGATGACTAAGAGTTTAACAGAAATGCAGAGAAGCAGTGCATAAGAAAGGACCATTGTAGAAGTATGGCTACAGAGTTTTATTGTCCGGGCACTACCAAGAAGTGTTATCCCTGACAGAATGATATCCAAGGTAACCAATGATATCCAAGATATCTGTTATAACAGAAGGTTATCCAAGAGAGTTCCCTATCTTGGAACGGTTACTTCTGAGCTTTGAGTTACAACTCAGCTGATGTGAGTTTCCCAGGGCAGTGAGGTTCTGCGGCTGCACGTAGGAAGTGACTTGTTTGAGAGACAACAATCAAGCTCTGCTTGGGCCACATGGAAAAAGACAAACTTGCTGTACAGTTCATATGCTGCATGTAGGGAATGTGTTTCTTTTGTATGGCCCCTATTGCAAGCCCAGCAAGCAAAGCACTGTGAGGAACTAGCACCCAACAGAATTACATGACTGAGGCTTTTATCGCTTACTGGAAGTCTTCCACAGCCTCAAGAAACGGTTGCAGTTTATTGCATCAATAAGAGTGCAATTTACATTAGAAAGTAAGAGTGCAGTGTTTATTCCAGGAAATTATTGCCATAGCTTAATGCCACTTATTACCTTGAAGGTGAAGAGCAATATCACTACCTTGTAGTCATTAGCAATAATTATGAATAGCTCATCAACCTTAATACCTCCTGTGGCAGACAGGGAAACTTTGACTGCAATCTCTACCATCTACAAGGGTAGAAAGCAAGTAAACTTCTGAATATTGGCAACTGTGGGATGGATGACACTTCCACGTTGCCACAAATACATGCTTTGTAATGCGGTGCAGGAGTCAGTTACCTTCCAGCTTTGTCTTGATCGAGATTTCTCATAGGCCAAGCATGAGATTTTTACTTACCATTAGAACTTAAGTCCTTTCCTTTCACTTATGCTTTTCAAAAATATTGCAAGAAAAATTGATGTATTCTGTTTCCTGGTTTATCTTATGTTCCTCCAATGCTACAGCAAATATGAGATCTTGCTCCATGTTAACACCAGCTGGATCAACTTACCTTGAACATGCTTAGGTCTAGATGGTCCTGCCACTGCATCTGGCTGTTCTTCACTTCAGATTCAAGATGGATTCCAGATAAATCCATTTTTCAGATTTACCACCACTCCCAGCTGAGCATGGTCTAGCAGCAAGAAGAGACTCCTTCTATTTCATTCACCTGTAATGAAGGGTCTGACCCAAACTCTGAATCCACATACTCCTGTCATTGTAGATATTTGCATTTTGATCCTACACTACAGAAGTTTTGCTAATAACTGTACACACAAATCCCCTGCTGGCTGGAGAAACTAGTAACTGTACACACAAATCCCCTGCTGGCTTGAGAAACACTTTATACTAGTGATGGAGACCTGTTGTTGATGCAGTTAAACCATCTCCCTGAAAAATTCAAGCTATCTGGCCAACAGGCTCTTTTGCCGGTATGTGTTGTGTCTGCTTTGGCTGTGGGTTCCAGGAGAGCTGCCGGCAAATCTTTGTCAGTGAGAATATTGTTTTTCCTTCTGCTGAGCCAGTGGGGCTGTGCCAGGAAAACTTGGTATCCAGGACCTGCCTAGCATGACTCCAGTCCACTTCCACCTCTCTCCGAGCAGACTTTACAATGAATGATGTGCAGTATCTCACTTTGGGCAACTCACCAAGTCTCCCTCCCCAGATCGCTGTAGCTGCTAAGAAAACCAGTATCCCTCAAATTAGACACCTACTTTAAAGAACAGTGTGCCTCACAGTAACAGACATGATAAATGCTATGAGTAATGACAGATCCATGTGTTAACAGTACTCTATCAGCCACCTACTGGCTCATTTCTTCTTTTGATAAAAGCTTTTCTCCTCTGGTTATGTATGAAAGGCAAACTTCTTGTGTGAAGGTGGATCTCTCTGCAGAAGCAGTGGGAGCAGAAGGCAGAAGTTCTTCAGTCTTGACTGTGGCTGTGAAACAGACTCAGTGCTGATCAAACAACTGGTGCTCTTTGCCTCAGTTTCCCCACCTGTAATATTAATAATGTCTATGTTGTAATCACGCTGCAAGGCATAGTTAATACTTGCATGGTGGTGCTTTGGAGATGCCAAGATAATCCCAGGAGACACCAGTATTGTCAGTAAATCAATTGTATCTACACAGTGAACAAAAGCAGGCACAGATGCTAACATAATGTTATGTATTTCAGTGCAAAATGAAATAAAAATCTTGCCTTCTGTCCTCAGATTTCTTATCATACGTTCACTGCTTCACATGCTGAAGCAGTTAGTAATACAAAGCATATTTCTATCCTACTTTATTTTACATAAAAAAGTGAAGAACCATGACTGAATCTTAATACAAAAAAAGGGCTTAAGTTACATTCTCCTGGGATCATCTGTAGCAAAGCATAATAAGTTTCTCAATATCTGACCTAATTATATCTGTCCTTCTAAGTTTTGTTTCCCATAAGAGCTAAATATCTATGGTTAAAAATAACATTTGAAACTCCTCCAAGTTCCAACAGAACTTTTTCAGCCTCTCTTAAATTTAAAATCTATTTTTGTTTTAATTTTTCACCCAACTTTAAAAATTATGATTTTGAGGCTGGCATTTGAGAGCTGGGGGGAAATAAATTAATTACTTTTGTTTATTTCATTTTGGAAAAATACCACAGCTATCGAAACAAGTGACGAAGAGGCACAGAGAAGGAAGGATGCTTTTGTGGCTGAAAAGGAATTGGCTCTGTTAGAAACTTATCTTCTGGGTCATGTTGAGGTCTCCTGACAGACAACCAGGCAATTCTGCAATGTTTGTGGTGTTTGTCCTTCCCTGAGCACCCGGTTTAAGCCACTGCCCCAGAGCAACAGCAATGGAAGGTGTGACACAGGCCCCAGCCCCTGTGACCCATCAGTCCTGTTTAGAGCTCCCTGTATCTGTGCAAAAGCTGGCAAATTGTGCTAGTGTTGGGAGAGCAGAATCCTTCACACTCATCTTTTCCTGCTTATTATTTCCTGGCTCTGTAACTAGAGGGCTGGCACAGGCCTGAGGTTGGGATGCCTTGCATCTGGATCCACTTCACACAGCAGTCAGAGATCCCAGTGGACATTTACAACCTCTGTGCCTCAGTTTCCCACCCGTAATCCATGGATAACAGTGCTGACCTTCCTGACCAGACACTGCAAGGCTGAAGTTCTAACATTTGCCAAGGGCTAGGAAATCAGCTGTAAGGTGTTTAAGAAATACAAGGGATTATTATAACCAGTCACGCTCCATTCCCAGGGAGGTTGATAATAAATAACACTAATACAGCACCCTCCATTGTGCAGAGGCCAAGAAGAAAGGGAGCCTGCAAACAGAGACCCAACCAGGATTTTTGTATGGGAAATTTAGCTCAGCTCTTCTCTGTTGAGAAACTTTTCCAGCCTTGTGGAAGGAAGAATCTGGAGATCAGATTGAATATCCAGCCTTGTGCACCTGCAGGAGTTCTGCATCCATCACTGTGGACAGGCCATAAAGCCTCATCCTGGAGCTTTATAAATGGTGCTGCCTGGCCGCAAGCGCCGAGCCGGCCTGAGCTCCGTTTTCACGGTCCAGTTCACGGGAGGGGGGCGCAAGCTGAACAACAAATGCAGTTTATAATTGCCCAGCCGTTCTGCTTCGAGGGTCTGGGAGACTTAAATGTCACAGTATACAAATGGGAATTGTTGGGAGAAATAGAGCAATGCAAGGCTCAAAGTGATTTCAAAGGCATCCGAGTTCAGTGCTTTCTTTAGTTCATAGCGCAGGTTCCAGGCTGGAGCAGATAGCCTAAATTCCCTCAGAAAGAGGCAGCAAAGGGCTGGGAGGATGAGGCTGCAGGTCCTCAGTGGGTCCCGTGGTGAAGGGGTCCAGTTTTGTTAGATGGGTGGCAGCGCAGTTTGAGGGTTACAGTATTCCCAAAGGATTTCTGCCTTCAGATCCCTGCAGGCTGAGACGGGCCAAGCTCCCTGGTTTCACTGACCTTGCCTCTGCTGGTGCAAAACTTGATTGCAAGCTCTGAATCCTAATTTAGCTGAAGCATCTGACTTTTCCCTAAAAACGCAGATGAGGGACACATTCATACCTTTCCTGTGGACTGCCTTAGGACCATGGGCTGCTGTGAGTCCCCAGCTTCAGCTGTAGCCCTCTGCTATAGGGAATTCAGGGCAGAGTCCGCCAAAGGCTCCTCAGAACAGCTGGTGGCACTGAGCGTTGCCATCCCGAGGAGAAGGGGCCAGGGCTGGGTTGCTCCTGCCACAGGAAAGGGAAGGAAGGGCAGCACTGTGACAGAAAACCAGGCTTGTTACCGCTGCCTCTACTGCAGAGATAGGAAGGGTGAAGACAGAAGTGCTGTTGCAGGATGGGGCCCTCCCCTTACCCCTAACAGCTACTGCTGCCCTACCTGCCTGCGCCCCTCTGCCAGCCACTGCAGCTGTGAGCCTGGTTTCCCAAGGCTGACGCATCATGTTGCTGTGACAGCCGCTGCCCTGTGCCCATGCCCAGCACTTGCCCCGCGTGGCAGTGTGGCAGTGTACATTCCCCTGCGGAGCTGTGGGTCTGCATCTGCAGCACATCTGCACTTGGTGGCAAAACACCATCCAGTCCCTGCAGAAGGCTTGGCTAATATCTGATATCTAGAGGATCACTGTAGGTCCCTTCCAACTGAACTATTCTATGCTGTTCTGTTGTGTTCTGTTCTACTCTTCTATTCTACTCCTCACAGAGCCATCTTACTCTTCCCAGTGGTGGGATCCCATACAGCAGGCATTTTGCAAGATGTCTGGAATTAAGGCCTCTCCTCCAAAGAGAGAAACCATGACGAGGTGGCTGAGGTTGGCAGCGAGCAGAGCATCCCGCGTTCATCGCTGAAATAACAGAACCACTGGGCAAAGGAGGAAAGAAGACAAGACAGCAGAGCTGGGCTTTACTTACATGAGATTCCAGCTACTTTAGTTGGGGACTGGAATACAGCAGTGGTACCCTGGCTCACTTGTAATGCATGGGGGATTTCACATGTGAATTAAATGCAATGTGCTTCTGTTCTCCTTTTTCTAGCTATCCTCCCCTGGATAAGGTGTTGAACTGAGTTTTTTTCTTTTACCCATCTTCTTTTTTTGAAGAGTAAACCAGAAAGTAAGGATCCTAGACACTTCTGAAAGTTTAAATAGCCCCAATTTTCGAAAATGGTTCTTTTTTCACTAAGATGTTTTCTAATAAAAAGATGGTTTGCAAGCACTGAGCACGTGACATTCTTTGATGATATATCACAGCTTTACCACAATCACTTTGGGAAGCAGTAGATGAGAAAACTGCTATTACAGAAAAGCCAATGTATATCTATCTTGAAATAAAAGATCTACGATTTTACCAACATTAGGCATCCTATTTTGGGAAGACTGAATAGAGGACTGGGTTTTTTTCCCCAGAAAATACTGACATTTCCAAAAGCAAGATATTCATAGGTGATGAGACTGATTTACAGAAATATGTGCACACAAACATTCACTTGCTCCTAGACTGTGAGCAGGAATGTCAGAGACTCATTTCTAAATTGGGCACTTGCACCTGCATGTGTAATATTCCAAACATAGTAGGTGCTTCTGACTGTTTTCCTATGTCTGATTTTGAAAAATCTGTTCCTTGCTAGATTGAACTCATTACTTCCCAAATATCTTCTTAAATGCGAGTTTTCATGTGATATTCATCCCGGAGTTCTCTGCAGGATCAGTTTCGATGTTATGTTTTCGGATGTTATTTGTTTTCATTGTTCCATAACAATTTTCTGTCCTCCCTTTCATTTCTATCTGATCTCCCAGTAAACCTTTATAATCCTGATAGGCTGTTTTCATAGTTTCTCTAATTAACTCTTTGAAGAGACTGGACAAACTAGACCATCCCTCAAATAAGTAAAACATTTACCTAATGTGGACATTACATGTGCCAAGAAATTCCTGAATTTGAAGTTTGAGTGTTTCCATACTGCTTCATGTATGTCAGCAGCAGTCACGGCTGTCTGTCCTCACTAGAGACCACTCATTCCCAGACAGGCTATTTTGCACCTCTAGGTCACCACATCTGCCTCTGCCAGTTCCAGTAAAGGGTTCCCCATCCCTCACCAGGAAATATCCACCCCCAGCAATCACCTGCCCAAAGCCCATCATGACAGATTCTTTTCAGCATCCTAAGAACCAATTCAGATAGCTAATGTTGGTTTACTTTTATGCCTAAATACTGCCCAGGTGCCTCTTTCTAAATAATGGCACTTTTTTTTTCCTTCTTTTTTTGGTGTCTAGAGCAAGTTCTGATCACCCAAGCAAGGCCAAAGCAAAGACATTTTAAGCAGAGAGACATAAAAATAGGATCCCCTCCCATGGCAATTTTGTATTTCCAGCAGAGCTGCTCTTCAGTTGTTGCAACAGCCTTTACACAATAGCTGCTCCTTTGCTCCCCTGCGTAGGGAGGTTTCAACCAGCAGAGCTCAGCTCCCTGCATCCCTCAAACATGAAGGCTGAGCACGGGCTGATGGGCTGGTGCCACATGCAGCCAAGGTGCCAAGGCACACTGGGGGCCCTGACAGCTGAGTTGTGCAGCTCGCCGGGAGGTCAGAGTCTGCCCACTGTACCCCTTTGCCATCTGCTGACCCCTGCATCGAGGAACAGGGGTCCTCTTGTTTCTAACTGCTGCAGGCTTGCTAAAGGGAATGAGGGTTTGTTCTTCTACCTCTGTCTGTGAGAGCGTTCAAATACCAAAGTTAAATCCAGGCTTATCCTCTCTTTTCTTTACATAAAAGCTCCCACTCAAAGCAGACATGTTCTCAAATCTATTATCCCCTATATTGTTCATAGTGGTTCTAATTTTTCCCACGTTGCTCAAAGCTCTATTCTCAGGTGACTGTTCTCTGAGCCTTTGCAGCTCAGCTTTACCTTTCAAATAAGATTTATCCATTAAAAAACAATTCCACTGCTTTTTGCAGCTATCATTTTGTCACATATGGATTTATTCAATAAATGCTTTTAATAGCAGCATTTCTAGGCTTTGTTTGTCAAGAGCTGCCAGGCTTTTACAAGCCAGGGTTGGCAAAGACACTGAATTGCCTCTCTGTACCCAGGGGAGAGCTCCCTGCTGGTCATGACAGAGGTCCTGCACACACAACTAAACGAAAGGAAATTAAAAATATGAGTATCTACATAATTCACAGCCAGTAAATGGTGGAGTGTATCAGGCTTCCAGCAACTTCTGGACCTCAGCAAAGCTTCTAATAAAAGCAGGGGTATATGATTATAATCTGCAGTTCCAAGATCTACCCAAAGACCTAAAAGCCCAGCTTCAACACGAGTACCAGGACAGGGAACTATATAAGGGCCATCAGCAAGAACAAATTCAGCCAGCCCAGGGGCACTGGGAAGTAACAGCTGACAGGACAGAAGAGAGAGGTCAAGATCAGTATGCCAAAAATCTTTCATTCCTGGGTCAGCCTGAAATTAAGCAGCATTGCTATTGTCCGTCTGCTGCCTGCTGTGGAGCAATGAGCATCTAGCATTTGCATCTCAGTGTGCGTGGCATCCACCCATGCAGGGCTTCACACATGTCTCCTGAAGAACTGTAAAAGGTGGTGGTTGTTGAAAAAGAGAGTGAGTCTCATCTTTTGTTCTGTTTCCCCAGTCCCTTTCTTTTTCTGAGGTCTTCAGATGTCTATTGCTAAATCCTTGGCCCAAATTCTCCTCCTTGAGAGTGGCACAGTACTAAGTTTGTGTAAATCAAAATTGAAGAAGAAAAGAGAATACATTGCCTAATATTCTTTTTTAGGTTTTCCAAGAATTATAAACTCCTTCTGGTGCCTCTTTTGCTTTCTTTCAATTAAATATTTAATACATTCAGACGTTAGGAGGATTTCTTTTCGCTCATCTTCCTCCGTTCTTTCCATAGTTACCCACAGTCCCACAAGGACTTACAAATTAAATTCTCTCGGTACAGCGTTCTCTCTCTGACTATCTCTATTTTCTGTACTGCAGCTTGTGTACATTGTCGAGAGGAATGGAAGACAGCAAAGAACCAAATAAAAAGATCCCTGCAGGAATGCAATGTTCGATTATACAAAGAAAACTCACAGTTTAGATTGCTCATCCTTATTTCCCAGAGGAGGCCTCATATGTCTTTTTTCTTTGGCTTTTTAAAAAGAATTTCCTTTTCTGGTAAAATCATTTTACCTGTGAACTGCAGGCCAGGCTTTTGGTCACATTTACCTCCTTTTCCATTATCAACTGTTACATATTGTTCTTCCCCACCCTCTGCCTCCAACAAACAGCTCTGAGGTGTTTTGCAGCACTCCCTCCCCATGGCTTTGTGCCCAGGCTCCAGGACCTTCCACCAGCTCCGGGTTTCCTGGGGGGAGCCTGGCTTCATGCGAGCAGCACAGCGGGTTCTTCTCACAAATGACAGTGTCATAAATGCATTACTGTTGACAACAGTGATGATGAGATCCCTGGAGAGGCCAGGAAAGGCATGAATGTGGGGCCCAAAGCCCCCTCGCATCTCCTGAAGTGCTGTACCTGTCTTACGGACAAAGAACAACTTCTGCTCCCGGAGTTGTCAGTCAAAGCCAGCTTCCTCAGTGCTAAAGTTACTATAAATAACAGGACAACTCTTAAAAACATAAATGGGAAGTGCAGTAGTATATATAATTCACCAAGCGTTTCAACAACTCCCTGCCTCCTTGAAGTCCACAAATTTGTATGACTCACAGCCATCACACCTATGTTATATGTGCATGCATATAGGTGTTTTGATATGTTCGGTATTTTGTTCTTGTCTAAAAATAAAGCTGTAAAATGAAAGGGGAAAATCCATTTACTCCCTTACACTTTATGCTGGAAACTTGATATTGCCTCCAGTTTGCTCTCTTCCCAGCTGGCTAGATACTGTATCGTTTGTGTTGGACCTCCTCCAAGATTAATGGCATCATCCATACAGTTTTAACAGTCTAATCTTGCTAAATCTCTTTGTTTTGAAATTTGATTGTGCCTGATCTTCATTATTTTAATTGTTTAATGTATTATAATTAAGGCTCAATTAGATCTAACAGATTCCAGTTCAGCCCAACATATTCACATCTGTCTGCAAGCTGCGGGAAGCACAAGATAAACCAGGCTGATTCCACGCCAGTTTTTTAGTCCAGGGGTCAGGTACTATTTTTGCCACTGACTTGTGTTTGACTGCAGGCAAGTCATCTATCTTTCTGTTTCTCCAGGGGATTCCAGTTTGCTGTGTTTATAGCCTAACTGGGTCTCAGCACAGGTTGACATCTTTACACGCAAGTGTTATGGAAATAATAACAACCCACAGCCCATCCCATACGCAACTGCCTTCTAACTGGGGCCGACTCCTCTTTATACAGAGCACAGGAAGAAAGACCGCGAACACGGAGGCTTGTAAATATGCATGTCTTTTCAGCGTAAAACATGGAAACCTCCCTTTCCTCCCCACCCACCTCATATCAAGTTCTGGCAAGATTTTGGTACTTCCCGGAGGACAGGCTCTCTGCCTACGTAGAGAGGTACCTTCTACTTGCTGTGCATGATGCAGCCCTGTTGGAGCCATGCCAGTCGTCTCCTGAAAACGCTGTTGCTGCAGCGTGCACAGGCCTGGCCTCCAGATCCCCTGCACCATCTCTCCAGTGGTGCATCTTCATTCTGCCTGCAGCCAGGTTGCAGGGAAGGAACTCTCTTTGCCGGGGAGCTAAGAGCCGGTTGCTTCTTCTGAAGATGGAGCTGGGAGAAGAGCAAGCAGGTATCATGTTTGCCTTTCAAACAGTGAGCAAAGCTGTCTACCTCCTCTTCCCTATCACCTTAACCCAGTACTTCAGTGGGAAGAGCACCCAGGACACAGCGGACCCAGATTCAATTCACTCCTCCACCTGAGAGAAGACAAGCCCATTTCTTCAGGGTACGCTTCTTGCTAGCAGACTGCACAAGGGGACCTTTAGCTCCTACTGAAAATTTGTTATATTTGTACAAAAATTAATGACAGAACATTGATCCTGAAAGCAATCACAGCCTGCTGGTCTGCTGGCCAGAGCTCGCAGCCAAAGGCGAGGAAATCTGGTTCTGCTCCGTGCCCTAGGACTATTTCTGTGTCTTATCTGGTGATTATTACTGTGTAAAATAAATAAACTCAGATTACCTTTCTGAGGAGTACCAGGGTTCCCTAGCACCTTTCACCTTGTAAGCACTACGGTGAAAGACTGAAACCACCCTATAGATAACAAATCAGACTTTGGCTTACTTCATCATAAAAAAAGATGGGAAGAAACAAATATATGCAGAAACCTGCCATTTTCATCTCCACAAGGAAACCACATGTTAATGCCCCCCCAACCTGATAAAAGACTTTCCCTTTGGCATTGTAGGCAGCCAACTGTGCGGGGTTGCTAACTTGACAGCAATGAACATATGCTCAAAGGAAGACGCAACAGGTGTGACACAAAAAGAGCACGTGCACTCGGTCCAGCAAAGATGCCCCCCACTAGGCTACAGAACAAGCCCCCACTGGTACTGCACCTCTCACAAACTCTGGGTTTGCAGTATCAATGGTTTTGTGGGCTCAGCAGCCAGCCTTCTCTCCAAGTGTTTAATTCAGATTAATTAAGACTCTCCTCCAAAAAGACCAAGAAAAACAGTATCTTACTGTTCAGTAAGACATATCCTGCTCAGTATAAAAGAAGCAGAGGAAAGGATCGCTAGCAAACATGGAGATAGAATTGAGATTTTAAAGCCCTAGGAGCAAATAAAAAATATGTGCTTCCTTTATTTTTAAATCCTTTTGAACGTTTTCAGATCTGTAAAAATATTCAGTTAGAACAACTGTAACCAAAATAATATACTGTGTATTGTTGTAATCTAGTTTGGGGATTCTTTTCCACTCCCAAAACGTAACACAAGCTTGTTTGTAGGTAGAGAAACATTTTTATTTTTGCAATTTATCTTTTCTCTGAAGAAAATGCACTTCTAAATTACATGCAGAATGGATTCATAAATTTGAAGCAGTTTGCAGGCTGTTAGAGCTGAAAAAATAATTTGGGAAACTGCAGCGTTTGGGCCAGGTATTCTCACATCCAGCCCTTTCCACTGAGACAGTCCCGGCGGCTGGGTACAATTCAGCTGATGACTTGCCCTTTGTTATGCTGTCAGTCCAGTTGCCGAGCATTTCTGACTCAGGTGGGCAGAACACTTCACACCCCAGTAGCCATGACCACAGACTGGGAGGAACCCAGCAGGAGCTATTGTTGCCAAGGGAGAATTTGTCAGAGCAAGAAGCTCGCTGGGGAAGGGAGGAGCAGACCAAAATCACCAGCAAGGCTGCTCTGTGGGAGGAAGGGGGGGTGGGGTGAGGTGGGATTTTTGCTTGGTGGCAAAGCACCAAGGCATAGAAAAAGAGCGCTTTCATGCCACATATACCCAACTGAATGTATCGAAGAGCCTTCTGAACATCGTTTGAGCTGCTAAGCCTTATTTACTTGGAGAGGTGATATGCAGGCGATGTAAATTCTTCTGCGAATGTCGGAGCGGTGCCAGGGACCGCATGAGCCAGAGGCAGGACATGGCTAGCAAACTCCTAAATCTTCCTGGGAGTGGCATGCTGCACAAGTGTCAGGGGAGGCTTCATTTACAGCTGAGGTACAGGTACGTCAGCCTAGCTTGTGATCCGAGAACGTGCAGGGAACTTCCTCGAGTTTGCATCCAGCTGCTTGAGGGATAGGTTTGGTATTGCAGATCAAGTGGCTGTGCATCGAGAGCTTAAAACTTTCATCAGAAAGAGAACTCCTAACCGTGTCTGCCTCATCACCAGCTATCTGTGACATGGGGAAAACAAGTAGTTCAGAGAGCTTCTTGGTCAGTGCTGAGTAGCTGTAGCATTTACGTCCTAGTACAAACAGAATCCCCTGACCCCTTCCTGGCACAGGCTGCACCCTGTCCCAGTACAAACTGGGATTGCAGTCTTTGTCCCAGTACAAACTGGCAGCTATAGCCCAAAGCACCTGAGCCTGAGGACAGCAGGGAGGGTGCTGATTTGGTTTAGTGTTAGTCCTGCAGGGCACAGGGAGCTGGACTCGATGATCCGTTATGGGTCACTTCCAACTTGAGATCTACTATGATTCTATATACTGCACTGACTCATGTATTTAAACATGCTCTGTGGAGTTCAGGACATTTCAAGAACTTCCTGCCTGAACATCAACCATAGCTCTAGCTGGACACTTCCAAATCTCCACCTTGTCTTATAACCTGCTTATTAACACCCTCCCACCCTACGCGCTTTCCCCTAGTTGCAGGATGCAGCACAGATCTTTCCATGCTTTAAGACCGTCTGCAGATTTCATCTGTAGTAGTGATTTTTACTGCCTCTTTTTCTTCAGCCAAATACTGAAACTAGATACGCTTCATACTTCTTTTATTACCCACCTTCCTTTTCGTTTTCACAGCAGGTGGAACATTTTCTACAGCAGGTTTTTTGGGTTTAGTTTTTTCCCCCAAATCTTGTCCCTCCACCTATTCTCCTTAGAAGAGCACCCAATCTCTGCTTTTGAGTTCTGAGCGTTCCTTGTGCAAACCATCTTCTCTGAAAATTGGCACTGGTACACATCTTAATCCATGGCCTAGCAAGTCTTCCTGTGCGCTGTTATCTCTATACAACTTTTTGTATTTGTAGGCGTGAGCTGTAACCAGCTCTGGTGACAGTTTTTCTGTTAAAGAAAAAGAAGAAAAATGACATTGTAAAATCTAGAGCTGATCAACAAATCTGTTGGTGAAGCTCAAAGGAACTCACAGCATTCTGAAGTTGTCTACTGCTATTACAGCTGCTCACATGCCACTTACTGTATCACAGAGATCATTTGGTTACAGCCTAGTTGCACTCTTAATTAGGCTAGTCAGGAGCCTGCCAAGTTTGGAAGAAAAAAAAAATTTTTTTTAACTTAGAAGTAAGATATTAACTACTTGAGAGATAATAACATCCATAAACTTGGTAGTCGCCTTCGGCAGTTTAACTTTCTTCTCATTGAAACCTCATTTTCAAGTTAAGTAATAAGAAAAAGAGAAGCCAGAAATAGGGAGGGTGTGGGGGTGTGGGCGGGTGGGGCACAGGGAAGAGTACCTGCGCTGTGGGACCTTAGACCTGGAGCTTTTGCTTCAAAAATCTTTCCTGGAGGCTTAGGTTTCAAAGTCTGCCCTAGATAAATGACAAGAAAGATTGGCTTGGTAACTCTGGCCCTGGCTTGCAAGTGGCAGGATGGGATCTCAGCCCCTTCTTCGGCCTCAGGTTTTCCATATGGCCACAGACAAATCATGTGGATGTTTGCCTGAGAGCTTTGTCTCTACAGAGCCTTATCCTGCAGGACTGACTGGGTGTAGATGTCAATTTGCTGCTGACCTTTAAACGACTATAAAACTGTAACTTGGCCACACTACAAGCACTCCCACTAATTTTATACTTCCTGGGGCTTATCTATTATGCAAAACCAGACAGGTTTCACAAACTGAGAAGTTGTGCAGAAGAGCAGCTTTTACCACAGCCTGGTACTATGCATGTGTGTATTCTTTGTTTTGACATCAGCTCAATTGTGTCCTGTTTAGATAATTGACCAGAGAAGAACTACAAAAACTTTCCATGCTAGATGAGGTATCCATCTTGAGTAAGAACTTGACAGAAAAGACAAAAAGGAGGCAAGGCATTTTTCTTTGTTTCTCCAGCTAAGCTTATTTGTAAAATATACAACTCTCACATGTATTTTTTTAGAGTAATACAGATCCTGTGGGACAGTTGTAAGTCTCCATACCTTATAGGAGTCTTCTCAAAACATTTCAACGTTGGGTTGGATATATTATTTGAAATGTGTGTATAGATGAAAAAAAAATAATAATTAGTTTAATTCTAATTAGCTTCTTTTAAACTAGATTCACTAGTCCCACCACACAACAACTGGGTCTTTAAAATGTCAGGTAGCTGTCAGGGGGGCACAATAAGAATCCACAAATGTTTGATGAATATAAATATCGAAGCAGGAGATTCTCCAGTCAGGATGGAAAGGGGTCAGTACCAAATAGTTTTGTTACAGCTATTGACACGAGCACATCCTAACAGCCTGGTTGAACTTTTTGGATGAAGAAACAGCCATTAACTGGCTCCCACCAGGGTATATCTGAGACCTCATTACTAAATCAGACAGAATTCTTAGGCTGGTTAAGTTACAGGAATTGATGTTGCACCAGGACAGCAAGGGGAATACAAAGATAGTAACAGACTGGAGATCCTGGGAGGAAAAAAGGTGTTCAGGGTGGGAAGGAGGAAGAAGAGGCAGGGCAAGAGAATCAAGTTGCTCTGCAAGAAATAAAACAAACAAGGTGGGGTTTGATTCATTGTTTTCATGGACTTGTGTTCTTTGCCTCCTAAAATTTCCTCTGCCATAACAACCTCAGGTTCTCTTCAGAAACCCATTCTCTGTATAGGGCACATTCTATGCTCAATCAAAACTCTTTGAGCATACTCGGGCAGGCTGGCAGCTCTCAACCACTATATAAAGGCTGGCTTCCACCTGCCTTTTCCACAGCGCAGGCATTTAATTATGCGCTTTGTCCTCTGTACAGCTGCAGTTTTTCACAGACCTTATTTATCTTGAGATTTCAGCTCATCTTTCAAATTTGGTTGAAATTGGGTCCCAAAGTTTTTAAGGGGAATTGCTGAATGTACAGAGAGATAAACAACACAATCTCATAAACCTCCTTTCAAAGGCAACCAGGCTAAAAAATGCCAGGTTTTAATTTCTGATCCTGTTCATGCCAAATGTTGTCTAATATTTCAGCAGCAATCTGTGGCCCTGAGAGCCTCTTTCAATCCTATCAAGAATATAAAATAAATTGTGATAAATGTAGTCAGTATAAAATAAAATGAGTTGAAATTGGTTGCTGGGATGCAAAACTGAAGTTGACAGGCAGTTGTGAGGAAACTTGCAAGAAAATGCTTATTTTATGTATTTCTTTGGGGCTTAGCAGCCTGGAGCTGTCAAGATGGTTTTGCACATGCTCGGCAGCAAAAACAAGGGAACTGAGTGATTTTACCAGTGGAAAATCTAAGTTCCTACTGCATTAAGCAAACCTTCAAGATTAGAAATGCTATTAACACCTATAACTTGAATACAGTTAATTAAATATGTATTTAGGGGCCTAAGTTGCCCTTCTAAAACTACATCTTCAATTTGTTTAGTAGCCTGTTGTGATAATTTTACTAAGGGCTTGTGAAAATCTAAATAAAATGTATTAGTAAGTTCACCTTCATCCATGCCTCTATTGAACCATTCAGATACCAGTAGGAGATTAAGGAGATTTTTCTTCTCCAGAAATTGTTGTTTCTTAGACCACCTCATAAAATGACCTTTGAAGTGCTGTATCATTCCATTTTTAACTTCAAAGGATCATCTAATACACAATGCAATGTATTAATAATTCTTTGGATTACTTTATGAAAATACAGGTTTGGTACATTACCTATTGATCCTTTTAACGGCAAATGTTTATAGAAAGAGTTTGTATGCATCCTATAACAGCTATGCTATTTCATTTCTGAGGTCCTCCAGAAGTCCAGAGGGAGTACCCTATGAGACTGGTAACTTGCACCCTCGCATTTTTTCTGATGCCTTCAACTCTAACAGCTATGGTGTATTTCTAAAGAATGTAAAGAAAATAAATAATTTGTCATATAAAAAATAAGAGACAAACTCAGGATAAACGCATACAAGACAAGAAGCTCTGCAATTAAGTGGCAGAACAGATTTGAAACAAGACATTATGGAGCCTTTTTCCTGACAGTCAACATTAAAATAACATTAGCTAGTAAGCACAAATAAATAAAAAATGAGTCCAAAAATAAATCAAAGTAGGTATAATAGAATAATGTTAGTTTGAAGTTTGCTTCAAGACATCCTGTCTCTTCTTGTAACACTTTTTAACTATTATGTTGCTTACTCAAGAGCAGTTACACATAACGGAAATGAATACAAGCTAAAAAGAGTTCCAAGTTCCCAAATCCCAGTGGCTATTGTTTGCAAAAATAAAAGAACTGTTTTCATCTATAAACCAACAGAATTACTTCGGATTCAGTAATTCAGGGTGTAATTCAGCCCTGTGTGGAGGATCAGAATAAGACCAATCCACAGTTACTTTATCAACACCATATTAAATTCACTCAAACTTATACTTCCAGCCCCAGAGGACCCATGTGCAGTCAGTGCTCCCAGCAGAGTGGGTGGCCAACCACCCTCACTCATCCCAGGGCAAAGCATGCTCATTTTGGTGCCATCCATCCTGCTTCCTGTAGGGAGAAATGGAGAAGAGAACCCGTGATAGGCTCTTCCCACATGTCTTTGGAAGACACACAAATACCTCAGCATTGGACAATCAGTTAAGAATGAGAATATAATAAAATCATAATATAAACCCCATATATATTCCATTTGCAGGCCTCTGTCTGGCCAAGTGTTTTCAAATGCTCATGTTAAGTCTCCTTTTTATTGCTGATGTTGGGGATATTTCATTTGATTTCTTCACGGTTCTGATGACTGCAGCAGCATCTCTAAAATGCTCCTTAGCTGTATCTCAAAATAGCCTGATTAATCAACCATATTCAAGAGTGATGAACTTTGTTCTTCGGTGCAGCTTTTGAGTTTGCATCTAATATTGTAAAATCAACTCAGGTACAGAAACAAACTGAATTTTCCCTGGGAAAGTAGATAAAGTCAAAGCAATGCCAAGGTGCCTGATTTCAAAATAAGCTCTCAGCAATTCAGGAATTTCTACACTTGTACATTCAGTATGTCACTAATGCACTTAAACATTAGAATGAAAGTAACCAATGAGATCCACATACGGACCTATATATTCGTGACATCCTCACCACCCAGACCTCTCAAACCCTCCTTTCAGCTAATTGGTTGTGGGAAGTTATTACAGCCCTTCAAGTGTGGCCAGGTCTTGATGTTCTCCCCCATCCCATATGCTAAATATCAGAAATAAAAGTTCTTTAGATTAAATTCAGCTCTTGGTGACCCCTGTGCAAACTTACAGTCTTTCATACCTTTCACGAGCTTTTTCTAAACAAGGAAGAACAGCATCTAGCTTCCTTTCTGAGAAAGATCAGTAGGAAGTAAAGAGCAGTGCCAATTTATCTTCATCATTTGGTGACAAGTCCTGTGAAAAAAGTTGCCATTTTACCTTACATTTTTTTCAGCATCAGGGAACGTGATAACTTACAATTCATCACTTCTATGCCATTTATTTGGTGGGTATCCTGACATCCTTCTTGGACATTTGTCACTTTGGTGACAAGATGTTTGCAAACATTTTAAAATTATTTTTGTGAAAATGACCTTTGCATTTTACTGACAGTTGGATGTGGGGAATCATCTGTGGGGACACTTCCAGCCATGCATTAACTCTCTAGTACCTATACTTAAACCAGTCCATACACAAAATGACTTGAGGATTTGAATCCAAGGTACAGGATTACTTATGGAGGATGCACTGGTACTTTGATTCTTCAGCTAAATGCATCATTTTTTGTAAAACTAGACTATGGACAGGCAGGTGAGCAGGTTAGAAAAGGTTCTGAGGACATCTTCAATAAGGCAGAGAGAAAGGCCATGTGAGATCCAGCAGCTCTAACTAGTTTCCACTCAGTGATGGAAAATAGCAGCCTTATCCACAACTTACATGTTTTATCACTGGCACCTGACAGAGAGTCAGATTCTGATTCATTTTAGACTACTAGGGGGGTGGGGAACGACGACAAAAAGAAAAGTCAAGTCTAAAATGCATCTGTCATTCACTAAAGTGCCTCAGTTTGGTCAACCTTTAAGAGTGTCCTGAGGAGGAAGGGTGTCAGCTGATCCAAAAGCACAATCAGACTACAAAGGAGAGGAATAAAAGATATCAATCCCTTGTGCAAAGCTTGAAGTTTGGCTTGTAAATCACAGTCTGTGGCCAAGGAAAGAAATAAAGATAGCTAGGACATATTCCTAAAAATGTTAATGAAAGGTTTATGCCAGAAACGTGGTAATACTCCAACACTCTTCCTTTTGCTAAGTGGGGTCAAGAAGCTCAAAGGCCCCAGAAGCACACAGAGGCTGCTTAAGAATACTCCTATATACAGTATAATCATGTAGCCTGAGAATCAGCACGGAAAGGTATGTAACAAAGTCACAACAGTCAGGATTTTGAGCAAGCAGCTTTCAGAAGAGTAGCTCCTGACAGCAGGAGAGCACACAACAGAGCTGCCAACTCATTTTTTTCCCTTGCAGGCTGTAGATTTGCAGAATCATCTCCTGGTCTCCAGAGAAGTGCCCTTTGCTAGGCTGCCTTTCCTCATTTTCCTGTTCCCAGGAAAAAACCCAATCAATCAGAACATCTCCATTCGCTAGCAGCAGCCTGGTTAGCACCACGAGTAACCACCACTGACTGTGCCTTCCAGTCCTGACAGCATTCTCTGACTTTTAAGAGCTATTCCTACAGATTTCCTGGACTGCCTTCCCTGGCCTGTGTGAGGGTAACCCCCCAAAACCCCTGCCATCCTCTTCTATAACCTTGCCTTGCTACCCATCCACTTTTAATCAAATATGGTTAAGCACAGGGAAGAATAACTAAACACTTACGGGAGAAAGGATGGGAGGGAAGAAGAACGAACTAAATGCTGTGTTAAAGGGAGAATAAAAGGTATCTGGGATCATTTTCGTGCCCTCCCCCCTCCCATTCCTTTCTCTCATATAACAAAGTAACGTAAGAATGACTGTAAATAAACATACATATATATACTTTCATATGCAAATGTGTCTAACTCTACAAATGAGTTTTTGCTCCTAGCTGCCGACAAGTACGCCTGACAGTCTGAGATAGTGAAAGTGCAAGTCATCGAACAAAAAGCTGTGTGGAGAGCAGCAGAGAAAATGCATTTGAAGAAAAGGGAAACTGCTTAAAGCCTATCTTTTTAAGACACCAAGTTCCCTGGTCAAAACTGCAATACGCAAGACAAAATAAAACATTCCGCACTGGGGGGAAAGTGCAGGAAATATAAGAATAGAAGACAGCAGGAGAGTATCTGTTCAAGAGACGGCATATGCAAAGGTGAGTAAAGTCTCATTCCTTGGATCTGTTTCAAATGGCAGCGTTCATGAAATCCAGAGGAGTGGAAATGGTGTTTGGCAAAAATACCCCACTTAAAGAGGAATGAGTGCAGTGCCTATTGACATATGGGGCTGTCAGCAAACAAAACCCATGGTTAGTGGCAATTAGGGTTGTTGCAGGAGACGTTCCATTCACGCCAAAACCAGAAATAATGGAAAGGACTGAATGGAAAGGCTGATGTTTTCCTTCCACAAAACTATTTAACACTGCCTACAGCATTGCAGCCTACTTCACAAGGGGTTCCCCTATATTTCCTGCAGATACGAAAAAGCGATAGATACTTGTGCTTCATCTAACGTATGCTCCCAGTCTGGATTCTTTATGCACTTTTAAGGATTATAATTTTTCCTGTATCAGTTAATTTTTCATCATGTTACCGCAAAATATTCAAGTACCTCTGAAAACGTATAGCCTATATTTGGGCGGTTGCCATTTCAATGAGACTTTTCTACAAAATAAAGGTTTAAAGCTTATGTTAAAAATGAACTCTGTAACATAACTTGAAGCAAGTTGCAGCAAATGCTGTGCCATCATACCATCTGTGTTCAAGTACAGCTCTCAAGCTCTCCTCCTATTGCTTCCTAAAGTGGAAAATAATGGTAAAAAATAAAAACAGATAAGATGAAGCAGCATTGTGTATTGGAATACATAATGATCCTGAGCCTTACAACACTTGTTTCAAAAATTAACTCCTCCGTATCTGAATACCCCAACAAATCATCATTGGGGAAGTAAAAGGAAGGTTATATTCTTCTTCACATTTAAATTAAGCAACAGTGATGTTCCTACCTGACACAGCTAGTAAATTCCAGTGAGCTTTTATCTACCCAGCATTGCCCACTTTACTTTTTTTTTTTTAACTCTCTTCAGAAGTGTTCCAGCAATATTCCACAGTAATGCGGTTGAAATTCATTAAATCTTGGAGTAAATGGAAGGCATTAGAACTGACAAGAAATCAAAGAAAAAAAAATATCCCACTGTTAAATCAATGTCTAAGATAACAGAAGTTTAGATGAACAAAAAAAGTACATTATGACAAACCCCAACATACATCTTAGGCCATGAGAAAGGGTAGCAAGAGATCCATAAACAAACCCTATAGGTAAAATGCCACCACGAAAAACCTAATGGTTCTTTATATGGTACAATTTTAAGGGTAAATGCAAAAAAAGCCCTATTCTTAACGGAGCTTAAAATAGCACCTTTCTGATATTCAGTCAAAAGGCAGGATCATTATTTTGAAGATTTAGAAATAAACCCCTGTTCTGGTCACTTTCTCTCAGGTCTACAGTCATTTCATCGCTGCAGGGTGGAAGAAAGACAGGGAGCGTGCAGAGAAGCTACCTCAGAAGTGCCTGGAAAAGAGAGGCGTGCAGGCAAAACTAGGAAGGCATGATGTGGAAGGCATGATGTAGAAGGCAGCGCATCTGCAGGAGAAACCGTCGATGCTGTTTTCTCTGGTAGCCCACCAACCTGGTCCCAGCCAGTCATTTGTCAAGAGCGCTAGTACATTCCTAACTTCCTTTTGCTTTCTGAGAAGCAAGCACCTCATTCTTTCTATGCTATTCCCACATATGGCCCTACCAACAGATTTTTATGACTCTGTCTACAGAAATACATGCCTGTCCTGCACTGTGGCTATTTCTGCATGAGTTGTTTTGAATGATTAGTAAAGCAAGTATTAGTGATCTGAGCAGGAGTCGGTCAGAAAGCTGCTGCTGCTTGATTTCCAGTTATGGCTCCACAGCTGGAATACAGTAACTGACCATGTGACCAGAGCCTGAGGTTTTACGTGAGACCTTGCATTGAAATGGAATAGGGCGGTGTGCTCACAGGGGTCTCCCACAGGCACGAGAGCCTGGAGCAAGCCCCTGCAAAGTAATCTCCTTCTCCCACTGGAGATGCTCCTGTTCCATGGCACTGCCAGATACAACACGTGTCTGCATGAAAAATTCTCTCTACCACCTCTATTCTACCTGACCCTTTTCAAAAAATGTATCGAGGTGCTTTCTCGATCGTATTACTCTCCATCTTGTAATTCTGTGAGAGGGTGCTGATCCCAGAGTGCAGGAGAAAGCGTGAGAGGTGCCTCATCAACATTTAGGTGGTGCTGGCAGAAATGCCCCTTTGCCTTTCCAAGGGGGAGACTCGCAGGACTGTTCCGCATCTGCAGAGCCCACCTGCATGTCCACCCCACCAGTCCCAGGCAGGGTCTCTCAGGGCCCAGTGCCACTCCCCGGGCTCCTGCCCAGGCTCCGTGTGCTGACCTCTGGGTCTCTCCTTTCCAACCCGCAACCTCCTTCCCACTCCTATTCGGGATTAGGTTCCGGGCCCGGAGTTCCATGCCTTGCGGGGCACACGCAGGCTGTTACACGGACCCGGCTGTGCCGGGACAGACCCCGTCCCCTCAGCACCCCGGAGGTCACCCACCGCCTCCCTCAGGGGCACCCCACGATGCGGCCCTGCCATGGGCATGGTGCTGGAGCTCGGCCAGGCCCTGCGGGGCTTGGCAAGGGGGGTTAACTGGGGAAACTCGGCCCTCCAGGGAAACACGAAGCCCAGAGAGGTCGCGTGGGGTGTGTGGTGAGTGGGGGGGGCGGGGGTGGCACCCACACACAACCCACCGCCACGTTACGTGGTGCCACCCCCCCAGCCACCCGCTTCCAGAGGCGCGGGGGCAGCTCCGCCACGGCCGATGTCCTCAGCCCAGCCGCGGCGAAGGCGGGGGCGGGTGAAGGGGCCTCCCTGCCGGGCGGCGGCCGGAGCGGGCCGGG